>JAWNOS010000613.1:1200000-2400000 GCA_035045845.1 Drosophila buzzatii
CTTACACACACTCAATACGTGGCTGAAATTATGTCATCGGAAAAATAAGCAAAGCGGAAAATGAAAACGCCATGGGAAAACACATGCGAGTCCAACAGACAGCGAAAGTCTTGCCAACTGTTCAGCTGTTCAGTTTTGCTTTTGGCCAAAGCAGTTCTAGGCCCATATCAATGGACAACGCGTTGCCTAGCCCTAAAAGCCTCTTTAATGGCAGTCACATGCCACGTTTTTTATTTGTTTCTTGATTTTTTTTTTTTTTCATTTTTAATGTCACGCACGCAAAACATGCGGCACTTAAATTATAAAACCGTTCGTCCATTCAAATTATTTGGGCAGCAAATAAATTCATAAACATCCATTTAGGATTTTCCGGTACGCACACAGATCGTTCGCAGTTTATCAATTACCTCATTGATAGCTGAAATGTGAATTGAAAAATGAAAACTATGCAAATTACGTACAGAGGTTCATATAATTGTCTTTATTGGCCATCTAAACACAGACGGCTGCTCCCAAAGCCTGTCGGCCTGCTGCTCATTGCTCAATATTTGGCAAGCTCACATATATCCCCTAACAGTGAATGTTGTCAGTTTAAGGGGTATCTTGTCATCAATGTATGAATATAAAAAACAATTTAAAAAAAATTCAAAAATATTTTTAATTTACAATATTCCCAAGCCTGATATAAATTTCTAAATAAATAATAATACATAAAAGAAAATATTTAACAAATTTCTAAAAATTATATAAATATTTATTTATATATTTTTATAATAATTAGATAGTTATATAACTTTAATAAATTTATAAATTATTTTCATTTATGTATTAAATTTATTTTAATTCGAGATTAAATTTATAAATTAATTTTTATTCATAAATTATAAATCAAAATTGCAACAAATTTACATTAGAGTGCATTCATGTGTCGGCTTGTGGAATATAAGATTTTTTGTTATTTGTTTCTTACATGCTTCAAAGTATTTCTTTAGCTACAACCAGTTCTGCTGTGTATGTGTGTGAGTGCAGTTGATTTGACCAAAATGCTCTTTGTTGTGGTTTGTTTATTTGTGCCGCAGATTCATTGAACCCCATGTTGTTGTTGTTGCTGTTGTGGGCCACTTAGGCAAATGCGTCATGCGTCAAAGTGCAGCAAATGTTGTTGAAATTCTGTATTTGATTATTAAATATGATTTTCGAATTTGCTGATGCATAACAAAAACTTTCCGTTTGCATTTGCATGTCAACTTGCACTTTGTATAGCAACAGCAACAATAGAACCTCTTCAGACAAACTCATATTTAGGGAACAGTTAGTGTGACTGTGTTGATTGACAACTGTGTAAAGTAAATCACCGTTGCAATTATCATTAAGCCATGTCCTCGAGAAGACGATGTGGTCGGCTTTTGGACTTCGGTTTGATATGCCATTTCAATTGATTGCTTCAATGTACACAATGTAAACGATCTTCGCTCCAATACTGTGGCATGACTTGGCATTAACGGGACCAGAAATTAACAGAAGCTCAACCACAGCGCCGTTTTGTTTGTGAATGATTCAAGAAAATCGCATGTGATCGAACCTTATATATGCTACTTAGTGGTTGCTTAGGTATTCAATCTACATAGTCATTGCATATTGTCATTGTTATGGATAGTCTGACTACCTATTCTCATTTTCATCCAATTTGGTTGGTACAGTGACTCATATGCAATCAGCATTTATAGCTGAGCACTCAAACCGGTTGCATTTGCTATGCATTGAGCGAGAGTATATGTAGTAAGTGTTATCGCAAGCAGGCAGGTAGTAAGAGTACCTTAGTTTCATAGCCATAATGTGTCTTCAGTGGACTCAGTTGACTTGATGTGATGCAAAACGACAAACTATGCCATGGAAGCTCGTCAATCTCCAGATACAGCAACGATTTATGCTCTTAGCATGAGCATTGTCTCGCCATCTCTCTTTTACTCGGCCTCTATTTATACATATATATAAAATTATTTATGTACATTTCAGCAATGTGGGCATAAAACGCTAAACTCCACTTGAACATTGCAAAAGGTTCGGCGCAACGCACAGTTACGAATTACGTTTTCAAAATTGTTTGAAATATTTTTTTGGGTAAAAGGCAGTGTAACTAGCATTTAAATAGCTAAACAAAGTAAAGCCAAATAACGCTAAACATAATCAAAGCAAACAAACACCCACCAAAGGCGGCTCAACAACAAAGCACAACAAAATGCTGATATCAACGTAAGTAAAAGTGTTGAATAAATAACAACAACAACAACAGCAAATAGTACAACAGCAGCAGTAGCTACAACAACAACGATTGTTAATTGCAATCAAATTGTGAAGCCCACAAAAAATAAAACAAAGCAACAAAATTGAATTTTTGACCCACTGATGTTGACCCAGTTGAAGTCGAGCTTTATTTTTTTTCTTTTGATACAAAAACTCGATTGCGGGCTTCCTTGGCGTCGAGTCAATCAGTCAGTCAGGTAGGCAGTCAGTCATTCAGTCATTCAGCCAGTCAGTCAGTCAGCCAGTCAGTTAGTCTTCCTGCTGTTGCTTTTGCACTTTGTCGCCCCATAAATATTGCATAAGCTGTGCAGCTTTGTTGAGATCTCTCTCGCCTATGGCTTGAGATTTGACTTTTCCTACGCTTCGCCCTTCGCGCAGTCACCTTTTTCGCATGTCTGTGTGCGACTGTGCATGCGTGTGTGTGTTCGTCTCTTTTGCATATTTGCGAGCTGCGTCAAGCGAAAAGTCCGACCGCATTTTTACGCAGGGCGAACAAGTTTGTAATTGTGTCAAACACTCATACTCGATGGCTCATTGCATAATGTTGCCATATCAATGGCTCATTTGTCTGCATCTTCAGGCGATTTCACATGGTTTATATAGCTATTTGATATATTGATCAATTGCTCGTGCGGCTTCCGTTGAAATATGAATGATCATAAATAGAACTCGATGATTTATATGCCACACGCTAACGAAAATAAATTATAAATATGTGACGAGCAGATACTCTTCCAGTGACAGACTTATCAGATATTGGAATATCGTTAAACTTATTTCAAGTTTATGACTTCTTGCGGTTCCTGCTTTTATTGTTTGCCTTTAAATTTGCATATTTGAATGGAAATTCCAGAATTATCTTGTTGTTATCTTGAAATTCGCCAGACGTGCACGGGCTGAGAGAACACAGTCTGTGCAAACATTCCTTGAGGATTGAGCGTATTCATTCGTATTCCCATCATGTCGCACATTCAGCCGTGACGAACGCCCAGCTCTGTGAGAAAGAGACAGGGCCACATCTTAAGTGCGTCTGGACTTGTTTACATTGCGTGCTTAGCATTAAGTTGATTGCATATGATTAGATAGCTCAATCATCGATCATTCTCAGGCGGCTGCGGTTCGTCCCATCAGCTAGGCTTATGTAAGTGCATAGTGGCTGATTGTCAAAATAAACAAAACAAAATAATTAACTCCCGCCCGCTGCAAAACATTTCCTGTCTGCTGACTCAGCGCCCAGACTCCCTGGGATTTACACAGAAAAAAGTTCGCTTGACCAGCATCAGCCGATGCTGCAGGCAGCTACACTTAGCTTAGCTTAGCAGATGAGCTCATTGGCAGAGTAGGTGTATGGACCTTATGACCACATTATAATTACAAACTGTCAATTCGCGGGTTTCTCAACTGTTTAAACTGCATTTAGCCCAGTGTCTAACGTACTTATCTGAGACAACTTATACAAAATGTTTTATGAGTTTTTTGTACTTTTTAGTTGGCAATAAATTTATTTAAATGACAGCACTAGACTTAGCCAGTTAATTAAAATTAGTTATTTTCGGGTATTTCAGGAAATGGATAGCATTACCTGCTACACAAATATTTAGGTTATTACCCAAGCTTGTGACATTTCTCACGCTGGATTTTGAAATTTCCTTTTGTCACCAACCAAAAAAAGAGCTAAACAAATGCACATAGTTTATATTTATCTCTCTCTGTGTGTGTTTGAAAATAAATGGCGCTCTAATAGCTAATTAAATTATCAATAACCATGCACAAATACCAACAGCAAACAAACAAAGCGCTCAAATTTCCAACCATAAATGTCAAGCGCACCCAAAAACTAAAAAAAAAAAAAAAGCTTTGGCCTGTTGTTATTATAAAAAACTACTTGGCCTGACCTTGTCCATTGTTGACTGTGCACACACACACACACGAGCGCACACACTTCCACACAAGCACATACCACACGTACAAAGGCACACAGAAATTTACGCAATTTACGCACACACAACTGCTGTTGGCTCTGACTAACTCAATATAATAGACAACACACAATACGCAAATCGAAAGACTCAAGCAACGAACTTGAAATACATTTCGTCAGCATTTGGACTTGCGCGTTAGTTGTTGTTTTTGTTGCAGCATGACATTTTCTGAAATGCGTTTCATTTACAGAATTAATTTGGTCAAAGCCTAAGGTGTTGCCAGCCAGCCAGTCTGCCAGTCAGCCAGCTATATACAAATAGTTTTTTTTTTATCGCTAAGCTTGGCGTTTGAGGATGTTTGCTTGGCACTCACCGCAATGCGTTGGGCAATTCTCAGTCTCGATCGGAGATGGCAGCTATATAAAATGCTAACATAAGTTTGCTGATTGGCTGCTTATAAATATTTATATGCAGCGCAATCGATTAGCAAAACGCCAGCGACAATCTTGTATCGAGCTGGCAACGTTCGATCAATGACCTTGAACTAATTTCCGATCAAAATTTATCTGCTTTAAACACATTTATTTTTGCTGCTGGCTTCATTTATTGTATCGCTATGACTTGCGCTTTATAAATGACTTGAAAATGCCCGAAAGCAGTCTCAAAAATGTTAAAAAGGTGTAAATTATATGAAGAGCATGTTAGTATGTGTCAGTCTGAGTGTTTGCCAGCCAATTAGTCGCTCTCTTTGCCAAAGATAATCGTTATGGCCCACGGTGCAGCTAACCTTGACCCAAATGAGGCACTCTCCGCCACTAATATATAGTCTGTATAGTCTGAGTGCAGTTTCGGGCATGCGCCGGCTAACTCAATTAGTCGGCGGCGTATTTGCATTGCAATTGCACAATAAACGCGTCAAATGAAAATGCAAATACAAACAGAGGCGAACGGGCAGCAGCGACAACAAATGCGAATGCATTTTGCATAAGTATAGATACATGTATGTATTTGCTTAACGGCTGACCAACTGTTGCTACTGTCGTTGGGCAATCGAGCAGACCAAGCCAGACCCCAACTGGCCAGCTCTAACCACTCGGAGGCATTCACTTGCACGCCAAAGTGTGTTGGCAAAAAAAAAACTGAAAAAAAAAACACAAGTTGAGTAAGACTCTTCTCTGCATAGTCTAGTGTAGTATGTATGTGTATGCATGTATCTCTCTCTGTCAGTGTGTGTGTGTATATGTGCGACTACCAAATGGCTTGGTCAATTTATGTATTGAAAAGAAAAGTGTTGCCAAGCAGCTTTGTTGTTGCTCACATAAGTCGTTTTTTTTTGCAATGCGATGCTGACATAGTTGTGATACCCTGTAAACCAAAGATGTGTCGATAGGCTATAGTGAAGCTGTGCATGGTTATACATAAATATTTTATCTATATGAATTAAATACATATTGCACGTATGCTCAGTACAGGGTATCTCGTAGTCTATAATTTCTCAGCCTACTTCAGCATACTTACTGGTTATGTGTATTAATGACTGCCAGCTGGCCACATTGCCTGTGGAGTGGGTCAACAGGAAATGGTGAACGTTGTGCACGATTCTAAAACGAATGACTTAGGCAACAAACTTGATGCCACTTTTATTTTCTTTATTTATGACGTATCGGAGATTTAGTTACGGTTTATTATACATTCTCATAGCCTCCATTATTAACATACTTGTTTTTTTGTCTATCTATTTTATTTATAGCATCTCCACAGACTCCGTGATGACGGCCACAAACAATGATGGCGGCACACAAGCGAATCCGGCGACCGTTTGGGGTGCGCCTGCAACGGGGCCAAGTAATACACAGGCGGCTGTCTCCGTGCGACACGCCTTTAAGGCCTACGGCAAGAAGAAGAATGCTAATCAAGTGTTGAACAATTTGAATATGACGGTGCCCAAGGGCACAATGTAAGTACAGACACCAACACCTGCCCACATGCAAAATGAATACACTCACTGACAACAGATATATGTTTTTGATTTTGACAATAAAAGTGAAATGTGGACAGTTTCCATTAGCAGGCCATACGAATTAGAAACGGGGAAAGTAATTCACACATATCACTTGGCACGATATCAAATTTGTGGCACCAACATCTCGCTGTGATACATACTATTTATGGCATATACATACACATATATATTTAACTAAATACATATATGTGACATATAGAACTGCATTCAATGTTAAATCGGCTTTGAATCTAAATTTCCTTGTGCCTCCTATGCTATTACACAATTAACGCGCATTTTCCGTGTGGCCTAATCAAAGGTCAAACGAATGCTCGCCAGCTTTAATAGCCGTAATTAACTATGCTTCTAATATATATATGTGTCTAAATATATATGTGCTGTTTGATCTGAATACAAGCGTAACTAGTTTCGAGCGTCTTGCAATCGAAACAACATTTTTGCATTGTAATGTGATGCTGAGGCAAATTAAACGTGTTTACAGCGTAAACTTTTTATGGCATAGGATTGCCAGCGCTCTTCAGAAATATATTGACAAGAATCGAAACTAATATATTACTCATTGAGCTTATCAAGTATGGCTGAGCATATAATTAATAATAATAATAATTCATAATAGATCATTGCTAATTTCGATTGAATTATTGTAATTGGCCCTGAGGTTTCCTTCAGGTTTGTTTGGTAGCCCTGAAAGATATCAGACACTAATAATTATTCTTATAGTATTCATTGCGGTGGCACAAAATTGTTTACGAAACTATAAATACGCCCAAAAGCAATTAAATTGCTTGTTGCTATCTCACTCTGTCTCCCTCTCTGTCTCTCTCGGTGCGTGTTTATTGCTCGCTCTCGATTTTGGCCATTCATTTGAGTATTTTGTTTTTGGCAAACATTTAGCGGCCATAAAAGTCAAATCGCGAATTATTTTTATGATATTCGGCTTTGGCATTGGCATGACGCTTAACCAGGCGTTCTTATACGTGCAACATACAAGCAACTGATTGCGCAAGCCGAACATTAAAAACATTAAAAACAAACTCAGACACTCACATACACACACTCATAAGTTTCCTAACTGCATTTAATTCTGTGCTTGACCCAGAATCGAGTGTTATGTCTACCATATGTAAAATATAGTTGAGCGCTCCAACAACCGTTAAGCTTGATCAATTTCGGCTTGACCTAGGTCAGGCTGGCAGTCAATGAACCTCAGAGCTTAAGCCAGCTTTATGAATTTGACTTTTTGTTTTGTTTTTTTTTTTTCATTTCTCGTTTTTGGGTCGTGTCAAAGTCGCTGCGTTAATTAATAGCTGAGACGCCGACATTTTCATGAACTAAATAGAAGACGAAGAAAAAAACTCAAATGGTCGATTCGTTAAATGCTGCAGCGTGTTAATTATAATAATAAATCCAATAACAAACCGAAACGTGCGACCTACGTGTTCCAAAATATTGTCAAAGGCCGAAAGCTGTAAGAGCCAAAACCAAATGCCAGATGATAGACAACAGAGACCGGGGTCTCCATAACGAAGCGATAACAATAATAATAATAATAATTGTATTGTTGTTGTTGCTGCTGTGATGATTGTGGGTCTGGCAAAGAAGGTGGAGTCGTGTTGCGGCATTTGTTAGTCGACTGCGAAAAACATGTCTCCGATTTCAAGGTGAACATTTCGAAATAATTCAACTTGAACTGCTGAAATTAACATTGACATCGCCGTTGACACGGCACGAATAGCATCGCACACAGATACGTTGCTTTGCTATGGCAATGTGCTCGTCAGCACTTACTTACTTCTCGATTTATCTAATTTTTGCGCTGAATGCGCACAAATTAGCACACATTTTGCTAGCGGCTAAAAACGCGTGCGCAGCTCAGTTGCTATAAAGAAAAAAATGAAAAACAAACAGAAACAGAAATGTAAACAAAATAAATATGTAAATTCTGTAGGCAAGTACTTGTACTTTTGTTTAGATGCTTGGTTGGGTTTTAATGGTACAGCAATATTTGCTGAATATCAGATATAAGTTTCCATTACTTAATTAGGATTTAGCTTCAACTATCGTTCTCCAATTTTAATTGTCTATCTGAAATACATTATTCAATTTAATAAAAAATAAATCAAATTTCTATAAGTAAATATTATGCTCTCAGTTCATATTTAGGTCACAAGTTAAATTTGTATTATAGCTTTTTCTTGAGAAAACTATAAATGTTTCAATTAACGTATATATGAAAAAAGTATCTTAAAAGTACCTTGTTTTCTTTGACTCATATCTCTACCTTCAGTTTTGGACTGGCACTAGTATATTTGTATATAAATAAATATCTGACTCATGTGTGTTACTTAAGGCGTCACAAAAAGGCTGACTCATTGTTTTACAGTTATACATATACAGTGGTAAAAAGAACTCACTTAACTCATGCATTCGCTATGCCACGTGCTTAAATAGCACTTTATTTACAAATCTTAATACGTTTGCTTGATTGCAGCTATGGCCTCTTGGGTGCCTCTGGTTGTGGCAAGACCACTTTGCTCTCCTGCATTGTGGGTCGTCGCAGCATCGACTCCGGTGAGATCTTTGTGCTAGGTGGCAAGCCTGGCACACGCGGCTCCGGCGTGCCCGGCAAACGCGTAGGTTACATGCCCCAAGAGATTGCGCTCTATGGCGAGTTCTCCATTCAAGAGACCATGATGTATTTCGGCTGGATCTTTGGCATGGAGACCAAGGAAATCTTGGAGCGCTTGCAGTTTTTGCTCAACTTCCTCGATCTGCCCTCGGAGAAGCGTCTGGTGAAGAATCTGAGCGGTGGCCAACAGCGACGTGTCAGCTTTGCTGTGGCGCTCATGCACGATCCGGAGCTGCTAATCCTGGACGAGCCAACGGTGGGCGTAGACCCACTGCTGCGCCAGAGCATCTGGAATCATTTGGTGCACATCACGAAGGCGGGCCAAAAGACGGTGATCATAACTACACATTATATCGAGGAGGCACGACAGGCACACACAGTAAGTAGAGCTTGATGAGATGACCCCAGATAAAGTATGACATGATGTTCGATTGCAGATTGGTCTGATGAGATCTGGCCACTTGTTGGCCGAGGAATCGCCCAGCGTACTGCTGACCATGTACAAATGCATCAGCTTAGAGGAGGTGTTCCTGAAACTGTCTCGCATCCAGAGCCAGAAAGGTGACGTTAGCCACGTGAACTTCAGGTGAGTCTCGGCACTGACATCTGCATGCTGCACGTAGTCAAACTGTAACTGATACCCTCAATGATCACTCATCTAATCTTTGTCTCTCTTAATTTCCATTTGTCCCGACACTCGCATGCTCGCAATCTGTGTACCCATCTCTGTGTGTCTCTCTCCCACTCTCTCTCTCTCTCTCTCGCTGTGTGTGTGCCTGTGTGTGTTTGTGTTGGTATCGATGACAGTAACAACATCTCGTTGCATGCCATGGCCTTTGGCAGTAAAATGGATAAGCCCAGCTCCAGTCAGGAGGGCGGCGTTGTGGGTCTGAACTTCCACCAGAGCAAGGAGGTGCTCATTAACGATAGCAATGGATCCATTTATACGGTTAGTTGCGGGCAACATGATCATTTAAATGATAAAACCTAACGAATCCTAACCACAACAGCTTAACCAGGAGCCGTACAGTCCCCCGCCTTCGAAGCGCCAGAACAGTCCCAACGATGAAGAGAGCTGCCAAGATTGCTTTGCGGATATCTGCAAAATTACGTCCAAGGGCAAGATACGCGCTCTGCTGACCAAGAATATGCTTCGCATGTGGCGCAACGTGGGCGTCATGCTGTTCATCTTTGCCCTGCCCGTGATGCAGGTCATCCTCTTCTGTCTGGCCATTGGACGCGATCCACAGGGCCTCAATTTGGCCATTGTCAACAGCGAAATGAACAATACGGTGAGTGCATATTAAAGGATTAGCAAATCAGTTTTAGTAAAATAATCGTAGATCTAGATTAGTAAAGCTAAGCTATTTAATCAGCATGCCACTGACTCAATGGTTCATCAATGAATACAGTAAGTCAATCAACGACTGTCTTTCTTAGAAAATAATAATTCAAGTCCCTTATTCAGTTAGTCAAACATTTAGACAATTTTCTATTCATAGGCCAATAAATCATTCAATTAGTTAGGCAGACAAATATTTAGCCAATATTCTATTAAAAAAGTCAATAATTCTCTTTGTCAATAAATCACTTAATCTAATTGAATAAGTCAGTCAAAAAGATTAATAGATTAGTGTTAAATAAAGAAGAAGAAAAAACTCCATTTTAATGAATCTCAACTTGACATTTGCAGGACACCTGCTTCTGGGAGGAGGGCTGTCACTTTGCCAATCTGGGCTGTCGCTACTTAAATCATCTGAACGAGAGCGTGACTAAAACCTATTATACGGATATAGAAGATGCCAAGGCGGCGGTGCGAAGCGGCGATGCTTGGGGCGCTCTCTATATAACCGAGAACTTTACGGATGCATTCACAGCGCGCGCTGCATTGGGCCGCGACTCGGATGAAGAGACCATCGAGCAGTCCGAGGTGAAGGTGTGGCTGGACATGTCCAATCAACAGATCGGCATCATGCTCAATCGCGACATTCAGCTGGCCTATCGTGACTTTGCCATGGGCCTGCTCGGCCAGTGCGGCAACAATCCAAAGCTGGGCGATGTGCCCATTCAGTTCCGGGATCCCATCTATGGCACAATGAATCCTTCCTTTACCGACTTCGTGGCACCTGGCGTCATATTGACGTGAGTGCCCATTAGCATGCTAGCTTAATCAGTTACCAATATTAATTATATGCCATGCCATTATATTTATAGTATTGTCTTCTTCTTGGCTGTGGCCCTGACGTCATCCGCGCTGATCATCGAACGCACTGAGGTGGGCTAAGCAGACGACGACAAAATGCCAACATGACTTGCATTACTAATCCATTCCATTTCTTAGGGCCTGCTGGATCGCTCCTGGGTTGCCGGCGTCTCACCTGCTGAGATTCTCTTTTCGCATGTGATCACCCAGTTCGTTGTCATGTGCGGCCAGACCACACTGGTGCTCATCTTCATGCTGGTCGTCTTTGGCGTGACCAACAACGGCGAACTATTCTGGGTGATTGTGCTAACCCTGCTTCAGGGCATGTGCGGCATGTGCTTTGGTTTCCTCATCTCCTCCATCTGTGAGCTGGAACGTAATGCCATACAGCTGGCGCTGGGCTCCTTCTACCCCACGCTGCTGCTCTCCGGCGTCATTTGGCCTATTGAGGGCATGCCTGTGGTGTTAAGGTATAATCAATCTGAAAAAATCTCCTCAGTCCAACGCTCTAACTCTGCTCTGCTCTCCTTCATTCGTAGATATATCTCACTATGTCTGCCGCTGACGATGGCCACATCCTCGCTGCGCTCCATCTTGACCCGCGGCTGGGCGATATCCGAGTCGGACGTCTACGTTGGCTATCTGAGCACGCTGTCCTGGATCTTGGGATTCCTGGTGCTGACGCTGCTGGTGCTGCGCTCCAAGCGCGGCTAGAGTGGGTCTTAAGTTTTAGAGAACTAATTTTAAATATGTCAAGCTGATTTAGTTTGCGTTTAGCTTAGGCCGCTTTTAGTAATCATTCCTCTACCCATTGCATACCTACTCCTGCTCCAACTTAGGCCAGCAGCTGTTTGCTATTTGCTATTTGCTATCTCTTTCTCCCCCTTCAATCTGCCCAAATGTCGTAAATTATTTAAGCACATATGCAACTTCTTCCTCTTCTTCTTCTACTTCTGTTTCCCGTGCAAACTGTCCTTAATTTAAGCTGTGCACATTTTACGTAGTTTAATTTGTAAGGTTTAGAGGTACATAAATAAATTGTTGTAAATATTTAAAGCTGGCAGCGCTATCAGAAAGCAAATCAACGTAGCTAGTGACGTCACGGAGCGTCGAATATATTTCGCAAACCCCTTTCAGCAACTTAAAAAAAAAAAAACACAAAATGCAAATGCGAATGCAAAAAAAAAAAAAAAAAAAAAAAAAAACACACACAAAAACAACAACGGGCAAAAAGCACACAAAACAACTAATTTTATATATTTTCAATGGACTGTGATTGTACTTTTTTTTTGTTTTAATATTTGCACGCAAATTCGAGTTGGGCGCAAACCCAAAGAAAAGACAGAAACAGAAAACAAACAAAAAAGAAAAAAAAAAAAAACAAAAAAAAATATATAATTAAAATATAAATATTGGTGGGGTTTGTTTGTAACATTAAGTAGCTTAAAGCATTTTTGTATGGGTTTAAGTTTTGTAAGTTAAAACGTAATTATATACATAAATGTTAACTACACTACTTACATAATATTATTAAATATATATAAATACAAAACAGTGGAAATTTTATGCATACGACATAAATATTTCTAAACGAATACGTCAAGATACAAACGAGCAAAACAAAACACTTCTTATTTAAGCAATGATAATTTTATGAACGCAACTATGTATAAACAACAATAAAAATAAATAAAATCCAAATGGTCAAGTCTATTATTTGCTTCTCTTAATTATCGTGGCAGAGCACACATATCAAATTGAAATTTGAATTGGCGCTTAGTTTCGCAGTTATTGTTGTACAGCACTCATGTAATTTTATCAGGTTGGCAGCGCCGCATTTTAGTGCTGCCCAGCGCACGCATTAAACATATGTTCGCTGTGCTCTCAGCGGCAAGAAGAAGCATCAAAACAAAGAAAATATTGAAAATAGGTACAAATTTCACGCCAGCAAATAAACAAAATGTGATATCTGCATAATAAAGTAAATCAGAATTAACGCCACACAATGGACAAGTCCAGCGCTTACGAAAAATTCACTAGCCATGTGGACCAGCTGCGTAACACGGAATGCAGGTGAGCATTTGTTTGTGTTTGTGTTTGGGCTGACTCTTTCGTTGTGCTGGGGCTGCAGCAGACCGGCAACAGTTTGTTATTGCGCAAAAGACCAATGCAGGCTGCAAATTGTAATACAATTATGCATTTGGTGCTTTTCTTGTCGCTATTGATTAAACAGCCAGAGCGCAAACGGCTCTAGTAGCCTAACAACGAGCTGCTCAGCTCATTGCACATCCGGTGTGACGTCATCAAATACCTATACACTTATTTAGTATGATTACAGTACTGAAAACATTGTTCGACGACTCGTTACATTCCAATTAGAATGATAATGTATTCGGTATCAATGCTGTTACTAATAATATATATTTATTTATATTTACTAAAAAAAGAAGAAAAATAATAATAATAATAAATATTTAGTTATGTTTAAGTCCTCAGTAGCTGTTTATAATAATCAACTTTATAATAATCATCCATCTTCGTCAGTCTATATTTATCCAAACTTTAAAACATCATTATCATTATATAAATAATATATACCGGTTTTATTACTGCATACATTTATCATGAAGCCATCGTAAAGTTCTAGCTAAAACCTTATCTACGTATAAATCACTGTCAAAGTTCATTTTTAAATCGCATAAAGTCCCACTGCATTTAGAGCAAATATTTGATAATAGATTGACCATTATCTGCAGTATGAAAAGTCAATTTAGGCTTTAGCATTAAAGTAGACACCTGTCTCGAAAAATCCTATTTCATATCACATTTCGTTATACTATATCTTGCAAACTTATTATCCGCTTGATTTACTACACAATATTCTCTCTTTGCAGCCAAAAGCAAAAGATTGCCTGCTTTCAGCAAATTGCCGAATGCATTATGTCAAAGGCTTTGGCCGGCCACATCAATTATGCGGCGCACTGTGGCACGGCCACCAATGTGTTGTTGCTATTTTGTGAGGATTTCGACTCGGTGGTGCGCATGAGCGCCGAGGAGAATCTAAACAAAATCTTTCGCGCTCTGGAAAAGACGCGAGTCAGTCGCATACTGATGGATTTATATGGTGAGATCAAGCGGAACGGTAATCAGCGGTAAGTACACACACAGATATACTATAGTTCACATGGCTAATGAAATCCATGTACGCTTTTCAGATCGCTACGCATTTGCCTAAATTTGTTTTCCTACTATGCACCGCAAATCAAGGAGAAACACATCAAATGGTACGCTGTGCGGCTGCTGCAATGCATGACCGTCATGTCGCAGCGCAAGGAGACGCTGCTGCAGGAGACACTTTCTGATTTTGTCAAGCATTTTGGACGTTACGTGCAGCAAGGTCTCAATGACAGTGAAACGTGTAAACTGTTTGAGGTAAAGCAGATCAAAATTACATTAGCTTATGTATTGGTACAGAACTATAGTGTAGACTTGACATTTATTTAGAAGTTAATTATAAGCTGCTTCGATTATAATTGAGGAACATTATAGACCAGTTAGCTTGTATTTATTGACCAGTAATATTGGCCCGTATCAATTAGATTCGATTTATATTTAGCTGAATGTCAAGTCGCACTGTATAATTCAAGTCAAGTCAACTTGATTGTTTAAGTTGAAATGCAATTGAGCATCAGAGGCTTCCGGCGGCCTGTCCAATTGGCTTAAACGTGACTCGCTGTATGTTGATTTGTTGATTCGCATCTCATTCTCTCAACTTCTTTGATTGCAGACATTCCTTGGCAACATCAGCTCGGATTGCGCAGTGAAGCGTCGTTGCTCGGCACAAAATTGCATCAGTTTGATTGAGCATGCGCGCAATAGAAGTCTCATGGCCAGGCATGGACTAAGCAAAGTGATTGGTAAGCCAACAAAAGGCGGATATGAACAGTGCACGTGCACATCAATACAAATACATATATGCCACATCTATATCTATATCATTACAATACTAAACTACCAAATGCATCAATTGTTAATGCAGCCGTCGGCTGTAGCATTTATTTGCTTGAATTTCTGTTTATTTTCATTTTTATTTGATGTTTGTTTTCTAAGCTAATCCCTGATATTTTTATTTATTTATTTATTTATTTGTTATGTGTTTTTGTTATTGCTTACCATTTGACGCATTTTCCAAATGTTGGGTAAAAAAAATTGCACTAGTTTCATCAATAATGAAAACTGTGTTTAAAAAGCGTGTAAGGGCTTTAACGCACCAAATGCCAAGTGGCATATAAAAAATAATGCAAAAATAGCATCAAAAGCCATGCATGCATATATGTATGTAGGTAGCGAGGTGTATGTATGTGGAATATGTATGTTTGTGTGAAATATTTTTTAATATTCTAAAAAGCCACAAATCCATTGAAAATACCATTGCAAAATATACAACCGAGCGCATTGTGGACTGTGCTTCCTTTTGGATTTTGTTATGTTGGCCGGGGTGTTAGGTGTGGGTGCTGCCGTTGAGGACTATACAAACTAACTGTAAATGCAATCACAGTCAGTCATAGAATTTTCCATGGCGTTTATTTGTCTGTCTGCCGTACGAGTGTGTGTGGCAGCCACGACTAAAACTAAAATGCCAGTTGATATAAATTATATTTCTATATGGCCGTTGCTTACCTTTTGTGTGCGCTGTTCAGCCAAGTATCCAAAGTCCTGCCGAACTATATGTAATGCATATATATTGATATTTTTACGAATTTATTGCGATTTTAGACAACGGAAACGATGCAGTTTTTATTTAGTCATTTGCTGGCTGGCAACTGCAGCAATAACTGCACTAGCAACAAAAATCATATGAAATACATTGTAAAAACTTCTCAAAAAAGGAAGAGACTAAAATCAGTTTGGCATTTTTGCTACACAAATCATTTTTTATTGAATTTTCATGAACACTTTATTGGCAAAAGGTAAATGGACAACACATGTTAGATATATGTACGATATGCGCCATAGTTTCAGGTGCTTGCATTTCTACGTTGATTCCAAATAGTTGTTTCAAAACTAGATTCAATTAGACACATAATTTGTTTATGTTTAACATTTATTTATGCGTTTCAGTGACCCGAAACAAAACATAAATTTGAAAATTGTGTGTTTACGGTCAGAGAACACAAGTTATGCGTCTAAGGCCAACTGAATATGCAATGCCATCTCTTTGGGTGCGCCCTCATTGCGCTTTTCAGCTTTTTAGTTGTTTACCTTCAAATCAACTCCTTCAAATCCTGGCCTCTGTGGCTAAGGCTGCAGCTCTGGCTATGTCAACTTGAAGCCACTGCTCGGCAAGAGCATACCACAATAGCTGGCGACAACAGCAACAACAACGGCAACAATGAGAACATCAACAACAACTACTCAGTGCACAGTCTGCCGCCTCTTTTTATGGCAACCATCAGTGTGGCACTTGCAACGCTCTGACGTCCTGCGCCTCTCGCTCGCCACTCTCGAGGCCACAGTCTTGTGTCTTGAGCCATGGCATGCCCCAGCGAACCTTCAGTAAGAGTAAGGTCCTTAACGCTGTTGCTCCATCCTTCTCTCTCTCTCGTCTGCTGCTCCCGCTGCTGGTTCTGTGACTGCTGTTTGTCTGTCTGTTTGTTTGAGGCTGTAAGGCAGGCAAAATGAAATTTATGCACTTGGACACTTCCCTGTAATAATTCATGCGAAATTGAATCAGATATTCATTCCTGTGCAGCTTTAAAAGGATAATCAACTTTATAAACAGCCAGCAAACAACGGCCGCTTCAAATTTATGCAGACAGCAGTTGTCGCGCTGGTTCGTTGCAAAACAAAAATGACCGAATAAGTCCCAGTGAATAAGTTGACCAAGTTAACAAGTTACCCAATTACCAACAATTGCTTTTCTGAATACTCATAATTTCAATTGGAGTTACAGAGCTCCAACTGTTGTTTAACTTTGTTTCTTTATGGCTATTGAGACAGTATTATACTTGAGCTGCTTTCTATGCACTTGTGTGGGAGCTCTGCTTGAAAGAGTATCTATAAGTTAAACATGCCTAAGATAAGACTACATCAATCCAATTTTGATTCTTTAATATATACATTAGATCTACATAAATTACTTGGAAAATCCAGTAGACGTTTCCTCTTCATTGTCATTTAATCCTGTTTCTGCAAAAATACTTTCAGTCAAAGAAAAGCGTATTTAACACTTTATAGCCCTCATTTATGCTCTTTTCTGTGGCGCTTTATATAATTCATGACATCCATTGTCGAAAGTGTCGCAATGTTGGGAATGTAGCAGCTCTCAAATGAGTGGCATGTAACCAAGCAGGCAGGTACGAAGAGAGTCAGTCAGGCAGACATGCCTGCTTGCCGTTGGCACGCTGGCAACTTCTGCAGCAGAAGTGCCACTCAATCAAGTCACGAATATTTCAGAAGTCAATTGATAAAAATGTGACACGAAGAACTTTTCGCAGCTTGGCAGCTCCGTGCAGTGCGCATTACATATTAATTTAAAAGATTAAACACCACGAGTTTTATCAGACATTAATTGAGTGCATTAAACGTGCCTCAAGCAGCTCGAGTTCGTCTTGGCATTGCCCAAAGTTTTTTTTTTGCGGCTTATGGGCGCAATTAATTGATACACATGAGGCAGAGGCAACAAGTTCCTGCTGCTAGCCGAAAGTCAATTGGAGAGGGTCATATAAAAGTTGCTCCGGCATGGCGAAAAGTGTTTTTCAATTTTGCGGCAAGCCCAAAGGAAAACGGCAAACTAATTGAGTAACAAAGTTGCAACATGGCATTTTGTGATTGGTGGCGTATACGTAATAAAAAGACATGGAGAGTGAGAAAGAAATAACTGAAGCAAACAAACATTCAGCGTTGCCTATTTGCGCGTATGGGAGTGTGTGTGTAAGTGTGAGTGTGTAAGTGTGTCGGCACAAAGTCTATAAATACAAGATGAAAACTTTCCAATGAGATAAATTTAATTGGTGGCAATTTGTTGCAAAGCATGTGAGGTGAAGAGAGCGAAAAAGTTGCCAAAGAAATATGAACTGCAATTGGCCAAAGCAATGTGCGAGTTTATTTGTGTGTGTGTGTGTGTGTGGGAGCGCATGTGTTTGTGTGCTGCAAAGTTTGAGTTTTCGTTTTTAATTTGTGGCAATATCAGCCATAAGTTGTGCGCACCAACAAAATACATTAACTATAAGTTGTCTATAGAAGAGCATCCTGATCAAGTGTACGAAGCACCCGCTTTCATCTCATTTTCTTTCCCAGAAATGCTGCTAATGGATCAACAGACGAGTTGCGTGCTGGGCGCCTTGGGTTTTTTGCGACTGCTGCTGCCGCAGCTGATACGTGGCTACTCTTCTGATTGCCCGGACGACGGCGACTCCTTGGCGGCTGGTGGACCGCAGCAGCAACAACAACACGCTGCCGCATCCGATTGCCGGCAAATTATTGAAATTTATGATTATTGTTTGCACCTGCTGAGCACGCAGCACACAACGAATCACGCCATCATAAATGCCGCACTCGAGGTCATCAATGGTATACTCCAGGCACTGCACGATGCTCCAGGAGCTGGTGCACAGGTGGCAGGGCCGGGACCAGCCGGTGCTGCTGGACTGGCGCAAAGTTTGCGCCAACTGCTGTGCAATCAACAACTGGAGCACAATGAGTATTTGCGGCGAAGGAAATCATTAAAAAATCAAATATTCCAATTGAGAAATTACGAAGTGGGCACAAGTCGGTGGGAGGAGGAGGCTGAAGGGGCCACGCAAATGCAAATGCAAATGGCAAAGAATTCAAATGCCAAACTGCAGCAGCAAAAGTGTCAACAGCAGCAACAACAGCAACTGCAGATTGGCATCAACTTGCTGCAAGTCGGGGGAATTAATGCCATGGCTGATGATGCTGACACCGAGAAAGATGCTGCAGCGAGTTCCGCTGCTGATGAAGGTAAAGTAAATAAAGCTGAGTCTAGATGAGCGTGTGTCTGGCTACGTGTGTGTGTATGTGTGCCTGTGCAGTCATGTACGACTGTCACATGCTGACAGAGTGACATGCGGACGGAGCGACTAACAGACTGATAGACAGTTAGACAAGCAAACAGATAGACCGCACCGAAATCAAGAAAATTGAGCAATGCCACTGTCACAGTCACCGTTTACACACACACACATACAGCCACGCCCACACAATGCACATATGAAAATTATTGGTGCATGCTTTTAGGCGGCGGTGCATGCAAAATGAGGTCAAAGCGAAATTTGCATACGCCGCCAGCAACAACAACAACAGCAACGACATACTGTATACTACACGAATTGTAATTCTGAAGCTAAACCCAATGCGCATTCGCTTCTCTCTGTTCCGACAGCAAAAAAAACATCGCGACAACACATTAGAAATGCAGCGCGAAGCATAAGCGAATGCGTGGCGAGCAGCGCATCAGAAGAGGACGAACAGCCAGTTGATGGTAATGATGATGCTAACGCTAATGCTGCTGCTGCTGCTGCTGATGATGATGATGATGATATGGAGCTGCTAAGTGCCATTGCGGACGATGAGTACGAGGGCTTCACAACGCTGTCACAACTAAATGAAACACAGCCAACTGTGTCAGATACATTGCAAACGCCAAATATCACAACTTCTGATGCAGCAGTAGGGGCAGCCGATGTGAACGTTGCATCCATGGCTAAACCTCAGGCCGTGCAGCATCAGTCGTCGATGCAGAATTTACTTGCCAGCGATGACAGATCCCAGCATTTGAGTGACATCGACAATGAATCCTTCAACAGCATCGATTTCGATGCGGAAATAACAATTGCTGGCATCAGAGAGCAACAGACAGATGCAACAGCAACAACAATAGCAACTGCTACAACAACAGGAACAAGCGAGACAGCGGAGTCAATGCCAGATGCAACAACAATTGGCACATTCTTCAACAATTTGCTGTCCCATTCAAATGCAGGTGAGTCGTTCATGCCAATCCATAACTATATTGTGTCCCGATACCTTATAAATCAATGAATGATTTTGAGGGGTATATTGATTGTAACTATCGAGTAGATTGGAACATACAATGTCTCTTTATCTTGTAATTGGTAAATTTATTTTCTATAAATATTTAATTATTGCAATATCAAGTTTTCAATCTAAATTTGAATTTGTTTTGCTAAAGCATAACTAAATTAAATACGCAAATTGTTAATTGAATATATTTCAAATATCAACTCAAGAACACTTTTACGTAATATCTCAACGTGGTGTTTAAAAGATTTGCTTTGGCAGATAAATATTTCATTATGGTACTTGAAATTACAGCTGGCGGGTGCTTGGAAAATAGTTTTCATTTGATGTTATTGGATTTCGCGGTCTGTCGTTTTTTGTTTTCCAATTCACCACATTTATTTACAATATTTGTGCATGGCAATCAAATTATTTGCATAATTGTTCTAGAGAACGGTCACAAAGTGAATAGGATAGAAAGAGTAGAAAAGGGAGAGACCGAAAGAGACAGAGAGAGAGAGAGAGAGAGGCCCGCAGAGCCAGACAACACGTTGGCAACGAAATTTGAATTCTGCCTTTTGCCAATTGCACTTGCAATTTAATGAAGCGTAATTGTTGTTGTTCACTATGCTGCATGGTCTCTGGAGATTCAACAACAACAAGAGCAACAAAATTACAAACAAAAACAACAGCAAGCACAACTAAATTAAATTAGGCAATGCTCGAACGAGTCGGTGGCAGCGCAGAGCTTGCATAGACCAGGAAAGTAGGCAGGACTAGAGTGATAGGGCCATGGTTAGGAAAGGGAAGGCAAGGCACAAGTTGCATGCATCATTTGTCGCTTCAGTGGCTGTGCGTCGATTTCAACTTTTTGTTGCTTTTGAGTCTCGTCTGTTGACATGACAACAGCAGCAACAGCAGCAAGAGCAGCAATAGCAGCAGCAGCAACAACACGAACATCAACAGCAGAGTCAATAGCATTAGCAAACAATATTTGCCATTTGAAAATTGAATTCATTTTGATTGAGAAAAACGTCAACGTTGTTCAAACTTACAAACATTCGATAAATGCATTCAGCTTTTCGCTAATGTACATTTACTGGAGTGCGTGCGTGTGTGTAGATGTGTGTGTGTGTGTGTCTTAAGGTAGGCAGCAAAAGATATTGCCATGAACCCAAAAAATATGTAGCATGAGAAGGAAAAAAAAGAAGGATGGAGCTTGTGCACTATGCGTGCGTGTGTGTGTGTGTGAGTTAATAAGCAGTGAAAATGCTGCTCACGCAGCCGGAAGCAGTAATTAAGTGAATGAGTTGTGTGGGCGTGCGAAAGAGTCGGCCATACATTATGTACGACGTGCAAAAGAGAGCGCATTATCTGTGCTAAAAAAAAAAGAAACGAAATAAGAAAGTAAAAAGAAATGTAAAAGAAAGCTTAAGCAACTACTTGACGTAAATGTTGGGCTTAAATTTGTCGTCTCATCCACGAACTGACTGTCGCTCTATCTGTCTGTCTTTGTGTCTCTCTGTCTGTTTGTCTGTGAGTCCATGTGTGGGCTGCGGATTAAGCTTGAAACATGGCAACGCATTTACCGCGAACAATCCCATGCGACGACCAGGCTCAACCTTCTGCAACACCCTGCATCCATACGCCCCATCCCCTCCCCCTCCCATCCTTATTCTTCTTTTGGATGCGCGAATGCTGCTGCCACTTGGCCAAAGCATCACACTGCAAGTTGGCAACAAAGTGGTTAAGACAAATGGGTTACGTGATAAAATGCGGTTACTCAAATTGCATGTATGCAAGCTTACATCTTGTGTGTGTGTGTGTGTGTGTGTATGTGAGGACGTGTGTGTGTTTGTTTATTTGTGGGTGTTTTAGTTTATTTAGCATTGCCAGCCAGCCAGCCAGGATAGTATGCTAGGCCAGAGGATCTGACGTTCATTTAGCTGCTTTTGCAACCGATGTTGTTATTGTTGTTACGCTTACTGCTGTTGCCTTTTTGTTGTGCACTTATGCGATATCAGCCTTTTTACGCTGCTCGCTTGCCGGCCCGCCCAGCCTTTACCAGTGCTCCTGCTGCTAGTTATTGTTGTTGACTTTTTCTAGATATACTTATATATATTTATATACGTATACATATGTATATCAGCAGCCGCCAATCTTCATCCGTAGTCAAAGAGCGTCACCAAATCCTGCAATTTGTATGCTCTTACAGCAAGTTGGATTCCATGAATATAACACCCAACTTGCAAAGCATTTATAAAATAAAAAAATGTTTTAATTACTTAGATATTAAATATATCTTTTTTATGTATTATATATTTGTACATATTACGTATTATAAAATATTATTTATAATAAAGACTCGAGATTCAGTTCCTGTTTGCACTTCTAGTTTAATTTTAGTTTATTTCTTTCTTTCTGTTGTTATGTTAATGTTGTTAAATATTTAATTAATAATTTTATGAATTTTAATTCTTCATTTTTTTTTTTTTCCTTTTGCACAAGAGCATTCGACTTTCATTGTATTTCGCGTTTCTCCCCCTTGTTTTCATAAACAATTTATGTATTTTTTGTTGTTTTGTTGTTGTTGCCTTTTTTTTAGTTAGTTTGCATATGCTGTTGTGGGTAGTAGGCGAGTCTTTTGGCTGGTTATGTGTCACCCATAAAGTGGCAGCCCGCATTTCCCCCACATTTCTGCCAACAGTTCCACTTCTTGTTCTTGCGCGTTTTCCGTTCGTGACTGCCGCGTTTCCTACGCGGCTTTCGCTATCCTTTGGCATTTTTTCTTTATCCTGGGTGGGTTTCCCCCCTTTAATTTTTTGCCGGAGCATGTATAGTCATATGAACGCCCGCTAGTTTTATTTGCCATTTCGCTGTTGTTCTTATTTTTAACGTGATTTTAAATAACAAAACTGTGCAAAAAGTTGCTAGGGCTGCTGCTGTTTTATAACGGTTTCAATTTGTGGCACTCAACTTTTTGAGTGAGGGGCCCGCGTTGACGCAACTTACGGCTTAAGTTAAACTATTAAAGTATAAACTGCACCGAGCAATCCAACAAAATTACATATACATGCATTCCTCGACTTGGGGGCAAATCATAAAAAGTGATGGCAACTCAACGCGCATAGTGCTGCGAGTGCCACGAATCTGGTTAGGTTTACGACTCCACTAATTGAACGTAAAAATTTAAATGATTTCACTGATTTAGCTCAAGTTTAACTGCGCCGCATTCCAGCTTAGCCTCTATTTTCTAAAATTTTTAGTTATCTAAACAGAACTCCTTTCTGCATATATTAGACACATTAGCTTTTAATGCTAAGTGCATACTTTATTTTATTGCTCGTTTGCTCCACTTAATAGAACAGAACAGAATGATAACTTAAGTGATATTAATAGAATAGTTACGAAGGAAAATGAAATATATGATGTTCATATTAATATTCTCTATTTCTTAAATTAATTTATTATATTGTATTTATATTTATATTCCTTTGCCAAGTTCTATAATCATCGGTCATTTTCTTTTTATAATAAACTACATATTAGCTGCAGCTACATCTTCAACGGATGTTTGCTTTTGTGTTTTATTGTTTGGATGTGTTGTTCTAATTTTAACAGCGCTTGCATGCGGTTGTAACATCCATTAGAAAATGCAACAACAACAATAAAAATAGCTAAAGGAATTCCAGCTAGCAGATGCAGCAGCTAAATAAAAACAATTTTTTAAGCCAACTTAAGTGCGGTTGCGGTCATTGGTGGCAGCTCCTGGCCATCTCTCTGCCCCCTCAATCCCTCTTTCTCTCTCTCTCTCTTTCACTTCTTAATATATACTCACTCTCTCGCTATTCTTTCACTTAACTTATATATACTATAAAATTTGAGTTTTCAATTAATTTCCAATAGCTGCAGCTAGGGGTAAGAATGTTAACTGCATTGAGAGAGCGTGAGAAAGAGTAAGAGAGAGATAGAGACAGAGAGATAGTGCCTTTATCGGGCATATACGACTAGAAGATGTTCTGTGAAATACAAAGTCTATCAATTAAGTTGTTCTATACTAATTTAATCAGATAGACTAATAAAGAACAAACAATGTTGAATCTTGTTGATTCAGATATAAAGTAGAAGAACTCGATCAAGTACCTATTTGAAGCGACATAAAGGGTATTAGCAGTTACTGAAGTAAATAGTTTTGTAGCTTTCAGACTGACCAAGTTAGGAGGTTGGGTGGTTGGAGGTTTCCGTTTTTATTGCCGTCTCGTGTTTAGAAAGTTTGCAAACATTTTCCGTTTTGTTGCATTCTTAAAAGCCCCAATAGCCAAGACGGCCGCGACAGACAAATGTGCCTGGTAATTGGCTACAAGTTCTGAGTGCGAGGGAGTGAAGCTGAAGTTGAAGCCGATGCTGATGCTGATATTGTAGTTGAGGCTGGGGCTGAGGCTGAGGCTGAGACTGGGGCTGGGGCTGGGGCAGAGGTAAGCTGGCAGTGTGGCAAACCACAATTAGCCTGAGCCAACGTTGGGCCTGGCATTACTGTCAGGGCAAGTTATCTGGCAAAAGTTTGGACTGCTCAACTGAGTTGGTTTTTTGTCTTGCAGCTTCGGAGTCGGTCAGTAAGCTCTTTCGTCAATCAAGCGGCCCCAAATCCACGCCGGCCAAGTTGGCGCCAACCACTGATAAATCGGATGCTGCATCGACGGCTTCGCTAACGCTCTCTTTGAGCTCGTTAGCCAGCAGCAGTGCGGCCGGTCCCCAGGAGCGTCAGCCGTCAATAACAGGGACGCCCACGCCAGTGGAGGAGACTACAGGTTCGGGCAGTGGCTCGTACACGGCATCCACGGCGCTGCTGATGGATGCGCCAGCTACTGCAGCAGCAGCGACGGCAGCTGAAGGAGAATCTGAAGTGGAACCGCAGCTGAGTCGGACGCCCAACGGTAAGCCATCTGATGTCCATGTGCAGCAGACTAATTAGATTCTTTATTCTGGCAGCTAATCCCTTTCTGGCGGAGAGCTCACCGCTGAAGCAAACGGTATCGGGTCATGCGCTAATCAGCGTGAAAATTGGCAGCATTCTGGAGCAATCCCTGGTTTACTACACAGCTCGTCTGCTCGCTGCACGTTTCCTGCTGAGCGGACAGGCATCAGGTCTGCAGCCGGACACAGTAAGTCGTGTGTCCATCAAGAGTCTATCGCTTGCAGTGATTGCGCAATGTGTGCGACTGGCGCCGCGCGTCCTGCAGTTGCCGCTGGAGATCAGCGAGCAGGAGCTGCAGCTGCTGGCCCAAATCAGCGCTAATAGCACACAGGTTTCCAGTCCGCAGAGCAGCAATGATTCACAGCGCAGCACAGAGCTGTGCCAATCGATGACTGGATCGCTACTAGAGCCCGTCGTGGACAATGAGGACAATCTGCTGCTGCTGGAAATCAAGGATGACCATTTTGGACCCAGCACCTGCCCAGTTTATCTGCAGCAATCGCCGACACTGAGTCGCAGTGCCGATGCCACGCTGCTGCAATCCCAATTGGAGAAGAGACGCCTGTCGAATCTACAGCAGCTGAATACGCCCGAAGCTCATCTCTCCAGATCAGAGATCATTGGCACTTCGTATCGCGTCACAGTTGCGGCAGAAGACACGCCGCCTTTGGCTCTGCCACCAGTGCCACCCAAACGCACCAAATCCATGCGCAGCCGCGCCAGCTTTGCAGCCACACCTACGCGTAGCAGCACTGCGCCCACAACAAGCGCTTGTGGCCAAGCACTGGCTGATGTGCTGCTCTTCCACGAACACTGTGATCCCATGTTGCGTGGCGGCGTACAGCAAATAGTGGGCAGCTTTGTGCAGGCGAGCGGAGCTGGTCGCTACTTGCAGTTGCAGCCAGGACTCGGCCTGGCGCATTTGCTGGCCATTTTGTTGAAGGTAAGCGAGGATTACAGCACGTTGACAACAATAGTGTTGCATAGCTGCAGGCGCGTTCTTTGATACCTTGTTGATTGTGTGGGTGTTGCTGCGAGTGGCTTATCTGGCGTGACTTAATGTGGCAAACGATGCTCCACATGCAGTTATCTATTCATATATGCTTGTATCTCTGCCCAAGCTTGCACCTGCCCCTGCCTCGTGGAAAGCATATGCATAACGCATACACTGTATTGCTGGTCCCAGCATTGGCTTTTCTCTCACTCTCTCCATCTCCCTTTCATATTCTATAAATATGCACCTCCACCTTTTCGCTGCACGTTCTTTTTTCTCTGTTAAACCAACAAGCTAACATATTTTAACACATGCAGGCAAACACACACATAAAAAGACACAGACACGTGTCCATATCAATGGCTGTTGGTGTATGCTTTTGAATATTTTGCAGTACCCTTCACTACGCTGCAGTAGCTGCTGCAGTTGCAGCTAAGCCGGCGGCATTTAGTGCCGGGCTGTTTTTCATTTCGAAATAAGAAAGAAAATTCTTATCGCTTTAGCAATGTGCAAGTGCAAATGCCCCTAAGGCTAACAGCGCATCCGTTACGAAGCCCCAACACTAACACCAACACCAACACTCACTCACACACACACACACACAGTCACACGCAAGCAAATGGAGAATGTGCGCATAACTTGCACATTGATTTCTCTTTTGAGAATTGTTAGCTGCATACACATACATGAATGGTCTGTGCCCAGGCCAAGTTGGGTCAGGATTGACTTGGGCTATTCTAAGGGGGAGTTCGTTCTTCTTATTGAATTCAATAATTTAGTGGCCAGCCGAAAATTTAAATTGCAGTCGGCGCGCCCAAAAGCGCAATTTGATTATGCAATGTTGTTATGCAACGAGTTGCAAAGCGGCGCAAACGTGCCAGCTGAAAATCACATTAGATGCCTCTGCTCCAAATTCTAATGCCAGCAAATCCGTCTCAATGGCACTTGCCAAACACACACACACGCACATACGTATACAGATATGTGTGTGTATATAAATATATATGGTATGCAGAGTGAGATCTTCCCTAGAGCAGGGCAACTGTGATAACAATAGCCCTTTGGCTAGGAAGAGCTTGTTAAGATTCGTTAAAAATGCACACACTCTGTAGACACATACACACGCACACACACAATCACAAACACACTCACATACGAACACACACATACATCTGCTTCGGCAAAACTTTTTGCTTGTGCAAACAATAAAACACAAATTCGCTTAGCAGCGCAAGCTGAGAGCCAGAGCCCAAACGTCTGAGCTCAGCTCGGTCTGTTCTTGAGGCCATCTATGAAGAAATTTTGCCAGAAAGGAAAAAAAGCGAAGAAAATAAACTGAAAACTTTTTTCTGCTTTTGCACATTTGCAGGGCTTTGAGGACGAGATACACACAGTGGTCATACAAGCGTTGAATGCATTCGATAAGATATTTCCGCATGTGGTGTCCAAATATTTGACAGGGCCGCCATGTCATTATCATGCTCATCAGAAGCGACAGCAGTTGCAGCAGCCAAGTGGACAACAAAAGGGTCCCGGCCAGGCCCAAACATTTGGCCAACAAACTTTTCCAAAGAATCTGGATAATGCCTTAAGCAGTCAGCAGCAGCAGCAGCAGCAGCAGGAGCAGCAACAATGGCACTCTAACGATGACAACTCGAGGGCAGATGAGACCAGGATGTGTGCCAGGTCGTCAGCCACTGATAATGATGAGCTGCTAGCTGCTCTTTTGAATGATTTTCAATTGCAATCGAAACGTTTGCAGCAGCAACAGCAGCAACAACCGCCCAGCAACAACAACAGCATTAGCCAATATAATGAGCCTGGCCCCTGCTGTGTGTTTGCCATTTCACCAAAATTGCTCTTGAATAAACTTCGATTGTGTCGTCACAATAAATACTGGTTGGTCCAGAATAAATATGCCGAAGTTATTTCCAATTTAAATTACGTACTGCTACGCTCCTACTACGCAAATTTTGATTGTGCCTTTGACAACAACAACAATAGCAGCAGTAACAACGACAACGATATGGAATTGGAGTCGAGAAATCATTGTGCATCTGCATCACCCAATGCCTGTAACTGGAAAATGGCTGCTTGCAACAAGGACATTGTCTGTACTTATGAGGTAAGCAGCTAAATCGCCTTATTACAAGAACAAAAACAAAACACAACAAGCAGCGTCTCAAGCATATCTCTATGGTCTGGCCAGCAGCTGTTTGGCTTGTTTATTGTGTGGATTATTATTTTTTTATTTTTATTTAATTTTTTTTTTGGTTCCACACTCCTGGCAAATGCCTTCAAAAGCAATTGAAGTGAGCCCAAACGCCCCTTAGTTCCCTGCCAGCCCCTGCCAGGCGTGGGCAACATCCTCTTATTGAACTTTTGTGCATTGAAGTGTGGCTCTTTGTGCATCTCTGCAGACTGCCCCCAATGCGATCCGATCCGACTGACAGTTTGTTTTGCTTTTAGAGTATCTCGCAGCGTATTTATATACATATAACATACATGCATACATGCACATCCACATATATACATATATATAGATGTATACAAATACATATACTACGTATTTGTTGATTTATTATTTTGAGAAAGCCAAGCAATTTGCTAAATGGTAAAAAGGGACGTACTACGTACGTGTACACAGACTGAAGACTTAGCAAACAATTGTGCGCCGTGCGGCGGTGCGTGGGGGGGCACATACGTACGTACGTACATACGTACGTGTGTATGTAGCCACATGCAGCGATAAAAGAGGAAATGACACTTCGCCGGGGGAATGAAAAGCCTTTGATTGAATATCGCAGCGCCCAGCGAAATGTTTCACAAGAAATTAAAATAAATGAAATTGAAACTTAATAACGTTGAATGCAGAATATATAAAAGCTATAATTGAATGGGCTATGCAAGGATTTTAATTTCGAAAAATATACTCAACAAAATTTGCCTATATCATTTAATCAAGTAATTTTGCAAAGTAATTTATAAACTGCTAACAGTGTAAATTTACATTTGATATGCAATTTAAAATTGCAAAAATACGATAAATAGTAATATATTATGGTATATATGCATACAATCTATAGTAGTATATTTATTGTGTATTTATTGCATTAATATTGCTCAATTCTTGGGTAGATTATATTTAGAGCCAAGTTTTTGCAAACATGTTCGACTAGATTTTCAATCAAGACTCTACTTTTTTTTGGCGTAGGCAAACAGTTGCGCTGGTTGTGGCCATATGAAAAGTTTGATAGAGTTGTTGCCTGGCTGCAACCACAAAATTCCACATCAGCAGGTGGAAAGCGTGGGTGTGGGTTTTGTGGTAACGGAAAAGGGCATTATGAAAACTTTGCTCTGGTTTTTGATTTACAAGCTGCAGTCAACTAACTTGGAAACGCTTTTCGATCCCTACAGGCTCAATTCCTGGACGAACTTATGCAGCTGCTGGGCGACGATGATGCGCGTGTAAGGGAGCAGGCCGCCTACAGTCTGTGCCGCTTTATAATGCAAACAGCGCGCCAACAGGAGCTAACAACAACAACAACAACATCGATACGAATTGAGGAAGGCAACATGAATGCTGAAACTCAACAAACTAATTTCAATTTGCTTTGGGATTTTTTCGACTATCGCATATTTGGCAGCATGTCCGTGACGTTGCGTAATTTATTCCGGGCTAGCTCAACGATTGCCTCGCCAATGGCAGCCCTGGATGCCGGAGAGTATGGTCACGGGCCGTATGCTGCCACCGCAGAAGCTGTTGTTGGTGTTGGCGGCGGCGGTGGCGGTGGCAGTGGCAGTGGCGGCGCTACGATTGGTTTGGGCGGTTCTGCTGGCGTCGCCGCTGCGGCGTCGGCCTACTTTGATGGCAGTTACGGTGACGGCCATGTTTTTGCCTTTGGATTTCAACGTCAAATTGCGCAAGAGGAAAAAGTTTTGGCCAAAGTTTTGTATCGCATGACAAATAAATTGATGACGCTCAATGATAAAAATTTGCAGGTAAATATTTGTGTGAGCTCGACGACTGTCAGCCAACCCGATTGAAACCCAACTACATTTCTGCTCTCAATCCATTCGACAGTTTGGCATAATTAACGCGCTGCGGCTGCTGCTAAAGCACTTCAATTTCGTGGACTATCAACAGGCCTGGACGGAATTTAATTTTATTGAAATTTGCATGAGCTACGCGTATTACAACAGTGCAACAGCTGGCGACTTGAATTGCCAGAACGATTTGATTGATGTGATGGCCAAATTAATAGCAGGTAAGTGCCACGCCCGCACAGCCGCCGAACAGCCCTAAATTCGAAAATGGCACTAAATACGGAATGGAATTTGTCATCCATGAACCACTATCCGACCTCAACTAAAATCCATATTTTACATCTAAATTCACAGTCAATGGCTATATACGTATTCTTTTAGACAGATTTATATAGATCAATAAACAGAACAATAAGTTTTATATATGCTTCAATTCATAGGCTAAAGGATATGTAGATAAACATAAATGAAAATATATATATAATATATATATATAGATATTTTTATATACGTATACACAAGTACATGGATAATAATAATCAACAAATTATTAAATTGAATTTATTTAAATCATTTGAAACATGCAATAATATAGTATTTTAATTTTAGTCTGCATTTTTATACACATCCGTTCATTAAACTGTGCGGACCACTTCGAACCACTGAACAGTATTAAAAAAATTAAAAAAGTGCATTGAAAATTTGTTTTTAATTGTATTGCATTGCAGTAAATGCCAAAGAAATAATCATATAAATCATTTTAATTAATTGTTTGTCATTAAATGAATTTACATAAATATTTTTATGCTATCCATGGTAGTTGGTGGTGCTACATTCCAATTCCTACTTTTTTTTTATATATATATAATTTCTTCTCCTTTTTTGCATTATTTTAATTGTAATTTTAATGAAGCAAACACGCAAATTAGCATAAATATTTTTAATTTTCAATAGGCATAATAATTCAATTTGTGTTCAATTTATTAATTTTTCTTTTTACATGACTAAAGCCATAAAAAAAATAGTTATTGTTAACATGGCTAGACTAGGCTATAGAGTGATATCTGAAATGTTAGACATGGAAATACACTTCATAGTGAAATTGAATTGTTAAGATGAAACAGTCGCCAAACAATTAATATATATTCATTTGAATATATCTATATATATCTACATGTATGTACACTATGCATATCAAGTACTCTAATTATCCTATTAAAATAGTTGTAATTTAAACTAAAACTCATATCAGATTACAAATACGCATAATTATGTACGCTTTAGGCTAGATTAATAGTTTTTTCTGTCACTATTTAACATATTTATTTGATTTATTGTTCGATCAATTTGATATGTGAATTGGCAAACCGAACCCTCAAAGCTCTTAATAGTTACACATTTAAATATTTGACATCGGCTTGGCAGCGTGTAATTAAATAAATTTCAACAGTCCCATTAGCGGGGCGCTCGCTTCACAGCTTCCAGCGCAATGTGCCAACAACAATTAAAAGCGGAAACAACAACAATAACTACAATGACAACCGATACGATTTGCAAGCTAATAAACATTTTAATTCAATTTACCAAATTGCATAAACCAGAAAACCAAACTTCAACTTAATTTCATTAATGGCTTTTTATATGGCGCCCACGCAAAGCCACGCCCATTGTCGAACTGTTTTCGTTGTCAGCGGCACGGCACGAGTTTTATATTCCATAATGATTTTTTTTTGTATTATTTATTTTTATTTCGATTTTTTTTGTTTATTTTTTGTTTTCATTTTTTTCGTTAGTCAGCCGCGTATTTGCAATGCGCTAATGTAATCCACCATAATCAAAAAGTAATTAAATTATTAATAAACCATTAAATGTAAAATAGTTTCGTGCCACTCGCACCATGTAGCCTGGCAGCCCTGCAAGCTCATGCAGCGTGCTCCTGCCCCTCCCGTGTGCCCCACGTTCACTGCTCACCGCAGCCAATGCAATGTGCATTTGTGCATTTTTGCATAAGCAAATAATTTAATTTTTAAGCCGTGAGCGCTTTCGCACCTCCAACTATAGCCCAGCCATGTAGTATATAAATATTTATACATGCATATATGCCGGGGTGTGCGTGTGTGCAGGCTTTATCTGAGCATCGATTTCAAAACAAAATCGCCAAATGCTTTACGGCTTTTTGGCGAGTGTTTTGTGATAAGTTTTGACAGTATGCAAATCATATTGTTGACATGTGAGCGGCAGCGAAAAGTTCTGTAAATCGCGAATGCATGACTTTGGCATACCCTAATAAACTGTATATAATTATAGGAAATCTATTTGAAATTTAGTTGAAACTACTTGCTTTATTTTAGAATATTTACAAAGACTAACCTGTACTGGTTAGACTTGAAGAGCTTTGCCTTTATAAATAAAATAGTAAGGTACGTAATTATCTTGACTAGAATCAAGCTAGGATAACAGTGAGTCTGACGACAATTCAAAAATGTATTTAATGTTGAGGGTATATCATTTCTATCATTATTTTCTTTGTAGACTTTCAGTCAACTATTCAATTTGCAGTTGAAACAAATGTATTAAAGCTTGACAACTTAAAGAGGCAACATTCAATAGCCGATATCTCCCCTGCGCAGTTCACACAGTCATTTTATTTATGCGCAAATTGTAATGCGACGCATTATGAGTGGAATTAATGCAGTCGTTTTCAGTGCGGCGCGAGCTCATTTGTGAAATGTTCAATTAAAATGAGAATATGCTGGATTGGTTGTCTATAAATGCTTGACTGATAGCCCAAGTGTATATCAAATTGACAGCAACTGACGGCGTGCGTACTGCCGCTTCATGTCTCCGTTGAGCTGGGCTCTGCTTCAGTCTCCAGGCATTAATAAAAATAATATTACGCATACGCACAGCGCGGCATTGGTGCATAATAAGTATGCATTTATTTATTGTTCAGCAGTGCTCCCACTCTCTTCTTCTCTCTCTCTCTCTCTCTCTGTCTGACTCTTTAATTTCTGTGATAATATAAATATTTTAAAGACAAGTTGGAAATTCGATATTCGAGAATTCTTGTGTTGCTTGCCGCGTAGTCTGGGCGTAATCGAACTATTGTGCTGCATTCTGCGCCCACATCAATATAAATAAATATAAATTAGCAACAGAATTGTGGCATCGTCTCATTATGTGCAATTTTCAATTAATTAGTAAATGTAATGCAAACTTCAGAGCCTGCCCTTGGCACCACCTGTGCTGGCACCGCATTGTCGCTGCTCGACGGGCTGCTGTTGTTGTTTTTAATGGCTCCCCGAACACTTAATTTTTATAAATATTTATGCGAATACAATTTAATTTATTTGTGCAAAAAAAATGAGAGCGAAAGAAAAAACGAAAATAATAATAATAAAGAGTTTGCTTCCATTTTCTTTGCACTGACAAATGAAAAATTATTTAGTATTTGCTGGCGTTGCAATATTGACACATAAATTGAAATGCCTACACACACACAACCACAAAGCCCACACACACTCGTATATATATATATATATATATTAAATGAATGTATATAAATCATGTCGTACTTTGAGGCCTCTTCCGCTTGTTACCTATGCAATGTTTGCTTTAATTTAACATTATTTGTTTGCCTTCGATATTTATATAGTTGTGTGTTGAATATCTGCCATCTCGCTACCTTTCTCTCACTCTCTCTCTCTCGCATTCCTCCCGTGTACATTCATTAAATGGCTTTTTAATTTACCGTGCTGCAATTGCTCGGCATTTGTACATTTTAAAGTAGCTGTTCAACATTTAAACACAATTGGCCGGCTTAATTTGTCATTAATATGCTGCAAATACTTACCACACACGCACTCACATCTGATGCCTCTGCCTCTTTCAGGTGGCATGTTGAGCACGGGCGAGGCGCCGCCCGCTGCCCAGCTAGAGTTTCTGCTGCGTCACTGCGTCAAGCTGCTCAACATTTACTATCATCTGGTGGGCAATCAGCGCCCAGTGCAGCCGAGCGGCAGCAGCAGCGGGGGCAGCACTAGCAGCGCTGGAGGTGGCAGCAACACCGGCAGGCCACCCAAGGCGGGCAAGAGCGAGCTCTTCTCGCTGAGCGGCAGTGGCAGAGAGTCGCAGGCGACGCTGCAAGCGATGGGTTACTTTGCCAGCGATTACGTTTACATGAAACTTTACAACATTTTAAGAGGTGCTAATGACAGCTACAAGGTAAGTCAAAGCCTCAGGTGAAGACAGCGCAGCGAGGGGGCGCGCTCCGGCGGGGGCGTGGCGCCATTAAGTTGCTGCTGCTGTTGGCGCTGCAAATGGCAAAAGTTCTTGGGGCACGTGCACCGAGATTTACCAATTCTTCCAGTTTGCTGTGCGCGACTCCAATTGCACGTTGCACGTACAACGCAATGCGCCGTTTTATATGCAACACTTTTGGGGCAACGCTGCTGCGGCTGCCGCAGTCGCCACGCAATGAGTTGTAAAAAATGAAATGCTGGCAACGTACTCGACTCTTGACTTCAACTTTTTGACTTGTCTTGCCACTCGCCGCGACTGGCATTAAGGCGTGGCCAATAAAAACCGAAGGGTTTTAGCAGCTTGGCTTTTAGTCTAACCCACTCTGGGCCTTCTCTCTGTCTCTTTGCTTGCAGATAACTATAAATCAGGATGCTGGCGGCTTATTAATTTGTCTGCTGAAGAGCTGCCTCAACGCGCTCAGTTTCTGCCTGGAGGCATCAAAACCACCGCCGACGCCGCTGCCTGCGACTGCAACGGCAAATGCGCCAGGTCTGAAATTAATTGAAGAAATACTACAGTATTTGACCAAGCTCATAAATTATGCGCCCGGCGAGTGTGTTGCCTGTCTGCGGCAACTGTTGAAATATTTATTTGGCCAAAATTATGCAAGCCAAGTGCAGCAGCAGCCCCACGGATACCATGCCACATTTGTGCGTCCCTACTTTGTGGCCAAGCTCGGTGCCAGCGGCCCTTCCACATTGTTGCCAGCAGCTGCTGTAGGCTCGACAGCAGCATCAACAACAGAAGCTCCGACAACAATGCAACAGCTAACTGCAACACAGCCAACCCTCGGCTCCCTTTTCATGCGCGGCATGCAGCCGGATACGCCGCCATCGGCTGACTGCGTCCGGCTTATAAAGCTGTTCGAGCCGCTGGTCATCTACTGTTTGACGGTGAGTGGCGGATTGCTAATTAATTTTAGTAGTTGCCAATTTGTTTGATTAAAAATGCGCCGACACAAAAGCCACCTGCTACAGGTGCACGCATCACGCATGCTTCCCGCCTGTCTGTGTGTGTGTGTGCGTGTGTGTGTGGGTGGCATGCATTCATATTTTATTTATGACAAACATTTGCGTTGCACTTGTATTCAATGCATTGCCTCTCGCCCACAGCTCTTCATGAAGTCCAATGCGTTGATACAGGCGCCCATATTGAAGTTACTATCGCAGCTGCTGGACCTGAATGTTACCTACAGCATTCTAGACTCAAAGAGCGTTATTTTCGAGCAAATACTAAACAATTTGGACCTAATTGAAAATGGCATCGACAGGTGAGTGCGCTTCGATAGCGTATTCTACTATATATTACTTACATTAAAAATGCAAATTATATGATTGGTTCATGTGGATTCAAACGCTGTGCATTTAATTAAAATTGCTATATATTAAATTCATGATGGTAGAAAATTTAATTTTATGAATTCATAGCGTACACATGTAGCTGTGCAAATTATGTTTACGTCAGCTTTAAATTTAGTAGCTTTATTTAACTAACTTGATTGGGTTAGAGATGGAGCTTTAAGAATTTACTCTGAACTTGTTCAGTAAGCCCTAAGTAGATATTTTAAAAAGAAATATTAATTTTATTATAAGCAGCATTTTTTCTAAACTACTTTAGATACAACTCAAACTCATTAAAAATATAAATTTGCAATTAATATCTATCTATATTGATTTATATTGAATGTCGTATGAGTATCAACATATTTTTCAAGTAATTAATTGTTCTTCTTCCCTGCACAGAAATGCTGGCATTATAGTGCCTGTTATGATAAAGTTTCTCATGCAGCTGACCCATAAGAGCGACCGTCCGTTGATAACCATACCGAAAATCATAAGCGTGACTAACAATCTGCTGGCCAATGGAACTGTGCGAGATGTGGCGCTGCTGGCACTGAAAACGCTCAGTTACGAATTGTTCTTTATGCACAGCCCCCTCGATGAGGCGCTGGACGATGAAGAACAGCAACAGCAACAGCATCAGCAGCGAGGCAGCTGCCAGAGTCCATTAACGGCGGTGGCTACGCAGGACACAAAGGAGGCGCTGTTGGCGCAACGGCGCGAGCTGGCCACACAGAAGGAAGTTGTGCTGGGCATGTTGGAGAAGTTTGTTGATGCGCGAGCCGTGCAACAATTGCTGGCGCTGTTGCTGCTGTACGAGCGGAGTCTGCAACAGCTGGACGGGCCGAAATATCTAAGCGCACAGGATGCGAACGTCCTTTATGGCTTGGTCTGTCGCTCGCTGGCCACCGGACAGCTGCGTCTGCACACATTCGTTGATCTGCGGCTGCTGGAAAGCTGTTTTCGCAACAATGGCAACTATGTGCTCGCTGACAGCAAGGAATTTCTGCAATTGTTGCAGCTCTTCATCGAACAGGTGAGCACAATGCCAGAAAGTTCACATGCTGCAAGTAACTGAATTTCAAATGAACGAAACGCAGCAGAGGTCCTTAAAGTCCTGCGGTCACGGCACTTCTTTTGCTCATAAATATGCGGCCACCTAATGCCCTCTTAAGCACTTGTAACTCACAAATGCAGCGTCAAATCTCTTGAAATATTGATGGCACACAGCACGAACTTCTGCTGCCCCGCTGTGGCAAGCAACATGCACACATTTACGATTGCATTCAAATGCATTTGTGTCCGGATTTCATTGTTTAATAACGTCTATTCATATTGAGCAATCCCGACACACTCTGCTAACAGCATGAATTAAGTGATATTATCTTTCATCGCAGGCATTTGAAATGACAACGACAAAATATGCTACTTGCATTTGTCCTCGGCCAACGATGTGCGTCGTGTGTACATGACTTCCTTGCATTCATATTGCCTACAGCTGCCCATTTCTATCACTGTTGTCAATTACTCAAGTATGCACTTTGGGTCACAATAGACAGCCAAGTAAATTGAATAATTGACGTGCGTTGCCCAATGAAGTGAATTTCTAATGCTTTCTTGCCGCATTCCAAATTATAGACTTTAAACTCTTAGCTTTTAAGCCGATTAAAATGTGTAGAGGATTGTGAGGGCATATCGGAATCGTGCTTGATGCATATATCACTTGTATAATAAAGATAAATTAAAGATCAAATAACTTAAAGTCAGATTTGAAGTGATTTATTTATGTTTTCATAAATAAGTCTGTTTAATTATTTAATTATGGAAAAGAAGAGTTGAGAGAAAGATAAGTTTATTAGCAAATACCAAGTATGAACGCTCTAGTCGAGCGAGCCCCGACCAGCAGCAACAATATACATTGAAACTTATCTGAAATAATGAAATATGTTGAGTAAAGACAGGGTATATACTATATTCATAGACATAGAGTATTAACCCTCTACTGTTGCGCGAAAATGTCTCACATATCACAAAGATAGATGCAAGCAACTTGATATGCAGCGAAGAGTATTGCTTTTATAATCATTTCAGGGATTCCAATTGATGTGTTTATACGCAAGCTGCCTAAGAGTATCGCATAACGCTTTGTATATCAATTTAATTGTGAGCTGCTTTGGAATTTTGTTGCGCTGCTTTGTACTTATTTCGCTTGTTTGCCACACGATGTTGCACGTAAAGTAGGCACTGCAAATGGTTCATTTAACACTCGTGCATCAGTTGGCCTCGTGTGGCCTGTGGCTGCCACTGGATCTGTAGAGGGAGGGGGAGGAGAATTAAGAGGGGGTGTTGGTTGTTGGCGTGTGGGTTCATCAGCGATTTGTCATTTCCCCTCCTCCTTGCACCTGTCCGGCAATGCGCTTGCTTATTTGCATTTACATGCACACGAATGCACTTTGTTGCTTATGCGGCATATGTATATACATATATATACGTATATATATATAAATATATGTATGTCTATATGTGGACTTTTTTGCCTCTGGTGTTGTTGCTGTTGCATGTGGCGCCGTAGTTAATGTGGCACATGTCGTATACGTGACATTTTTAATACCTACGCTTCAACGCCGCACATTTTCAACTATTAATGCGCATTTAAGCTACACATGCATTAACTGTCGCCCTGCCAAGACCTGTCAGACGACGACCGGCTCCTGCTCTTGGCCATAGCTGAGTTGCGCCAGCCAGGGCCAGAGCCAGAGCCAGAGCCTGTTGTGCTACTGGCAACTTAATTACATAGCAAATGCACTTATCTATGTGTGTGTGTATTTATCTTTGTGCATGTGTGTGTGTGTGTGTGGACAGTTACTTACATATGCAGCGACTTGTCCAGCCCGTGCTCGACTCATATCGAGGCAAATACATCACAGATCTAATGTTCGGAACTAAATCGTTAACTTTCGAGCCACGGTCCATTGATAAATATTTTGTTGGCTCTGACTGTACTTAACTTCAATTTATTAACGCAGTTAAACAACACGGCTGTAAAACTTGAACCAATTACAGTTTATTTAATTTCACGATGAGCCGACAAAAAATAAAATAAAATTCACTGAGCATGCAACAGCTGGCAGTAACAGCTTACGACATACTCAGCACACGGGAGCGAAAACTATTAGAGAAGCAATGGATTAAGTTCTCATTTTTGATATGATAGTTTGATATTAGATAGAGCATTCATAAAGGACTCTTGTTTTATAATAAAATATAGAGATTTAAGCATGAAAACTTATACTTAGCTCAAGATATGTGAAGACTTTACAAACGAAAAGCAGCTCCTATTCACACTTTATATAGGTTGCTGCATATTTACAGGGTATTGAATATGTATCCAACCACGCACTTTTTGCCAGCCAGGTAGGCATGAGTAATTAAGTCGGGCAATGAGCGCATAAGTCAATGCACGACTGGCTGAGCAGCAGCCCCACGCACACACTGCCACCTATTGCTATGGTGTGCGTGTGTGTGTGTGGGTTGGCAAAAGTTTATAGTATAAACATTTTAATTGAAATTGAAAATGCACCACAACTTAAATAACATTTTGCGTTTAAATATTAAAAATGCAACCAGGAGGCGTTTCACAAAAAAAAAAGAAGCCTATTTGGAAATTAAAAGCTAGCAAATTTAATTGCATTGCAGGCAACACTAGAAGTCAGTGTATGTATGTGTGTGTGTGTGTATGGGTGTGTGTGTGTGGAGTATCCTTCTCTAATTACTGCCGGAAAATATGTTGATGTTGTCGCTGGCAACTTTGTTACTGCAATTTATGCAAAGTTTCACACTTTGCCGCCCTGTCGAGACCAAGTCCTACTCTCAACTAACATTTATCCCTTTCTTTCTCCTGCAGGACGTTGGCAACTTTGGTGATTTAGCGCTGGCAATGATTACGCTGGCAAATGTAATTCTGAAAACCGAAGAAATTTATCTGGTGAATCACATAAAACTTTATTTGAAAAATAATCCTCAGGCCGAGCAGGCCGCAGCATCAGCGGCAGCAGCAGCAGCAGCAGCAACAGCCACAACAACAGTAACAACCACACACTGGCAAGATGAAGCACCTTCGACATCTTCGGCAGCTGCTGCCGCCAGAGCCAGCGCCGCTGCCTCCACACGAGCCGCGCCTCGTCCCACCATAAGCGAAATTAACTACTTTGCCAAAGTTTTGAGCGAGAAGCTGTTGGGCTGTCTGGATGCGTTATTGGCTCTGGGCACTGGCTGCGACTTGGGATCGAGCCCGCTCGGTCATGCCTATTGCCAGCTGGCTGGGCGATTCGTTAACGCGCTGCACAATGTTTGCTGTCGTTCACGGCACAAGGATGCGCTGCAATCAGTTTTTCGTTTGGTTTTGGCCGAATCCGAGTTCATCTGCAAATACTACAATCTACTCCTGATGAGTGCCGCCGGCGGCGATGCCTTGGAGCCTGTGCTGCTCGGCTGCCAGCAGCTAATGTTGTCCATGCGGCTGCTGGAGCCCATGGTGCTGCTGGACCAAGCAGCAGAGTTGCCGCTAAAGTGGAGCCTGCAGCGTTCCATGTTGAGCGAAGTTTGCCGTAGCAGTGTGGTAAGTAGTGGAGGACAAAGGGTTTGTTGCGCTGGCACAGCTGGTCGCACATTAGTTTAATTTGAATTTGGCAGCTGATTCGGCCACTGGCTGTGCCACAAGCACCGGCAGGAGTAGCAGCAGACTGAGTCCAGCCAGCTGACAGTTGTCGTACTCGTAATTTTGCGGTTCACCGCCTCGGGTTCGGCTTCTGGTTTCTGGTTTCCGGATTCCAGTTGGAACAGCGCGCCTCTGTCCAGGGTCATTTTAATAGACTGGCTTGGCTTTAAGCTGCGCTCAGTGCGGCGCATTATTTTAATAGATTGCCACTCGAACATGCGCCACTTGTCGGCACTAATGGCTCAGCTGGGCCACGCCCATGCTCGAGGGGATGGGCGGGTCCAGCGAACAAGCGAATCACAACCAACTAATTGCAGGCAATGGATTGGAGTCCGCAACAAGTGCGTCGCCTGTGCGCCGGCAAGTATCTGAATTTCCTAATTGCTGACCACTTGGAATTCCTTTGCGAGCTCTGCCAAGTGCGTCCCGAGTGCGGCTCATTACTGCTGGCGGCGCTGATCCGTCAAGCGCACAACTTGAACAAAGTGAGTTGAAATCCTTATATTTTGCATCACAATGAATTCATTACCCACTCCAATATGCCAATCTGCCTTTGTTCACTGCATTCTTTGGTCTCTGATCTCCCTCTCTCCCTCTGCCAGCACTCGATACGCAGCATCTTGCGCCTGTTGAACTACATTTGCTTACCGCAACAGCAGGTGGATGTGGATGGGGATGTGGATGTGGATGTGACGGTAACTACATTGCACTCCCTACAGCTGCTTAGTCGGCTACATCAGCTACACGATGGCCAACGAGCACTGCAGCTGCCCATGGAGCGCCTCTCCCGACGACTGATGGCCCAAAGCAGTCCGGCCATCAGAAGCAGAATCTACGAGCAGCTGCTGCAGGGCGAGCTGGCTGGCGGAGACGACCAGGACGAGCTGCGTACCATGCTGTGAGTAGAGGTCTTTCACTCTTAACAACCATTTAAATTAATTCGGGGCCACACTGCCCAAAACAAAACAAAAAAAGAAATACAAAACTTACTGCAATTTTGCAACGTTTGCAATTTGTGCAATATCTGATTCACTCGACTCGAGTTACTTAACAGAACTTTCCAATTTTGCAATTTACAAAGAAAGCAAGTGAAAATGACAATTGCAAAGTAAATCGAATTAGGGGAAAAATCACAAATGCACAAAATGCAGGGCAAATCCCTTCCAAGCTGCGAGAAATGTAATTGAAGGGAAAACTGTAGCTAGAGAAATTTGCAATTGTTTTCAGCAAGTGTATTTGATGTTCGATGTTCGTTGTGGCCTGATTTAAATTGCATGTTTTACATATTTTTATTTGATGGCAGGCTGAAGGACTTGGAGTGCCCACAGGACAATAGTCCGGCTGCTGCAGCGCCGCGCATAATTGATGAGAGCTGGCTCTTTGGTCAGGTAAGTGCTTTCTCTACTTAGCTTTGCGTTTGGCTAATTTATTAGGTCCGCCTCTGTGTTACTGCTTACATGCTCCATTGTGTAACGTTGCCGTTTGCTTTGTGCCTCCGCAGCTAATCAAATTTGCCACGCAGCACGCAGATGCGCCGCAGCAGCAACAGCAGCTAATGCGGTTGCTGCTCGAGATTCAATCGGAGCCCAAGCTGCAGCGTGTGCTGCGCAGCCTGGGCCCCGCACAGGAAGCGCGCCTACTGCGCCATGCTCTCGACGGCGCTCTCTCCTCAATGGTGGCCAGCTTCAGGCAGAAGTGCATCCAGCATGCGCCACACATCAACTATATGCAATTGCCGCCCTTGGCGCGTGTGGCCTGTGCATCGCTGATGTCGCGCCTGGCCCAGCCGCCAACGCAGCTGGCTGTGGGCAGTGCCGAGCAGCTGGATGTGGCCCGGGCGCTGACCACGTTGCTGGTGTCCATTCAACGCCTCGAGCAAACGGCGCTCATTTACATCGATGCCAAGCACATTGAAAAGTTTGTGGCCGAGCATTTGCTGCGCTCTGAGCAGCTGCCGGTGCTGCTGGTCTATGGGCGTGGCCTGGCCAGCGTTGCCCTGCAACAACTCCAAGCCGTCAGCGATCCAGACGATGGTCTGGGCGTAATGCTGGGCTGCCTGGACGCCCTGCTGCAGCAGCCACGCATCTGGTGGGCGCTCAATGCGAGTGCAAATGAATTGCGTGTGGAGCTGCTGCAAGTGCCGGTGCGCGCCGCATGCTACATGCTGCAGGATACAATTTTCTATCAACGGCATCGTCTGCACAGCAACGAGCCGGCACCGCAAGCCATTTTCCTGGCCAAATTGATTGAAACGCAAATTGATATGGAATCCATGCTGCAGGACGAAAACGAATATGTTCGCTCGCCTTTCGCCGGCCATGAGCTGGCGCCGCTTCAAGTGCCGCTGGTAAGTGACAAACTGGCTCGACTTTCTGGTTGCAGCTACTAACATCACACATCCCACTTTGTAGCCGCTTATCGTCTCCATTGGCACCTCGCTGCTGCGCACACATCAGTTTTACGCCTATGCAGTGACACCTTACGAGCTCGTCCAGCAGCAGCAGCAACAGCAGCAGCAGCAGGAGGGGCAGGCGACAACAGCTGCCAGCGTGAATGGCAAGCTGCCCACAATACCTGTGGATAGCCTGAGTGATGTGGATGTGCTGCGTCAGTTTGTGAAGCGGTGAGTAGAGCTGGCAACTTCTACTGCCAATTAACTGCTTAGATTGCTGCCTGTTGCTGGGGCTTACCTGGGGCCACTTACGTTATGATTTTCTTGAAGACTTCAACTGCTATGCATGGCTGACCAACAGCGGCAGCAGCAGCAACAGCAACAGCAACAGCAACAGCAGCAGCAGCTGCAGTACAATTATTGTATGTACAAGAACAAAGCGACGACAATTGTTGCTGACAATGCTCTGACAGGCGCTTGGCAGCAACATGCAGCGTTGACGACAATGTGAAATGTGGATAAGGACAACAGTGGCTAAACTGCGACTGAAAACAACAGTATCCTGTATTAGATGCAGTTTGCATGTGTATGTGTGTGTGTGCGTGTGTTCATGTGCTGATGTGCTGATGTGTGTTTGTGTTTGTGTTTGTAAGCTGTCATTGTCATCGGAGTACTTATGTCCGCTGTCGGCTCCGTCCGTCCGTCCGTCGTTTTGTCCTTGAGTGAGCGTTGCTTGTTTGCCTCGTCCTTGTCGAATGACAGCTTCCACATCGCTGCTGCTACTGGTGCTGCTTCTGCTTCTGCTTCTGCTGCTGCTGCTGCTGTTACTGTTGCGTCTTCTGTTCTTGTCATTGTTAGCAGTCGTCATCATTACGCTGTCAGCATTTGAATTGTCATCAGCCAGAGATTGAGTTTGTGCGTCTGACCAGCCTAAAAGTTGCACGCATCGCAGCTCTGGCTTTAAAGTATCAAACGCACAAACCATTTTTCGTAGCATGCCAAAAGCGCAGACATCAAAACCACATCAGCGGCATCAGAGTAAAGGAACCACCCGACATCGCACCACACACTGTACAAGAGCAGCCGCACAACAAGCGCCCAGCCCGCGGCAACGACAAAATCCCCCAAAGGGCTGCTAGAGCGGAACATCAACAGCTCTATTAGATGAAACTGTGACGACGTAGATGGTGCTGTGACAGCCGGGGACAGAACATGCCAGGGCTGAGTGAGTGGGCTGGGGAGTGGGGAGTTGGGGGCTGAGGGCACTCGCGTATAGACAAGCACTTTGGACTCGAAGGCAAGCACTGCGGGTTGGGATTTCAGTTTATATGTGGGTGGTGCGGGTGCGGGTGTGGGAGCTTAGAGCAAACTGAAAGATATAGCAATAGCAGCAGCGCAACGGAGGCAGCCAGCGATATAAACAAATTATGAGCAGCAAAGTGAGATAAATGCATGTGTGCGTGTCACAGACAAAGAGCGTGCGAGGGAGATGGAATAATGAGTAGCAAAAGGGCGCCGCATGTGAGGATTTAGTTCGTTGCTGTTGCCTCACATAGTTGCTAATTGTGCACAAACCGCTGAACGCAGCCAGCAGCAGCAGCAGCAGCAACAGCAACAGCAGCAGCAACCAAAGCATCAGCAGCAACTTTTGTCAAACAGCAAATGGGCGTGGCAACGTTGAATATTTGAGAAATAAGCTAGTTGCTTGCCAGAAAGTTAGACGCTTCAAGCGTAACAAAACTAATCAATGGCTAATTGAGATTTTTGGCCTGCTAAATATTTGAAAAGCTCAACTAATTGAATTAAATTTGCAAAGGCTTTTGTTGACAACAAACTGAATTTACATATGTGTGTGTGTGTGTGTGTGTGTGTGTTTTGGAAATATATTTGCCAAATTCGTTAATTATTGACAACATCTAATGCACATGCTTAACTATTTGCCACAGGCTCTCAATATTTGGCTATACAACACGGCAGCAATTCGAAGAATACTTCATGACATTCCTGCTGCTGATCAACAAGGTATACGATGAGCATATGGTCGATCAGCAGGAGCAGTTCCAGATCAAACAGGTCTGCCTGCAGGCCATCATGGAGCTGCTGTCAACCTACAAAACTTTCCCCATTGCCGGCCATGGCAACAGCCAGTTCTATCATACGACACGCTGGCAGCGCATCAATTGTGACAGCATTAGGTGAGTGTTGCAAATGTTTTTCAAAAATCTGCAAATGAGCAAAACTCAAATTAATATTCAGCAAGTGGGCGCAAAAGTTTTTAATGCGCAAATAACCAAAAAGCATAAATTAGAAGCGACCATTAAAAGTTACTACCCACAGCAGTTGTGTGTGTGTGTGTGTGCGTGAGCCATAGCTAGCCAAATGCATGTACGTGTATCGTGTCCCCTGACGCATATTATTTTTTAGCAATTACCAAAACTCTGCTCAACTTTAAAAGCACAACTAATTTGTTAACATGCAATCCCTAAAACAATTTGCCCAACAACTTTTCTTCTATTTTTTGTTTTTTTCATTTTTTTTTTTAACAATCGCCTGGTGTTAGCAGCAGCAAGTACTTAGCTTTAGGTTTATATATATACATATTATATATGTGTATGTAAATATTTCTCATATTTATTTAGAATACCTTTTGCAAAGTTTTAGTAGCTAGTTAGCAGCAACCGAAAATAGTTGATAATTATTATTTAACAACACAATATATATTTGTTGCTCTTGCACTTTATAAAATGAGAGACAAGCTATAAAATAAAATTTATCCGCTGCAGGTAATATGTTCGTGTATCATAGAGCTGAGCGTGTGATATGACTTTTAATTAAAAATGTTCTGCAAAGCAAACAAATATATTTGCAAACTTTGTCCCTCGAATGGCAAATACCCTGTAGATAACTAGAGGTAGATATAGATATACTTACAATATTTTTACAAATTTTAATATTTACAAAATATAATTTGAAATTAAGCTTTAACTGTGTGCACTTCATGGAACTAATTTGGTTTTATATATTTTGTGATCTATATATATTGTATATCTTAGTGATCTACAGCTATGTCTAATACTCCTTAGTCTACTTTAATAATATTCATTGGCGCGTTTGTTGTGTTCTTTGCGCGCATAAGAATTATAAAAATAGTTTTGCACGTTAACAGGTGGGCAGAATTTTGTATATTTCTATATTTGATGTTATTTGAGTTGCTGCCGAGGGCAACAACTGAAAATCACTGAAACTGAAAATATTGCAAGTTCTTTGCAATGGCCGCGGGTCGACTAGATAGCAGACAAATGTTTACATTTAATTTGCATGTGTATGTGTGTGTATTGTTGCTGTTATTAACTTGTGTTGCTGTTTATCATGTCGACACAGCAACTTACAGTGTCAGCTTTAAATGTTTCATGGGGTTGCTCATTTCACAGCTTGAAGAAACTGCATCAGGTGCAGCTGCTGGTCGATGCAACGTGCAACGTCTTCTATCTGGCCAATCTGGAGCGGCAGCCAAGGGTGGACAATGTGATTGGCACACGCAACTTTGCGGCCAATCAATGCGATCTCAATTTCTGTTGGGCTCTAATGGAAGCATACGCACAGTCGCCCCCATACGGCGGCGATGTGGCCGGCGAGGAGACAGACGTGGCCGGCAGCGAGGTGGGCAAGCAACGTTTATCGACGTGGAGCAACAACAGCGTGACTGACATCAACTGGCGCAACTATCGGCATTTTGTGCAACTGTCTGGCATTGACATTCGGAGCAGCACACAGTTGGTTTTTGATGTCCTGCAGCAGATGATCGAGGTAAGTTCAGAGTGGCTGCAACTGAAGCTGCAAGAGTTGATGCCAGTTGCTTGCATAAATGTCACTCAAATGCAGCATAATTTCATTAGACTAGCTCTAGCTTAACATGCCAATCCATTTGATTGATTCTTTGAAGTGCGCGAAGCGCAGTGAAACGTCAGTTTGGCTAATTGGAAATGTCTCAATGCAATTTAACTTTTGTCCATAGCTGAATCACGTCCTCGTGCTGCCCAATCTGCTCAAATTCTGTGAAATTTGCGAGAGTCGTGATCAAATCAAATGGATTAAGGACCGCACGCTGCGACTGCAGGAGCAAATCGCCATGGATGACACCATATCGCATGAGGTGAGTAAAGCAATGCCCGCTGAAAAGCTCTATACAAATTGAGAATGCATAAGATATATACTATATAGTTTTGTTCAATATCAAATCTCGTCGGGTTTGCTGCAGAGCGAGCTGTGTTATTAATCATATACTTTAGTATTTATTTACAAGATATCTATATTGCACTTTTAATTGATCATCTGCCGTTTACTCTCTTCATAACAGATGTGTAGTTATTAGCAGCTACCGTGAAGATAATTAATCCCGAACATCAGTCTTTGTGATTCAGTTTTTCACTTTATCTTGTTGTTTTTGTTGCAGCACATAATTTACTTGCTGTGCCGCACGCAGGCCCTGCTGATACCTAGCCTAGGTGAGCTGCAGCAGTTGGCGGCGCTGATTGGGAACGTCTATTTGAAGAGTTCGCATTGCTTCATACGGATTGCGGCGCTCCAGGGTCTGCTTTGTCTGCTGGAATGCTGTAGTCGGACCAACACAGCAATAGGCAAGCTCAGTGATGAACTTGCATTGCTGCGTGACTTAATTGTTGGCTACATCAATCGTCATGGAATCATTGATGAGAGGTAATACACACACACACACACACAGACACACACGCACACGCATGCACGCACGTTCATACACACTCGCACTCGCACACAAATACAAATTCTGTTTTTGGCCAAACCTCAAGTTTCTGTGTAATGATTTGCGCTGCATGTTAACCAGCTGGCATTAGGCAACAGTTGCTGCACGCTATCCCTGTTGCCACATCTTGGCTGCAACCGCAGATAATAGCAACAACAACAAGTTGGATAGCAACTGTTGGCTCTATTTACGATGTGCATTAGTTGGGCTGGAGCCAACATTCGGTCGCTCCTCTGCCATCCAATAATGGCAAAAGTTCGCATTTTGCATTACGAACAGTTTTGGCTGCAGCCTTCTGCGGATCTACCTGGCTGGTGGAATGGCTGACTGGCTGACTGGATGACTGCCTGACTACCTTTTGTGGTGTTATCAAAAACTTTTCAAGGACTGCGTCGGTTGCAGCGTCTTTCCTTCCTTTTGCTGGCAAAAGTCGAAGTTCTAATAACTCGACATGGCTTCCAATAAAGTTTCTCTCTCTCTCTGCCTCTCTCTCTCTCTCGCTGGCTGTCGATATATTTTACCAGCTCAAGCGGAATGGCTGATCGATGACACTGCCAGGACTTCTGGTGCTGCTACTGCTATTGCTGTAGCCAAATTGTAATTATTGGCACTGCAGCTGCTGCTGTTGCCTGGCTGCTGGCAAGTTTTGGTTTAGCCACTTGCTGTGCGGCTATTGATGAAATTTCATATGGCAGCACTTCAGTTGCTCTGTTGCAGCAAAGTTTGTTTTCTACATTTTGCTGGCAACCTTGAAACTGTTGCAGCTGCCGCTGCCGAGACGAAGCTAGTTGCAAACATTGAAAATTATTAAATTGAAATCGAGGCAAAACTGTGTATACGCAGCGCGTGCAACCGATATGCAAACAAGGCCCAAACGCCATATTGCAACAGCCGCAACAATAATTAGCGGCTTTTAGGGCAGCAAAAATCTAATCAGGGCACAGACAGCGCTCCGTAATACCATGGCCAAAAGCCAAGGCTAATTATTTTGTAATTTAACGCGCGTAGCTGGCCGAGCTGTACCGGAATGCATCGACATTTTCTAATTAATTTAGAGAGCAGAGAGCAGCAACAGCAGCAGGAAAAAAAAAATACATCTGATGACAAGGTATCTGAGTTGGTGTTAGCGTCAATGTTTCTGCATTGATTGATTGACTGGCTCACAGGCAAACTCAGTTTGTAATCTAGTTAGAATTTTGCATTTTATCCGTATTTCTATTTTGCTTTTTTCTTCTTGAATTTCTGGACAGCCCGCTGCAGTTCAGTGATGCACATACGAAGCTGGTCTGGACGCTCAATTACAGCCTGATCGAGTGGACGTCCAAATTTGTGCCGCAATGCCATTTGCTGTCGAATACAATTATTGCGGCCAATAATTTTCTGAAGAAGACCCACAATGAGGAGCTCTATCTGTGTGTGCTGCATGTGAGTAGAACTAGTCATATACATACTACATACACTCCATACCATGCCGGCTAGTGTCTGTCCATTGCTGGCAATCGCCTCCATTGATGGCCCTAAATGCTCAGCCCATTGCCCTAACCAAATCTAGTGGGCAACTTCAACTCAGACAGCGTCCACGTCGCGCTTAATTGGTTTTTTGATTGACAATTTTCAAGAGGCATCCAGCCAGGCAGCTAGCCAACTGCAGTGGCATTCACTATAAAAAAAAAAAATGTAGCCACGCTCTCATAACTGGCAGACGCGGAAAAAATGCGAAAGCAACAACAAAATGTTTATTGGCCCAAAACACAGCGTCAAAACAGCGCAAGTCGCACATAAACTCACACACTCACACAGATGAATGGGGGAATGCGATTCCGTGTGTGTGTGTGTGTGGGTGCGTGAGTTCATGTCCTGAACCAAAGTCCAATATAATGAAATTGTTGCTCAAACATTGTGCACACATCGCTTATATGTGCTCTGCTGGAGCAGAGACAACATCAATAACAAATTTCTCAGTCAGTGCGCATAATTTGGCCATTTAATAATCGACTAGCTGGGCTTTTAATTGCCCTTGGTACCATCGAGAGTATGCCAGTTGACAAACAAATTGCATACACTGATTCTGTAACAGTAATTAACAAATAGCAATGCCAAATGCCGAGTCTGCTCGACTAGCAGATGCTGCGTAGCTTGAATTAAGTATTTGTTGAGCTTGAAGCCTGCATAGAATGATGAATTTATTTCATGTTACGTCAATGGCTTGATATACTGATGTAGTAATGAATTGATGCAGGCATTGATATATTGATGAGTTCATGGAACCATAGATCACTGGCAATGTGCTGCCATATTGATATGAGTAACTGACTGGCTGAATAAATTAATGCATAAGAAATTTATTGAGAAGTTTCTGCCTGAATCGACAAGTTGGGGCGCTTAGAGCTTAGATAAATATTGAATATTGTATTTAGTAGAGAATAATATATAGATTTTGTGAGTTATTGAATAATCAGTGCATTGTAAAATATTCAAGAGGCTTTTCAACAAATTGGAACTCAGTTTTTATTGAGAGATAATTATAAATATTGCTAAAAAAAAAAAAATAAAATGAATTTGAAATGAATGTTAAGCCAGCGTTAGCTTATAGAGTACATTATAAAAAATATATATAGTAGCCTATTGAATACCCTTTTTTATGCCTAAGAGTTTACTGTTCACTGCACATTTCCGGTCATTGGGCATTTTTTGCTAGCGCTCAAATTAAATTCAACTTTTGAAGCAATTTATGAAATTTGCACGCAATTCAATTGTCTCATTGTTGTTGTCGCTACTTGTGCTTTGATGGTGCACAACAGGACACTGAAACAGTGAGAGAGTAACAGTGAGAGTGAGAGACACAGACATAAGCTGAACTAAAAAGCAAGAGTGGCTGCTCAGTGGTTGGCATTGTGGGTGGGCTGTGCTGGGCTGGGTGTGGTCGCCCACTAGCGCGCAGCGACAACAGCGGCCAATAACAATAACAATTTGCCACTCAATTAGCGTGGCCATTACTGAAAAATCCACTTAAGTATGCAATGATAAAAATTCAAAAGCGAATCGTTCGCCCCCCAAAAATTCAGTTTCTCTATGGGCCGCACACACTTCTGTGCCTTTTGTCTACATATATATATGCTATATAGAGACACTGTTAAGTTTGATATTTTTTGCCATTCCAAGAATACATATTTACGCTTCTGTTTACATATTTATCTGCAGGGTCTCGAGCGCATCGTTGTGCGAAGCGGCTGTTCGAGGGCAGCGCCTACCGCAGCTGAGGGCAGCGGAAGCTCTGCTGCAGCTGGCGGCAATGTTGGAGTCGGAGCTAGAGCTGGAGCTGAAGCTGCAGCTGGAGCTAGCATTGGAGCTGTGGTCACACCGCAGTTGCGACATAAAATTGAAAAACTTGCGCTCGAATTGCTGAAAATGGAAAATGAGAAATTTTCAATTCCAGCATTGAAATTGCTTTTGTCCTGCATGTATGTGGGTGAGTACGAAAAAGATAACCACTCGAGGAAGAATAACAAGAGAGGAAGTAATATAAGAAAGAGAAAGCGAAGAGAAAAGAAGAAGTCACAATACCTCTACAAAGGCAAAGCCAAACAAAAAGCAGATGTGCGTAAGATATAAGAAAACAGTCGAAAATATTTTGTTATTTTATTTAACAGCTGCAAAACAAAAGCAAAAGCAAAAACGAAAAAATAATTGCAAACAATTGTTGTCGTTGTCAGGCGGGTCAACTGGGACGCGGCAGTAGTGCAGGTCTCAAGCTGAGCGAATATCCTCAGAATGTAATGGCTTGAACTGGGCAGCTTTAAGCCATACCCAAATCAGGGCTTAATCATATGCATTAAACATATAGCATGCTTGCATTTAGTCTCTGTCTCAGTTGTGCTTCAGGTCAACCGGTTTACTCTTCCGTTGGCCGAAAGTTAATGTGGCCACGGCCAGCGTCGGGTCAACAGTTTGTTGCCGTTTCGCCATGACTGCGTGTGTGTGGGACTGTGTAACTACATGCTTGGGTAATTGCTGTCAATGCTTACTGTATGTGTTGGCCTTGGCTGGCCAGTTGGCCAGTCGGCCAATTGGCCAATTGGCAAACTGGTTGCCTAGCTGGCTGACAAGCCAACAATTATTTCTCTGGCTGGCGTTATTACCGCAATTTCGGGCCAATTATTAGCGTTGAGAAGTGTTTGACACTCGAGCACATTGCACAGCCAAAACATCCTGTGCTGATATCCTCAGTTTAGTTGCTCATTTGATACCCTTTCGAGAGAGTGCTGATCGGGTAGATATTCTGTCTAAGAAAATCATAAGTGTTAAAGATTTGTAGGATGATATTAACTTAGAGTAGTAGATGCTTTGCTTTGCTTTGCCAAAATATTATACATATGTGATGCTGGAAAGCTATAGAGTATTATGTAGTCAGTCACTCATTTTTCGCCTCAGGTGCTACAGATATGAACTTTAGCAACTTTTCCATTAATGTTTAGAGTTTTTTATTTACTAAACAGCATGGCCGCCGTATGTTCATTTGGCGTTTCATTAGCCTCAACTTTCAGTAAAACTTAAACATAGATATATACATGTATGAATATATAGATATATATATATATATATATTGGCATATATGTATATAGACACTGTCTGGCTTTGTTGCTTTTAGAGTTGTTGTTGATCGGACCAATTGGCTAAGCTGAAAGCCATTTAGTTGCGTTTAGTTTCGGGCAAACAGAGAAGCACTTCAGAGTCTCTACATTGTATTTTTGCACTTTAAATTTGAAGTTTGGCTTTGCAGTCGAAGCGTACATATGTGCAGCAGCTTTTTGGCCAAAACGATGGTGGCAATGTGCATAAATATGGCACCAGGATGCGATGCGTTGCGTTGCGATGCGATGCGATGCTCGCACGCAGCTACATGTATTTTTCTTGCACTTTGTCAGACGCAATACGACGCGATGCTGTGCAATGCAATGCAGTGCATTGCGTAGCACCATTCGCTTTTAGGTCCTTGGCAAATGCGCACAGCATGCAAATCCTTTGAAAAATGTCAATGTTTGCGCTAGCTGTGTACTACGTCCCTTCGTGCTGGGGCCAAACGAGCGTTTTGCCAGCAAATGGCAGCAGCTTCGGCGATTTTTAGGCTCTCTCGCAGCCAGCCAGTACAAAGTGCAGCTAAGCGGAAGTTGGCCATAGCGCGGCGCGCCTTGCCGCCCGTTCGTTAGCCTGGTTTATTAAAGTGTTTGGCGGCGCAAATAAATCGAGTCCCAGGCGGCACAAGACGACATTGCACGCCCACAAAAGTACGAAAAAAGGCAGCAGTCTAAAAAACTGGCCACCTCCATGGCCTTCCCTTCATCGGGCAGTACGCAATAATAAATATTTGCGGCTATATTGGGCGTCCTTTAAGGACCAGCACAGCGAAACACAATCTTTTTTCCTAGCCAACTTGTTGTTGCTTGTGCTCGTGTCTGATGTTGTTTTGCTTCTTCTTCTTCTTTTTTTTTTTTTGTCTTAAACGAATTTTACAGTTTGTTAGCTTTTTTTGTGCTTTCCATCGCTAACGGCATTTGTGGTGCGCATAATTGTGGCCAACAGCAGCAGCAGCACCACCATTCCAGTTCCTGGCCAATAGCAACAACAACAATCGCCAAATTGGCAGCAGACAGCAGGAATGTAAAGCCGGCAAAAGCAAAAGGCGAAAGTTGGCGCTGGCCAAGCGCGTGTTTTGTTAATAATTCGCGCACGCCACAGCTAAATGCAGCCACACATGAAGCAGCAAAGGCTTAATGCTCACACACACACACAGAGCTGCTTTGCGCCCCACACCTGCCACAGCAAAAACAACGAATTACTCCGACAGCCTATGCCTTTCCCACATTATTTCTAGCCTATGCTCGAAAAGCTACGCCCACCAATTCGCACAGTTTAACACACATTTCAGACGCAAGCAAACCATTTCCTGCATCTCGTCCATCAAAACCAAAGAGAGAAAATATAATACCCGATGCACAGTAATAGGAATATACTCTTTTGTGTGCACTTAGCTTGCAAGATATCTGATTATCTTTACCTATTGAAATCAATTTAGACTTGAACTACTTTAGAATAGTTAAACAACAAAAATTATAGCTGGAAAATTTCATTTGCTAATTAATGATATAAATGATAAAATAGTAATAATAATAATAATACATTAATAAATAATAATTTGTAGTCATATGATTATTAATTAATTATTAGTAATATATCTAAGCTGAATTTGTACATCAACTGATTATACTGTATAAAATATACATAGTATATATAGTTGAGCTCGATTTTGATCTTTTGTGATTATTTAAATCATTTTACATGACTCCACATATATTATATATTAAGATCTACTCTTTCTGCTGTGCAGTTCATAAGCAAACAAACAAAGTTTGGTAAACAGCAACGATTACAAAATATATCCAGACACAAACACGCCCACACAGAGCGAGATAAACAGAGAGAGAGATAAACACAGAGACAGAGAGGGAAAGTAGAGACGTCAAGTTGGCTGCTTGCAAATAGGTTTTTGCTGTGAGCCGAAAGAACACGTGAAATATTCAACGAAAATTTTAAATGTAAATTTATGTGCTGTGTCCTGGAGTGTGTAGGAACATTGATGTGGACGTGAAAAAATGGCCAATAGATCGTGGGTGGAGGGTAGCTTTGTTAATTGTAAAACTTTTGACTTGTGACATGTTCGCTCTGTTGATGACTCTGGTTTTTGTTTTTGCTGTTTTAGGTTCGTCGACTCAGCTAGAGAACACAGAGCTGTCGAATGGCATCGTGCAGGATGATCCAGAGATAATCGCGCTGCAAAGCGATAAAGTCGATATACTTTTGCATTGTATTAAATCATCGAGTCGAGACGCTGCCTGGATTTATGGACAAGTGCTGTGCCAAATTATACGTGATTTAGTGCCACCGAATGAAATATTGACGAAGGTCATAAAGGAGTTCCTGGCCATAAATCAGCCACATGGCGATGTTATTGCCACGATTGTGTATCAGGTGAGTAGCAGCCAAATCTGCTGGCCCACAGCGCTCAGCAGGTCTGCTGGTCAGCTCAGCTCAGCTCAGTTGGCAAAGGTAAAGACGCCGCAATCTACTACGCTAGCCACTCGTGCGTGTCTCAGCGACTGAGTCAGAGAGTGTGTATCTGTGTATGTGGGGGTCTTTGAGGTGGTCCGTTTTGCTTTGGGTAGCTTTATGGGCCTCTGTGTCTTGAGACTGGAGCGAAGCAAATGCACCGCTAATATCTGGTCTGAGCACCCGGTGAAAGGGTAAAATAGTTGCCTCCAGTTGTCAGATGCCGGCTTTGTGGGTGTGAGAGTGTGTGTGTGCCCTTGTATGTGTGTGTGTGTGTGGAATTCGTTGGCAGCTTGAAAATTAATGGAATTCATGGCTACAGCTTGGCCCCTGACCAGCCAAAAACGTACGCAACTATGTGGGTCAGTTCGAGGCAACTGCCACTGTGGTGCCATAAAATTTTTTTCATTAGGTTCAAGGTTGCCCACTGGGCGTGCCGTGCATATGTGTGACCTGCTCTACGTGTGTCTGTGTGTGTGTGTGTGCATGGAAATTAATAAAAGAAAAAAAAAAGAAGCCAAGCGAAGACAAGCAGCCTTGGACTTGGCTGGGCTGAAGCTGGCAGCCACCTGGCTTAAAGCACAAATTGCACTGTCATTTGGGGCAGGCTAACTAACTGTGGCAAGCAGCGAAATTTCATTAGAGCAATCCGTACCCTTTTGCCTCCTTGTTGCACTCGTTTAATCAAGCATTTCGGTTGCCTTTTGTGCTTTTAGCCGGCGCCAAATTCTAAAAGAAAACTAATGTATTTTTGCCTCTGTCTGTTTTGGTTGCTTTTGGCTCTTTGTTTCATTTCGTGTCTACGTGCTTTTTCAGGTGTTTCGCTCGGCTATTGACTCGTCGTTTCTGCAAATGCTGCAGGACTGGCTGATCTGCACGCTGCCAACGTTTTTGGCCCAGCCAGAGCAGCAAGGTGTCTGGGGTCTAAGCGTCATCTTTTTATCCGCTTCCATAAATCTGCATTTGATTAAACTATTTCCGCTGGTGCTCGGCAACGGGGCATCTGGCTCTGGCCACGCTCCCGTTCCCGCTGCTAGCCCCGGCCCCAGCCTCAGCCTCAGCCCCGGACACGGGCAGGCAGCCACATCCGCCTGCGGCAGCGTCTGGATGCCACCACGGAAATTGGGTCAACACGAAATTGCATTGTTCGTGACAGCTGCACAAGATTTCCATGCGAAATTGAGTGCCGAGCAGAAGTTGCGCTTTCGCGAGGCCTTCAGGAACTATGAGCAGAGCCAGGTCTATGCCTCTATGTTGCAGCGCCTCTGATAGCGTTCAAATCGGACTGGAGCCCCCAAGGATTTTGCAGCGGATTTAGCCGAAAAATAAATAAGTAAAAGACGCAGCAGAAGAGCAGGCAAACTTACGCCCAGGACAAGCGCAAGCGTGAATAACTAATTGCTCTGCTCGGCGCTTACAAAGTTCAGACGGATGTCCTCCGACTCCTCCTTCGCTGCTACGCCGCTCTCCCAGGCAAAACTTCTTTAATAGTTTGCGAATTCAAAATTAATTTATGGTTTACATTATGTGTAACTAATATTTAAATTATTTTCTCCCCTCCTCCAAACTTTAACGACCCGCAATTAATTTCTGAGTTGCAGCACTCCTTCTCCTGCTCCCTCTCCTTCTTTCCATCTATCTATCTATCTTTTGCCCTTTAGGAAATTGTGTTTTCTTAAAAAGTTTTGCATTAGTATGCAAGACGGCTTAATCAATTGTTAGTTAATTTGATAACAAATTCCATTATGCAAAAAGTGTAACCAACGATCAACTTATCTCCAAGTGTAACTAAACTAAAATGTATTGTTCCAAGTCTATAATTATGTATGTTTAATAAAAGTCAATCCTACGAAATTATTTTTCAGTGATTATTCTGTGTTTTACTTGGGTCTACGACGAATATGCTAAGACTGCTTTTAAGCTGCTTTATTTTTTGTCATTCTGCATTTTTTTGTCATTAAACTATACTCGAAATCTGTTTTAAACTTTTGCACTCTTACCTGTTATTCGGCTGCTTCTTCTTCTTCTTCCTCCTCCTCCTCTAGTGCTGAGGCTTGTAACTCAGATTGTGCTGATTTTTGAGTTGCAGCTAAGCGCATTAAAACTGACAAAATGCCACTCAAAAAGTATTGCAAAAGTTATTTTCAGAAAAAATAAGATTTTTTACTAAGAAGTCGACTTATAGATACTCAGCTGCTTTGAATGGATCATAATATATGAGGTGACTCAAATGCAGCTGCTGCAAAATTTGCATATTATAATAAACAGACAAATAGCTGAGTAAGTATTAAACTCACTAAAACGAATAGATAAAATACAAAGCTTGCAAAAAGAGATTTCCCATCTCGTTAGCTGGTAAAACGTCAAATAATCTCATAGGAAAAAATAAATAAAGAAAAATAAAATTCTTATTACTTTAGCTAATAATTTAATCCAATAAACTCGAGCAAATACAAAACCAATATACCTGCGAGGCATTTTGCATTGCAGAGTATGCATAGAAAGATTCTTCGCCATTTTGCAACTTACAGAAGTTGCAAAAACACTGTCAAGCCCATTGGCTGTATTTGTGAGCAGAAATTGACAGATCAACTTTTTTTTTTGCAGCATGCGTGCATGGGCCTGCCCCCATCGCTGTGCGCCGGAAATTTGCCAGTTGAGCGCAAGTGGAGAAAGCAACGGTTCAGAATGAAGTGTAAAGTTGTTGCACGTCGTTATTTGGCTTTTTTTTTTAAGTTGGTCTGCGCCTTATGCAATCGAGGGACAGGCTTTAGTGGGGCAGTATGTGGGTGCAAAGACAATGTCCTTTTGCTGTGGCCATTGCTGCGATGATGCGACACAGCAAGAGGCAATTTGGCTTTGGCTCTGGCCATAAACTGCAACATTTCGGCTATCAGCATTTGGTTACGGTTCATTTGGCCAAATAGCCATAACGACAGGGCCCGGGTACAGATTGTCGCTGCCCGCTGCTTACCCGCTGCTCACCAGCTGCCACCCGCTGCTCGCCCGCTGCCAATTTATGTGGCGCAGCTAGCGACGTGCCACAAGCACTGATTCAGGTGTGCCAGACACCATGACCTGCGCCTTCGTGTAGCTGCGACTCGTGTTCCAATGCCAGACGTTGCGCTCTCTTTGCCGCCGTGGCTCGCGCCCAAATGCCAGCCGTTACGCTCTCTTCGTCACTGTTAACAGTTGTCTATGACGAAACTCACCACTTTTCGGAGTTGCGCTCTTCGCAAAACTGGCGCTCTTAAAAATCTACCCTACGCTCTCCGTACGCTCTCTCTCTGTTTTTGCTGTTGCGAGTAGGTCAGTAGTGCGAGCTGTTCCATGCCATTCCGTTTCGGCTGCTTTGTATGCGAGCCAGCACGAAAGTATGCTACAGTTGCTAAACGCTCACACACATACACATTGACGCTCAGCAGGACAAATGTTACACTTACAGTTATGATTATGATTATTGTTATGATGATAACATTGTTGCCATATCAATTGTTGTTGTTGTTGACGTTGCCGTTGCTGTTGCTGTTGCTACCGTTATTGTTTAGCTATTTGCTTGGGCGCTACAATGACTTAAGACCCCAGCAAATGTGTCCACTGTGGCATGAGCCAATAGCTGTGCACCATTGAACCTGTACAAGTAAACGCGGGCACACGCACACGTAAAGGCCGTTATTCCGAGAGCTGCCACAATGTTATCTAATAAACAACACCTGCTTTTCGCTCACCTGCAACAGCTTTGATCAGCTAATTTGAAATTTTAATTACATTGGCAGAGGCGATGAAGTGATGCCTGTCAGCAACTGATACGCCTTAATTACGCCACCTTCGCAAAACAGCAAGTCAACCTTAGTTACGCCTACGCCCACGCCCACACCCAGGCCCATGTCCACACCCGGCTATGCCTACGCCTACGCCTACGACAAGAGCCACGCCCTCGTCACGTGTAAAAATCAACGCGCCCCAGTTCTGGCGTTTCACAGGAGGCGAGCACGCTTATTAAAACTGAATAAATTATGCAAAACTGTGAGCAGCTCGATTTCCTTTTGCCCAATAAACCGGAGCCAATACACGAAACACGAGACGAACGCTGCATAAGTAATTCAGCTCCATGTCCGGCGGCTCTGAATGCAATCAAAATGCGTGCACAACTTGGCCAACTCGAAGCCGAAAAACTTAAAGCTGCCCCGAGTAGTCAAACTCGACTTCAACCAAGGCCCACCCGGGCACCCACCTGCTGCCCAACTTTGTGCCACGCCTATCAATGAGTGAGTCAGCAAGCAACTGCTAGTGGCAACAACGCCTTTTGGCCTAGGCTCTAGGCCAAATCGCAACTATTTCGATTTCGTATTATTCCGCATCGCTGCATAACAATTTACACATTTTTCAGGTACTTCCCAAATAGTTTTTCCAAAGTGATTGGAAAATACCAAAATGATACAAAATATCTTGTTTATTTCTTTTATTGTTTACATTGAATTAGCAAAAAGCTGTGCAATTAACAGTTTTGTTTACACTTGGCATCGGCATTCGGCATTCGCCTCGGCGCACACGAGTGCGCGTGGCTCACAAGAAGCGTTAGCTCACAGACAGTTACAATTAGCCTATATACATACATACATCTTTATCTAAATCGAAGTACAAATACATATACAAATTTATATATATTTAAGCTATAAGAAGGCTGCGATTTGAATTGCGCGCTCGCCTTTCATAGGAGTTCTATTTGTTTGTTATTTCTGTTTATAACTTTGGTCCTTCTTTTTTTTATTCTTATTTATTTTGTTTTTCTGTTGGGCATTGGCCGTTAATTAACGGCACATCCTCAGCCCCTTAATTGGCCACTTTTAGACGTTTGGCCGCGCTCGAACGTGGTGCGAAGCAATCAATCTGCCACCTGCTGCCACTTCGCACTCGGCCGCTTCCACCTGCTCCTGCTCTGCTCCTGCTAGCTGTCGGTCAATCACTTTTCGATATATGCACATAGAGAAATTTGGAGCTGTCGTCGATTTTTGGTTGTCGTCACGTGTGCGCTCACAGGCCCGTCGTGGAGGTCCTGCCGCAGGACGTCTTGCGCGGCGGCGGCAAATCAGATGTGTAATTCTGGTAACGATTCGAACAGTTAATGGCCTACAGAGAGATAGAAGGTATGAGATGCCAGATAGAAAGCAAGAACGTCGGGCATAAGTTAATGCCAAAAATACATAAAATAACGACAGTGAATCGTTGCCACAAAATGTTTGATTAATGATGTGTTTGCCCGTTGCACGGAAGCGGGCCTTGCTTCAGCATTTCCCCACATCAAACCAGCGGCCCCGAAGCGCAGCGATAGCTGTGGCTTTGCATTTGAATGATTAGATTTGATTCAATATTCAATTATTTAACTGGTTTGAGGTGTTGAAATGCCCACAGTTTATCTCTGGGCTCAGCATTGCCCCAGCCCCGCCCAAGTCGGGTCCTGCTCAGTCTCTGCTATCCCGTTGGGCGTTTGCATATAAATGATTTATGAATTTGCGCTCTGATTGAATCGTCCGAAATTGTTGATTAGTGCGCCGTCATTGAAACAACAACAACAACAACAGCAGCAACAACAATGGCACCAACAACAACCACAACAATCGCATAGACTCTGGCATTTCCATGCAATCGCTCAAGGGAAATAAGTTACGATTTTCGAGCCCCATTGACTGTAAACCATAGTCAAATGCATTATGTATACGCATGTGTGTATGGGTGTGCGTGTGTACCTGTGATTTGATTATAGCATACATTTGGCAGCGGAATTCACAGACAGCCTTTCAACCGTTGCTGGCATAGACTCGCTGCAAAATCTTTAATCGAATATCTCTGTGAATTGATATTAATTATGCACCGAATGCAAATAAATAATGTGACGATTAAGCGTTTAGCCTGAATCAAAGTATCATATTTGCTCTCTGAATTATTCAATAAAATCGAAAACAAAACCATATTTTGTGGCGGGTGTAGAAAGGGCAACGTCCTGCAGCATCCCTTTGCAGCCATTCTCTAATGCCCTTAGGCAAAGTTTCTTATTTGCATTTCACATGATATAGATTCTGTTGCCGCATTTATAACTAATTTAATTTAATATATGTTGTGGTTTAATTAAATTCGTTTCAATAGACTTTAATATCGTCGAGTAGCAAAAAAAAAAAAAAAAGAGACGCAAAAGGCAAATAATTATATGATTAAAAATAATTGTAAATATTTTAAATAAATAAAAGTGATTTTTGATATTTCATTGGCCGCGAAAGCAAATATTAAATAACGTTAACTTTAATTAAGAGAATAAAGTAAATACACCGCTGAGCATTGCAGCATTTGTAAATAAATTATATTACATTTTAAATCGAGATAAAGTCTGTGGGCAGGCAGATGACCTCGTATATTGGCTGAATGAAATTGATTTTGCGGCGCACACGAGTCTTTTAATAAAAAATAAAAAACAAACACATTGAGCTTCTATTGACAAATGGCATAATGGACGAGCCATCAGTTGGGCAATTAGCCAATTTGATGGGCTAATACGTGTGTTCGATACCTGGCCAAGTGCGGACTTCAAGCAGCAGAAAGTGCCGCACGCATCCAGCACAATTTGCCAAAACAATGGCCAGCAATTTAATTAACGTAATTAATCTAATTTAATGACTTGACAAACACATCAATTAGCACCGGGCGGAGGACGAAGGGGCCGGAGGGTGCGCGGGCTCAATTTAAATGCAAAGTGCTGGAGCAGGACTTTGCGGAAAATGGAAAAGCTGCTCCGCAGCAACAAAAACAAATTAAAATATTAAAATTAGGCCACAAAATGATTGAAAGGAAATGTTACAGACGGCTTTGCCATCGACTCGACTCGGACACAGCACTCGAGACACGCGCTCCCTCTCGCTCTCGCTCTCTCTCTCTCTATCTCCCATCTGCCTGTCCCTAAAGTAATTAAAAGTAGGTAAAGCATAGTCAAAGCTCGTCCCGCTCTCCCGCAATCTTCCCTGTGGAATGTTACAATTTTGGTTTTATTTTGATTTTTCCCTACGTTTTGTACTTATGTAAATGGCCAAAAGAATTAATGCGTCCAGCTAGTGTTTTGCATGGGAATGAGCTAAGCTCTGTATCGAGGTCGAGTCCTGCCGAGTCCTGCTACGTATCATTCGCTGTCTATGCCATTTGCATAAAGTGCTGTCTGTGCGTACTATTTAAAATTCGATTTTTCTATATTTTACTGTGTAAGATAATTCCAAATATTTATCTCGCACAAATGCCAAAAATAGTACGGATTTGATTTAATTTGATTGGCACGCCTGCTGCTGCCTCAGCTGCTTCAGCTGCCGCTGCTGCTGCTGCTGCTGCTGCTGCCTCTGCTGTTGTTTGTTTCACAATTTTGCTGTAAAATGTTGGTATTTATAACGCAATTATTGGGCGCTTCCCACGCGGCGTATGCGCGTTTTTCGCACTTAACTCATTAAGGCCCCCAACGATTGCTGGCAAATGTTTGAGCATTGCGCGCGTTTTTCCAATATTAATATGAAATTGAAAGATTGTTTTAAAAAAGTTTTTTTTTTTTGTTGTTTTTTTTTTTTTTTTTTTTTTTTTTTTTTTTTTTTTTTTTTTATATATAATTATAATTTTTTGTTTTTTTTTTTTTTTTTTTGTTTTTTTTTTATTTTTTTTTTTTTTTTTATATTTTTATTTTTTTTTTTTTTTATATTTTTTTTTTTGTTTTTTTTTTTTTTTTTTTTCCCTTCTCTTTTTTATTTTTTTTTTTTTTTTTTTTTTTTTTTTTTTTTTTTTTTTTTTTTTTTTTCCCCGGTGGTTTTTTTGTGTTTTTATCTGATTTTTTTTTTTTTTTTTTTGCTTCGCTCTCCCTTTTGTTGGCTGCGTAAATAGTTTAATTGTATTATCGACGCAAACATTTGAAAGAATTAAACGCACATTTGAAATCGCATCAAATGACTGACGTTTTTACAGCTGCACTGAAATTAAGACCAATTGAAGCGAAACAACTTTATCAAGCTCAACAAAAAAAGAAAACTGGGTCGAGAGCAGCCTGTAGTGGCTGCATGAAGCCATATGCACTGAGCAATGTGCTTTGACAATGAAAAACAACACCCGAACAATTCAATCGGCTACAAGAAAGCTCTCAATTGCACAATAGCCTGAGGGTCTTTGTCATGCTGCTGTGCCCCGCATACTCACCTTATAGAAGGCCTTGCGAAAGTTGTCCGAGAGGAAGGCGTAGAGCAGCGGATTGATGCAGGAGCTGGTGTAGGCCATGGTGTGGGCCACTATCTGCAGTATGACACTGAACATGCTATTCGTCTCATACATATCCAAGGCCTTCAGCAGTAAGATGAGCTGCAAATCAATGGAACGATTAAGCGTATAGTAAGAGTTATGCAAAGCGTTTGCTGCTCACCTGCACTGGCAGCCAGAGCGAGGCGAAGGCAATGACCACGACAACCACCAGGCGGGTGACTCGCTTGCGTCCGCGCTGCGACTCCTTGGACATGCGCACACCGGTGCCCTGGTGCCAGAGGCGCATGATCATGCGCACGTACAGCCCGCTAATGACCATCAGGGGCAGCAGGTAGGAGCTGATGAAGAAGCTCACCTGGAAGGTGCTCTGGTCGAGCACATCGTTGTCGATGAAGCGACACATGGCGTACGTCTCGTTCGTCTGGTTATCATAGTCCACCTGGGCGTAGCAAGAATAGTCTCAATATAAAACTTGGATATTACGCATACGTCATGTAGCCTGACACTTTCATGACTTTCATATTCATAAATAAGGCAAAGTAAAAAAGTATTAGAAAGACACGTACAGGTATGTAAAACTAAACACGTGCACATATATCTGGCAGGGGGACTGTCTGCGACAGCTTGATAACATATTTGACTCTTCACATGACGCACTCGCTGCTCGGAACCCCGCTGACCCGCTGTCAGGCCTGGCGGGTCATAAACTAGCAATGAGTCGTAAACAATATATATTGATTCACACGGCCAACTTTTTGTTTACAGTTTTGTTTACAGCACAGTCGCCGTCGCCGTCGCAGTCGCAGTCGCAGCGCGCTTTGTTAATATAAAATACGATTAAAAACTCTAGAGCAAAGCATATTTATGGCATCTTTTGTAGCTGCTGCTGCTGTTGTTACGAGCAACTAAAAAAAAAAAAAGTTGGCCAAGGAGAGTGCCCGAAAAGTTAAGTGCTGTTTAATTTGACATTTAATTAGTTCGAATTGAATGGATTTTCATGTTTCTCAGCTCTGGAAATATAAAATGTAACTTTGTTGTTCTAGAGTCTGTCTGTGGCTGAGAAAGCTCTAGATGGAGCTAGAAATAGACCCTAAAGCAAATACTGACCCAACTCAAGTGGCTGTGAAAGAATTCATAAACAGCTGTCAATCAATGCCACAATAGATCTATATTTAATGCAGATATTACGACAGGCATATGCCCCGTTTTATGGCTATATTTTGTCTACATATATACATCTATATCTGTTTGTTGATATACAGCGACTAGAGCTGTTCGCATCTGTTATTGTTACAACTATTTGTAAATATCATTTCTTTTTGTTGTTGTTTTGATTTGCTTTGCTGCGCTTTGTTTTGTTTTGTTTTGTTTTGTGTCGACAATAGATAACAGTATGTAATATGAATATAATTAATAGCTAACTGTTAATTAACATGTTGATCAAACATGAGTTAATTATGCCTTTTTATCGCATGCTTTGCTTTTGTTTGCCTGCGCATATAAGGAGAGCGAAAGTGTGCGTATGTATGTGTGTGTGTGTGCTTGTTATCGATACACACACACTCACACACACACATGCATAAATATTCAATTTGGCTAGCTTAATCCTATGGCACAGCAAAGCAAACAAAAACAAACGGCAACAAAAGCCGAGGCGTGAAAAAAGAGCGTGAAATGCCATTTAATAAAATATCAAGTTACAACAACAGCAACAACAATAGCAACAACAACAGCAACAACAACAACACAGTGAGTACACAGCAAATGGTCCATTTCATTGATAAAGACGCCAACGGCGATAAGATACGTTTAATTACGGGCGACTATTCGATTATGAATAGGGCAACCACACACCACACCACAGCACATGCATGCGAAAAACAAAATCTAGGCCCACTCACACACCCACACACAGTTTCCCTGGGGAATTGTATTGAAACGTGGCTCAAGAAATTTGCGTTGTATTTGGCTAATGAACTTTATTCGAGCATCGAGCGAAAAGCTATTAAGAGTTCACAGCTGTAGCAGACATTTCCAGCTAATAAGCTGATTAGCTGCTCTCTTCCGAGACATTATTCACACATTAAAGAATGCCAAATAGTATTTTAATAATATTTAAGTAAATAACAAAGCCTTTATGCTAGCAGCCCACGGCATTCAATACACAATAAACATTGTACTTTCTCTCGAATTTGTTTATATTTATATACATTTTCTTTGTATGTGTTAACAAATAGAAGAAAATCGATTTTAGCAAATAAAAATTTCAATTAAACAAGTTTAGTTGACCGCTAAATTAAAACATTAATAAAACATACAAGTTTCTTTCATATATGACAGATAGATATCGACATAATTTATGTGCATTCTAATGTTTACCTTTTAAATCCTAACTCAAAATATTCTTCTTCATTTATAAATATGATTTTCAAAAATATAATTTTTTTTAAACAAGTGTAAACACTTATATCTTATAAAAATTTTCCAAACTTTGTTGCGGAAAATTTGGTTATTGAAAAAAAAAAATACTGACCCAATTTAAACAATAAAAAAATGTATAGATATTTTTGAATTTCTGAAAATAATTTCATTTGATTAAAATGCATAGATTTAATAAATAAAAACAATAACAACAAATACTTCAAGATCTAACATTCCATTCTGACGATGATGATAAACATTTTCTAGCACTCTGGCAGGAAATTGCGAAGAACAGAAACATAATTCAAGACGCTTCAAATAAATATGTATTTCATTATTTTGATTGCTGGTTCATAAAAGTTCTACTCCGGCTTTTGGCTAAACAAAGTTCTCGTTGTTGTTCTTTCGCTTGTTTGGCCGCGTTTATTAAACAATTAACTTGTTGTTCGCACTCAATGCATTGATCGGTTCAGCATTAACGCCTTGATGGGGCAAATGGATAAATGATATCGAAGCCAGAGAGCGCTTAGTGCGCACTCTGTCGATAGTATCAAGGCCATCGATTTATCATACGCACCGTATGCCCAGCCCGAATCTCTAGCTATCTATCTGGCTGGCTGTCGGGCTATCTGTCTATTGGTGATCAATGATCCATTAGTTTGCGCAGCAACTGAATAAGCCGAATGGAAACACTGATATGCATATTGTAAATGGATGTTGCGCATATGAGTTGGAAATGCGATTGCTATTGGCCATATGACCAGCAACAGTATGGCTCACCTACACATATATGTACATGTGTATATGTGCATATGTGTGCGTGTCTATATCAGCTCTATAATTAAAATTTATGCATTTAAAATAGCAAATTAGTAACAAAAACAGAACAGGCGCCCGCATCTAGCCAATTCTCAATATAAACACGTAAATGCGAAACAAAGAATAAACTTAAATATAATTAAAAGCAACAACAAGAGCAAAATCCAAATGTGGGCAGCTAAAGGCCAAAGCCAGATCCAGCCAAAGCAAAAGTAATTCACCCACTGACGTGGAGCAGCAGCTCGAGACATCTAACGAGGTGCCGATGATGCGAAGCAATAAATTTTCGCTGGCCTCTGTTATTCGCAGCACATTCGGGCACAGCAGGCATCTAGCCCTGAGGCTGCGCTGCAACACAGTGCCACCCACAAGTATACACACACACACATACACACACATATATATATATATGTATACTCAGTCACTTACCACCACATCGTGCGCAAAGGTGACCGGCATGGAAACGGTCAGCACGACAGTCCACAAGGTAAATATGGCTATCTTTGTGATGTGCTCGGTGCGCAGCATGCGGGAGCGTATGGGATGAACGACAGCCAGAAAGCGATCGATGGACATCAGCACGAGCGTATAAATGGAGGCATAGGCGGTGACCACGATCAGATACTGAACGCTGCGGCACCAAATCTTGCCAAAGGGCCAATGCTGCGTCACATAGTCGACGGCAGTGAAGGGCACGCAGAAGATGACGAACAGGAGATCGGCTGCGGCCAGGTTCACAATCAGCAGATTCGTGGTCGAGTGCATGTTCTTGTTCAGCAGCACCACCAGGATGACCAACAGGTTGCCAAAGAAGCCCGAGACGGCAATGATGCCAAAGAATATGGGCACCAGCCAGCGCACTGTGTTCCGAATGGCTTCCGCCTCAGATTGAAGTGTAGTTGCATTGTCCAAGCTGTGGGCGTTGGCATTATCGCCAATGCTGGCATTAAGGCTGCTTGTGGTCAGCTCCAGCTGCGCAGCTAGGGCTGTAGTTATGTTGCTTAGTTCCATGATGTGGCGTTCGCTAGTCTATTGATTTTTAATTGGCCCAGCGCTCATTACATTTCCTTTTGTTGGCGCACACAATGAGCGCAGCATTCTCTTTTTTATTTCACGACAGTTTTTGTATTGTATCACAGGTCGTCGAGCTCAAATAACAAATTTCCAATTAAACGATTTTGGCCAAGCAGACACCAGTCTAAAAGAATGGCAGTACACTTCTGCTGCTGCTGCTGCTCGTGCTGCTCCTGCTGCTTCTTCTTCTCCACTTTTTCAATTATCATGCGCAATAATCCGCAGGGAGCAGCCGCGGACACATTGTCTAAGCCCGAACGTAATTCACGGACTACACAACACGTAACGCTCCCAAAGACAATTTGGAGACACACCAATGAACACACACACACACACACCTATACACCTACGCGGAGTACACGATAATTGTAGCAAGGTAAGCCAACAATATAGCAGTAGGGAAAAAAAGTAATGCCACGTGCAGCGCTCACTGCTCGGCCGTGTCACGCCCTAGCTAGCTGTTATCCCTTTGTGGCAGCTGCACCCACATGCTATAAATGGTTTACAAGGACTTCGTAAATTTCTTATTGACAGACCGAGCGGCGTCGCTTTTATAGCTCCTGCTGTCACACACACGCGCATACAAATCGCATAACTTCTGCTTGGCTAGCTTTTGAATTTGATTATAATTTTCTTGAATGATGCTCACGAAATTATGTTCCCATTTTTTTCGGTTTTTTTTGGCTTGCTTTTTTTTTCTTTTTTGATTTTTCGACAAATTCAAACTGCACGCGTTGGTTACCAGCTCGCAACTGATGGCTGTGCCTCAAAAGATTCGCTGTCTACGTCGACGGCAACGCCAGCAGCAGCAATAACAACGTCTACAACAACAGCTGGATGTGTGTGTGCGTGTGTGTTAGTATATGGCGCAGCGCTTGCTCAGCAGCCAATGCCTGGCCAGCGCTAGCTGTTTGCTTAGCCAGACGGCAAGAGCGTCAGGCCAAACAGTTGGGAACAACAATAGCCGGCCGGTCACCAGGGTGACAGCTGGCTGCGCCGCACAGCTGGATATAGTCGCTGTATGGTGCTTAACTTCACTGATTAACTGTTGCGTCCGGCGTCCGGCGGCAGAAATCAGCTAGCGAACACCAACAAACGAAATATACACAAATTCAGTCTGACAATGGCACGCGCTGTGTTACCCATTCGCCAGTGCGCCATCCCAGCTCGCCCCACCCCGATTCAACCAGTTTTATTGTCTGGAGGTCGCTTATCGCAACAGTTTTATCGCACACCTTTGGAGCGCTGTGGCGCACCGCAGCGAGGAGCTCGACTGGACTGTGGAAGCAGCTGTTGCTGTCGCTCCTGCTACCCGGGTTAAGCCCGGCAACGACAGCCCATTTACATGCCTATCATTGCCAGCGTCTGGGCCATTCACCTGTCACAGCCAGCTTGACGAGTCGACGCTGACGCTGACGTTGACGCTGACGCTGACGCTGACGTTGACGCCACTGCCGCTGCTGCGGCCGACGCAGCGTCACAGCTGCGGCTTAATTGTCGCACAGCGTTTGCGTCGGCCACGCCTCAGTGGGCCGTCATCGAGTACAACAACAATTTGACGAGATTAAACACGAATTAAGCAGCGCCTGAAAAAACACAAGCAAAATAAAAGACTCTCACACAGCAGGCAAAACAAACACAGTACCAAAATGCAAAAGAAAGAGAGAAAAAAGCAAATAAAATCATATATATTTAATGTGAAACACAGCGCATTTAATGTAGTCCTTAATCTTTAATGATTGTTGTCTAGCTGCAAATACAGCTTTATTTTCATATCATTTTCAGCTCCATCAGACACTAAATGATATTCTTGCAATTACGCTCCAGCTAGCCATCAATTTTAGAACAGCATTTTCAACTCTGGCTAAGACTCTGCGACTCGTTTATCATTGGCCAAAACATGCACACAATCTTGCAGTCTGGCTCATCGATGTGTATGTGTATCTATGTATCTGTGTCGGCATATTGAAGGCAAAATGAAATTTCCAATATGTGCTGCATACCTTAAGGCGCATCAAATTTAATAAGATTGCTGGTATTTCCATTTGTGTAGCACAGATCTCAGAGCATTGGAATTAGTATTTGCACGAAAAGGCATAATAAATTCAATGTAAAGAGCATAGAGTTTACACCATGCAACGGCTCTCTCTCTCTCTCTATCAATTGCTATTGAAATTCCAGATTAAAGTTCTGAATTTCAATTAGTTACATACGCCATTTATGAATTTAAGTTTTGGTTTTGATATGCTGTTGGCCGCAGTGCGCGAAATTCACCATTAGCATCAAGTCAAATACACGAACTGCTCAAATCTGTCGGTTTTTCATCTAGTATATTTTAATATGTTTTGGGCTAATATGTGTTACCAAAAACAAAAACAACAGCAAATCTCGTAATATGTTTGCTAGGCCTGAAATGAAAAGCGAGCATTTCAAATAAATTAACATGTGAATGACTGACAGCCTAATACATGCGCAGACACACACACAGAGACACACACAGACGCCTCACACATACAGACAAGAGATTTTTGAGCCGCATAACATTTACTGCCTGGCTCACTTTTAGCCCAATTTCTGGCTGTTGTAAAAAGTTAAGCAAACAATTTTGTTATGCCAAAACTTTCGATGTGATTGAAATGTTTTTAAACGAGCTACAATAGAGCACACACACACACACACACACACACATATATATATATATACATGTGAAAAATGCTTTGCCATGTTGTCGGGTCGAGCATTTTCATTTTTTGGCATAATCATGTGCAATACCTTATTTTTAGACTATTATTTAAGGCTAGTGTTAATGGCACAGCAACAGTGGGCAAAAAAACAAAAAATATTTTTTTAAAAATACATTAAGAAAATAATGAAATTAAAAGCGAATACACTGCCAATATTTACTCTCGTCTATCTATGAATCGATTTCATATGCATTTACTTGAACGTCCTCATCATATTTGAGTGAACAATTAAAAATTTCGCCCATGGTTTGCCGACTGCCTGGCGAATTCTATTGTCATTCTGTAGACACTTGATGCTCAAAATGATGGATTATCGTCTTTTCCGTGTCGTCGTAATATTTTCATATTACATAATTTTGAGTCCGCATCCATTATGTCTGGCTGTGGGCTGTGGCCGGGTCTGTGTTGTGGGCCAGAACAGAACAGAACAGAATTAATAAATGTAAATCGGCAGGAAACTGTGCAGAAGGCGAGACGAGTCCTTAAACAGTACTAACAGCCGCATTAATCGGCATTTCTCCGTAAAAAGGGTTCGGCTGTACACAGCTTTTGCTATTTAATCATTCAAATTGACTTTCTTGCCTGATGGCCGTTAATTTTGAAATCCCTTTTAAAAAACGCTACTCTCATTTTCCGGGTTTTCCTTTCATGCCTGGCCCGTAACTTTGTTTTCCGCTCGAGGCTTATAAGTTTATACCCTCCACTCAGTCCATTTTTATCATCTTCTGCGTCTTTATTCGCGAATTTTTTCTTTTGTCTTTCGCGCTGGAGCGCTCTTAGAGCGCGCTGAGTTTGCATTTGGCTTTCCCTTTAGCATTTTCCACATCCTTTTTTTTTTAAGTTTTTAATCAAGATGTTTTAAATGCGGTTCGCCGCTGAATGATGGATTTTTTCACTCTCCATCTCCTGTTCGCTCTGTCTCTTTTATTTTTTGCTTTTTTGCTTTTTTCCCTGCGCAAAGTAAACAGAAAGTTGGCGGTGTGTTTGGCAAAGATTTATGCAGATAATAAAATGAGTCTTCAAATGTTTAATCAAGTTTTGAACGGCCAGCCCCCTTAGCTGGCTCTGTCCAGCTTTCAGTTTTACGTTTTCAGTTTTCAGCTTTCAGTTATTCAGCTTCCAGTTTCCAGTTTGTGCTTCATAATTAAGGCTCGTCCTTGGCTAAAATCTATTCAGTGCAAGAGCAACTTCTCAAAAGCAATATAAGCCTGGGGTAAAAACATGTCAAGGACTGCGTCCATTCAGCTCACATTAAAGCCAATGCTTAGAAGAGATGGCCATAAGATCGCTGTTTCCACAATTAGCTGCACGACTTTTCTAGTGCTTCAAATATTTTTATGCAGCCAAGTGCCATTAACGTTGGCAATGGCAACAGCAACAGCAACAGCAACAGCATCGGCAACAGCAACAGTCAGTGCTGCAAATCCTATTTACTATAGACCGAGCTCAGGTGCTCCGTGCGTCACAATGAAATGTCTCAAACAATGGTCCAACGTAGTCATAACTGGAAAGAAACTAAAATAAACCAAACTTAACTAAACTAAATGCTGCTTCCGCACGGACAAACAGCTGCAACTTGTTAGACGTCTAGCTGTCGTTGGTTTTATTTGAGTACCCTATGTAGTTGCTGCGAGGGGTATGATATGCTGACGAGTCGTTTATACACTTTTGTTTGTCTTTTAGTTATATTATGTTTTGCATCAAATTTGTAGCCAACTGAAATATCTGCTGCAAATGTAAGCAAGAAAGCAAAAGTAATTCAAACAAACTGTCGCTAAATATTATCTTTAGTCTATATTCAGATTCAGATCTACATTTAAATATAATTTTAGTTTTTAAAACTAAATGCAAAGAAATATATTTCAAGATTTCTTCTGAAGTGCTGATTACATAATTATTTTCATTAAATCATTTTTTGATGTGATTATAATCAAATATTATTGGAGTCGTATTTTATTGGCCTTACTGCTTAATGAGTAAATTTTGATTATATATTATTGCAATATGACAACGCTATATTTTAATGTGAATAACAATTAAAAACTAGTCAACACTTAATACCTAAAATCAAATTAAATGTAGCAATGTCCAGTTAAATCATTTATAGGGCGTATCGCAGCCAGTCATTTTAATAGAATTTCTGTTTTCTATAAGCTGCCATGAAAAATATGATTTTACGCGCTGTTCGGTAGTCGTCGTCGTCGTCGTCGTCGCCGCCAAGTTAACCGCCGCCAGTGACGCCGACATGGTCAGATTTGCGGGCGCAGCCGGCAGCGCCTGTTGCCGTGATACCGTAAAATAAATGTTGCTGCCCCACAATTGCAGCAATTGCTGGCGGCGCACAGTTGCCGTCACATTGTCAACTCGGGCCATTGTGTTGTGTTGTGTTGCGCGTTTTTCTTCTTTTTGCCCCTGTTTCGTTTGTGTGCAACAAAATTAGCTTTTACGCTTTATTACCACAAAGATGGCCAAAGAAAACAATACTCGAGTTGAAATTTGTTCGGCCTGCAAGTTGTCCAGCTGCCAGGATAGCCAACTGCCGACTGCCGACAGTCTGGCAGATCTCGCTGCATTTTGCATTCTTTGGGTTTTATTGTGTTGCCGCCGCTTTTTTGTCATCAGCATCCGGAGGCCATCAAAGTTGCCGGAAGCTCGCCGGGCAGTCATCAACTCAATTACATTTGCGACCCGCGCGGCGACTTTGATGTTGCCCCAAACCCAGGACACAGCACCCACAGCAGCAGCAGCAGCAGCCACAACATCAACAACAACAACAACAATTGCAAGCGCGTCGCATTGTTCGAGCAGTTGACTGATGCCGTAGACTTCTAAACAATACGCAGTCCGTTGTTGTCCTTTATCTGTCTGCAGCTCCATTGTGTGCTGTCGCGTGTGACGGATGCGACAGGAAGCGTGCGAAGTCTTGATAGCAAAACGTAGACTCTACAAAAACACTACACACAGTATTTCCTCTCTCTCTCTCTCTCTCTCTCTCACACACACTTTCTCTCTTTCTCTGTGCCTCCCTCTGTCTGTCTTTCCGTCCATTATTTAAAGCTTCCCCTGGCGATAAACTATGGCAACTGCGGCAACGGAAATATTTCACAGAGATTAGCACAACAAGGCAACATTTTGATTAGTTGCCAACGGCCGAGCGACTGCTGCTCAATCTGCAGGACATTAACGGGTTTAGCTTTGTGCCTCCATTTCCAATGCAAATTGAAATGATTGTGAGACCGCATGTGGTCGGCAATGGCTCAGCAGTAGCTGATCTGTGAGCGGATTATCCAGGCAAAGATGCGTCCGAGCATGCTGCAACTGTGTATTGCGCCGCAGCCAATGCTGTCCGGCCTGTCCGGCACGGCAGGGCTCTAAACTGAGCTGCGGCTGCTTTGTGGCAGCATCCACTGCCAGGCACAGTCTCTGCTCGGTGCTCAGTTGTCCGCTTTCGTGGTGCAAGTGCCACTGCGTGACTTGCAGGCTATGGCAGCTGGCCAGCTGCAGCTGCAGCTGCGGCACTGTGCCTGCCACATTTAGGCAGCGCCCGGCATTTCGCAGGGTGCCGAGAGCGCTGAGGTTCGCGTACTGCAGCCTGAAATATGTAAAATATGATTGATATATACTTAAAGAGAATTGCTTTCTAATATAATAACACAGTTAGTCAGTTGAATCAATTGAATTCCCACATTGGTTCCATGGGGAGCCATGCCTACCTCAGCTCGGGACTCACATGCCGCATGAGCCAGTCGAAAGGCTGGCACTTCAGTTCAGCTTTTATCTGTGCCGGATCGTAGGTGGGCTGGACTGGGCGGAGATTCAATGGAATTTGCCTGGCCGACGGTTTGAGAGCGTAGAACAAATATTTGTACTCGTCCAGCCAGGACTCGGCTATGATTTTTGAGTTGCTGCGGAATACAGAACATAAGCGGAACGGTCAGTATGTAAGCAATCGCATTGCGTGCTGGGAATGTTTATATTAAAAGGTGCCCCACGGAGGCGCACAGGCGTCTGGCTGAAATAAATTGAAAAATACCAAAGGCCACCGCGCTTTTCACACCTAAGTTAGTCGTTGGCCAAACAAAAACGAACAACAACAACAAAAGGGCATAGAAGAAGAAAAAAAAGCTGAATGGAAAACCTTTCGATGGGTCACTTCAACCTACCGCAAATATGTCGCCTGTGCGCTGTCCAGCTGCTCCAGCTCCTGCTCCTGCTCCGCCTCCTTCTCCTGCTCCAGTTCGAACTGGGACGGAAACTCAAAGGCATGGGCTGGTCGGAAAATATGTCCAATTCGACTGCAGGGCACGATCTCAATTTGTCCGCCGCAAAGCCACAACTTAATGGCCAGCTCAATGGACTCGCCGCCCCAAATCTACGGAGCAAAAGGAAATGAGATGTTGCTCTGCACTTTTCAGTTTCTCTCTACGATTCGCTCAGTTTCTCGATTCACTGTGCGGCGCAAAGTTGTGTGTCATGGCTTGACATAAGCAATTAGCACACACTTGCCACAAGTTAATGAGGTGCGGGCGCTTACCTCCAGATGCGGATTGAAGCCGTGCAGCTTGTGGAACGATTCGCGTGAGATCATCAAGATGCCACCCGCAAAGGCAGGACTGGCATATGGCTGCGACAGCGCCTCCTTATCGGTTAGCACCCGAGGCAGCCAATGGAAGTGAAGACTCCAATCGAAACCGCCTTTCAGCAACTCATTCCCGGCCATATAGCTCAAGGTTTCGGGTTCAATGGGATCCAGCACTGGGCTGACCGCAAGCCCAGAGTTCAGCGCCAGCCTCTCCAGCAGCGGCTCCAGCCAGCCTTCGTTGACCTCGCAGTGGCTGTCCAGAAACAACAAATAATGCCCACTGGCCAGCCGAGCGCCCTCGTTGCGTGACCAAATCAGGCCCTTGCGGCTCAGATTGCGACGAAAGATGAGTGTGGGGCGCGCCCGCTGGGCATGGACTGCGGTCATCTGCCGCTCGAGACTCGCCAGCAGGCCGACTGTAAATTGAGAGCAGCAATGAATGAGCGTCAATATTGGAACGCATTGCCCAGCTCACCATCCTCACTGCTATCGTCTATGACAATGAGCTCATGCAGATATTCCTGCGGCGTTCGACTGATCAGCGTTAAGATCGTGCGCAGCAGCATGGAACGCGCCTCATTATGAAAGCTGATCACAACGCTCAGCTTGGCGCGGCTGGCATGAGGCATCGCATAGCGTTTGTTACAGCTGCAAGTGAAGTAATTGTAGAACAAGTTTGAGTATGCTTATCAATGCTGACTGACTGCCGCATACCCTGTAGTTAGTCATTTGTTCTTTGTTTAATATGATCTAATATCAATCCATGTTGTTTAGTTAAATGGAATATAAATTTGTCAAGGAATGTAAACATAAACACAAACCTTTTATGTCGCGTTGTTGGCAGCAGACGCACCGCTGCTAAATGGTCGCTCAGCTGACGATTGTATTGGTAAAGTGCATGCGGCTGATCGGGCGTATGCGTAATAAACTCGCGCCATTCGAGTTGATGTAGATTCAGCTGTTGCTGCTGCAATAGCAACTGAAAGCAAACAGACACACACACACACACATACACATAAGAATTGATGTCAATGTTCGAGATATGCTCAACACTCACGCGACGCCTAATTAATTCATCGATTAGGCCAAAGCGCTCAACCAACACGACAATCAGCAACTGCATGGCCAACAGAGTCAAGACGGCGAGCAGACAACAGCGCAGCCGGCGATGCAGCCTGCCGGACATCGCGGCGTTCGCGACCGACTGTATACCACTTGCTTGGCAGCAAACGAGTAAACCCGCAGCGCCGCACGCGTCGCCAATGAATGCGCGCTCTAATCGTGTTTCTGGGCAAATAAATATCAGCTGAAAACTGATATTTCATTTCATTTATGCAGCCATGAGTGTGTGTCGTCATAAAAAGCTGAAAATTGAAAACTAACTAAAAACTGGTCTCTCTCTCTCTCTCTTGCTCACTCTAATCGCGCTCTCGCTCGCTCGCACTATCTGGCTGGCTGTCAAAGTTGTGGCTGATAAACTGTTCGATAAGTTTGGCAAATATTTGTGTGCTGCTCGCAAAGGTGTTAATTATACCACATGAAATCTATATATTACCTGTCATACCTGTCAGTTAGTGGGCGAACGCATATATATACATATATATATACTTATGTATATAAATTAATATATTGTGTATTATCATTTGTAATCAGTGCGAAGTTAACACAGTTTGCTATTTCAATTACATAAAAGCACTTGACAAAGTTTTGCTTGGATTAGTTTGGACAGGGATGGATTAGACAAGGTCTGCTTGAAGCTGTTTGTAAAATAACATTTTATATATTTATATTTACAAATTGATATTAACCTAGATAGAATAGCAACGTCAGTTGTTGTTTATTTAATTAATTCAAAATGTTTATTTACTTACATTTCAGTTACAAATATTGAGACACATGAGAAGTATGAAACGTATAAGAAATTGTATGTATTTACATCGATATAATGACATACATATATCTTATTGTATACTAATACTCGCAGCTTTAGCTGATCTTATCTGAAACTCCAAAACAAAGCTTAATATTCATTCGTTTTCCATTAAACTACAATTTAATTGCAACTGTTTATCTGCTAAGTCTTCGTTACATTAAAAAGCCAAAAACTTTAGGGGAATTAGTTTGTTGAAATAAATGTTTATGGCTTTATCAACGAAACGTAAATAAGTTGAAAATACAACACGGCCTAGACTGAGCTAAACATATAATTTGCCGGATTAGTCATGCTTGTATTGCTCTTCTGTTCCATGGATATCGATTACAAGCCCATTTCAGAGTGAAGTCAGATGATATGAGTAAGCAAGACCCTTGGCATTTCAGCTTTATGCTTTTTCTTTCTGATGTGATTTAATTTGAAATTGTTTAGCAAAGCGGAAGTAACTCATTCACTTAGCAACAAAATCGGATGCCACACACACACACACACACACGCAGAGCAGGTAAATTGAAGTGTTACTTCCGCATTGCATTAGAGTACAGATGCTACGTGTTGTTGTTGTTGTTGTTGTTGTTATCGTTGTTAGTGCTATTGGCAATGCTGTCCAGCTGCTGATTGACTTACGTGTGCCTCGTTTTAGTTTTCGGTTTGTCGTTGTAAATTTGTTGCCAGCTTTTACGTGCAGCGGAAATGCATTTTCCTAGTCACGTTCAACTGCCAGACCCAAGCCAGACCCAGACTCTGACTCTGGCTCAGACAACTCCGCAGACCAATGTCCAGTTGTTGTTGTTGTTGCTGTCCACAGGTTAGCTAAGAAATATAACCGAATGGCGCAACGGCGACTGGCAAAGATTCAGATTCATGTATTTCTCTTTGCATTTCTTATACTCGAGCTAGCTCTATTCTTTTGGCGGGTTTGGCGGTGCTCACTCGGCTCGCCAATTTATTAGATGGCGCGTGATCCATGTTTGCGTTCCAGCTCCATAGATTAAAGTGCTTTTTAATGAATGCAGCAGCAGCACCAGCACCAGCAGCGGCGGCAGCAAACTCTAATTGTGTGCAGCGTCGCGTGCGCAGCTTCATAATTCAATAGGCGCTGCTTGAGGGCCAGGTCCAGAAGTATTTCGATGGCAGCAAATTCAATATTCAATATGTTTTCAATTTGCCATTGTTCGCTATGGGCGTGGCAATCGCATCAAAGGCAAACGCAAATGCCGTGAAGCAAATAAAAATAAAACGAAATTATGTCAATAAATGAATTATAAGGCGCACGCACAACGTCGCGTATACGCAATGCCCAACAGCTCAGCTCAGCTAGTCAAAGCGGCAAACAGACAGCGCAGCGCCTAATGGGCATGTAAATGTGCGTGTCTCTCTCTCTCTCTCTCTATATATATATCTACCTATTCCTTTCTCTCTATATATATGCGTGTGTGTATGTCGCCATGATTATTATTATATTGCCACTTACACATGCGTGAGCCGCAGTGTGTGTTATGATAATGTTAACAGCCGAGCTTCTAAAATTTTATTAGCCGTCGACTTATGGAACTTTGAAAATAATAACAACAGCAGCGAAAGTGTTTTACCCATACTCATACAGCTCTGCTCATTCTCATTCTCACTCTCTCACTCTCTCTATGTTATGCTTTTCGAGCATAAAGAATATTGAGGAAATTGCTTTCTTTGCACTCACGACGCAGCATTGAGGCAGCCAGGACTTGCCACGACGGGGCGCACTCATTTCGAAATTGTTGCGTATTATCATAAAATTTTATATACACATACACACACATACACACGCAGAGTACGTGCACACTCATACAAATGCTTTGGCGATTTGTTTTGTTTTGTATTTTTTCTGCCTCCTTTTTCCGGCACAATTTTCACAAATACTTTCATTGAGGTTTTTGGGTATTTTTTCTGTTTTCTTTTTCCTGCAGACTTGGCCAACACAAACGTGTTTAGTTTGGAGTGCATATGAAAGTATTTTGTAAAATATTTGTATAAATACAATTTAGTTGCCAGAAGCTTTTTTTTAGTAAAAATATTTGATTTGATGTCAAGCATTAATGCTTTGAAATTTCTCTAATGGCAAAAGACAATCACAGCAACAACAAAAATAATCAACTGCAAAATAAAAGAATAAAAGATAAAAAAAATCGTATAATTTGAATGATTTCCCATTTGCAGTTGGCATGAAAGAGAGAGACATTTTAATGATGTTTACACAGTTTTCATGTGCCATTCCATTTACCGGCAGTCGGAGCCGTCTGTTTCACAGTATTATGTGCTTTATTTCGATTGACTAGAACTTTTCACTATGCCCGGTGGAGTACTTTAGTTGATGACATTATCGCTACAATACAAAAGCTTTCTTTTGCCATCCACCCTGCCGTAGAGCTTGTTGTTGGGCTTGTGAGGCTGCTGCCACTTCATTTCTGAGTTTACAAAGTTTTTTGTTGATGAAACAAACACCGTGAGCGAGCACGGCCAGACAGACAGCCAGGCAGACAGCCAGACTGACAGTCAGACGGTCCACGCTGAATGGATGTGACATGATTCACGAAACCTGCAAATGCGAGTATCTCAGTGCTTACATTTTTGCCAACTGCCATCAGTTTGGCAGCGGAAATTTGCCATTAATTTAATTGCACTGTTCAACTTCATATATCCAGACATATATTTAAATGTTTCGAATTGAATCTAACAAATGTCAGAAAAGTTTAAGCATACTTTTATAATTTAAATTCATATATTTAATTATTTTTTCTCATATTTAATGTGTTCTTGGTTACAGCAACACGTTTTCAAAGTCTGAGGCGAGAGCCATTCTGAGCGCTCTGCTTATGAACCTCTTCTCTTTCAACAGCCTCACATAGACATCTCCGATCGATGCAGTGGGACAATTGTGACCCAAAATGTTCATACCACAGAAGGCGCCCTTCCACACGTAGGGCAGTCCATAGGTTCTCTGGCATTTATTTGTTAATTGTTTATTCTCCACACAGCTCACAGCGCGGGTTATCACCCCATCTTTGGGATCATTATTGAGTTTCTTGCATTGGTCATTTGGCACTTGTGGCGCCACGGTCTTGATGGGCAGGGAATAGTTTCTGCCCCAACTCCATTGCTCAACTAAGGACTTGGACCCTATAGTTTTAAGACAAATGCGAGGAGGTATTAGAAATGTTTTACCGAGAAACTTTGGCAGATGCAAAAATGACAAGAAATGTGCTCCACTCTCCATCGTGTAGCCTTTGGAATCCGTGCTTTTTGAAGCTATTTGGACTGTGCCATCGGTGAAATGCACAGAGATGGCAGCTAACGGCTTGCCGAGCAAACAGGATTTGACTGTGAGCACCGTTTGATTGTTGATCACAATTCCGGAGCAGAAGACCTTCTTCTTGTATCTGAGAGTCACCAGATACGAATTCAAGTCGTCGCTATCTATCGGAATTGAGAGCTTGTCCTGATGATGGTTTATGGCATAATGGGCAGGTCTGTAGCCAAAGTGAGGTCTCCAATCGTTCCACTGGTACTTCATTTTAATCACTCTATAGCGGGCTAAATCTTCCGGTGCAATGTCATCTACATTCACGTTCTCCGGAGTCTCCGGATTCTCCGGATTCTCTGGATTCTCTGGATTCACTGGATTCTCTGGATTCTCTGGATTCTCCGGTTTCTGTGAATTCTCCGGATTCTCTGAATTCTCCGGATTCTCCATATCATCCATCTGCGCATTCAGCTGGCAAATAAGCATCAGCAATAGAGTTAATCTAATGATATTTGATAACATTCCAATCAGCGAGTAGTACTAGCACCAAAGTCGATGTCTGTTTCCACTTTGCCTAGTGCTCAATTGTGTCTTATGACTTTTATTACACTTAACGAATGCTTGAAATGCACATTTGATATGGCTCAACAAGTTGCATCGAATCGATTCATTTCATCCATTTCAATTTTGCGCGAAATCGATAAAAGATGGATTCAGTATTACGTATTTTCAATTACTAATGAACTATAACACAATATGGAAATGATAACTTTCTTAGAAAATCCCTGTTCAATGTATTTTATTCTGGGTAGAGATATACAAAATTTGATCCAAAAACAGATTTGTGTATTTATAAAAATGTAATTTGATATCTACGCAATCATATAATGTCATATTCTAGTCGCGAGGCGTTAATTCCTGATACAATGTGCTTTTCGAATGCTGTCTCATTTAGAACGATGGCATACAGATCGTAGCGTCCCCCCGGTAGGCATCTACGACCCGATAAGTTGATGCCACATATTTCGCCATTGTAGATGAGCGGTGAGCCGTAGTTTTCCTCACAACCGGACGATAACTTCTTATTCTTAACGCAAACCGTTTTCCTTGACTTACTATTCAGTATAACCTCTGTCGAATTGGAACAATATTTATCGGGCATCACATCGACCAATTCCTTGACTACCCCGGTTCTGTTATATATGGTCACCTCAGCCGTCAAGCCTGGCCTCAACAAGTCGCTACAGGTGACGGGCATTACCTTTTCATCTATCACGGGGTACTCCAGGTAGAGTGCAGATATCTTCGAATTATTGTCACCCAGTGTGGTATTTACGGATTTGACCTTAATCATATGGCCCGATGCGGTTTCTACTATTGTGCGCCCTAATCCAATATCTTTGGTGCATACCTCAGTGGTTGCCACAACAAATCCGCTAATGACTGTTCCCATGCAAAGCTTACTTTGGCCGTGTATGCTCACCATTAGGCTTTCTACGCTTAGTTTGTTCATGTTGAGGGATTGGTTCTTGCTTGGTGCAAATTTTCGATTTGCAGCCACATCCACCACAAGCTCGCCAGCCATAGAAGGCGTGCGTGCAGCTTCTGGAGGGTAAGTGGGACGGGGCAGTGGTTTGTAGTTGTCTTGCGTGTTGGGATTATGTTGTCGCCTATAATCCGACAGCATATAACGATGGTAATGAAATGGGGGCTCTGCACTGCTTAACTGCCCGACAACAAGGATCGCTAGAGATAATAGCAGCCGCTGAAGCGTTGTCATTATGAGAAGTTCGCTTTTGACTGTCTGACATTCAATCTGTATAGATCTTGGCCCCGTGACGGCCCCAAAACAATTTGTCACGCACTTTTCTAACATGCCTCATTTAATGTCTGGAGCTAATGTAATAATAAATGGATTGCTGACTGGATTGATAACTTTGTGGATATGCATGTGTATTATAGGATAGAAATGGATATTTGAAAATGGGTCGCAAAAAATCGCTTCAAAAGTGAAGCCAACTAAGAATTCTTCTCACAGCACACTTAAAAAAATATATAATGCATAACGATGTTAAATTTGTAATTAAGAAATTTGTATATTTAATGATTCTGCTTTTTTACAAAAGATTTGACAAAAATGTATGCTTCTGCGGAACTGACCTTGCCCCTCCACTGTAGTTTATTAGGATCCATCAGATGTGGTTTCTTCAGTTGCATGCGATTCATCAGTTACAAGGGATTCCCCAGTTGCATTGTGGTCATCAGTTACTTCCGATGCATCAGTTACAAGGGATTCCCCAGTTGCATTGTGGTCATCAGTTACTTCCGATGCATCAGTTACAAGGGATTCCCCAGTTGCATGCGGTTCCTCAGTTACTTCCGATGCATCAGTTACAAGGGATTCCCCAGTTGCATTGTGGTCATCAGTTACTTCCGATTCATCAGTTACAAGGGATTCCCCAGTTGCATTGTGGTCACCAGTTGCATGCGCTTCCTCAGTTGTATGCTGTTGCTCAGTTGCCTGATTTACTTCAGTTGGAGGCCTAGCTGGCGGATATATAGGTTGCCAGGGCCCAGGATTCCAATCCAGATCTTCAGTAATATATGCCACGGTGGTTGTGTCTGTATATAGCTTATGCCTCTTGGTTGTATACGAGCTATTGAAGACACTTGTTCCCGTGAGAGCTCTATACATATCGGTAGCGTCTTGTATGAATCGCACAGAGTAGTGCGCGGTATAGTAGACGTCGACTATCTCATTACCCTCCAACTCGTCACAGTTCTCTCCATAGATATTGATGCCGACCAACGTATTGTTAATAATCAACGGATCTCCGGGGCGTGTGCTGCAGCCTCCTTTCTTCTTATTTTTCACACAGACCATATCGCTGTCGATGGGAATGTGTACTTTGTTAATCTTGTCGTAGGACGCTTTGCAGACCTTTTTGGGCACCACCTTGGTCTTAGCCAGAGTTATATCGCGAGTATAAGAGTCTACATAGGCCATAATAACAGGGGTGTTCGCCGGTGGTATTTGTCGATACAGTCCAATATAGCGATACGTTCCCTTTTGCAACTTATTATACAATGCCAGAAGCGCAATCCTATGGACATCTGCATACTTAACCGCGCCAGCAGGCAAAAAAAAGGCTCTCACAGGATAGACATGTCGGGCTTGTTTTCCAAAATGATTGCCAGTCAATATGCTCATATCCCTAGCCCTGAATTCATGCGAAGGCTCACGCTCATTTGCCAGAAAGCAGCGAGAGGACGTAATGATCATCCGACGTGAGATAAGAGCGCCGGCACAAATCACCGAACCTCTGTACAGAACGTTCACGTAGAAGCTTTGATGCGTTTTAGCATCAAATGGTGGCAGCGTAGGTTTCACTGGTGGCGCCCTATAATCGCGTCGCTCCAATGCTTCCCGATTGTAGTCAATGTGATTCGAGCTCCTGTGCGCCCTATTATAATAGGTGGGGCGATGATAGTTCTCGTCGTATACCTTCAGCCATCTCCCAGCGACAATATTCACGCTGATCACTGCCAATAGAATCACTAATTTGCCCTTACGTTGTCGCATCTCTGTTGTTACTGAGTTCAAAACATAAAATGTTTCAATAAATAACCATACACAAGCCGTGTCGAACGATTGTATTAAGCAAATCAATTCGGATTAGATACGAATTTCAAATCAACCAACCTTATATTAAGTAACGCTCTAGACACCAGACCTTGGCTTGTCATTTAGCAAGGTGAGTATGTGTCTTGCTTGTAAGTGAAGCAAAGACTATAAATATCAAACAGGAAATGAAATCATATTATTACAGTTGATGCTATCTGGCGCATGGTGACCGTTAACGACTTTATCCCATGAACTATATGCAGAAGATATGGAAAGAAAAAAAACTAATCATCAATGTCGTCTGAAAGGGCCGGAATATGCGGAAGCTGGCAAAGAACTATGTAACGAAGGTTATAGATAATTAATTTACGTTGATTAAAGTTGCCACAGCCACGGCATAGCTGGCAAAGGCAAAGCCAAAGGAGACAGGAGAATGTCAGCAAAGTGCAGCCTGTTGCGCAGACAGCCGGAAATTGGAGTGTTTGCAACGGACAAGGCAACTGAGCTCCTGTCCAGCCATAGGTATTTCCAACTGCCGGCGACAGCGTCTAATTGATGGGCTGCAGTCAAAGTCTTTTTTATGCAAATGCTCTAAAGTTGGCAGCCAACTGACTGTCGTCTGTCGTCTGTCGTCTGTCGTCTGTCGACTGGCTGCCTGGTTCAGGCTCACTCATCAATTATTTAGAATATGTTACACTTGACACATAACTTCACAGACATATGCTTACTAGGCTGTAAGCCGAGTCAGCTGCGCAGTCAGCTCTCCGGCCGTAATTGCCGGTCATTATGCTTAAGGGATAAGGATACTTCAAGAGCTTGCCGTTGCAAAAGGTATATGCCTAAAATGGAGCCTGCCGCTAACACGCACCAACTCCTACACCTTCGACATATATCCAGTGTGCTCAACTGAGAGATACTCTGTATTGAAATAAGGTTCATTTAGAGATCGTGTTTCTTTATTGAATAAATAGCCTAAATTATAAATGTATATAAAAATGAAATCTGCTATGATTCATCGATTATCTAACTTACTTACGTATTGCAGGGTTCGAGGTCTTTTCGTCTTTGTGTAAGCAAATATCCTTTAAAGCATATTACACACCCTTGTTAGCTATTCTGCAGAGGGTATTCAAAAAAAGGCCAAACTTGTATGTAGCATATATACATAGCATTTGGCTTACACGTGTTTTAGGTCCTCACTTGACGCATCGCGTTGAAATTTATGCGTACGTGCTCAGTTGAAAAACGCTGCCGACGACAACCCCGGGTCATTTATTATTAGCTGTGAAACGCGTGCCCGGATACGGACAACGGACAAATGGGTAAATGGGCAACGGGCCACGGGCCACGGACGATGGCTCAAGCTTTTACGGCCTGCATGGGATATAACTTTTGGGTAGACCAAGTAGAACAAACGCTGCCCAATATATACAATTTTTATTTGCATACTTTAAGCGGCTGACGACAGAAGGTGTTCAAATTCAATACACACACCCAGAACGAATCCTAAATTGTGTGCTGAAAATTGAATTTAAGAGAAATATTTGTAAATTAGAATTACATTTATTGAGTTTTGCGTCCAAATTGAGATTTCAATTAATTATGCTTTGAAATTCACTTAAATTAGGGTTGCCGCACACACACACACACACACACATGCACAGAGCGAAGCACACGAGCTTGATTTGATGTGCTCCTGACGACGGCAAATTAAATGTCACTCATACGCCATGGGCACTGGAATATACACGTAAATACTTGTCGGGCTGCTGCTGCTGCTGCTGCTGCTGCTGCTGCTGCTGCTGCTGCTGCTGCTGTTTTACAGCTCATTATGCAACATGGCGCAATTCTCTAGAAAATGAAAAAGAATATAGCTTTATATATGACGTTTTCCTGCTACTTTCATATGCAGTTGGTAAGTCTGCCTGATTCGTTGATAAGTGTTCAGCAGAAGAACAAATTCAATTTGGCCATCAAAAGTAAAATGCTTTAAAATGTTAACAACAGCAGAATCAAAGCCAGTTGCATGCAGCTCAGTTACAGGTTTTGCTCCAGGGTCAGTTGGCAGTGTGCTAAGTGAGCCTGTGTGTGTGTGTGTGTGTGTGCTTGTCAGCATGCTTGTGCATTTGTCTTAAGCTGTTTGGACACGAGTTCAAAGAGATAGACAGAGAGAGACACAGGGAGAGTGAGTGAAAGAGAGAGAGAGAGCGCGCGTATTGCAATGAGCGTTAACTGCTACAGGCAGCGGCATCTTCTTTGATTGCACCACTCGAATGTGCCCGCCTGACCCAGCAACCAGTGCCACCCCGGCCGGAGAGCCTCCCCCTAGTCCCTGCTGCCACATGCTTTTGCAAGAGCTACTGCCCCGGCAAGCGAGCGTTGTCTTCTACTCAAACACAGTTCGTTGCACATTTGAACATGCCCTCAGAAAATAAATGCAAATTTAGCAATGGCAAACACCCATACCAGAAGACCAACAATGCACACGCACACGCACACATACACACGAGTGTGTGTGTGTGAGCTCACATACGTTGGCAATAGGAACAGCGCTGCTCCTTTTGTAGCCGCTGCACATTTCCTGAACGCGTTTGCCACGTTGTCGCCGGCATTCTCTTAGCATTCTCTATCTGTCTTTCTCTTTTCATCTATCTCTCACTCTCTCGCTCTCTCTCTCTCTCTCTCTCATTCTCAATATATTATTTGTATAAATTTTCGATTTTCTGCTTCAACAGTCTGTCTGGCGCTGCAGCTCGCTCGCATCTCTTCACTTTATTTATTTCTCAAGAATTCAGTTTGTTCTTTTTCTTTTCCATTTTCTTTTTCTATTGTTTTTTTTTTTTTTTCATTGTCCCTTTTTTTTTTCTCCAAACTATTTTTCCCATTCTGACTATATTTTTTTCACTCCCACATGCTTTGTTGCTGCTGTTCCTAAGGTTGTTTTTCATCCTGTTCTATATAAGCATTATAGGTAAAGGATTCGCACACTCGGTATTGACTCGAGTGCATTGTCTTTTCTTTGCATTTTCCCCCCTTTTTTTATGTGTTTGAGGCTTTTGTCCGTTTTGCAGCTTTAACAAGAAGAGGAAGTTAGTTTTTCTTTGGCCCCTTTGAAATTTGATTGCAGCAGAAACCCAAATCAGGCCAAATAATGAGCAAGTATTATACGCAGTTACTCTCTATCAATGTGAAACATAATGCACAAAGCTTTCATTTACTTTTTATTTTCACATTACGTTAGCTCATTAACTTTTATTGCATTTTCATAGTTCCATGCCACCCACACTCACTCACACAGTCACACACTCACCCACATATCAGTCAGGCAGCTTTGCATCTGCTCTTAAACGTTGACTACTGCCTGGCGGCTGATGCTACTTAATGGCTAATTAGAAGTATAATTTACACCTTAATGACCCTAGAACAATGCTCTGCCAGTGCCTGGCCTGGCTTGTGCATGTGCCTGGCTCTTCAAGCATACAACACAAGCTCAGTCAACTAGCAGCCATGGCTCCTGCTTTACACCTTCTCTACTACACACACTCACACACCCACATACTTATTCGTTTGCTAGACGTAAAGCTTTATGTGAAAATCAGCGTCCATTAATAAAGACAGCAAGCGAAATGTTGCGCATACGCCATGAACGCGCGCTAAGCATTAATCACAGCGGCAATATGCATATAGCATATATAGCATATATATAAAAGGATAAATATAAATTTGTGCGTGCCCTTGTGTGTGAGTGTGTATGTACGTATGTGTGGTGTGGCGTAGCGTATTAATTTCATCGCAAATGCCTTTTTCAGTATGAATATATGTATGTGTGCGCGATTTTAGACAGTTTGATTTATAGCCTCGAGTAAAGTGATTCTAGCCTTTTGCTAAATTTGTTTGGCTGCTGCTTTAAAGCCCTATTGAAATGTGCTGAACATGTTTGACAGCCAATGCAATTTGATTATCTATACTTATCAGCCAAAATGCATGGCACAACAATTTGAGTTAATAATAAGAGAGCATGCAGTGACAGAATATTGTATAGCTTTGGCTGTGGGGACGACTATGGCAACTGGCTGGCAATGGGCAACGGCAACTGAATGCGTTGCATGCAAAGGGAATATTTTGTCACGCACACAAAATCATGCGAAGCGTCAAAAATGTTGTCACCTAACATGGTTATCCGGCATAGTTATTCGGTGCCTGGCACACACCTGACCGGGGCCAGAGTTGGCTCTTCTGTGTTGTATACCAGTTGCCAGTTCGCAGTTGGCAGTTGGCAGTTTGCAGTTGGCAATGCAATTTGCGAGTCGCCATGTAGCTGCTTTTCAATTGTGTGACATATTTTAATTTAATAAACTGCCAGCTTGGCATTATCACAGCTAACAAATTGCCAAATGGCAGCTGCTGAAAACTTTCAGATCAACTTGTACAGCTGACACGTTGCGTATACGTAACGGGTGGCCATGTGCGCTGACATCAGCAAAAGATTTAATAGGCCCTTGGCTAGCGAGAATGCCATAAACTTTAAGTGCAAGAGCTCAGAGGTTCAGATTAAAGATCAATTACCTTTTACGCAGAGGCATAAATCCCCTTTAAAGCCACCAAATCTGGACTGCGCCCTCAAAAAAATAAAACGTGCTAGCTGCTAGCGTATCAAATTTTTTACTCTCCTATTTTTTTATTTTTTTTTTTTATTTATGGCCGCTAAAAATTCAAAATGTACGGCTATATAAACGGCCAAACGCACCGCGACAAGGACAATCGTCAGGGCATTAAGAAAAAAGAAAAAAAAAAAAAGCAGAAAAAATATTACAACATTTTAATAGCGAAAATGAAGATTTATTGCCCGCAACGTAAACGCGACCAAAATGTGCCACAAAAACTGAAGCTCAACTAAAAAGCGCGTTCTAACAATGCCCAACAATAGCGCGCGGACTAGTATGTTCAATTATTAGACTATCCAAATATCCTGTACAATAAACAATAAAGTGGATTTTGCTTCCTTTTTTTTAAAGCTTTCTATCTAAAAATAATTAATTTGAAGGGCTGGCTTTTAAAATAATACTAGAAACTAGTTCATTTGTCGTTTAATACGATTTGGTATTTTTTGTACAGTTCATAAAGATCCATTTTTATTTGGTATTTTCAGTTCAAATCAATTCAAAAGCTGCTTGTTGACATTGCTATTGCCTATACTAGCTTATATATCCAATATTAGCTCAAATTCCAGGGTATGCGGCAACAACAACAATTGACGCGTCAGAAGCACAAAAATGTGCAAAGTGTAAAAATCGTTGCCACGTCACGTCAGCCGGATGATAGGCCAGTCGCAAGTCCAGCCAAACCAACCAGCCAACCGGCGAGTGGGCGGCAAACAATGGGAGTGACCAGCTCGAGGCTTTAGCTCGCTTATCGGCCCGATTGTATCCCTTGTTGTTGTTGTTGTTGTTGTTGTTGTTGATGTTGAACCTAGCGCACGTCGCAGTTTGTTAGCCGCATGCCAAAACCGGCCAAAAATCGTTGGTGTTGGCTTTGGCATTGGCATCGGCATCGGCTTCTGCTTGGGCATCAGCAATGGCATCGGCATCGGCATCGAAAGCGGCAACGGCAACGGCAAAGGCAACGGCATTGACTGCCTTATTGTTTGCTCACCCACTAGCCCCAATGTCGAAGTAGGCGTGTCCAATCAAAATATGCAAATGTTTTACCCGTAAAATGTCGCTTTGATGAAATTTCTGCACATTTTGTTCTCCGTTGTTTGGGTTGTTGTTGTTATTCTTCTTCTCCTTTCCCATCTTTTGGTGCCGTTTCTGCTGTGGTTGTTGTTGTTGTTTTCGTGTTGTTTGGTTTGGTTTGGCTTGTTTTGGTTTTTTGGGGGGTTTTTTATCGCTGTCCCCGCTGCCCCATCCAAATTAGCAGTAGTTGCCTGGTCAGGCTCACGTCAATCAGCGCCAGTTTGTATGTCCAATGGTTTGAAGGTTTCTTTTTTTTTCTATTCCCTCCACCACTTCCCGCCCCATTCATCCACTCAATCTCTCCCACAAAAACTGGCCGCCGACTTCTGATTTATATGCATATATTTTGCGTGTGGTTTGCGCCATTTTATGACGCTTTAATTTAATGCTGTCAACATTTGCGCGTCATTTTCTGGTCAACCTTCTTCCTAGTCATTGTTTCGTCATGGGGGCGTGGCAGCTCCAAGAAAAAACTCATTATGGCAAGCGTAATGGACTGAATTAAGAGAAAGTCGGGCCTGCTTCTTTTTGCATATCATTACTCAGTAGCTGCTCGGTAACTGGGGCTGTAAGCTGATTATATAAGCAGAAATGTTGAGCCAGGATATATACATACATACATATATAGCCGAAAGACCAAAAGATTAACAGTAATTTTATTATTTGAATGATAATTATATTAAAAATAAACTAATGAGCTCTAAATAGGTTTACCTTTTATTTAATCATAATCTCTAATTCTTCATAAGAATATCAAATAAATTACAGATTATTCAGTGACAAAAACAAAAATATTCAATTGCATTTACAATGTACTAAGGTGTAATCAATAATTAAATTTAATCAACGATTCACAGTTCCTTTGCAACAACGAATTCAAAAATAAATAAACAATGAAGCAACAACTTTGTTGTACCATTGTCACATCATTAAAAGTACAGTAAAGCCAACATAGGAACGGACTTATACGTTTGGCATAAATGCAATTTATAATGACAGCTACAATGTTCCCTGCAAAATCAACAAAATTAAATAAAACAAAACAAAATAAAACTGCACAACAAACTACAAAAGCCTCGGCTTACAATTATGGCCAAAAAGTTGGAAGCTGCTTGCCAAATATAATCAGCTATGCAGAGAAAGAGAGAGAGAGAGTGAGAGGGAGAGGGAGAGAAGGAGGAATACCACTATATACGTATATGTTTTCATATCTATATATAGTGTATGTTTATGTCACTGAACGATGTCTGTTTATTTTAATTAAAATTTGCATTCCATGCAACGGCCTTTTGTTGTTGTAGTTGCTGTTGTTGCTCATGTTTGTTGTCTTTTTTTTTTTTCGGTACATAATTTATAATCAATTTTCAAATAAATTACAAACAAAAGCATTTAGCTTAAGCCCAGCTGCCGACAATGGTCAAATGCAGCACTAAACATGGACAAAAATTTAATGAAGCATTCAGAAGTCATATCTAACTATGAGTACTAAAAAGCAACACAAGCAGCCAACAGCAACATAATATAAATAAATAAATAGACAAAAAAGCTTAGCTACTTGCATCGAACAAGTTTGCCGACAGAAAAAATAACAATTATTAAGGCTTTGACTAAGCTTTATTCATAATCATAGTCTGACTAGCAGACCGAGAGATAGAACAAGTTTTGCTTAGCTTTGAATTAAGCTAAAGTTACATACATAATTTAAGGTACGAATTTTTCTGTTAACAAATGCAATATTACATTTTTTATTAATATAACTAAATTGCAATATGAACCTCGGAAAATTTAAATAAATTTAAATTCAAAAATTTATTTTAATAATAATGTAAACTTCAGAGAATTTTAAAGTTAAAATTGGTTTGTTAACTATAATAATTTAAATTATAATTGAAATAAATTATTTATATAATTAGATAAAAATCTAATAAATATATAATAAATATATTAATGCAATATATTTAGTTCCTTATATTCAAATATTAAATATTGTGTGCTCATTTTTCAATAAAACTAAATTTATTTACGACATGAGCTTAAATAAAATTTAGCCAATATTCGATTAATTTTGATCATTAACTTTTCGTGTTGGCCATATTTTGTTAATGGACATCCAGGCTTAGGTTTTTACGGTCTTTGGCCGCTATGTGGCTGCATGTTGGCAGACAAAACAATGCCTGACCACGATAATAATGCTATAATTGTGTAAGCCATTTAAGCAATACACACACACACACACATACTGAGACAACTTTTAGTATTCAAAACAAAAAATTTAGCTTGACGTTCGTTGATTCACAACTTTTGGCTCAGGCCAACGGACATATGGAGTGTATATGCGTGTGACAAGAGTGTGATATGTGGCTGGCTTTGATATTGCTTTTCCATGTCTGTGGCCAGAAATGTGGACTTGGCTGGTCTAAGCCAGAGCACCGCTAAAACACAAATAGAAGCGGAAGAGCTTTGGTTATGGGGCATCTATTTGCCCAGCACTCAGGTGGATTGGATGGTGGACGCGGTGTAGTCGGGTTGGCCGAACGAAAACTTAAAGCTCAAGTGTCAAATTGCAATGGACTTAAACCTCAAAGAGTTGCAACAGCCTCGGCTCGGTTCAGCTGCTCTTCAATATTAACTCTTACTTAAAAATGTACACAATTCGCGCGGTTGCCAATTAAGCTAAAGTGTGCTGCTTAGCTCAGCTTCCCCGTTGCCCTTTGCCCGATTCCCGCCACTCGCTTGCCGCCGCTTGCCGCACGCAAAAAACTTCAAAACTGTAGCTAGATAGATAAACAGTTGGCTAAGTTGTTGCCAGCCCCGGCGCATCGTCGGTGCAACCCACCCACTCACACACAGGCGCAAATATTGATTGTTTAACAAAAAAACAAGAGAGGAAAAAAAGAAACGCCTAAGCCCCAACCACGGCTGGAGCAGCCAGCAAACCAGCAGCGCGCACAACGTTGAGTCAATTTTCACTCAAGTCGACGTTAGTTAAAAAGTTAGCAAAGCCAAAAACTAAAAAAAAAAAAAATAAAAACAAAAAACAAAAAAATGAAAGGAAAAACAAGCAGCCGAAACGTAAATTTTTATATGGCGCGCAAAAAGGTTTCGAGTGCAAAATAAAGTTACTTTGGCAATGCGATGCATCAAACCGCAAAACAAGATAATTTCAACGGTAAATAAATCACGACTGCCACCCAAGGGGCAGCACGGTTGGCTGAAGGCAGGAGGGCAGGCTAGGTTGGCTCAGAGCTGGGCGGGGCAGCTGCTGAGTTAGTGCAACTCCCAAAAGTAGGCAACGAACTTTGAGTGCCTCAGTGCATCGAACGTAACTGAAGCCAAAGTGCTGGCATTAACACCTCGTGTGCGCATTGTTAAAGGCTTATTAGATGCACACCCACACACACACACACACACACACAGACACAACAAACAAGCTACAGTCAGCGCAGGAATATTGCATTTGCATTGTTGCAAAAAAAAAAAGAACAAGAAGCAAAACGAAACGAAAGAGCTTCGGTCGGGCTCACTGCAGTCGGATTGAAAGGCATTCACAGTGGCTGCTTTTTATGTTCGGACGTCAAGGGATTAACGTAACTGGAATTTGTCAGAATTTACAGTCACTCAGCATTGTTTGCAACGCTTCTCGCTGCCACACGAACGACTTTGACCAACGTTGCACATTTAATTCACGTGGCACAAATATTGAATTATTGCAATGAAATCTATGCTACTATAGTTTCGATCGCATTTATATTTATAAACAGCTGTTTATATCAACTTTTTTAGGAGAAAGAATGAATTTTTTTTTTTAATTTGCTTAGCATATACAGAACCAAATATATAATCAAAATAAATAATTCCCTTTTCATTCAAGCTGCATAGCAATGATTTACCTTTACAATTATCCAAAATCAAACTCTAGCTAAAAATGCAAAATAGCCTTGGCAAGTGCATTAGCAGTCGTTGGCCCGCAACCAGCGTTCACAATTGTCAAACTCATGGGAATAATAAATAAAATGGCCTTGTTGCCAAAGTGTCAGTGGCAGCGCGTCTTAGCCACACGCTCGAACCGCCTCTTATATAGCTAGCTGAAGCTTAAATAAGCCAAAGCTCAACTTTAAGCAGGTGGATGGCAGCTTAAGTCGCTGCAGCTGTTGCAGTTAGCAGAGCCAAGGGGCAGGATCCAAGCCTAATGCTACAGCTCCAGATTCAGCTCCCACGCCCACTCGAACTCGCACTCGCACTGGCACTCGTTATATTCGTATTCTTTTGCTTCGTATTGGCTGTGAACAAAAAGCGAGCAAAACTTTTCCATTATTTTTATCTGCTTCACATTTTCAAGTAGCAAAAACTTTGATGCTGCATGCAAACAAAAAATAAATAAAACCAAAAAAAAAAAAAAAACGAACAAAAATTAAGTAACAATTTTTGCATGCCAAGCAAAAGTTGATTTTCATATAGCCCAGTTCTCGTCCCCACTCTAATCGTTATTGTTGTTGCGGTTGTTGTTCTCGTTGTTCTTCTTGTTCTTCTTGTTCTTGTTGCTGCTGTTCGACTCCGCCCACTGAACTGCCCCCCAGCTGATATCTTTGGCATTTTATTTAGTTTGTTATTTGTTCATACTTAAGTGTGTCGGCTGCATTGGTTTTATTGGCAAACTTGTCGCCTGTCGTCTTCCAATCGAAGCCAGTCAGCAATGCCCAGGACAATACTGAGCACACACACACCTCTCTCTCTCTCTCACACACACACACGCCCACTGTCAGTAACGAAAGTAAGTTGTTGAGCAGATTAGGTTTTTGTAGTGTTCGGCTAGCATTGTCTTTAAGTTTTTGTTGTCTTGGTCCTTTAGTCCTTTATGGTCTGCCGGAGTCCCCAGTGACCCTGTAAACTTCAAATTGCTACAACTGCCAAGACTCCCACACAGCCACAACCCCACAATACATTCAGCCTCGACCCATGGTCAGGTGGAAACATTGCCTTTCTCACCAAACCCAGCCAAGCTAATGTTTTTTGGCTGTTTTCAATGTCGACTGCCTGCGGCAAGGCACGAAATAAATTTTACATTGTCTTGCCAAATTTTTCGACTTTCGACAACTCTCAAGTGACTCGCAGTGTCTGAGTGACGCATACAATTACAAGTGTGTTAACTGAAATGAGAGCAGCCAAATAACAGGATGATATCCCTCAGCAAACCAAAAAGTTAGCAGCTAAAAAAGTTGTAATAAAGATTTTCGATATTATTGATTCTGTTATTGTCATCACGATCAATATTTAAATAATTTATTAACATTGCTGTTATCGGGATCTCAGCAGAAAAAGAGAAACGTAAACTATAGCGTCTTGAAAGGCAACTAGACATATGGATAGCGAAACTTAGACTCGGTAAACAACATTGGTGACATAGATAGAGCTTGCTTCAATATGGGTTTCTGGAATTAACTCCAGCCACATCTACTGCAAGAATGTGTGGAATATGAATGGCAGAAAGAGCCGACAATAAAGTGATCATACTCAGAGAGCAGAGTTCGCAAATGTCTATGAACTAGTTCTCAAATAAGTGTCGATAACTTACACTTTGAAAAAAAAAAACTCAAAGAGCAAACGTCGGTTCTTCAACGAGTTCGTTCACGATCGAACTTTTTCGCTCTGCCTTTTTCCCGAACATTTCTTTTTCTGTGTATGTATTGGTATGTGAGCGAGTGTTGTGTTCGCTAGCGTAGCATACGTCAGTATGTGTGCATGTGTGTGTGAGACTCGTTGAGTTATCTGCTCACTTACTTAAGCTCGTTGTGCGAGCTCCAATCGTATTACTCTCTAAATGATATTCGGGAAAAGAGCATCACACGATTAGTAGAGCACTCTAATGAAAACTCAATCTGAGCATGAGGAGCGCGTGAGTATAAAATTTGCCAAGAAGCTGATGTCATCGCTCTGTAAGAGCTCAAAGAAGACAAAATTTGTAAGTCAGAGAACGACAAATGTAATGTGGCCTAAGTTGTTTGATGATGATTAATTTTGCAGCTAAGCCCCATACCCCTCTCTCTACCACAAAAAAAAAAATTTAAAATAATTTAAATAATCATTTCTTTCTCATTATTTTATTAAATTTCTTTGTTTTCCAAACTCCCCTTTTTCTTTATTTTAGATATTTATATAGAGTACATTGTATACAGCACTCCATCAAAATAATCTCCATAAGCTAATATGAATTAGGTTTAAAGTTTTATGTTCAAATGTTATTTTAAACTAGAATTACATTTCACAGCATTTAAAATGGTCAAAACTTGGCCAACTAAATTAAATTTATGTTAAGCTCAAAAACTCACATAACATTCCACATAAGTAATTAATCAAATGCATGGCCTTAAGCCAAGCCATGCTCGACAAATACGAATATATATATATGGGTATACGTATTTGTCTATATATGTATGTATATACTTACATATGTGATGATTGCACGTATGCAATTTCATAACTTTGGATTTGTTTGGACCGCCTAAATACATTTCCATGTAGGTTTCATGGTCTGTTGCATCTGCAAAAGGTACTTCTAAATTTGTATATGTATGTAGAAATTTATATATAAATTTATATGTTTATATGCCTCAAATGCGTTTTAATATGATATTGCGTACAGATGACCGAGTCCTTGCATCCCATTGCTCGGCAGCTTGCTATTGAAAGCGTATTTGGTGGAACAACCAGCTAAGTAATTCACCAAAATGTTAATTTAATTAAAATATGAATACGAAATTTTCAATGCTGTTACCCGTGAGTGTTGAGGAGGAGGTGGGTACTTTCGCCATGAATGGCCCTCAAAACCGACGCGACTCAGCTAAACAAATTCATTTATCACAACTGGCACTCCAACTGGGAGTCGATGTATGAGTCCATAATGGGCACCCAGCTGACGGCGGACGCCTGCCGACTGACGACTGACGACTGTCGACTGCCGACTGAAGCTTTAGCTTATGATATGAGGCTGATGACTGGGGCAGCGCCACATGTTGATTTTGGCAACGGAAATTATATGGTTAATGCATTGCAATGGCCAACACACATACGCAGCCGGCATACATGGCTGCATAAATAAGCCAAAATGCGAAGAAAACAACATCATAAAACTCGAGTCTGGGACAAACAAGCCAAATGTGTGTCGGTCGCATTTCCAAAAAACCTCTCAACATTTTATCAGCTTTCAGCTTCAAACACAACATCAACATATCTACTTATGTACGTGTGTGTGTGTGTGTGTGGCTTGTGGCTGATAACAGCAAAATTTAAAATTATTAAAAAGCAAATGGCCGACCACATTATGAACATGCAGCAGCAGTAATCAACCAACTGACGGCAAATGTGAATATTCGTATGCACAGACCACGTTCGGCCAGAGAGCGTGAGCCAGAAATTTGAAAAATGGCGCTCAAAGTTAAGTTACATTTTAGTGCGAGAGTGCATGAAAGTTGGTTTCTATCACACACCAGACATGTGCAGCAGCAAACTACAGAGCCGAGCAAATACGAAGATAATTATTACATGAGGCACAAATCAGGTGCGTGGAAAAAATATGTTCTAAATGTCCGGTCTATGGTTAGTGTTTAGTAAATGAACTAGTTCGCAAATAATATCCTAGTACAAAATATACTCAAATTTGGCAAAATTATGTGCGTTTTAAGTAAGTTTCTTAGTAGTTTAATTATTTATTAGTGAAAATATTTATAATGAAATTGTTCAAAATGTTTATTTTCTTTAATAATTTTAGCAGTCTTTATAAATATAAAAATAAATTTCGAGCTTTGAGTTTCGTATGAAAATTCACAATAGTACAAGATTCAACTTGTGGACAGAGATCATTCATAAAAAATCTAATTTCCAATCAGATTTACAGATTTACATTCAACGTGTCGCATCACGCATAAAGCACCAGAACTTAGTTAAACGGCTGGTAAATTAAACCAAGTGTGCAAACGTAATTTTGCGACCGTATGAAATCTGCGTGGTTGACACTAAAAGGCGGAACAGAAAAAAATGAGAGAGCTGCAAAGCAACTTCATCATAAATTGAATTTTTTATGTGGCAGCTAAGACGAACTGCCAAGAGTTGACATTAAGCAGAGCGAAGACAACCACGACAACGACCAAAACGACCAGGCGAATGGAAATGACAATGCTATCATGGGCATCATGAGCATCAACTGAAATGCAACCGAGGGCTTCGGATTCAATGCACGTGACACTCGGTGGAGCACTGAGAACAGAGCACTGAAAGAGACAGCTGAGGGCAGCAGCAGCGGGAACAAGAGCGAGAGCGAGAGCGAGCGACCACAGCACTGTCAGCACAGCTGGCTCCACAGCTTCAGCTGCTCCTTGGTGGTACTGGAGTGGTCATTACAATGCACTGCAGCCGTCGTTGATGGGCGTGAAACCCAGAGCTTACCATTGCCCATGCTCCCGCTCCCACTCCTTCTCCTGCTCCTATGTGGATGTAGATGGCTTTAGAATACTGTAACTGTATATTGCATTCCCGACTGCCTTTTGCTGCGCATTTGTAACTGAGCTTTTGGTAAATTGATCCAATTTATGCTTATTTTATGGCAAATTACGAATGAGAAACGAAGGCGACTGTTGCTGCTGCGGCCACTGGGATTGCCACTGCCATAAGCAGCAGCAGCAGCGCTTTGGTCCACACCAGAGACAACGTCAGCGAAGCAAACCGCGTCGTGCCCTGTCCAATTAAAGTGACATGAAAAATAACTCGTATAATGCACAATAAGCAAAGATAATAAAACAAAAAAATATCTCCTTTCTTTCAATTTAATGACAGCCAAACTAAATTATTATATTAAGCAAAGCAAACTCGCAGAATCCCTTGATAAAAGCATAATGAAAATATAATTAAAATAATTTGATAAAAAGAAAACTCACTTTGTGCGTGATTAATACCATTTGGAATATGCAAAAGAATATATCTGAAAAAAAATATTTTATAGCAATTTCCCATTTATCTTCATCTTAAACAGCTTCAAATCACAACAGTTATCTCAAATCCAGCTAGTATAAGACGTGTTTGCCCACATCTCCCCAATGCTGTTCTCACTCAAGTTTTTCCAGCTAACTTTCTTTTATTGGCTTCTAAATGCAGAGCCAAATCCGTTTTACAAATTGCCATATTGTTGCACAGCCATTGTTATACTACTTCTAACAACAGTTGGCATATAGTATACACATATATATATGTATATGTGTGCATATGTGTGAGTTGACTGCTACAATTGTTGCATTGTTTTCGTATAATAAAATTAAACTTATGCACTTGCCTGCTCCGCTTTCTCCCTCCCTCTCTCTCTCTCTCCCCCTCTCTGTCGGAAAAATGGGTGTGCATTTGTTAAGTGGCAAAAGATTGAAATGAAACCAAGCACACACACACGCTCTCACAGAATCATACACACATACACACAAAACGAACAGACGTACTGACATGGAGCTTATTGGTTGCCTTGGTGTAAGTGAAATGGAATGGAATGAATCGTTTCGTCCTTCGCATTACTTCTGTATGTAACTCTTGCTGTCGCTCTGTGTGTGTATATGGGCGTGTGTGTGTGTGTGTGTTTGCTTGCGTGTGTAAGTATGGTTTACCATACGAAAGATAAAGGGGCGCCAGAGCAATTTGCTCGAGGTCAGTTTCCCTGCAATTTCGTTGATAACTTATGTCATTCAACAAATGAAGTTGACATGCGAACTCGACGCATTCCAATTTCTTCAGCTGCCGCTGCCGCTGCCGCTGCCGCTGCCGCTGCCGCACCCTCTTGAGTCTTGCTGTGCACTTTGGCTTGCATTTAATTTTGGAAATAACTTTGACCATATTAAATGGCCCACTTACATATGACACACCATGTAGTTTACATTTAAGCCACGTTGCAATGACTGCATGGCTTTAATATTCCCAAGACCCCAAGCTCAATCCCAACCCTAACCCCGGCTGTTCGTTCAAAACACTCGCCTGTCAATTACCTAATTGAAAGTCTCGAAATCCAAAGATGCTGCCCATGCCAGTCTTGGATCTAGCCATCGGACTGTGCATGTGTGCACTGCATACGATTATAAGTTTTCATCCCGTGATAGGATGGCTTCGGGTAGGTAGAGAGTAGGTGATAGTTGGTGATAGAGGAGGAGGGGTTGTCTGAGCAGCCTTTGCCATTTCAATTTAGTCTTTGACATTCTGCCTCTGTGTCAAATGCAAATTGAAAATTCATCGGACGAGGCTGCAGCATCAGTGTAACGGGCAAACGAAATCAACAACAGGCAACGTTGCCATTTGGCTGCCGGAAGCGTTTTGCTGCCGTCCAAACTAATATTGAGACAGCGCGCAGCAAACTGTTTCCGGCAGGCGCAGCATCAAAAACAGCATCACCAGCACCAGGAACCAGCACCAGCAGCAGTACCAGCGGCAGGCAACTGTGGAGGCATCATTGCCTATTCCGCACGCTGACTGCCTTAAGCGGCTCCAAGCGCCGCATTTTTTGGCACGCAAAGCCGAACAAGTTTTTGGCAGCGGCTGCTCCAATAGCCTGTTGTTGTTATTGCTGTTGATGCCAAAAGTTGCTTGTTAAACAGCGGAAACGGAAATGCCAACAGTCGCACAAAGGCAAAAAGCGTGCGACAGAGATCAAACTGTAAAGCGCATGCCAGACAGAGATGGCACGATTTGATCTGATGTCGGCTGAGGGGGGCCCAGTACATTGCTTCAGATGTGTAAATCAAACTAATTGAATGTTTTTGCCGAAGCTGCGCATAGCGCCCAGCTGGCACATGGCTATGCCACATGTCGCGGGCAGCAAAAAGGAAAAAAAATAAAAAGGAAAAAAATGAATGCGCCAACAGATAAGGAATTCAATTCCATTTCGACGCCATACGACTTGCAGGTTTACACTTGCCCTCCTTTGATGCGACTCTTTGCATTTTTGGTGTTTTTTGTTTTCAATTCACAAATTGTACTACGCTCACCCAAATGAGGCATGTGCATTTGATATGCAATACTTACATTTGTATTTACCAACACTGAACTAGTTAATTCGAATGCACGCCCCGTGGCCTTAACTCTTGCAACATGCATGCATGCTATGCCTGCATTTCACTAATTAAGTTGCATTTCCTTTGACTTGCAACAAAATGCCGCCAGCAAAGGATTTGATTTGTTTGTCATCACAAAGCACCACAAACTGGATGGCTAATTAGCTGGATACTTTAACCCTCTAACGCTCATAAGTGTCTTGAGACACTTATTTTATTTTTAAATTAAAAAAAAAAAAGGGAGCTTTTTTGTCTTTCAAATATTGCTTGATCGTTAATAAAACATTCAAATTTACTGAGAAAAAAGCTTTAAAAGCTCTCCAGTGCTTTAAACGGTACTTTTTATTTTCATAAACACAAAACATATGTTTTTTCGCGCGTGTAAATTGATCTGCTGCATGTGCTGTTGTGCAACAATTATTTTACAAAATCTGTGAAAGCAATCCATTTAAAATAATTTTTTATTGGAAGGTATGTTTATTTACAATGAAAACTAGTTTACAAAAATAAAAATAAATAAAAAATGTGCGTTGTAGCTTAAAAACAGTGATAAGTGTCTTGAGACACTTTTGGGGCTGCAAGCAACTTTTTTTACCATGGGCCGTTATCACATCAAAGCTAAAACCAAAGATGCTGCTACTCGAATTTTTTATCATTGTATTGATATGGCAGCAACAAATGCTTATATTCTTTATAGGCGAATTCAAAAACAAAACGCAATCAGTGACAAATTGATGGAACTTCCCGATTTTCGCGAGTCAATCGCTGAAGGATTGGTGGCTTTTAGAAATAAAGCCCACGCAGGTCGTCCAGTCAGTACCGTATCTCTACAAGACCAGATGCAGTCACCATCTTTGCGAACAGATCGGTCACCTTTTTCACAATCCCCACGGGCCCGACCATCACAGCTTGAGCTTAAACTTGGAAAAAAAACTTTACACCCAATAGCGGAATTACGTTTTGACCAAGTCAACCACTTCCCAAATTGGTTGGATCGGGACAATAAGAGACGGTGCAAGCTCTGTAAATCATCACAAACGCAATGCATTTGTGAAAAATGTAATTTACATCTATGCTGCACATCAACAAAAAATTGTTTTAAAACATATCATATGAATAATAAAAATTAACATTTCTATTAAATACGTTTTTTTTACTCTTAGATGCCCAAGAGTGTCTTGAGACACTTATTACCTTTTTTGCACCTGACGGCTAAACAAAAACTTCTATATTTTTTCTGAGTTCATTTTTGAGTTTAGAAGCCTAAATTTACTTTAAAAAAAATTGTTCCAATTATTTTCCTCCAATAGTTTAGAAAACAGCATTAGAGGGTTAATAGCAGCTGAAATTTTCAATTGATTGCATATATTTCTTATATATAACAATGGCAATTGTTCAATTACAAATTTCAAAATTCTCAGTGTGACCTGCTATAAACTAACCCTAGAATACGACATTTTTGTTGGCAACATATCAAATGAACCAAAAAAGTTCAGCTCGATAGGAATCGTTCATTTCATTGGGCAAAAATAATAACAAATCAATTTAATTGCTTCATTTATATTATTCTATTAATAAATGATTTCCATTTTCGATCCCCACAAAATGTTTATGCTACGTACCAGTCATATCATGATAAATGAAATGGAATGCAGAAATTAAACGAGACTTCACGTTGCCTTAAATATAATCTGAGGAATTCGATTGGCTTTTAACGGTTGCTGATGCTGCTGCACCTTGGCGCCTTGTCTTGTCTGTGGCAGCAAATTGGCGTTAATTTAATGAGCATTTTGGCCATAAAATCAGTTAAAGCTCCTCAATTGCTGCGGCTTCGCTGGCAGCTGCCGAGCACAATTTATTTGACTGTTAATTAGAAATTTAAATTATGCGCTTAGCCTTTGGCCCGCCGAGCTGGAGCTTGGAGTGCTCGCTCTGGCTCGGCATCGGTCTTGGTCTCAGCATTCAATTGGCGCTGCACAAAATTAATTGCACGCGGGCCAAGTCAACGCCCCCTGGTCTGACCCTTAGCGCATCGCGTTTGCTCCATTGCGAATGCGAAATAATTTATAATTTGGCACAATTACGCTCAGCCACAGGCGCACGTTTAAGCAACTGGCGGGTTCTGCTTGCCCAATGTAGTGGCTGGTAGCACTTGAGCCTGGTTATATGGGTCATTTGCTTTCCAATTGCATTCTATTGATTTTCTTCGAACGACTTACAGCAGCTCATGGAGGAAGGCAATAAACTTTCACTTATTTCGTCGCCATTGCCAAGCCAAGCCAAGCCAAGTGAGCGACCCGCAACAGAGGCGGACAGCATTGAACGACATTGGCCACTGTTTCCACTGGTAAACACATTTCTCACAGTTAAAACATTTGGCATGCTGCCCGTCCAGACACTCGCGACATTGCATTTCAAGTGGATTTCATTCTTTTTTCCGCCTGAAGCTAGTTTTTGCCATTCGCTTTGGATTGTTGTTCATTGTTTGCCCAGAAATTGGGTCGACTCTCTTCTGGTGACGCCTCCTTCGAGGAGGAGAGTGGGGCGGCAAATGCTGATGATGAGCTGGACAGAGTCTGTCATTGTTTCAGCTCCTGTGCATGTAATTTCCTGTGTGCTGCAAGTGCAGCACAGCCGTAACAGTCCTTAAAATGTGTGTTTGTTGTAGCTGTTGGCATTGTTGTTCTTGTTGTAACACTGATTACTGTCGCTTGTTAGAGCGTTTGGCTCTGCGGCTTTTTCCTCTCATTTACATGCATACGAACATGTGTATATGCATCTGTGTGTGAGTGTGAGAGCGTGAGCGTGAGTGTGAGTGTGTGTGTGCGTGGCCAAGTTGTGGTCTCAGCTCCTTTTGCCACTGCTTCGCTCCAATCCTCACTCTTTTGCACATTTGCCAAAGCACACATTTTTAGCTTAATTTACAACTTGTTAGCTGGCAGGAAAACATTTCCCCAGCAACGAAAACAAGGCGCATGTGTAAACAAATCAAACTTGATGCCAAAGTTCTGGCCATGATCCCCTCCATGTTGCTTCAAATTTGCAATAATGAGCAACGCTCGAGGGTCATAAACTGCTAACAAGGGCAACAAGTTGAGCCCAAGCCAAAAACCAAGACAGCGTAGCTGAAAAATCAGCTTTAAGCAACCTCTTTTTGCATGCCCAGCGCAGCTCAAGTGAATCATTTACCCTCCCTTGCACGAACCAAGCAGAGCGTACACAAATACATATATGAAGAAATTGTAGCCTATGATGACAAGCGTCAATGTATTTCAACCACTTTAATGTCTAGCAAAATATGATAACAAATATCTGGTATTTATTATATTGATATTTATTACGTTCAAATTTTAGTTAATTATCAATAGTTTTAGCATTTATTTGTCCTTTTTTAAATCGCGAACTGAGAAACATGAACTAGCCAGCAATGGATAGTTTTAGTATATTTTAGTGTTTAGTATTTTTTTCTATTTTAGACTATTTTAGTGTATGGTTAGTGATATTAGTTAAAAATCTCTCAAATAAATGAAAACTATTTGAATTTAATCAATGATAACTTTGACATTTTAGTGGGTTTGCAGTGATTGCTTACTTAAAGGCCAATTTTCATACAGACGACAATTGTATGCGATGCTCGAGAACTTCTTTTTCTGTAGCCCATTTTCAATTCAATTTTATAGCCAATGGCTGACAAAACAAAAGCTAAGCGGCAGCATTTAAAATGCGTAGCGAGAATGTTTATGCAGTCAACTGAATAAAAGGCGTAAAAATGTCGAAGCTACCCAGGATGCCAAGACAAATGTGGGTGGCTGCTTGTTTGAGTGGGCCTGGGTCAGACTGAGTGGGAAAAAAATTCAGTCCGGCTGCTTGGCTTGGCTTTGCTTTGGCAATTTGATTCAGCTGAAGGATGCGACTTGCGACGCGCTCTTCATTTATTTCATGCTCCATTGCATTGCGAGATGTGTCAAATCAAACGCAGCAAACCACAAGGGCCCGACAAAGCCTCGAGAGAAGAGCCAACTGCTTGGGCAGAAGGACGAACCATGTTGACCCATATGCCAGACAGGCTCGTCCTGACCAACTTTGCGCCTTGTTTACTTTTCGCATTGCGCGTTGTTTTTATTCAATTACGAGTGGAAAATTTTGTCATTTCGTTCAGTGTCTTCAAGTAGCTGCAATGTGTCTTGCCAATTGCTGGTTGTTTTTGTTTTACTTTGTTTTATTTTGCTTTGTTATTTGAGATTAAATTTTTTCAATTGCTTGGAAGCAATAAAAAGTTTGTCAAGTGTAAGTAAAGGCCATCAATGCTACTTGCTATGCCAGCCGTTGACTTTTGTCGAGCAGTGTTAATTGTTTTCGGCTCAAAACCTTGGCCCACAACTCGTCGGGCTGCCAAGTTGAATGAGCTTCCATTGCGCTTAGTTCAGGCATTACAGCATTGTAACACATATGGAGAGTCATTCACACACACACACACACACACAGACAAGCTCACACATACTCCAACACCCCCGCACACACCCATGGAGCATATAAATCAATTGGCTTTGGCTAAAACGTTTGAAATTGATTTCAAGTTCTTTGGGCCATTGTTTTTATATGCAACAAAAGGGACAATTTTTTATTTACAACACAACGCAACAACAGCAACGAGGCCATAACACTTATACATACTCACACACACACATCAACAGACAATGCGTGTGTCGGCCCAATGCATGTAAATTGGCCGCATTGTTTATGAGCTTTGGCCTTTCCATGGCTTGTAGTGCCTTTTGTTTTGGTCCAGCCAAACGCCTCATGCCACACCCACCTCGCATGGCACTCCTCTTGCCGTTGGCGTTGACGTTGGCCTTGGCCATTGATTGTCAATTCAGTTTAAGTGCCGCACATAAATCCAACAAATGAGCAAAAGGCTCCGCTTTATTTGCTCTAGTGAAATATGCCCAAAAGTTTCCTCGACTTGGCCACGTTTATTGATTAGTTCAGCTTAACTTTTACTGCTTATTAAAGTGTTAATCAAATAACTGATCCAAATTGATCAGACAACTAACAAATATCTTGGCAGCTTTAAAGGCACACGTCAGTCTGACTGAAAAATACCCTGGATTACCCTATATTACAAAATATCATTTCATGCCTCTATCATTAGCTTTGAGCTTTCACTTTCACTCAATGGGCAGTGCATAAAATGACAAAAACCCTCAGCGTTGACTCAGTTCATCCAATCCTCAAACACTCAGAGCCGTCGGGCTGAATGGCTAGCTCAGAATGCTGCTATCTATTTGTACAACGTCTGTTTGGTCATTAGCCATGACACGTTGTCAACACGCAGCTAAAAGCCGCCGGACAGTCCGGCTAGCTGTCCGTCCAAGTGTTTATGTTTTCAATTTGGCAGGCAAAACATTTTGATTACGCATACGCCGCATGTGCTGGTAAATACAACGTTTGTCTGCTTTGACAAGCAAATCAAATGGGACAAAAACAAAAGTCAACTCATCCTCTGGCTTCTGCTCTACCCTCGCCCCAATCGCTGCTCAGTCAAGCTGATAAATGTTTTCTTGGCCGTCAGGCATGCCTCAGGGTTCATACTTGAGCGTAAAATATGCCTTGCAGCATAAGCTCAACGGATCAATGGCTAATAAAACTGTCCTAAGAGAATGATATACGAATAGCCACAGGGATCTCAGCAACTGCTCGTAACATGATGTGCTGAAAAGCAGGGTATTAATTGCTTAAATTATTATCAAACAGCTAACAGCTCAAAAGTTGATAAATATCAGTGCATATCAAAATTGAGGCACACTCAAATTGAATAAGGGCCAAAAACAGTCACCAAATATTTCAATCTAAAACAAACCCAACGCAAATCAATCACCAACAGCAAACAGGCTGCGCCTCGTGCCGCAAAAAAGCGGAAACACAACAGTTTTTTTTTTATTTTATAACTGCCACAATTTTCAGTTAAATTTAAGCTACAAAAAAAAGGATTTTTTTTGTGTATGCAAACAGAAAAACAAAAGAGACAACCTTTCAAACCACCCCTCGAAATCAGCATTACACCAAAAAGGTGTTACCCTTGGCTTGATATTTACACCACCAACAGCAGCCGCAGCAGCAGCAGCAACGGCAGCAACGGCGGCGGCGGCGGCAGATTAAATTTATACAGTTCGTCATGAAATATGCACATGTCCACACAACTAGAACGAAACACTGGAGAAAAAAAATATAAATAAATAAATACACATAGAACATAAATAAATTAAAAATTAAACAACAAATAAAATGCAAGAGCTATAATAGAGAATTTTGTAAGCAACTTTCTGAATGCTCTCTCTTTAAGTAAGACCTCAGCTTACTAGTAATATTATATATTTATTATTATATACATATATCAAAATCAAAATATGTAAAGTAATATTTTTAAAAATTTTAAATTATAAAAATATATAAAATATTTAATTTTGAAAATCTTTTATACCAATTACAAATTTAAACACTGGACTGCTTAGCTTCAGTTAAGCTTAAGCTATCGCAATGTGACAGCAACTTTCACTGCTGATGCCGCTCAACCACTCGGCCACCCAACCACGCCTAATAACCACCCAGCAAACCACCCACGCTATTAAAATGCAGCGAAGCCTGTCGAAAATGTAGCCAACGTGAACGACAACAAAATTTATGTACATAAAAATTAATATTTAAAAAAGAAGGGGACAAAAAATGAAAAACTTGTTTGCTGTCATTGCTAACATTGTACATTGATTGCCGCAGCTAACTTGCCACGCCCAACGCCCACAGCCGCGCGCCGCCCAATGGCTACAGCAGTTCAATAGCTGGCATATGTGTCTGGCCAGCGATCTGCTCCCGACTGTCACATTAAAATAGATATGTTCCAAATTAAAAACTTGGATTTGACCTAACTATACAGAAAGAGATTGAGAGAGAGAGAGAGAGAGAGAGAGAGAGAGAGAGATGAGAAATATACTGACATAAACAATAATGCAAAATGTTGTTCAGGGCTCAACATTATTCCCTATGCAATGTGGCATGGCACACGCAGTGTTAACTCGATATGTGGAAATGCTGATGTGTATAATATACAAAGTATACGCATAAGCAAACTAAATATAATTATACAAAATATTACTATAACATTATTTAATTTCAGTTATGGAAAAACCTATATAAAGTTTGTTAAAATCGTCTCTAAATTAAATTTGTAATGTTAATAGGAGCAGTATTCGCTCCATAAGCATGAATTCTCACAACTTAAACAATAACAACACATTGAAAAATATATCATAATTATAAAGTAATTTTAAGCCAGCATTAGGCATACTGCTCTCCACGTTAGCGATTATTTACTGTACGACAAAAACATTTATTTGTTTGACAATTTTTATTGCCTACTTTCAGGCGGCTGTTGCTGGCGCAAACCGTTTGCACAAAAGTTTTCAACAAAAAAAGTAAAATTCAAAAGGCGTTAAAACGTTTAGAGCGAACTTTTACCCTGACGTGACATGCCCAAAAAGGGCAGGCAGAAGGGGAGGCAGCAGGGCTCGCAGGTCGGTCAATCCTGCGGCCTACATATTTTCGAAAAATTTGCGACCAGACAGAAGGCAATCGAATAGGTGGCATAAACAATACAAACAACTGGCACGAGGCAGTGCCAACTGCTTTGGGTATTAAATAAAAGTTTTCCACTTAAGGTTTATAAAAAGTTTAAGCCCATACGCGCTGGGCTGGACTGGACTGGGCTGGATGTGGAGTGCGTGGGGCGTGGACTGGGACGGACTGGCAGCGACCACATTCACACCTACAGCCGCAACTGGAGTGTGCCGGAAACGGAAATGGCATTCGAAATATGATGAATGCCTCGCACAGCCAAACCCAACACGCGCAACGGACATCTGGCCAGCTGGACAGCTGGGCCCATTATAAGCTCGGATGTCGTCGAAAGATTTGGCACAATAAAAACGTTCGCATATCCACTCAAGTCTCATAATGGAAAGTTTGCACGCTCGTTCAATTGGAGCTTGTGTTATGTAGACCTCAATTCCCCAAATACAAATAGCAATGTAATTTCCAGCTTTTTGCTACAGGTTTCGATTAAGCCTCCACTTGCAAGTACAATATTTCTTAAGCATGGTCTAGTGACAGAAACATAGAGGGAGAGAGACAGAGTGAGACTGCAGCGCTAATTGCATGCGAAATGTCATGCGTTAATTGAGTTGCCATCAATCGCAGCTCTTAATTAGCGTTCGCAAAGTAAGCTTTTAATGACCAAGAAGCAGCGGAAATTAGCCGCTGACCAACAAGCGACATGCGAAACGTTCCGATTCCTGTCAATACCATCCAATTTGCATGGCTCCATTTGCGTCATGGCTGACACGTAAGTCGCTCAAAGGAAATTGCACTGCCACAAAATGCGGCACAGGCAGCATAGCAAAAAAAAAAAAATAGAAAAAAAGTTAGACATATGCGCGACTGTCAGTTACCTAAGCCGACAAGTTAATAATTCAAAGATAATTATGATTAGCTGTAGCATTTATGCATTTGACAAGTTGTAAAAAGCCAAAGCTTATTAGATTCATTCGCTGACAACAGAAATTCTAATTAGCTGAGAGCTCAAAAGCAAAAGCCAGGAAGTTTCGCTCACGTGGAACGAAAGCAAAGCTTTGGCCAATGTTAGCTGAATTATCCAATGAAAAGCTAATAAATTGAAATTGTTCCCATTTCAACATCTATCAGAGAATTGTTTTCATATTTGGCAATCAAAAATCTCAAAAGTGCACCAATATATACGAAGAGATTCGGTTTACTTACGATTTATTTAGATATTAAAATTAAACAAAAAAAATTTAGATATTTATTTAAATAAACAATTAAATTAGTGTATATTATATTTATAAGATTTTAAAAAAATTGAAATTGATTTTGTTCTAAGCTGTTCAGCTTAGATGAATTTTATATTAATTTTAGACATTTTTAGATTCATGTTAAATTTATTTTAAATTAATTTTAATTTATTCTAGATACTTGAATTTAACTTGAAATTTTTTTTTTAATCAATTTATTCAATATATTCTAATTCTCAGTTCACTTAATACCTTCACATTGCGCATACCCTTTTGCTGCCGCACGTTTCTCTACAGGGTAGAATTGCAAATCGTTGTCAAGAGTTATCTAATACGATTTTAATTAGTAAATGATATTTTAAGCTGTCAAGTGGCAGTCGCTAAGAAAAACTAATTGCCATTCGAGCATTATCTGCTGCCCCTCACACACACACACACACACATATAGAGAGAGAAAGAGAGAGAGTGTACAATTGTTGTAGTGCATGTAGCTTGCAGCAGGCACAGCCCTTAAATGGAACTTGGTTTGGCACGTGCCACCATAACCAACCACGTCGCAGTTGCTCCGCCCCGTTGACTTCTCATAGATTTAGGAGTACATATTTCTTTGCCGCGCAAGATAATCGTATCACACACACACGCACACACACACATGCTACGTGCCACATGCTGTCTCTCTTAAATACATATACGCCTCACACACACACACACACTCATTCACACATGGACCGTAGGCATATTTTGACGCAGCTGCTCGCAATTGGGCTAGTTTTTTGCTTAGGCAAACGAAGTGCCGTTAATTCGAGCAACTATAAATAAGCATACATTTAGATTAAATCAAAAAATATTAACGCTAAGTTGCAAGTAGTTGCTGCTGGCGCCACCAACAGCCAATCAATCAAATTGCCTCGATCCCAGGTCAAGGCTTATTGTCGAACGCCTTTAGCCAAATTAATTTAATAAGCCAAAAAAAAACCAAATCAAATTACAATTCAATTTTGTTTTTGCGTTTATTCTTTGTAACTGCAGATAGTCCATAATGAAATCGAGCAAGTCCGGCACGAAGGTTCAAGGACACGAAAAATATCCTTTAGTTATTTTTTTTTTTTTATTGCTTGTTCTGAAGGGTCTAGACGCATTTTAGTGTCAGATCAATGTTCTGCATATATGTATATGCGCGTGTGTGTGTATGACATTCTGATACAATATTTACCTAAGCTATATGCGAGGGAAGTCTGAAACAGTTCCTGTTGAAGATAACAAGCGGATACAAAGATACAAAATAAGATATGTAAAATATTATATAAATAAAGCATATCTTACATGCATATTTAGAAGCAGTTGTATTTGCTATAGAAGATGTGAAGCTGCTGCTTCTTCCTCTTTTTCTACTTCTTCTTCCATACAGACTGTCATAAAGCTAGCACTTTAACTATATGCAGTTGATAGTTTAAACAATAAGAGATTATATTAATTGTAAATGATATATCGAGTATCGAAAGGGGGCTACTTGAAAGCCAGTTTTAATTGAATCATCATGGCTAAGGCCTTACAAAGAAATGCCTAATTGAAAACAGTAATGCAATCAATTAAAGCTGAATGCGGTGCACACACGTGCTGAAGACGCTATCTGAGCGAGTTGCTCCTTTGATATTACTAATACGACCCGTTGTGCACATCTATTATACACAGACAGCGCTGTTGGCTGCAAATGTACATAAATCGTATTGGGGCGGGGGCTGGTGGGTTGAGGCACTGGGCCTGGACTTCACAGGGGACTGGGGCAATGGAGCTGCGCGCTGCGCGCTGAGCGCATCGCTCACTGATGAGTTCAATCAAGTTGTAAGCATGATTTCACATTGTATTGGATGTGCCGCAGCGTGCTGAGTAATTCAATACACAATCAACAGCGTTTTAGACTTCATTTGCAGCGATGGGCGGCATAAAAAATAAAATACTAAATAAAAAATGGAAAGCGGGAAAAGGGAAAAGCAAAAAGCTGAAGAAGAAGAATAAAAAAAAAGAGAAAAAAAGGAGCAAAAGGCCAAATCAAATCATAAAAAATAATATGCCGCGCAAGGGCGCAACAGGATTTCCTCTCTGCATGTGTCTGACTGCGGAGCAGGCAGCAAAGAAAATCAACAAGCTTTTACCTTTGCCATGCAAACGAGATGAAGCACAAGAATTCCTATCCCCCGCCTATGCCCTGACTCTCTCGCCCCTCCACCCCTTGGCGCCACAACTCCAAATTGATGCAATTTATGAAAACTTTTGTGCGCTCAATTGCGAGAAACGAGTACACAAGACACTGTCATTTTTATGCACTTCTCGTGCCAAAACAATTTCTCCATCTTTACACCGAAGGAAGAGGGCATTCTGCTGTCTTCTGTCTGTCTGCTGCTGCTGCTGCCTTCCAAGTAGTCGTGTTTCGTCATATCTTTATTTTTTTCCCCCCTTTTACTTTTGGCATTTGTGCATTGTGCGGCAAATTAAGCGCATTGCCTGCGACTTCATTTAGCCGCACATACAAGCATATAGTCAACAAGTCTACTTATGAATATGAAAAGGCTTCAAATTTCATTTGCCATTTGGCAATCACTTTAAATTTGCCACTCTAAAAAATATACGAAAAGCAATTCCCGGCCTAATGACTGCCATTTGTAGCCCAGAAATGAAATGAAATGAAATGTGCGCCAGACCTGAAGGCGTTTATTTATTTTTATTACTCTCCCACCGAAGATACACGCTCGTTTCTGTAATTACAGTCGAAAAACATTCAAGAATGTTATACAAAAATTATGGCATTAAATAAGCTCAAGTGCAGCTCAAGCAAACGTTCGAAGTTTCAAATTTTTTGTTTAATTTACTAATGGATTTATTTATTTTTTAATAGTGCATAGTATTGCTATAAATTCAATAATATATTATATTTGGACTTATGTCTAATGAAATTTTATTTTCTTTTAACATAATTTTCGCATATTTGAATTTTTTTTCTTTATACGCTTTCAATAGCAGCAGCTAGCATGTAAATGTTATTTTACAGCCGTCGAGCGTTGTAGCATAACAGCAACAGTGTTTAAACAGAACATAAGCCTGTTAATGTTAGCAAACATAACAGAAACCCCTGCAACTCTCCTTTTCGAACATTGCCCCGCTTGAGGGAGGGGTGTTAACAGTCTGTTACGTGCTCGCAAGCTATGTTATCTACGCTTGCAGGCTGTTGAATTTAGCAGGTACTGTTAGAGCTGCAAGGCATACCAGAGCTTCAGTGTAACGGTTCAATATTTGATTTTTAGATATGTTGGCTGCTGGCTAAATGCTGTTAATATATAAGAAAGATTTTTGTAGATATTCAATTCAATATATTTAAATATATAGACATTTGGAATATATAAGCATTGTATTTTTCTTTAGTTTAAGGGACAGGTGTTATATATAAATATACGTTGTATATGATTAATAAATATTAGGTTACATAACTTACTACGTAAAATGCGCACACACACTCCCACGATGAGACACAGATTTTACGCTATATCAAGTGCACATCAAAAACAAAGTCAACAGCCGGATTCGCTCGCATGCCGCATGCCAGTTTTCCCATTTCCCGACCGATGCTGAGAGCTGGCCAAAAGTTTTCTTAACTTTTCATCAAGCTAATAAAGCGTGCGCCTTTTTGTGCCTCAAAGTGGTAGCCGAACGACGACTTCAAATCAATGCACCCTTCGACTATCTGTCTGTGTAGGAGGATGTGTGTTAGTTAGTGTGAGTGTGCGTGTGCGTGTGCGTGTGCGTATATGTTTGTGTGTGTTTATAGTTGTGCTGCTGCGGCTAATGAATAGAAATGTCGTCCTTCAAAACTTTTTAGCTGAAGCTTGAAGCTGCCTCTCAATTTGTGTCTCCGCAACCCGATACGCTTTAAGGGTTAATGAAAAGTTGATTTCACATCCATATTTCACACCCACACACACATACATATATATAAACCTACACTTACTTAAGTTAACTTTGAGTTTTGACTCTTGGAAAATTGCAAAAGATTTGTGACTCACTCCGAATGCAAAACTTAAATTCGTGCCATATGAAACGTTAATTGTGGTGCTTGCTAGCTGACTGTCTGTCTGTCTGGCTGGTTAGGTGGTTGGGGTGGTTGGAGTGGTTGCTGTTAGCTTGCCTGCTTGTGCGGTTGTGCGGCTTTTCATGTTGGTGTACACCTTGGAGACTCTGTCGAGAACGGTTGTAATCAATGCATAGAAACTGATTCGGTTGAGGAAACAATTTTCAGACTGATTTAATTTATATGGTTTTCTCTAACTGAACACCATTAAACAGAAGACGAAAAATTTTGAAATTATTTAAATTTTCATATCGGGTTGCATGCATTTCGGTTCTCCGAATAGAATTTATTAAAATGTTACTATATTGCCTGGAGTGCCCAGAAGTTATTGTAGAACTGGGCAAAGCCTCTTGGGATATTTTGTAATCTCTTTTTATATAAATCTCTGTTGTTGTCTCCCTCTATCACTCTATCTATCTATTTATTCTGTCCCTGTCTCTGTCTCTCTATTTTTCTCTCTTTAGCGATTTCCCTCTTTCCCTTTCTCTCTCTCTCGCTTTCCTTCTTTCCCTTTCTCTCTCACTATCTCTTCTCTCGTCTCGCTGACTCTCTCTCACTCTGATAATTTCTGCGTCTCTCTATTCTCCATTTCAATCTCTATCTCGTTTTATTCCTGCCTCCGTCTCTATTTGTCCCTTTGGCCACTTTAATATTTATTCCAACTGCATCCGCAAGACAAATAATTTTTTTTTCATTCATAAAATTTGACATTAGCATATTGCATTTCCATTGCGTTAATGTGACAAAATGACAAATGAAGTGGGGAGGTTTTTTATCAACCAACAACCCCAACCCCTCTTCCCCCACCCTGTTGAGTTGCATTTTATGCGTTTCGCGGAAAATGCATTTGCATTTTTTAGTTGTTGTTGTGGGTGCTGATGCTGCTGATGCTGCTGATGCTGCTGCTGTTGACACAGACGTGGGCGTTAACGTGGTTCGTGGGCGTGGCCACAGTGGCAAAAAGTAAAAACACTTTGACAAACGTTTACAAACTCGCCAAAGCGACAAAAATAACAACAACAATGAAAACGCAATGGAGCAACTTTGAAATTGATAAATTGATTTATGCTCAGAGCAAAAAAAAAGATTCTATATAAAAATGAAAATAAAAGAAAAGCAAGAAAAACAAGAAATTCACATCAGTCGAGTGTGTGAAATATATGCAAAAATCTCTTATATATGCCATGAAAAATGAAAAATGATGTAAGACGAGCGCGAACCATGAAAAAATTTGTAGCTTTTCAACGAGCTGCTGTAGACTCTTAACAGCCAGCCACAAGATGTAAAAGCCGAAATGCATAAACACCTCTTTTCAATTGTTCACATAATCATGCCAATGCCAATGAACCTACAGTAATCCTTGAGAGCAGAGGAGTAGGCTCTTATGTTATAGAGAAACAAGTGAGAACGTGGAATAATAGAAACCTGTATATCTAAGAATCAATTTAGATATATATTGGCAGATATTTGGGGGTAGCTCAAGGGGAATCTACCTTGAATAGATCATAGATAAAAGATATCATTTTTTGACAATATTTAGAATAGATCAATCATTGCGGCTTACATTCAATTGTATTTTATAGGCAAGTACTACTGTATAGAGCAGGCTTTTTCTGATTTATAGCTATATTAATTATGCATATTTGATTGATATCTTGCGGTGGTCTGATAGACAATATATTCTGAATTCGAGCTCTATCTAGACCTTATAGAGCTTTTATTAATGGCGCACAGATTAAGTATTAATATGCTCTTATTGAATTATAAGATCAGAATTGAGAAATATGATAAAGACAATATACTAAATAAAAAGCAAAATGTAAAATCTAAAAAGAAAGCAAAATGTGGCTTGTGAATTTATTGAATAACAATAAAAACATTTAAAAGTTAATTCATATTAAATTCAGAATCTAAAATAAAACAGAATTTATTTGGAATTTGTTGATTAAAAAGCTTCGGCTAGTTAAACAATTGAGAAGAACCAATAGAGCTAAGAGCTCGTGGCACTTACATCGTTTCAACATTTCGTGCAGCTGATTGAGTTTAGAGGTAACCACATGAACCGTGACACACGCCCCATGCCACACGCCCCATGCCCCATGCTCCATGCTCCATGCTCCATGCCTTACGCACGTAGCCAGGACACCGCAAAATAAAAAATAAATAACAAATAAAAACAAAAAATATGGCAATGTCAAACAATATTTCCGTAATAATTTCAATTTTTACACAAGGAAAGTTGAGCCTGTTGTAAAGGCAGAGAAGCTTTCTTTGTATGTGTGTGTGTGTGTGTGTGGGTGTGTGTGGTTGTGTGTTTTGTGCACTGACACATTTAAACCGTATAGACAAATAATTCAATATGGTAAACAAGTCACGTGCCTGGTGTGTTATTGCTTTTTGTTGGCTTTGATTCCGTGCAGACAACGAGAACGACGAGAGCAGCGTCGAGGCGGACCAAAGCAGGCAGCGCACAAACAGGAAAACTGCTACAAATGGGTAACCGCTAATGCCACGCCCACCTCACCACTGAGCGGGTGTGTTTGTGTGTGGGTGTTTGAGTGTTTGAGTGTTTCGACTGCAATCATTATAAACTTAATTAAAATATCGACAAGCCATAATAAATAACAACAGCCGCGTGTGCTAGACAACGCATTTGCCTTAAAGTCTTTTACAAACATGCCGCCGTCTACCTGTAAATATTTAAACGCCCACCTGCTAACGTTACACCTGCCATCAACCATATCGTGTAAATTTCGTACAATTTTAGCACCTGTCTCAGTGGGTTGGCTTAATATTTATGCAAAAAAAAAAACTAAAAACAAAAGTTCCTTCAGTATTGCGAGTGTTTCGGTAGGAATTTGATTTTCTATATATAATACCTATTTATACCACTACATACCGATCTTAAGATACAAAATGTTTATTCAAATAGTTTCCAGTTATTTCAAACTCAATGAACTGCCCTCGCAGTGCACTTATTTACATACATATAAACAGCGGCGCTCGTTCATCCACATACAGGTAACAATCACAGGTAACTGCTACATGTGTAAATATTTACAAAACGCGCCAAAAACGTTGGCAAACAGACGCCAGGCGCCTTCACCTGAATCGTTCATCATCATCATCATTATCAGATTCATCGTCATCATCCTCATCATCGTCATGATTGTTGTTGCTGTTGTTGTAAATGTAACTCGTTCGCTGCCATTTCCCACACATACACACACACAGTCTCACATGCACACAAGCTCATGCGAAGCGACTGTGCAACGTTATTTATGCCATTCGATATATTTGTGGTTGTTGTTGCTGCCGTTGCCAAAGGCTCACAGCTATCCCCACATACACACACACACACACTTATACACAACACTCGCTCACTCACTCACCCACACACGCACATGCTCACTGTTGCTCTTTATTATTATTATGCTGTCATTTCTGTTGTCGCGACATTGTCAGCAACATTGTTGTTGTTGTAGCCTTTGTGCGTCTACCCCGTTACATCCGCCGCTGCTGCTGCTCCTGCTGCTACTCTTGCTGCTACTCTCGTTTCGCTCCTCTCTGCATTGTGTTGTCCACACGAAAGGGTTCAACTACTTCGTGTATGACACATGCCATAATAATTTTATGCCCTACAAATTGCTTAACCCTAAATATTTCATTAATATGGCAAATAGGTCTACAGATTTGGCCATAAGCATATGTTTTATAGCGTATAAATCGATGTTGTTAGGTTTTTTAGGCGTACTGCTTTTTTTATTTGGTAACCAACATAAATCTATTACATTTGAGTATTTCCTTAGGCTGCCATCAAAATTTTAAGAAAACATTTGTAAGTTTCATAAAAAGACAATATCAAATGGGTTACAAAGAAAATGTACATAAATGCATAAATATGTACATATGAATGATACCCTCGTTCTTACAGTATTTCCCTTTCGCTCACTCTCGAAAACGAGAGCGTGAGCTGACTCCGCCCACAGACTAAATTGCCTCACTGAGCGTACCGCAACTCTAAGCCGGCACACACACCAAGAATGTACAATAAGAAGGAAAGAGTTCAGCTCTTCTTAACTCTCCTGCGCTCTCACCATCCACAACAAAGATAATTGGATCGCAGACATTTTGACCAATGGCGTGACAGCTTGCTCTCGACTGTAGCATACGCCAGCTAAAACAACTAAAATAACAGGATTGAAAGCTATTAAAGCTTACTTTACCTATAGAACCAAAACAATAAATTGAAGTGCTCGTTCGTTCTAAATATATTTCTTGTATTTAAAGAACCAACTCTCATGACATTCAATGACGAAATTATAATAAAAGAATTTTACATTCAATTAATTTTAGAAATAAAATAGCATTGCGACCGTTGGCTCGACACATCTATGGATGCTCTGAAATGACCTGCAGTGAAGTGCCACTACATATTATATATATGTATATATATGTACATACATATATATTTATGTATGTACATTCAATGCTGTTTAGAAAACGTTTGAACTGTGCACTAGCGCGAAAGGGAACAGGCACAGGCACAGCAACGGGCGCAGCAACGACGAGCAGCAGAGCCAAAGCCACATAACCGCGTAAGCCACCCTGCACTGCCCTGGAACCACCCCAACCGGAGGCAAAACGTTGAAGCGCTTCGCTTGCCTTTGATATGTGACCATTTAAGTGGCAGGCGGATGGTGCAATAACAACACAGCGAACATATACAAAGAATACCCTCGAGGGAACCAATCTGCAGTGTATACAGTTTGGCGGGCACTGACAAAAGCGCACAATCGGCACAGTTTAGCGAGCTCCGTTCGATGAAGATACAGTGGAACTCTTCATATAATTTTTACTACAAATATATACGAATTTTATTGATTTTGTTTTATTGTAATTGGTGTTAAGCGTAAAAATAATAAATGTATTGGTGGTAAGTATAGTGCACATATATACGTATGCCATATGTATATGTTTGTGTTATATACATATGTCTGTGTATATAGATGCTTGCTTATGTAGTTCTATATACATCGATGCCTAGCTCTATGTAGAAGGTTGCTTACGGTCTATTACTAAAACAAACATAGCGTCGTATCTAACTTAAGTTTTTAAGGACTATTCTCAAGATAATCCGTATCATTGCCTTTCATCTGGCAAAGCGGAGGTGGTCGCAAACCCTAGCTTAGTTAAGACACAGGAGATCGTTGAAACAATTGACGACGGCTTAGTAGCCGTCGTGCGATCATGTCAGATGGGGCGTGGCAGCTGTCGCTGCTTGTGCGCCAGCGACTGCCTTGCCGGAGAAAAATCGATTGCCAGGCTGTGTGGTAAACAGCAGCGTATCCACCGAGGGTAATATTTGATTCGAGTGCACCAAGAGCGGCACCATCGACACCTGGGTGGGCCCAGAGCTCAGACCCATGCTGCCCGCTCCAGTGCTGGTGCAACTGGTCAGCTTGCCCTGTGCATTCAATGTAAAGGCAGGCAAATAGTAGTTGGCGGTACGCCCAGAGCTCACATGTGCTGTCGTCGAGCTGGATGTGTTGCTGCTGGAGACAACTGCCAGTTCCATGGATGCGGGCGAAGAGAACGGCGATGATTCGAGCGAGGGACAGGCCAAACGATTACCATTGACGGGCTTATGGGGCACTGTAAAATCAAAACAAGTCATATTAATACTTGATTCGTATATAGTCACTTACTTAATGAACTTACAGAATTCTTCGTCAGCTAACAGTTCATCGGGAATCTCGTTTTTAACTTGAAAGTGTAGGGCGGCGGCTGTCTCGGAGGAGATGGCATTGTCGGAGGTTCCAATCTCGGTATTGACCACGGTCGGTACAAACATCCCGCTCTCCTCCATCTCCAGCGCCTGCTCCATGATCAGGTCTTCAGCCGAAGTCAGGCTCAGACCGTTTAAATCTAGATATGAACTCTGTATTTGCAGTGGCTCCTTTTTAATCTGCGGCACGGCTGCAGCCAATGTTGCACCTCCAGCTGGCTTTTGCTGCAGCTGCTTGGGCGTGAGTTGCTTCCGTTCCCGCTTAGTCTTCAGTTGCTTGGTGGGCAAAGCAGGCGATTGTGAAGTCGGCGGCGGCGGTTGTGTGGACTGCGATGCCGCCGCAACACCAGCAGCAGAAGCATTCGTCACTTTTCGTACAGGCAGCGGATGCACCTGCTGCAATGCAGTGCCTGCTGGCAAGGTGATGCCCAAAGCGGCCAATGCAGCTTGCTGTGGCTGTTTCTTTTTGCGTGTCTGCTTGGCCGCTGGCGTGGGTGCATTACTAACTGTCGGCTTGGATAGCTCTTTGCTGGGCTGCTGCCCTTCTGCATCAGCTCCGGCCTGTGGTTCCCCTGTGGATGATGTTCCTACCGCAGGGGCGGCCGCGGCGGCGGCAGCTGCCGCAGCGGCTGCTGCCGCTTTCTGTGCCTTAGTTGTAGTCGACTTCTTTGAACAGTAGGAGGGAATGTTCTCGAGGTGTTCTCCAGTCTTGTGGTCCACTTTGTGGCGACGTCGCGTATGCTTAAGCCAGTTCGGAAAGTTGGTGAAATCGCGCGTACAATAGTTGCACTTGAAGGGACGCATGCCCGTATGAATGTTCGAGTGCTGTTTCAGCTTCGAGTTGCTGATGAAGCTCTTGTCGCACACGGTGCAGGCAAATGGACGCTGTTCCAAATGCACCAGATTGTGCACCTTCAGGCAGCGCTCGGTTTTGTACATTTTGCCGCATTTCTCACAGCGATAGGAGCGTGTCTGGGCATGATATTTCTGATGGCGTTGCAAATGCGAGCGCTCCTGAAATCGTTTCTGGCACTCCGGACACTCATACGGCTTCTCCGAGGAGTGAATGCGGGCATGATGCGTCAAATTAATCTTCTGAACAAATTTCTGACCACAGATGTCACACTGGTACTTCTTGTTGTCACTGTGTATCTTGCGATGCATCCACATGCTGCCCAGTTTTAAGCTGTAATTTAAAAATATGTATTAATTTCATTTGATTTCCCATATACGTTGCTCTCTTACCATTTGCCACAGTCTGGACATTTCTTCCATGTATCCTTGCGGCCTTCAGTGCGATGTGTCTTTAGGTGCTTCTTGAGTCCCGCCAACAGCTCGAACTCACGCTGACATTCAGCGCAATTGTATGTGATGCGTAGACGATGAGCAGCTGCCTTATGTGCGTTCACCTGTTGGGTATTGTCCAACACCAAACTATTGCAGTCTAGGCACTTGTACTGGGGCTGTGGCATAGTTTCCACCTCCAATTTCGCACTATTATCTTGCGGAGCCGTTGGTGGTGGCATTTCTCCATTCGGTTGCTCCTGTTGATGTTGCTGCTGCTGTTGTTGCTGGAATATGGTAAACGCATGTGGCGTAAGTTCCGTCTCACTGATCTCCACTTTGGTCTGTAGCGGGGATTTTGTAGTCTCCAACGGCGGCGGCTTCTCCTCAACTGGTTCCTCCTTGAAGACCTTCAGGCGCACCGCTGTGGCCGCTGGTAATCGAATTTTCCTCTGTTCAGGTGACGGTAACTTCACTGGAGTAGTTGATATCTTCTTAAACGGCGAATTGGTAAACGCATTCGGCGGTTCCGGCCTCAAGAAGGTAACATTAAATTCCGAATTAGTGTTATCATTAGCACTGCCATTCGAAAGGTTCGCCACGTTCACAGCACTGGGACTCGCACTGGGACTGGGAGCAACAAAATCGTCGCGACATATATCGGCGGCCAAATTGAGCTCTGTGTTGTTCTGGGCACTTTCATCGAGTACGCGCCAAAAGTCCGTTGACGAGAGGCTATTGCCGTTGATGAAGCTCGCCGAGCTGATTGTCACACATGCGGACAGATCTATGTCCAGGGATTCGTCCTTAATACTCGATATGGAGTCAAAATTATTAATGCGAAGCAGCGAGCTGAGAATCTCATCGTGAGCCGCTTTAGTGGGTGTGCTTGCATTAGCCGCATAGTCACCGCCATATATTTTAGGCGGCAATTTTTTGCTTGGCGCCTCTTCATTCATTCTCTTTGATTTGCCTTTACACTCCATTCGCAACTGCGACACGTAAAGGTTATGCGGTCGGCGTTTCTTTATTTTTGACGCAGGCTTTGGTCAATTTCATATACTGGTTGATAGTTCGCAGTCACAGCACTGTTAATTTGTACATTTCGGTTCGTTTTGCACGATAAAACACTTAATTATTGCACAAAAACACCAAAAATATTGTGAAATGCGCTTTGTTTTTGTCACGCTATGAAATCTCAAGTCGCCATTTTGACAAACAGTGTTGTAAGATGCGACGCCTTTGCTGAAGCTAAGGGTTGCACACACATTACTATCGATAACCGGCTATTATATAAAATATCAAGAATTTGACTCTAAGCTACTACAGTCTCACTGTTGTTGTGACCAGTTTTGTAATAGTGTGACCACACAGCGTGTGCCACAAATACAAAAATGGCGTCTGAACAAGATGATAACGTTGTAGTTGAAAATTCAGGTAAATAATGTCAAAAATCATATAACTAATATGATTGTAGTGCGCTCTAACATATAATTCACATTGTCTATTAATTATTTTGTAAGCATCGTGATTATTTAAGCTGCAAAAGAGCATATTCAAGCTAGAAAAAAACCGTGAACATCACGCGGCGCATACGTAAAAACCCACCACATTGTGAAAAGAGCCCTATTTACGCACACATACGTGCACATTTATGTACACTCACGCGCTCAATTTATGAAAATCGGAGTTTTAATTTTTGGTTGTACATATTACAGCGCGGCGAACTCGTTCGGGTCGACCTGTGGCTGCACCAACAGCAACGACAACACGAACGACGCGTCGCACATCCAAGCGACAAGCGCAGGTCAGTATCCACACACCCCATCACACATACACGCATACGTATACGCTCTCTCTTGCGGTTGCATATGATGAAAAAAAATGCATCTTCATGCGGATGTGGCGTTGTTCCATTCGTAAATGATGGCTTCCAGGTGATTTTCTGCAAGGGCCAACTGATTATGCAAAGCAATTGAGAAATAAGGAAAAAGAAGAATTAACAGAGACTCTATCCACAAAAAGTATAAATTTGTATATATTTTTTGTACTTTAACAGTTAAGCGATCAGGAGGAGGAAAACGAGGTAAATAATCAACCAACCATGGGTCATCCTGAAGAGGGAGAGTTGACGCATGCTGTGACAGAAACAGCTGCTGTCGTTGACGATATTCAATACGATGAGCTTGCGCAACTGCAGCAACATCTAGATGACGATGTTGATATGTTGGCCACAGCTGAGACAACGGGCGGTGTGGATGAAAAGAGTTCCTCATTTCCTTTTGGAGCCGTTACCGAACAACATTCAGAAACCTGTGACGAGGTCAAAGAGAGTCGAACCGAAGAAGGCGTGGACACATCATTGCTGGCTTCCTTGGCTGGTGATAATGCCAACAGTTTACCCTCTGTAAGCGGGAATGATGAACACGAGACGAACTCTTCCGAGGATTCCATCTCGCATCAAGCGATAGCCGAGAGTTTAGGGGACGAAATCGACCACGACATGGACACCAGCAATGCGACTATTGTAAATACTGAAATCATCTCAGAAGATGAATTGCCGCCACCTAGTAAGCCAGAAATTAATGATGCTGAAGAGGTATCCGATGAGGAGCTGCCAGCACCACAGCGCGCAGAGTTGCCGGCTGATGCTGAAGTCATATCCGAAGATGAATTACCCACAAACAACAACAACAACGAGTCAAAGCATAGTGGAAAACGTAAGGCTAGAAAAGATTCAAATGCAATACGGGCAGAAGATGCGGATGACGAACAACAAAGCAGCAGCGAAGCTAGCTCTAAAAGCAAGCACCCGGAACAATATAATCCCTGTAGTCCAACTACAGAAAGTAACGATGCACCGCCCTTAGAGAAGCGCCCTAGGGTCGATGAAGGTGAGAAAAAATTCTCAAGAATATAATACATTTCTAATAATGTATAATTATTTATCAATAGAAGCCGAACACAAAGACAAGGACAAGGAGAAAGACAGCCAAAAGAAGGATAAGGAGCGTGACAAAGACAAAGAGAAAGAGAAGGAAAAAGACAAGGAGAAAGATAAAGAGAAAGAGCGCAAAAAACTACCGGATCTGGACAAATATTGGCGAGTCGTCAAAGACGATGCATCTGACTTCACGGGCTGGACATATTTGCTACAATATGTAGACAGTGAGGTGAATACCATCGTATACCTTATAAAGCCAATATATAAATTTGCAATTTGATTTATCAATTTAGTCTGATGCTGAGGCGGCGCGAGAAGCCTACGACACATTCCTATCTCACTACCCCTACTGTTATGGCTATTGGCGCAAGTATGCGGACTATGAGAAACGGAAGGGAATCAAGGCCAACTGCTACAAGGTGAGTACCGAACACAATTTAATGCAATTAAACAAACTTTGCCATTCTATGTTTTATGCTTAATATTACAATTACAATTGATATTACATGTGTTGTTATAATGCAATTTATTATAACTGAATAAAAGATCTACATTCAATAAAAGCAACGATTACCAAAAAAAAAAAAAAAAAAAAAAAAAAAAAGAATAACAAACTAAATTACAGAAAAGAAGCCCAACTATTTATACTTATACCTATATTTATGTATATAGAACCTTACTGATCCACACACTGTTAGTCAGCGGTCAGTGTCAGTCTCGGCGCAGCACAGGGTCTCGATTGATTAATCCTTTGTTATACGTGCTCTGGCATACAATACACATTCAATACAATGAGCTATTATTTCTGATATTGCATGTCCTCTGTTCTAAATGTTGGATGGATATCTATTATTTGCTATAAATATAATACAATGATCTTTCTTGGTGTCTATTTTCTGATTGGTTTGAATTACTTTTACAAACAAATAACATTTTAAATGTGAAGAAAATCTGTATAAATTCTCCATTTAATAATCTCTAGATTACTCAATCGATGACCGGGGATCTTATTTGCCGCCCCTTTTCTCTGTCTATGTTTTAATAATATGTCGTGTTCTTTATATGTGTTTAATTAGTTGTTACTTTAGATACGAAAAAGCTATCAATTGTCTTTACACAACACGTTCGATTATCGGACCTAGTCAATCTAGGAACACAGTCATTGTTGTGCTTCCATTGCAACAAAACTTATTTGTTGTATATTCCGCAACGTTACGTTGTAATGTTGTTGTTAATGAAAGAAAGAAAAATAACAAATCCAAATATCACAACTGACCCACGAATTCGACTAGTTACTAGTTGTTCAACTGTTCGTTTATCAACTTCTCTGCTCTACTTCGCACGTTATCGTTGTCGTTATCACCATACAACTCCTTCGACTCCTACAACACGTTCTCTCGTGAAGCCGTAAGTAAGTACAAATGGCGTTTAAATGAAATTTTTAAGTCTATATGTGAAAAAAAGAAAAAATTGTTAATATATAATTATATATAATTCAACGTGTTACTTTATGTGTGTGTGTCTATCTTACTTATGTATGTTTCTATGTATTTTTAATTAAGTTATTTAAGAGCCATAGGCTAGAAGTTAAGAGACACCAAGACACCACCTCACTCAAAAAAAAAAAAAACTAGAACAAAAACAACAGAGCCCGAGTTAGTTAGACTACTAAGTGTTAAGTGTGGAACTTGCTAAAGTCTTTTTCAAATCTTTGTAAACATTTCTATTTCTTCTCTGCGTTCAACAATCAAAAATCTGAAACCGATTCAAACAAAAATTTGTTATAAAAAAAATCAAATCAAAAAACACGTAGGTATTTGAGCGCGGTCTGGAAGCCATACCCTTGTCAGTCGATCTTTGGATCCATTATCTGATGCACATCAAGTCGCATCATGGCGACGACGAGCAATTCATACGCAGCCAATACGAGCGAGCTGTGCAGGCGTGTGGCCTAGAGTTTCGATCCGACAAACTCTGGGATGCCTACATACGATGGGAAAATGAATCAAAGCGGTATCATCGCGTTGTCCAGATATACGATCGTCTTCTTACAATACCTACCCAGGGCTACAATGGCCACTTTGACAAGTGAGTTCGCATTGATTTCCCCAACTTGCTTGGATTTACGTCTTGTCTGTCTTCCATTTTGCAGTTTTCAAGATATTATTCATCAGCAAGCAATAACCTCCACGATTAGCAACGAGGAGTTGGTCCGCTTGCGCAGAGAGTGGCATGAACGACAGCAGAGCAAATCATCAAAATCATCCTCCAGGAGTCGTCGCGACAGTGCCAGCTCAAAGGATGCTAAGAGCGAGCGTGATCGCGACCGAGAACGCGATGAGAAGCACAAGGATGCGTCTGGTGGAAAGTCACCCAAAGAGAGTAAAGAGAGTGAAACGCCTGCTGATGAATCAGCAAGTAACACCGATCAATCCATAAGCGAACCATCATCCACGGCAGCCATATCGACGAAGACGCCTCACGTTGATCTCAGCGATCTCAGCACGCTCACCGAGGAGGAGATATCCGCTATTAAGGAGAGGGCCATATCAGCGCGACGCAAGCTGCACAAGTTGACTGTTAGTGCGGTTACGGCTCGATGGTCCTTTGAGGAAGGCATCAAGCGACCATATTTCCATGTGAAGCCTTTGGAACGGGCTCAGCTCAAAAACTGGAAAGACTATCTTGATTTTGAGATCGAAAAGGGCGATCGGGAACGCATTCTGGTACTCTTCGAACGTTGCCTTATTGCCTGCGCCTTGTACGATGAATTCTGGCTAAAGATGCTGCGCTATCTGGAGTCGCTGAATGACCAAAGCCAGGATATAGTGAGCATTACAAGAGACGTCTATCGCCGTGCCTGTCGCATTCATCATCCGGAGAAGCCTAGTCTGCATTTAATGTGGGCCGCATTTGAAGAGTGCCAGATGAACTTTGATGGGGCCGCCGATGTGCTGGAGCGTTTAGAGCAACGTTGTCCCAACCTCTTGCAAGTAGCTTATCGTCGCATTAATGTGGAACGACGTCGCGGTGCTTTGGACCAATGCCGTGCCCTGTACGAGCATTACATCGAGCACAGCAAAAACAAAGCCGTTGCCGGTAGCTTGGCCATCAAATACGCTCGATTTCTCAACAAGATCTGCAACGATCTGGACGGTGGGCTAGCCGTACTGCAGAAGGCTCTGGAGCGAGACCCGGCCAATACTCGTGTTGCCCTACAGATGATTGATTTGTGCTTGCAGCGGCCGCAGGTCGTGGAGCAGGAGATCGTACAGATTATGGATAAGTTCATGGCTCGCGCTGACATTGAGCCTGATCAGAAGGTGCTCTTTGCGCAGCGAAAGGTCGAGTTTCTGGAGGACTTTGGCAGCACTGCCAAGGGCCTGCAGGATGCGCAGCGCGCGCTACAAGTGGCCCTTAGCAAGGCCTCCGAGGCGCAAAAGAAAAGGTGCATACAAACGGTGCGACTAATCCTAACTGAAATAAAGATAACTCTTGTTTTTCTTTGCCCCCACAGCAATGACACGAGCCCAAGTCGCAAGAATTCTACCAGCACCAAGGATAATGCTGCAGCCTCCAGCGGCTCATCTGCCGTACCTAATGCCTACAACAATGGTGGGTCGGCGGCAGGCAATGCCAATTACAATTATGGCTCGGTCAATTCAAGCGCCTACTATGCCCAACAGAGCGGCGGTGTCTATCCGCCCCAGCAGCAACAGCCGCAATCGTACGACTCCTATTACAATCAATGGAGCGGGTACAGCTCGGGGAGCGGAGGCGCAGGTGGTAACGCCAGTGCCGGCGGTGCTGGCTACAATTATACCCAGTGGAGTGGTTATGGAAACTATTACTGAAACAGACATTTTTTGGCTCAGTCGCAATCCCCTTATCACTACCTCTATGGGTGGTGGCGCCGCAGTTAGCATCGTTAAACTCTAATTGTAAAGATATTTGTAATTTTATAATTGTTCTTAAAATACATAATTATAAATATGTAGCATATATGTGAGTTCTTATACATATGTGAATATTATGAGCAACAGACACTTATCCACAACCAATACAAATACAAATCAAATACAAATACAAATACAGATACAGATACAAACACAAACAATATGCATATACTACACTATAATGGATATTAATTTAATCTGTTCTCAGTAATCGCTCGACATTTCAATTTATTGGCAATTACATTCTTGTTGATTAATTCGAGAATTTAGAAAATCCGCTTAGAGCTAATAAAAAAATATACAATTAGAAATTACTTTTGTCATTTAAAGACATGGCCGATACCAAGCCACCTCGCCGCTATTGCATCCTGTAACCATGAGTGGCTCACGTGGACTGAACTTGGCGCAAAGGACAACATCCTGATGCTCAATAATGTTAGCCAATTCCACTAGCTGCCTTGGGCTGTGCTTCACCTGCTCCAGCATTGCCTGGCTGGGGTAGTCACTGCAGTCTGCTTGGTAGCCAAGCAGTCGCACTCCATTGGCATAGGGCGAGCAGATGACACGCCCATCCGCAGAAAATCCTGGCTCCTTAATGAAGCCTGGCTTGTTGTTAGTCTCGGAAGCATAGTAAAGTAGCTTCTTGGCATTCACTAATATGGTATGTGCTGCATTCTCGCCTGCTGTTGCCACCGCTGCAGCTGAGATGTTGGTGAGCGGTCGCATCCGTAAACCTGGGCCTATATCTGCGACAACTATGGGGTCATTATTGGCATTGATACTGCCACTTCCGCTAGTACTAGCATTAGTAGTAATAATGGCATTGGCAGTGGCAGTGCTTCTGCTGGTGCTGGTGCTGGTGCCGCTGCTCCTGGTGCTGGCACTGGTGCTAGTGCTGGTGCTGGTGCTGGTGCTAGTGCTGGTACTAGTGCTGCTGCTGCTGCTGCTAGTGCTACTGCTCCGACTACCGGCTGTCTCTGGGGTTGGAACAGTAGGTTCTGTCTGTGTACTCTGATCTCCACCAAGTGCAACGCGTGTTCGCGCTGCACCACCCAGCAGGCGACTGGCCGAGGAGTATCGTAGTGGCAATACGCCGCTGCTGATTGCGTAAACAAAATTGTAACCGCTAACATGATTTGCAGAGTTACGTGCTCGACTTTGCCGTATCGCTCTCTCTTGCACTGTTACTTCAGCCGCCCAGATGTCCGGTATGAAGCTATCAGAGCGTGCACTGACCAACGACATTGTGCCGTTCACTCGGCGTGGGTAAAAGATTCGGCGCACCTGCGACCGACCTTGTGCACCTCCACCTGCAGCTAAAACTGCACCTCCTCCGCCTCCTACCACTACTCCTCCACGCTGTGATGGCTCCTCTTGTTGCTGTTCAGATTCAGTGGGTTGGGACAATAGAGTACGCTTCTTCTTAGTCAAGGGCTCGTCCTCGTCATTACTATCGTCATCAATCAGTTCGGGCTCCTCGTTGATATCATGGATGCAAGTCCATTCGCTCTGTTCGTCGCAGCTGACATTCCTAGTCAGCATGCAGCGGCATTGTGGATGTATCTGTAGTGCCATTATCATCTCCGCATCGTTCTGCTCTGGAAAATCTGTTACAAGTTCCACACGATTCTTCTTCTGATACTTCGAAAAAACGTGATCATATTTAGCTGCCTGTGGTATATACTGATCACCTAGCTGCATAAGTCTATAGATGCCAGGCTGTCGTGGGAAACGTAATTAGCTAGCTGAAGATGCTGAAGTGACCGCCAACTTACCCGGAATCCACACAAATCCTTGTGTAATGTCGTCAGATCCAAGTGGTGCACAATCATAATGTAACCACTGCTGGTGCACAACACCAACTTGTCTCCAGCTGGTGAGATGCGACAACGCATTAGTCCACTGGCATGGAAAACACGTTGCGAGATCAAGCCCTGCTCCGTCTGCGATTTTATGTCCCATGTAAATATGCTGCCATCGAAACCAGAAGTAACAAGGAGCTTGTCCTTGGACGAGTACTCTATGTTCTTCACCCAATTCGAATGGCCATGAAGTACACGCAGCTTTTGTTTCATATTGCGCAGGTCCCACAATGCAACCGTAAAGTCATCGGAGCCTGTGGCGAAGAGACGATCATCGAAAAATCTGGGAAATAAAATATTATTTATCTTGTTAAACCCTAACACGAATGTCTGGTAATGCTCACTTAATGCAATTAACACTATCTGTGTGTGCATCGGGAATTTTGAAGATTTCCTTTTGTGTGATAGCATCGAAAACGAGAACACACTTGCGTTCAGTGGCTGCCACAACCATGTTGCCCTCAGCATTGAACTCCAGATTGAATATGGCACCAGTGTCCTGTCCGGCAGTGCCAGGATTGCAATTGGAATGATAACTGTTGAACATGCCCATTGAGCTGTAAATGCGGCGCATCAGCATATTTTCAGCACCCGTGTGCCTATGCTGATGCTGCCAGCAGCTCTCTCTTCGGCTCAGATACTGCTCCATGTTGTTAATATTTGTGTACAATCCGTTTTATCCGTGGGCAACTTGCGGATCTGGTGGGATGTGTATATTAAGTTTTACCAACTAAGTAGAGATGTCAATATCGGTAAGCCTGGGACCGGTGTCTGCAAATCATCGAATCGCAATCAATTTGAAATGCTTTTCTGCACTAATTTAATTAAAACCAAATGCATTTTCAAATCATTTTTCGAACAGAATTATTAACTTAACAATTCGCCACCTTTATAACATTTATAAATTCTACATGGCATATAATTTACATAAACATTTGACAGCCCTGACCCTGATTATGACTGGTTTAAATATCGACATGTAGAATGTTCATTGTTGCAGCTGGCACGTTTAAATCATATGCATGACTGAAGTTTGTAATTAGTAACACATATGCGATTAAAATTAATATGTGAAAACTATCGTGTAATTCAACTTTAATACAGAATAACAATAACATTTTTTAGGATACATCTATACAAATGATATATTTATTTAATAGTTGTGAGCATTTTTTTAACTATAATTTATTAGTAATTAGATTTTAGTATAAGTACATTTTCATAGTTTACTTATAAATACTGTCTTAAATTGTTTATATTTAAGAATAATTAGCTATATTTTTCTGCTGACGCACTGCACCCCTGACAAGTGTGACCGTTCTTAGATGTAATTGGATGTTTGGGCACACTAGTTTCTGTAGGCAATAAACAAAAAAATGAACACTTTTGCAGCAAGTTCAACGATAAATATGTAGGAATAGCTTTGTTGTAGTAAGAAAATAAATTGCAGCAACAACATGGAGCGCTTCGCCTTCAAGATTGATGCGGCTCTCAAGGCAAACTTGTACAAAATCTGTCGTCTGTGCGGCATCGATAATCCGTCCAAGGTGCCAATACTACCCGTTGAGAGCGATGTTGTGGATCTGGACGAGCCCAGCCTGAGCCAAAAGGTGTTCGAATTGGTTGGCTTTATGGTAAACAATATCTATCTAACTGCAGAAAATGAGTGAGCTAGTAAAAAAAACAACACCCCATTTGCAGGTTACGCGCAACGACAAAATGCCGCAGACAATGTGCAGCCTGTGCGTGGATAAAATCAATGATTTTTATGAGTTTAGAGAAATGTGCTTCGCAACAAACAATCAAACACGAAAACTACTGGGCCTTAAAAGTGTGGATCCTCAAAAGGTAAACAACAGCATTAGATCGTAAACAATTTGAGTTAATTACAAAACTTTTCCCATTCACAGAATGTAGATGTAAAGCCGATATTTAAAAGTGAGCCCTCAACAGTCGCTACACCTGCAAAGCGCGGGCGTAAACGTAAAACGGAGGACGCCACCGGTAGCAGCAGCAGCGTCAAATCAAGTACACTTGATATTGCATTGGATGCTGTCAAAAATGAACCACTAAGCTGGCGAAAAAAGCTGCGGTTGCAGCCACAGCCGATGCCGGAGAGGAAAATTGAAATGTAAGTGCAATTGTAATGTAACAAAAAGTACAAGACTCTAATTATTTCATATATAGCAAGGAAGAGCCTGCAGAAATGAAAAAATTTGCGTTATCCTCCAAGAAAACCCGAAAGGCCAGTTGCAGTGTGTGCAACAAGCGATTCGAGAGCAAGGAGCTGGCGGAACAGCATAAAACAGCAGCACATTTACCCACAATATTGCGTTATTATTGCAGTGCCTGCAATCAGAGTCATCACAGCCTTAGCGATATCAAAGCACATCAGCTGTGGCATAAACTCTCCAAGACGCCATACCAGTGTCCACTATGCGATGCAAGCATTGCGAACAACTATGCCTATACTCGTCATCTGCGCGAGCATACGACACCTACCCCCATTGAGCTGCTGGTGCTGGATCGAGAGTGTCCTCTGTGCAAGAAAACGTTTCTAACGAATTTCTTCTATAATACACATCCCTGTGCCCGGCGCACACGCCAATGTGGCGGATGCAGCCGGCAGCTCAGCAGTGAAATTGCCTATATGCGCCATGCACCGCACTGTGCGAAGATTTACTTGAATCACTCCAAGCACATAATGCCCGAGGCAGCTAACCATGAAGCCGAAATGCGCATTAAAAATGAAAACGATTTGGAAGCCGAGGACAACGCGCAATCGTCGGTTGAATACACAAAGCAAGGGGATATGCAGCCAGTGGTTGTGCTCGAACGCTTGGGATCGCCACTTTTGCGTGCCTCTTCCGTGGGCCGTAGCACTGACCGAGTGTCATCCAAGAATTACTTGAAACGCGTCGATCAGTTGTTAAAGAATACAATGAACACGCTTGTTAGCATCAAGCATGAGCCAGAGGTGCACATCGATGACACTGGACCACCGCTAGCCACTGAAGATCCTCAGAGCGAGCCAGATGATGAGCCGCCTGCTTGTGACGATTTTCATGCAGATGCTGGCTACGATGATAGTGACGAGGATGCGGCCAATGGCAGTGCCCATGCAGAAGCTGTTCCTGCAGCTGAGTCAGTGAAGCAGGAAGTCATTGATGAATCCTACGAGAAGCAGCTAATGCCCAACACCGATGCTGTGCAAATCAAACAAGAACCACTTAAGCTTAAGCTGAAAATAACCAAAAATCATGGGCAGCTCAATTCATCTATCGTAGATGACGACAACGAAGTGCTGTCTAAGAGCGCTAAAAAGAAAAAGAAACGAAAGCACAAAGAGCGTAATAAGGATTCGGAGGCTGCCGACAAAGAGACGACAACGGCGTCGGCACCTGCCCCTTACGACTCTCCAATCGAGGATAGAGTAGAGACTGCAGGCAGTGATATTGTGACTATAAAACAGGAACGTCTGGATGACAGCTTTGCCAGTGATTTTGCGCCACGGGAAGAGTTCCAGCCACAATCTACTGTCATGACTAGTATACCAATGCTACAGCTTGAGCGCAACTACGATGACGAAAGTCAAAAGTTACCCGAAGAGCAAGAAGATGTGAAGCCGAATCGCTTGGAACTCGATCGTATAATGCAAATAACTCACATAGCTAGCGGTGTGGCTATGGCAGAGGAGGCACTGCCACCAGAGAGCGCCGTAGAAGCAGTGCCCCAAGAAGATAATGTGGTGGTGAGGCCAGCGAATCCCATAAAGAGTGCAACAAAATCTACAGCTCGTAAAAGCACAGGAGGCGCCATGCTACGAGAAGTTGCATCTTCGTCAAATTCACTGCCAGCCACAGTGGGACAGTTACCACAAATAGTGGCTGTAGAAAGTGGCGCCTCGGTCCCCTTCAATGCAATTGCCATTAAGCCAGAACCGCTGAATCGTGGCTATGCGGATGAGCAGAGATGGACTGACCAAGGCGAAACAGAAGCAGAAGAATATGAACCAGAAAAATCCAATGAGATAAACCACAATGAAGGAAGAGACGAAGAGTCGACATATATAAATAGTCTAGACTTAAGTAATGTGATCATCAAGCAAGAGAAGGACTTGCACATCTCCGATGTTAATATCAATGGCAGTGAAGCTGATAACACGCATTACAATGGCTTGCACGAGAGTGAGGATAGTGCGGAAGACGAAAACGCTGAGGGTGATGATGACGATGGTAGTGCCTCGTCTGCGGATGAAGCAGATGAGAACATGGACACGTACGAAGATCAGGAAGAACGAATTTATCGTGAAATAGAGCTACAGCCACTAGAGGAGCAGGATACAGCTAAAAGCCCGGCTCCAGCAACGTGTAGCGAGTCGGAAATGCCACCGGAGTCGCATCCAGAAAATGTCACGGAGCCCCAACCAGAAATAGCAAGGGATTCGCAGCCAGAAGTAGCAACTGATCCGCATTCAGAAAGCAGTCCAATGGAAACACAAAATGAGGTGCAGGCAGAGCAGTTGGAATCAGAAATGCAGACAGAGGAGCCACAACAAACAGAAGCCAGCGCATTAGTCGAGCAAAGTGCTGTAGAGGGGCCCAGAGAACCGGAAATGTGTGAAGTAGAGTCCGCGAATATAGCGCACCAGGTGGAGTCTGAGCAAGAAATACAACAAAATCAATTGCAGTCGCAAGAGCCACAAGTGTCAAACGAAGCCGAGTCGCAATCGGATCCACCCAGTGAAACATCTTTTAATTTTGTCATCACTAGCGTTTGCAGTCAGGCAGAGGAGCACCTAACGGCAGCTAAGGACGAGGCGGTTGGAGACATCAGCCCAGAGCCACTTCAGGTGGATGCAGCTGAGAAGATTGTAATAAATGAGGAGCAAAATATATACCCAGTTGTTACACTAAGCGCACCTAAGGATAGCGAGACACTAGCTCAGCCAATCTATGCAAGCTCATCGAACTACAATTGTGCTGAGGAGCAGCAGAATGTATTGAACCATGAGCTGTCCGCCACTGTCCAAGAGACACCGGTTTCGGAGCATGAGATGGAACCGGAGCCGGAGCTGGAGCCGGAGCCAGAGCCCTCGACCCCATCAGTTTGCATTGAGGCGCTCACTGAAGACATTCGCAGCGCCAGCGAAGAGACGGAGAACCGCATCAATGAGCAGCAGCAACAGCAGCTGGAGCAAATGCAACATGAACAGGTGCAGCAGCAACAGCAGCTGGAGCAAATGCAACATGAACAGGTGCAGCAGCAACCGCTGCGATTGGCAGTCGACGACGATTCGAATATCAATGAAATAGCGGAGAATAATAATAATGCTAACATTGAACGAGAGCTCAACGATGATGCAAATGTGGCTCAGGAAAACCCTATTGAATAAGCTAAATCCTAATTCCTAACTTAAGTTAAGCATACAGTTACGTTTACTTATATAGACGCCATAAACTCACCTTGTACATATAATACACGTTTTGCATACAGCATCCTTAACTTAGTCGCATAATACTCGTATATATAGTATATACGTTACCAAAATTCGAATAATTTAATTCATGTAAAGCGGAAATTAGTTTAAGTTAGATATACACAACTTTATTTACGTAAATTACATAAATTAATGGCTTATATAATACAATAGAATACATAATATATATATGTATAAATTACTATATATGGATATATATAGAATACATGTACGTAGTTGTACTTATTTAAATACACACAAATCGCACAAACCTCTTTCGACTCGACGATGCTTTAGTTAATACAACTTGACCCTCGACCTTTCAAGTATTTTTCCAAAACAAAAAAAAAAAAAAAAACAAATCAAAAACATATTTTATAATTTCAACATATATGTGAAATGTCTAAAGAAATGACTACATTTATATGCATTTAATGCACTTTAACTAAAAGCATTAATACTTGGAATCAGTTTAGTTAGTAGATTAATTTGCCCTTGGTTTCGGGCTAGACAAACAAGAAAGTCAAAACAACTTGGGGTTAGTTTCTTTCAAAGAAGTTTTAGGAAGCATTATGGTCTGGTTAAATAGGGTATATTTCATTTATACACCATTATTATATTTATGTTACTAATTTAAACAATTTAGCTAATTATTGATTTAAATTTTTGAGCGAAAATTTATATATCATTATTATTAATTGAATTGCAATTTCGATTAGTCAGTTATGGGGCGCAATGGCCAAGATTATACGATTTTACATAATTATTTAATATTAATTAGTTTCGGTTTTCAAACTTGTTAAAACATTCAAACACATTCACATTAACATTCACAATTATATTATTGGATATAGAAAAAACCTCAGTCCTCATATTTTTTCTAGGTTCATGCATCGATAAAGTTATCCCCATATAAATCTAATTGGGCCTCGATTAGTTTGTTTAATTTAGACAAATTTTCACAAAATATATCTTAGGTCTTATTTACAGACTTTTCCAAGTAGTTGTTGTTGTTATTTTTTTTAGCATGGGCATTTTTTATAGTTTCATTTTTGGCACATCTCTGAACAAGTTAAGCATATACATATACATATATTTTAGACTTATTGCGGTGAATACATATTCATATGTATGTACATAAATACGGTTGCTTTGTTTATATTTTTTAATAATCCCTTTTTGTTTTTTTGTTTTTGATTATGAATTCATTATCTTTGAGCAATTGGAGGTAAAGATATGCATATGTGAATTTGAAAATAAGGTTTAAAATGCTTTCATATGCTATCATCAATTATTTTCGTGTTTTCTCTGTCTTCGTTTAAAACTCGTGTTAATAAATTTGCGTTACTTTTTTGTTTTTGTGTTTGTAGCGTAAAGTTAAAAAAAATTAAATTAAGGAGGTATGAAAAATTCACTAAACAGTATTTACAGTGATTCATCTGGCGATAAATCAAAATGCCAAAGCACAAAATAAATTATTGCTTATATTTGGAATAAAGTGTTTTGCCATCAACCATCCCTTATGGTCAATTAGTTGTAAATCTAATCCGACCAATCGTTATCTGAGGAGGTATCATCCTCCTCATCGTCTGAATGCATGACAGTGCCACGTGCCGCCAGTGCACGACGTAATGCATCGGCCAAGGCATCGGTGCCACCGGCGCTACCATCACTTATTCGCTGATCAGGAATCTTTCGTTCAGTGACCGGCTTCAAGGTGTAACCCTCACGTATTTGCCCCAATAGGTCGTTGCGTGGATCGCTAGAGTTGGCAGCTGGAGCGGCCGGCTTCACTGTCTGCAATGTCAAACGATGGATATTTAAAATGTATATAAATATAAATTTTTATTGCGCTCACCTTAAGCGCTGTGCCCTTGCGTATGGCATCCATAAGAGCATTATGCGAGTCTGCTTCAGGCGCAGGTGGCGCCACTTTACCGGCCTGTGTCGATGTCTGCGTAGAAGCAATAATTGGCATTTCCGGCGGAGCCATGGGTGGTGGTGGCGGAGGCGGCGGCGGCGCAGCCGCTGGAGGTGCTGGTGCTGGTGGTGGTGGCGGCGGCTGCAAGAAAAGGTATTTATTGGCATAGGAATTTAATTAATTGAAGATCAGAACATACTGCTGCTGCAGGTGGGCAGACCATTGGTGGTGGTGGTGGTGGTGGAGCCGTTGAAATGGGTGGCGGTCTACTGGGTGGTGGCGGAGCACGTGATGCACCCGGTGCCGTCGTTGGTAACGGCGGTGGCGGCTGCCGTACCGGAGGTGGAGGCGGCGCTGATCTTTGGTTACCATTCTGCGTCTAAAAAAATAATAATAATAATACAAAATTATTTTGCCCGCTTTAAAGTAGATCTTAGGGTAGTGGGTGCCACATACATGATGAGGATGATGACGACTGGGCACTGGAGGCGGTTCCGTGGGCGTGGGTTCCGTAGGCGATTCAGTCTCCTCCTGTTTCACCGAAGCCAGCACGTTATTGCTCTGAATGAAATCGTAGATGAATTCACGCGTATCACGATCGTTAAGTTGGGACTCTGAGACGCCCGCCTTGGCAAAGAACTTGACTAACATCTCGTCGCTCTCATTGCCTTTCAGATCGAAGCCCTTGTTCGCATTCCAACCGACGTGGGTGATGTGCACAAAGTTCGTCGGCTGACTAATATCCGCTTTTGTTACTCGACGTTTCTTATCTTTGCCCCCTGACCCACTCAGTCCAAAGTTACTTGACAAGAAGTTTTTGGTTGGCGCCTGCACTGGGGCCGGCGCCGGAGTCAGTGTCACCGAGCTGATCTTGTTGTTGCGCAGCTGCACGGTACCGCTGTCCACTGCCGACGCTGTATTTGTGCCCTGCACGGAAGGCGGGCGCGCTGGCTCTCGGTTGACTGGTGGCAGTGGCGCATTTGGCGCCTGCTGCTGCTTTTGTCTATTCCGCTTCTCCATCCGTTTCCGATTCCGCGTCTCAATTGTGGTGCCTATGGTGCAAAAGAACGAATCGCACTCATCTTCCGATATGAAGTTCAAGCCCACATTGCCATCCTACAAGCACGGGCAAGAATCTATTCATTTCAATTCGTGTGAGGTCAAATGATCTACTTACGTTCCCCTCGAAGGTGAGCAGAAAGGGTCGCGACTTGACGACTTTCATGCCATCGTATATCTCATGCTCCCAGATCAGTTCATTTTTAATCAGGCAGTAGGCGCGCAAGAAGTACGACCGTATGGCGCTATCCTTGACAAAGCAAATGACGCCAGTATGCCTCTTCTTCCAATGAGAGTGAGCATTGCCCTCCGTCTTGTAGATCTGCACAACGGCAGTGTTCAGTGTCTGCAAAGATGTGGCAATTGATTAGCATATCTTTGATTACCAAATGCATACATATGTATATTAGGGCAGTCCTCAAAGCCCCACAGAAAAACACAAACAATGGCCAATATAGTGGCGACCACACCTTCAGTTTACGCCTCATTTAAATGCAGCGGTCAAAGACTGCGAACCGTCGCGTTCGAGTTGAGAAACTCATCTGACTTTCGGTTTCGCGCTCTGCCACTTGCTTTGTCACAGACCTCGTCTTTGGCCATACGCTGCTCATTTGAATACCGATTAGCCACATTCACTACAACCTCAACACATTCCCATTAACATGCCGTGCGAGCTGGCCAACTGCCTGCAACTGCAACTGGTTGGAGTCTTAGGGATGCCCAGCACGTAGCCCCACAAATTGATAGCCGCCATGGACTCCACTGGAGAGACCCGCTGGCCCGCAGCTAGTTTCGTGCGGACTTGCACAATGCGCACTGCGTTGCTCCCTGTCTGTGCGCAACGGAAACGATGTTTGTGGTGATTTAAGACAGCGTTTGTCTTCATAATTTCCTTTTTTATGGGCCATGCAGGAAATGGTGGCGACAACGGCCACAAAACTGCCTCATTTTACAATCCTTGCCAAAAGTAAACAAGTATATATAATAAAAATATAAAAATTTGTGCCGTTGCTGTCTCATCATCTCATTGAATCAATAGCCAACAAAACTTTCAACAATTTCTAAACAGCAAACAATGGATCTTAAATATGCTGATGAGAAGTCAATGGGAGGAAATCATATTAAAAAAAAAAAAGTTTGCGGACAAAGGTGGTTTCTATTAATTCATTATGCCATTTCAGCTCAGCCAAATAAAAGATCAGAATTTACAGAAGTTTGCTGATTTCAGCTATAAACAATGTGGTTGTGTTTGCCCTATAAATCATTTACAAGACCTCTCAAATTCTACTTATTCAACGCATTCAATATCATGTTATTGAGCTGTTAAGAACAGAGGACTGCTAATTAGACATTCTGTGCTTTTTAACAGTTTTAATTTTAAATGTGTTAAATCAGCTGTAACACTTTGTGCCCATTTATTGTTTAATGAATTTTTATACAAATAATGTGTTAGGCGCTTTTAACAATATTTGCATAATAATCATCGAACTAATTTTTATAAAAATGTATTTATATTACAATACAATTTTGCATCTATCTATACAGGTCCTTGGCAGTTAAGAATTCATTTTGAATTCACATCTGTTTCAGACTATGTTAAACAGCTGCTAATGTTCCCCTGGATTCTGCAATGCAATGTGGTTAGCAATCTATACATAAATACATATGTATGTATGTATGTATAATTACCCTATACCCTATAAATATTTTGTAATATTGGTAATTGAATTGAGTTCGACTCAAACAGCAGATTATTATTATATAATCGCAAATTGGTAGTTTGCGCTTTAGTGGCCTTGGCCAAAACACTTGACATTTGGCCAAAAATGTTTTGGCCCTGACCGAGCCATGTTTGGCTCAAATTGATGGCACCTGTACCATAGGCCACTCGAATCTGTGTGCTATGCATTAGTTATGGGCAGAGTGCATCTAAATGTGATATAATATGTGTTACATTAGCAGCTAATGCGACAGCACAACAACTATCTTTCTCATTTGCTCTCTCTCCCTCTCTCCGCTTGTGTCTCTTTCTGTGACCTCTTAAGATGAAGAGAGATGTTGACGTTGATGTGTGTTGCCTACGCGGCGCCAAGTGCGAAATTGTGAACATATTTGAATTTTTATTGATGTTTAAGCGCAACTGTAAATGTGTGCGTGTGTTAGTGAGTGAGTGTGTGTGTGGACATAAGTAGCATTGTAAAATGATGTCTTGCCTTCTATGTGCATACTACATGAGACCAGCTTTGCTGTTGTCGTTGTTTCTGTTGTTGTTGTCAAAAACATAAAAATCGATGGCAACAATAACAAAAATAACTGGCCGTCACAGTGCAGCTTAGCTAAGCCTCTGCGCGTGTGTGTATACTTGTGTATATGAGTGTGCGAGAGAGGGAGAGAAAGAGATAGGCAGAGAGCGGAGGGCAAGGGAGCAATGGAGCGCATTAAAAGCCCAGCTAAATAGCAACAGCAACAAGAGCAGCAGCGTCTGCAAAACGGTCGCAGAGCAACAACGAAAACAGACAAAAGGCAAAACAGCAATTAGAAAGTCCAGTTGCCACCAGTGACCACTGTTGGCCAATGTACAGTAATATGCGTGAAATAAGTTTATACAAAATAAATGCAAACAAACGAGTGACAAATGGACTGCATCAACGCAGCAACAACAGTAGACTGTGAGGTAATTCTGCTGGGCCAAAGCGTTATCAAACGCTGACATCGCTCGCCCCCCGCCCAATGCAACTGCAGCTGTAGCTGCAGCTGTGTCATTAACCACAACAGTTTTTGCGGGCAGTTCAATGGGGGCGTGTTCAAGAACTAATCTTACATTTAGTTCTTTTGTTCCCAATATATTCTACAGAATATGCTTAAAAACCTTAGTTCAAAAATACTAGTAAAAAAAAAAAACTTATATTCTAATCTATTGAACTAGTTGTTCCCTATAGTTTGATACGATACAAGTTCATCTAATATGCATATTTATCGATTTGACAGAAGCGATCGATAGCTTAATATAAAATTATTGTGTTATCCATTTTCAACGCTCTTCATTTTTATTACAGAGTATCAGGTTTCTCTTCCACTTAGACAGTCCTACTTGCTTTAACATGTTTTTGGTTTTGTTTTTCTTGTTTGCATCGCAAAGCAAAAGTTCAAAAACATTTTAAATGTTTGTCAATGGAAAGTCGGAAATTAGCAAAGCGTGAATTACAATTAAAAACAGAGACAACAACTATTACAAATCGTGTAAGCATTATAATTAAAGACATATCTAGATACGGATCGCATCATCTCTAAAGCAAATATTCGTGTTTTTTTTTTTTTTTTTTTTTTGTCTGCCATGTTTTCAAGTATTCTTTAAGGCCCCAAAGTTTGTTATCATGAGTTTAATTTTCATTTCTTGGCATTGGCTATGGAATCTGATAAGATAAGTCTACCCACTATTTGTTCTATATTGAATTTATCAATTGCAAATGCTTACCAACTCTTTCAATACCATTAGAATGTGAGCTTGTGTGTGTGCGCTCGACGTTTCTTAACGGATTTGGGTGCAAAAAAAGTATTAAAAAAAAAAAACTGTCAATATGTCGAAAATTACGAATGGCCGATTCATTATTGACTTAAAAAGCCCAAGCAATTGCTGATAGCGGGTTCTTAAAGGTCTATAATAAACTCTATGAATATACCATGCAAAATATTTCGAATAATACGAAACCCAAGAGGCGAACGTTTTGCATTTATCTAATATTACCAAGGTTGCGTTTCGTCGCATTTAATTGGCACAGCGCATTTGATTATTTGGGTGTTACTGCCGCCACCGCCACCCGCAGGAAATGCTTAATCAAGCTGCATATGAAATGACAAAGTGAAGACTCAACATACTTGACAACATAAACAAATACATATGAGCATGTGAATCAATTTGTATTAAATATTCAATATGTCGATCATATATATCCAGCTATATACAATATAACAAAATGTAGTTTGACTTTTTAAAAGATTTTATATCGGATATTTATAACACGTATATTTGCATATTTGCATGATTACATCACCGTACAGTGTAGCTACGTTATGAGGAATCAGCATATTGTTAAAATCAAAATCATAATGATCTAAAAAACAACTTTTTCATAGATATTGTTACAACTTTTTATGTAACATGAATCAACTTGCAAAGTTTAGAGGTGATCATAACGATGGCCCACTGTTACATGTGACGCACTACAGTGCTGAAGAGGTGACGATCGGGAAAGGGTCGTCGAGTTGCGAGCATTAATCACAGCGAATTAATCAGTGACTGAATGTGTTCCACATATAACTATGAATTATAGAGGATCGATTTGCGTATACTTGGGCACTTAACTCACCTGACACTTTCTACCCAGCAGCCTGAATACGGCGTCATTCTCCTCCTGGGTCAGATTGCTGCTGGACGCATTGTTTTTGGGTCGCGGCAGCCCGGCTGCCTGTTGACCCTGCGACTCCTGTGACCTCATGCTGCTCGTACTAATCATTTAGGCGGCGGCGCAACGGCTCTGCTGTATATATCATATATTATGAATACATTTATTAAAAACAAAAACAACTCGATAATTCACACAGTAACGGTAAAACGAGACAAACGTATTAATTGAATAAGCACAAAACACACAGTGAAGCTCAAATAAAACGAATCACAGTTATGGCAAATATCTGTTCAACTGGATTTATTGATATTTGTTTTTGTTTTTCTTCAATTTTTGAATAAAAGACGCAGCAAAAGCGGCAGCAGCGCGAGCGCAGAGACTGGGAAGACTATTGTAATATTTGAGCTCTGCCAGAGGCCAGAGGCAGAGGCAGGGCAGTGACAGCGACAGTTAACGCCAGTGTTGAGTCACAGTTGGCCAGCTGTGTACAAAACGTGGGCAAAGGCGCTGCCTCTGTCGCTGACTTCAATATTAGCTGAATTCGGCCGAGCTGTTATCTTTGGCAATTCCACAGTCACTGATTAGGCTACGCGTGTATCTATATTTGTGTGCATATGTGTATGTATTTGTGTGTGTATGCGTGTGTGCGTGTTGGTAGTTATTTAACAACTACAAAAATGGGTTCACTTTAGACGTGCAATAAAACGCGACGCTGCGCTGCGAACTGAAGATGTCAATGACAATATCGATGACAACAGCAGCAGCAGCAACACCACCACAGACAACACAACAACAACAACACCTGTCTGCGCTCCAGGTGGGGTAGCAATGTAAATAGACGCTTGAAAATCTATCAGACAGCAGCCCTAGCACTGTGCACACCCGTGTCTCAAGGTCTTTTAGCACTCTAGCTGCATATTGCGTACATAAACAATCATTGATTTTTTATTTTTATTTTTTGCACATATTCTTTTTTGCCACTTTTGCTCACTCGTTGCTGTTGCTGCTTTTCGCTGCCTTTGGCTGTCTTGTTTTTTTTTTTATTTTAATAAAATATCTTAAAATACCAGCACAGTGTGACCACAGAATGAAAACAACAAATTGCGGAAGATAGAGTTGCCTAAGTTGTTGTGCGTGCGAACTATCGCTATCGATGCAGATATCGAAGAGTCCCGAGCCGCGAATAAGAAAATCGCCGTACGCCGTACGACCCCAACCGTTATTTGATTCATATATATAAATATTTATATGCTAATTATATTTTTTAAACAATTATGAATGCATTTTTGTTTACATCAATCAATGCTTTATGGGCGTTTTTATCTATAAAGTATAAATCTGAATTATATTATAGGGTGTCCCAGTTATAACTGATGGGATAAAATGCTCAACAGCCCCAATCCCCTTTTATTCAAATATGAAAATTTGTGTTTTGTCGAAAAGCGTTTCGTTTTTATTAATGTACTTTTATATATGTTTAATAAGAATTGTAAATGAGCTTAAATCAAAGCTAACTACAAATCGCCAAGTTTTCGGGTTCAACGCGAAAACGTGTAAAACCGAATGCGAATACGCTTATATCAGAGTAAAGACTTTTAAAATTATGCTTAAAATATAAAAGCAATGACTATCAATGTGTTAAATTAATCATTCTCAAAGTAATATTTGGTTTGCAGAAAGGAAGCCGACGGCTAAATACGCTTACTAAGTGTATATAAAATTGTGTTTTTTTCTTTGATTATAAATTTTAGAGCGTTTCGATTAACAAGTCGTAACAAACATATAGATCTTATATAACTGCTATAAATTAGCTTGGTTACAACTTTAAATATCGTATGATACATATATATGTATATGTATATATCTTCAGTAAGTAGTTATATAGGGTATGTGGTTGTACACACTTGAGAAGGGCCGAGATAATATCTAGATTACGATTATAATTATTCAATACATTTGGCTACACACGAACTTGGAGCCGACTACCAAGACGCTCTTCGTTTCAGATTGTGAATTGGATTAGGTTGTTTCTAGGCCTATTAGATCTAGCATTGGATATATAGTTATATATATAGGTATGTAGGACATATATAGTTCTATATATAATAAACATTCTTTGATTCTGATTCCATATGAAAATGCAAGACGGGATTCGCTTTGTGCGTTCGTTTTTATTTGCGCATTCCACCAATAGGCAGCCGGGAGCGGATAGCTGCTGCGGATGCCGATGCTGGTGCTGATGCAGTTGCTCCTGATGCTGGACTGGGAACTGATGCCACATTTGGCGGCGTATTATCGAACGTGGAGCTACGTAAGAGCGTAGGCTTTGACGCATTGCCGTTCAGCGTATTGGAAGATTTCGTTTGTTGTGTGCGCAGATTGGATATTTGCTTGGTCTTTGTCGTCTTGGTTTTGGCATCGTCCACGCGCTTCCAAATATTGGCAATGCGACTCTGCGCCTGATTAATCTTGACGGCCGCCGCCGACGCCGATGCAACGGCGGCACTGCCGCCATTCAGATTCGAATTGCTGCGCGAGGGCGGAGTCGTGCTCGATATTCGGTTCGCTTGGGCGGCCACGCGGGAGGCAGCCGCTGCCTTGGCGCTAGCCAGGCGTATATTGGTATTGGCACGTTGTTGCGGTTTCTGTTGGGGTGGCAGTACGCGGGGCGCTGCTTTGGCTATGATCCTCTTGGGTGAGGCTGCTTTCGCTGTGATCGTTGTTGTTGTTGACCGTTTTGTAGGCAGCTTGGAGGCGCGTTGCGTGGGACTCACTGGCTCCACAACGGGCACCTGTCCATTGACATTAGTGGGCTCATCCTTGACAAAGGTGCCTTGGCGCTCCAGGCGCGTGGCAGCCGGTGGAGGCGTAGCCCTCTTCTTAGCCGGCAGCCGCGTGCTGGGCAACGCAGTCCGCTTAGCTATGGTTGGCGACAGCGTCTTCGTCTTAGCCTTGGCTGCAGACGCTGCAGCAGCGGCTGCACTGCTGTTCCTTTGACTCTGCATGCTGTAGGGCGAGATGTAGGCCGGCTTCTTGCGTCCACGCACCACTTTGACAGCTGCTGCGGGCTCTAGGACTGGCGGCTGTGGCGGTGGAGTGGTCCGCTTCAGCGTGAGTTGCTTGGCCACTGGCGGCGACTGGCCGCGTCCGTGACATGATTCTGTTTCGGAGTTCTGATCGCCTTCACAGCTGGGCGGATCATCTGCCAGAGCGGGCGTCTCCGGCGCCTCGTTGGGCACGCCAATGTCAATGTCTGTGATGTAGGTGAACTGCTGCATCATGGCGCGCATAGAGGACAGCTGATCGCTGGGACAATCATCCTGCAGCAGCTGGAGCGGACACTCGATGACCTGCGTCTTGTACCGTTCGGCACTGCCGCGTCGCCGCCCATTAAGGCGCGGCGAAGGCGTCGCTGGTGCTACTGCAACCGGCACAGCCTCCACAATTTCAATCTGCAATGTTTCATTGGGCTCCACAATGTCCATGGCGTTGCCTGTGATGGTGTAGGTCTTGAAGCGATCCTTGGCTAGGCGACGTTTTTGTTTAGGCGTCAAGGTTCGACGATTCGGTGACGGCGTCGAGCCCTGCTTGGGCGTTGACTCCGCAGAGCTGAAGTCCTCGTTCATGGTGGCGTCCTCCTCATCATCGAAGTCACAGCAGCTCTGGAGCACAGTTAGTGTGAGTGTCTGATCGTCACCTGCAGCCGTCTCGTAGTTGGACACCGATATGGTGGTTGCCATGCTGCACTCCTGCTCAGCGTCCGCCACCTCCGACTGGATGCTGTCCACGCTGATCATGGAATCGAGCAGCTCATCCATAAGTGATGGTGGCTTAATGTTGTCCAGCAAGTTGCAGCTGGAGTTGACGCTCTCCGCACTGCCTGCCAGCTGGCCAAGCGCACGTCTGGCAACCAGACCAGCTGGAAAGGCCTTGCGTCCAAATCTGGGCGATTTGGTGGGCAAGGCCAGGCGCAACGAGCTCGGCTGCGTATTGCAGGCAGAGTTCAGCGACTCCATGCCCGATGGCGGACGCACATTGTCCAGATCCAGGCTGCCATTGATACTGAATGTCAGCTGGGTGCTGTCATCGTTCTGCTCATTGTCATCACTAGAATTACACGCCTGCAGCTGCTGTAGATTGTTGGCCAGAGCTCGCGCTTCATACGCAATCATTGTGGAGTTGGTCATCATGGAGGCGCTGGTGCCATTGAATAGCAACAGTCGCTGCTGCTGCTCGCAGCTGCGTACTGCAGCACTCTGCACCTGTCCACCCAGCTGAAAGTTGAGGCCGGACGAGAGACTGTGCTGCTGCTCGGGCTGCTCGATGAGCGTCTCGCTCATAGTGTGACTGTCCAGGGAATTGGGCTGCTGGAAGTTAGTATCGCCGTTAACCAGACCCAATGAGCTCAGCAGATGCGTCTCATTGGTGGGCGTGATCTCTGCAAAATCATGCAAATCCTGTGCCTCTGTGGCATCCGCATCCATATCATCCACATCAGCATCATCCAAGCTGAGCGTACCCAACACAGGCGCCGTTTGACTAATGCTCGGAAAGGATACATCATTGGGGCAGGTGTGCTCGTTCCAGGTGTTATTGTTACCATGACTGTGACTCTGACTCTGGCTGTTACTGTGACTCTGGCTCTGACTGTGACCCGTGCGCAATTGCTCCGCGGAGGTCACAAATTCCAATGTGAGCCGCTCCACAGATTTGAGCATCAGATCGGGATCCTTGTGCTTGTCTGCCGCCCGTGGCTTGCTGACATCCGGAATCTCATCCAGCCGCACTGTGGTGTCCAGTATCAATGACTGATTGGACTCATCACTCGAACGATCCGCATTATTATCCGCCAAGACTATTTTAGACCCAGTAACGATCACGTGATCGGTCATGTTCTCGATCTCTGGACTTGGAGCTGGACTTTTTGCTGCGTCTGTGTCGATGTCGATGCCGTGCCTGGGCGACTGCTGGCTCGGCTGGCTGACTTGATGGCTGTTGGGCCGGGTTGATGGTGCGTACGATTTCTGCTCTACGTCTGGAGCTGCTGCTGCTGCTGTGCTGTGGACACTTGCTGATGTAGTAGCCGCCATTGGGTGACACGGTTCCAATGCAGCTGCAGACGTAGCCTGCCCGTTTTTTGGCACGGCATTGATTTTCTTCGAGATGCCCGTATTGATGCACTCCAACAGCAATTTCTCATCCTTGCGCTCACGCTCTCGCTCCCGCTGATGTTGCTGGTGATGATGATGGTGGTGATGGCGCTGTCGCTTCGACTGCACTGGCAACTGCACGGGCAGCGAATCAAACTGCTTCAGATTGGGATTTGAGTGTGTCGTGGAGCTGTTCAGTTGCAGATGCTGCTGCTGCTGGAGGTGCTGCTGCGATCTGCTCGGCTCCTTGGACTTGTACATGCCATTCAAAATGCACAGCTCAAACAGCGACTTGGACTGATTGTCATTTGAGTCGCTGGAGTCCACTGAGCTGTACGATTCCTGCTGCACCGTCTTGCGCGTACTCATTGCCGAATTCAAGGAGCACGCCGAGGTGGCCGCATTGATGGCTATGGGCTGGGACGAGGAACACAGCGAGCTGGACCGTTTGCTGCTCGTTGCGCTCGTGCCGCTGAAGCCCAGATTCGACTTGGGTCTATTGCAGCCGGCGGCAATAGCCTGCTTCATCGCGAGGAAATAAGAATTAGTGCACATATTTAATTTGATATCACTTTGGGCTCACCTGACTCAGCAAATTGGTATCATCCTCGGAGTCGATGGACAAAGAGCTCAACGAATCATCCTGCCAATGCGGCGGCCGACTGACCTGCTCCTGGACTGGAGCCATACTCTCTGACTTCACGGCAGATGCATCGGACATGCTGGAAGAGATATTATGTTATTATTAATGTTTTTAAATCCTTGTTCATCATGGACATGTGAGCAACTCTGATCCAAAATTAAATATCACATCAAATATATATTCAACCATACTTCACCCACGCTTACCCAGTTGTTTCCTGCAGCTGCACCGCTGGTCCAACCAGGCTAGAGCCCACGGTTAGATTGGACAAACCGGAGACGACAGAAAAATTGCATGGACTGTCTTCCACCAAATATTTACTCATCTCATCGCTGACTGGCAAATAGGTGGAGAGCATGTTGCCGCCTCGGCGCAGCATCGCAATGGGATCCTCGTTAAGGGGCGCCACTGACATCGGACTGGGCTTCTGCATCCCGTCGCGAATGCATTGCTGCAGCATGGCAGCAGCACCAGCGCCACCGCCACAATCTGATGCATTAGAAGAGACATCGTCGGAGAGATTGAGGGAGCAGCGTTGCGGCTGTGCTTCAGCTGTCGAATTCATGGATATGGCCGAAAGATTGGTGTTGCTGCCCACCTTCGAGAGCAATGCGGGCGTGTCCTCAGTGCAGTAGCTGCGAGTCGTCTCCTCCGCAGAGACTGCTGCAGCTCCCGTTCCAGTTCCAGCTCCAGAGCCACTGCCTGCAGCTCCCGCTGTGGCCGCCACCGCCGGCCGCTGCATGCCCATATTGATGCAGCTGGCTAGCAGCAGTTCGTCCTCCTTGTCGACATCGTTGTCTTCGCCCATGGGCTTATCATCGTCAACAATGCTCAAGTTACTAAGGCTGGTGGCGCCAGAGAACTGAGCCGGCGTGTTCTCCACGTTAAACTTGCTCAGATCATCCTCGAAGACGCTGCGCAACGGCTGCTGGCGTCTACCGTTGCCAGCAGGCAGGGCAACATTAGCGCCTGTCACGTTGCTGCGCCTCGGCGATTGCGGCATGCTCTGCGTGGGCGAGTCAGGCAGCTCTGAGGGAGAGATGACTCCACTGGCCAGACGACTGAAGTCACTGACCACCGAGCTCTTGTCATCACAATTAGCCACATCCACGTCCAGGGAGTCCATGGAGCTGCGCCGAGAAAACATTAACGGCGTCTCTAGCGCCGAATTGGTTTTGGCCGGTGTTGGTTCTTCCTGCGGTTGCATCTCTGGCTGCTCCGTTTGCTGCAGCTCCTCCAGTTTGGCTGATTTGCTGTCGGCCTTTGTGGCACATTTGCCGGGCTCGTCCAGACTGCTGAGCGAATCGTAGCGACTGAAGTAGCCGGGCGTGCCTTCCTCGCAGTAATTGATGGGCTTCTCGGGCGTATAGGAGCCGGAAGCCAGAGCCGAGGACAGTTTGGAGGATTGCTGCTTGGGTGCCTGCGGTTGCACCAATGCACTCTCCTCCACGCCGCTGGGTTTGATAGTTGCCTCAACTGGCGACGATGATTCTGCGTCCGCCTCCGCCTTGGCCGCCTGGCGCAAATCCGTGACAGATGCCGCATTCGATATGACATATGGCGTATCCTCGGTCTGATAGCACTTGACGCTGTCGTCCAGCATAAGCAGTATCTCCTGGCCCTCGCCTGTTGCCTTGACGTTCGTGCTACAGCCCGAGGCGGACTTCATGTCCGACTCCAACTGATTCTCCGCATAACGTAGGCTGAAGTCCGTGGGCTGATCCAAGTCCGTTTCTTGATATGTTGTTGTTTTGCCGCTGCTATTGGTCGCTCCTTCGCTATACTTTGCCGAATAATCAATGGGCTGTTCCTCCGTGGCCTCCACATCGTTCTCCAGCTCCAGTTCAAAGTTACCCTGCCTTTGGGCTGCATCGGAGCGCATCAGATGCTCATAGGCCGTGTCCGACTTGGCCGAATAGACAGAGTCTCGGCTCTCGCTCTTGGTCAACAGGGCGGAGCGCGACAAACGTGTGGGAGCCGGATGGCGACGCGTCTTATGGGAAATGCCGCTCATGCCGATGCTATTCTTATTGCTATTGCTATTGCAATTGATATTGCTATTGCTGTTGTTGCTCTCCAAGTTGTCACAGGTCTCGGCATGCCGTTCGCCCAGCTCCTGCTGCAGCGCCTTCTGCTTGCGCGCCTTCAGCGTGGGCAGCTGCTTGAGCCCCATGGAGCGGGCAATCGGATCCAATTGATCCTGATTCTGCACAGCGGGCCGAAAATTCAATAGATTCTTCAGCGCCGATGAGCTGCCCTCCGAGATCATGGCATGCTTGGAGTGTATCAACGAGCGCAGCATCGGCACCGCGCCATTATCCCATAAGAACTTTTGATCCTCCGGACAGCGTGCCGACAAATTCCACAGTGTGCCGCACGAGTTGCTCACCACAGTCAAGCTCTCGGACTTGAGCTGCTGCAGCAGGATGGCCAGACAATTGTGCTGGCGCAAGATCTGACGATACGGTTCACACACGGCTATGTGGCTGGAGACATTGCGTAGAATGCCGCCGGCATTCTCGATGATCTTCAGGGTCTTGCTGGGCCCCTCATAGCTGAGCATGCCCACCAGGAAGGCGAGGGCGCCCTCGACGGCACAGAACTCCGCCTTGTTGGTGCTGCAGTGCGCCGAGAGGTTCCACAGTGCCGAGAGGATGGCCTTCAGCGTATTCTCGCTCTTGTTGCGCATCGCTGCTCTGGCCAATGCCGTCACAGTTCCAATCTCGTTCAGCACCGCCTTCATGTTGCTGTCCGCGCGCCAGGAGAGATTACGCAGCACACTGGCCGTAACCTGGAGCAGATCGTCGGGTCCGCTAGTGTCCAGCTGGGCGACCAGCGCCTCCATGAAGGGCTTTTGACCACAGAGCAGCGCCTTGTTGTTCTCATCGCCGAATGTAAGATTAGTGAGCGCCATCAGCGCGTAACGCCGCAGCGAATTGCAGCACTGATCCTCCGGTTTAGGTCCGTGCACAGCATGATCCAGGTGCACCAGATTGGGTATCACCTGCAGGGCGCCCAGCTCGCACATAGCATGCCGATGCTCCTCGTCGAAGCTGACCTTCATCAGGGACGATATGGCCGCCAGCGGATGACGGTCCGAGTCATCGGCAATGGCCTCGCCGCCGCTCTGCAACAGAGTCTTCAGGAAGTTGCAGTAATCCACAATCTGATCGAGCAGGCGCAACACCTTCGCCTCTCGTCTGCCCGCCTTCTCATCCGGATGACTATGCACCACATTGTGCAGCGCGAGGCTGGCGCACTTGCGCACCTCTTGCTCGTTATCCGGCGCATGCATCATCTGCACCAGCAGCGGCATGCAACCGGAGCGGCGCAACGTGGCACAACTCTGACTATTCGCGGACAGCTCGAGAAACTTTTTCGACATCTCCAGCGGATCGTTGGAGCCCAGCATGGATAGTAGCGAGTAAACACACTCGACTTTGGCGCCTAGTGTGGCATCCACATCGCTTGTGCTCGTCCAGGCAGTACCTTTGGGTAGGCGTGGTAAGGGTGGAGGCGCCGCATCGCCATCCAAAAACCGGGAGAGCGTATACGAGGGCTCCTTGCTGCTCGAGACCCGACTACCCATACTTGTCCCCACTAGCCCACCTCCGATTCCTGCTCCAGCTGGCGAACCCAGTCGCTGGGCTGGAAGCAGCTCCTTTTGCTGATGCTGCTGTGCCGACTGCCGCTCGAAATTGCGATCTAGGCTGCGATGCTCGCGCAGCTCCTGCGCCAACATATAATCGGGCGGTATAGGATTCTCATCCAGGAAGTGCTTTGCTGCCTTCTTAGCGCCAACTGCGCCGCTGCTTTGCGTATAGTGCAGCGTATTATCATCCTGGGTGAACTCCTTCTTGGTATAGCCACTGGCGGCCAGCTCGTAATCGCTTATCTCACCATCCCGCTCGAATTTCTTGTCCATTTTCAGCTGTTCACCGGCGGCGATTCTATAGCCATAGTTCTCCTCATAGTCTGGCGGCGCTGCAGCATCATAGTCTAAGAAATGTGGCTTACGTTCGGGCACAGCATCCACATCCACATCCACATCGACATCCACATCTACATCATCGTCTACATCCGCATCTACATCGACATCGGTATCATCTAGGCAGACGCCAGCCATGCCCAGCACAATACTATCCTGGCCACCGCCAGTCTCCTCCAGATCTGATGTGAGCGTTGGCTGCAACATGATCACAGCTCCCAACTGGATCTGGTTTTTTACTCAAAGCCAAATGCCAGAGTCAATGCGCCATGCCCTGCAATTACGAGTGAGAGGCGTTGGTTATAAATTTCAAGATGAGTTAGCCGATCAGCTGGGCGTCGAGGCGTCGCTCTTCTATTTATAGCTACAGCTACAGATATATGCATATCCATCTCTCTCTATATATATACACACACTTATAAATATATCTAGCCTGCCCACCACCGGTTGGCCAAGTTGGGCCCTTGAGCGAGACGCTGGCAGCTGCAGCAATCGAGACTCCAGAATATCAGGTGTAAGCTCAAGTGTGCGGTCTATAACAGGTAATAAACGACTCAGCCACAAGATGCCATAGATAATGACTACCAGATACCCTATAATATTATTGTAAGCAGAAAATTTGCAGAATCGTTGGGAAGGTTAGTTATTAAATATTAATATGTATATAACAAATGTTAGTATGTATATATTTGCATTTCTCACAGACTCTCTCTTTCACGATTTCAATTTATTTCATCACATTTCTATCTCTTCATTTCAAATTAAACTATATTTTATTCTCTGTAAGTATTTGTTTCTCTCTCACTCCCTCTGCCCCTGCCCCTCTTCCGCTTACATCCTTTTCTGTCACAAAGTAATATAGACTTTATGTGGAAACGTTAACATTAAAATGTCAACCATACGAAATTATGAAAATCGCATAGAAAGGCATATAAATTATGCATGTTATGCAACTATTGAAGTGTATGTTTGACTCAATATACCCTCGCCAGATGCTACCCAGTGCTAATATATAAACTAATACAATCATTATGATCATGATTGTGATCGTAATTAGCTGGCGCTGCATCTATTTTTTTTTTTTTAGAAAGTTAGCGGATCGGCAACGTCTTTGCGGAATTTCCAGTGCATGAAAAAGATACAGATGCGTTTTCAGCTGCTTAATTTCATTGTTGTTGTTGCTGTTATATTTTTCATTTGAGCTGCCGTTGAGTTATGCGGCTTGCAATTGGCGACTGCATTTCTGATGGCAGCGGCGCATGCGCCGTATAATTGGATATATGCGTATGCACGCATACATATGTATATGAATGCATGTGTGTGCGTGCTTGTGTGTGTGACATGGTTACGTTTTATATTCTCATGGATGGAGCTGCTTAGCTTGTGCACTGTGGCACCCTAAACTCAGATCATACATACATATGTACAAACATATATGTACTTCAGGCTCCAATTGGCAAATTCATCAAAAACTAATTTGCAAATAGAATGAAGTCTTCCAATTGGACAATAACGGAAATGAATGGCAAAACAGTAATCACTCGAAATGTAGAACGTTTAAATTGGCAACAATTGTCATTCTTAATGTATTGAACGCATTTAATAAATTATGTCTCTGTTCTTTAACTATTTTGAATAAATTACATTAAATAAACTTGCAGTAATTCTATTCAAATATAATTTATAAAATGTATTTCATTAATATTTATATGAAAGAAAAAAATGTTTAAATTAAAAAAAAAAAAATGTCTGCATAAAATTATAAAATTCTATTTAGCGGACAATCACTGTACACGCATATTACGTATACAATTCTAATAAGCACTGCGAAACACTGTCCAAACGTATAAATATGGATATGTACATACATACATATGTACATAAGTATATGTGTATGCAAGTCAATAATAAATAACTAGTGATTCGCTTACTCAATCCATGTGCGACCCTCTTTGAAATATAATACGTAACAATACAAATTCGGAGCAGTCTGATAAGAACCACTTTCTGATAAATGGAGCACATTCATTGTGTGTTCGTGTGTGTGTATATATATGTATGTGTGTGTACATACATTTACCCACGTATGTATGTACATAGCCGGCATTTTAGCATATCGAATGAATCAACAGTTCATCAATTAGTCAAATCCTATGCAAGAGTAGTGTATGTGCATACACATACATTCATACATATGTATGTGTAAATTTGTACTTATTGTTGGCAAGTATCGCAAGGAATTCGTATGCGTCACTTGTCTAGTCGGGCGCCGCTTCTCCCGCTGTCTTGCGTGTCATTAACCGACCAGCTAGATATGTACATACATATGTACGTATTTAAGTAAATACTCACACACACACACATACACATATTTACATCAGCGAAGACCACAAAAGGAAGCGACGTTTTGTCTTGGCACACATTTTGCATACCAAAAATCCAAACAGCAGAACTATCGCCAAGCACTATACGATTGAAGATTGAGAAATGAGATGGGCAGACAACAGGCATTAAAAAGAGATATGATGGAAGTATGCGCAAAAATACCAAGAACAAAATTATGGCAAGCTAGTCGCACTTTGAATACTCTCACTGTGTTTCTTGCACTTGTTACTCGAAACAGAAACTACGAACAGTTATTAATAACATTATATATGATATACTGAATTATTCATTAATTATTATTATTCCTTTTCTTTGTTAAAAATGAGTATATTGTGAAAATAATAGCAACATATTTTAATATTGAAATTTATGATAAGAACCAATCGAGACCACAATACGCTTCAAAAACATCATATTTTCCTGTTTTGTAAAGAAAGTGGTTTTCTTATTTTCATAAACTTGTATATAAATTATTTATAGAGCAGCGTTGTCACAAGCTCAAAGACAATACTTAAGTACTTTCCGTGCCATAATAAAAGTACGCGCCCGTTCCCATAAATATGAATATATATGTATATACACAAACATATATGTATGCATATGCATATATGTATGTGTGTATGCGCAAGACAGTATGTGTTATTTTAATGAACGTCTTTCGCTTCTGTTTTTTTTTTTTTTTTTTTTTTTTTAAAGGTTGTTTTTATATGTATAGTTTGTCCAGTTTTTCTTTTTGCAAGCAAAGATCATTATTATGTAAATGGAAGCAAAGTAAAAGGGAAACTAAATACATGAACTAAGCCAGTAGTAGTTGGCTTAACTATTTCGCGACTGTCGCTCTTTCGACCAAAAACAATTAAACATCAAATAAAAAATAAAAACAAAAGCAACCAAAGCGAAACCCCTAGAGCATGCATAATAAATAAATACATGTGAAAACGCATACGAATTCAAACACACTCACAATGCAGACGCAGTGATTAATTATGGTAAACAAGAGTGGGAAAAATGACCAAACAGAAATGAAAACTTATCAATTAGCTGCGCTACATTCACTTTGCAGCACTAACAGCACCAACAACAACAACAGCACCAACAACGCGCACAGCCTATGCAGTTGATAAAGGAGCCTGCAGCTTGAAAAGACAATACAGATGCACAAAGCACACACCCACACACGGCGCAGTCGCTTGCACACACACACACAATTCTGCTCACGCTCGCACACATACATACGTATACGCGCGCCAATTGGATTTTATTGATTTTTCCTGTAAAAGGAATATGCACGGAAATGAAAAACGCCAAAATAAAACTTTAAAACTTGACAATTATTTAATTGGTCTTAGCGTAGGCTAAGCCACATAGTTTGTTTCATATATTATTTTCGTTGGTTCTGTCACATACATACAAAAAATAAAGAAGATTTTATTGAGTCTCCCACACAGCGACAATTTAGTTAGTGCATACCTTGATCAAAAGTTCTTAATAGCTCGTAGCAGCTGGTGAGTTGAGATTAGACACCTTTCATGCTTTATCTTAGATGTTTACTTTGAGCGATTGCATTTATTTATAAGTCTTACACATTTCGCGATAAAAACAAATAATAGCGGACGTACTTTTTAATTTGGTTTTACGACGAACGTCCGTGCGTAGCGGTTTTGCGAGACACAGCCAATTCTTATTGGTGATATACTAGTGATGGACTTTAATCACCGATAATAAGTTAACATTTCATCCAACTGTTAATACCATTGTTAGGTGGGGTTGAAAAATACTGAATATGTTAAATTTATCAACTCAAAAAAACTTATAGTTATTATTTTAAAATCTAAAACATAGTTCAGAATATATCTGTTGCATCAATCAAATTATAATTGCAGAAATATACTCTTCAAATATATAATATATTTTCGCAAACTGAATTTATACAAAAATGTTCTCAAAAACCGCCTAAACAAGATAAATATATCGAAATCGATACAAAGCTAACAAAGAAACCTATTGTAATCGAAACTGAACAGTCGGTGGCAGCCAGTCACAATAGCAAACATCAAACAAAAACTATATTGAAATTGCAAATCACTTGTAAATTGACTTCCTGTGCTTGTAGATTTGCTCCAGTGACAGAATGGAACAAATGGACATTGATGTCGATGTAACAGCCAAGCCGAGCACTTCATCATCAGCCGCTGCATCCGCAGCAGCTGGCGATGCCGCCGGCAACAAACAGCCTCAAACCAAAGGGAACATTATGGCTGCGACGGGCACAATTGCGTCGGTGACAATTTCATTGCATCCATTGGTCATCATGAATATATCAGAGCACTGGACACGCTTCCGGGCGCAGCACGGTGAGTCTTGTCAGGTGTACGGCGCACTGATAGGCAAGCAGAAGGGTCGTAATATCGAGGTGATGAATTCCTTTGAGCTTAAAACCGATGAAATTGGCGAGGAAACAATTATCAACAGAGACTATTACAACAAAAAGGAACAACAATACAAGCAGGTAAGTTTAGTTAACCTAATCAACCCTCTTTTTGGCTGCTTCATTTAAACGTCTCGGTTTGCAGGTGTTTAGCGATCTGGATTTCATTGGCTGGTATACAACGGGTGACAGTCCGAGTGCCGGCGACATAAAGATTCAAAAACAAATTGCCGAAATTAACGAGTGCCCCATTATGCTGCAGCTGAATCCGTTGCCACGCAGTGTCGACCAGTTGCCAGTGAAGCTATTCGAATCGCTAATCGATTTGGTGGATGGCGAGGCGACCATGCTCTTCGTTCCGCTTACCTACACGCTGGCCACTGAGGAGGCAGAGCGAATTGGCGTGGATCATGTGGCACGCATGACCACAAACGAGTCCGGCGAGAAGAGCGTGGTTGCCGAGCATCTGGTGGCACAGGATAGCGCCATTAAAATGCTAAATACTCGCATCAAAATCGTCTTACAATACATCAAAGATGTCGAGGCGGGCAAACTGAAGCCGAATCAGGAAATACTGCGAGAAGCGTATGCCCTGTGCCATCGCCTGCCCATCATGCAGGTGCCCGCTTTCCAGGAAGAGCTGTACACACAATGCAACGATGTTGGCTTGATCAGCTACCTGGGCACTCTGACCAAGGGGTGCAATGATATGCATCAATTCGTGAACAAATTCAATATGCTCTACGATCGCCAGGGTTCGTCGCGACGCATGCGCGGACTCTATCCCTAAGCGGACAACTGGAGATATTTATTTTAAATATACATATATATATATATATATTCTGAATTGCTGCCCATTAAATGTGAAACACTACAAAGATTTGGAGAATTTATAGTAATGCTTAGAAGTGGAGGGCAGAATATATATATTAAATGGATTTCTGATCTGATTTAACTATGTTATACATTAATCTTCCCGTTTGTGTAGTAACGATAGCCTCATCTTCAAAGATCTTTGATCCATTTTGAAGCTTTTTCAAAATATCTCCAAACGAATCCACCTTTACTTCAAAGTACTTTTCCTGCAAATAGTACTTAGATTTATTTTTCTGTAATTTTTATTATTTTTTGCAAACTACACACACAGTTGGAATTAAGCAGTTGGGGGAAACCACATACATATACCTGTTTATCACTTTCTCATCTTACGCTTCTGCATACGTACAGAGCTTCAAGCTACTTAAATTCAAATCAAATGTGTCCTAAACACTTAAATATATAAATTTCTGCGGTGGGCCCGTTCTCTCTTTAGTGATTATAATCGTCTAGTTTGATGTTGGCAGCGTATTGCTGCAAAAACTCCACTTCCAGCGGATGCATCTCCTTGGCGGGTATTATCAGGGAGTGGAGTGGTCCGCCCAGATCAGTGGCACGCATCCCATGCAGCGTGCTAACAACAATTTCTTGCGTGTCTTGGCCAACGCGGGCCAGGCCCACGCACAGCGATTGTTCGTTCAGCACTGTGTTGCGCTCCAGAGCGTCCTTCTTCTCCACAATGGTCAGCAGCTGCTGGGCGGCTTCGGCGACGCTCATGAAGCGCGGCGGCATGTACTCCTTGCGTTTGCGCATTAGCGACTCGGGTGTGGGCTCCTTAACCTTAATATCAAGGAGACATAGCGTGTGCATGTTGTGCAGGCGATTCAGTTTAATTTTATCGTAGAAGCTGTCCGGCTTCCAGGTCTCATCCCAATACGGTATAGAGACAGTTTCGCCAAATTTGTAAAGCTGCAGACCACAGCAGCCAATGGCATTCATAATGGACGCATTATGTATGACCTTGTAGGGTATATTCTTCTCCTTGGCGCGCAGAATGAAGTCTGTGTGGGTGGTGGCTCCGAAGGGATCGCCCACCACAAGTAGGGCAACGTCTGATTCCCCAGCACCAGCCAAAATCTCATCGGCTCCCTGCTCCACAAGGTCACGGTCGGCCAGCAGCAGGGGACGCCCATAGAACTCTTGCTGAATAAAAAGCAATGAATATTTAAATAAAAAAACCAACAAATGGTCAATATATAGCTCGATATATAGCTCGATATTTTATAATTTAAGTTACACGCACTGCGGTCCCTACTCACCATATCCTCAAGGCTGCAGCCGAGAATTGAGGTATACATTTCCAGGTACACACGACTACATTGTTTTACAATTTCAAGGCCTTTCACTGTGATATCCTTGATATCGCCCAGGCCGAGTCCAATTAAATAGAACATATTGCTTGGTGATTTGCGCGCAACTTTCAATTGTTTTTTTATGTGTTTAGTTTTTTTTTAGCAAATATATATTATTGTATATATTAAAGGTCTGCGGAAACCGACACGTGCCCGTTATATTAGATTTGCACCTCGCTTGTTGCTTCTTCACGCGCGGACGACGCGATTGCACTAACATCTGTTTTACAGTGTTGCCATGTGCGCTATTTTAGAATTTGATTTAATGGCGCCGAAGATAAACGCACTGCTTGCAAGTGGTCACATTGGCACTTAAATTATTGAAAATTAATAATTATTAAGAAAAGGCAACGCGAATACTCTATTTTTCATTTTGTTATTCAAAAAGCGTAGCTTTGTATGTTTTTAAGGATTATTAGCCCATCTATTTAATTTTTTGTGCAGGACTACCTTTACAATCAAAAATACTAGAAATGTGTAGGTCACATATATTTTTCCGCAGTAGCCTGATATCGTTATCGAAATATATTACTGTGTGCTCCACGTGCGGCACTGCTATAATTTTGTTTCGTATTTTTCTGTTTGTATTCTAAGTACTGCTAGAAGGAAAGATGCCGGCCGTCAGGAAGCCCAAGCCTCAAAAAGCAAAGAAAGCAGTGACGCCATCCAAATCGTCGCCCCAAAGCAAGCAAGTGGTATCTGGCCAGGTAAGTCAGATATACAAAAACTAAGGAGCCCCAAGTAACGGTGTTAAAACGCCATTTTTACAGTTGATAAAGAAACTGGGAAAGGCCAAACCAGCTCCAAAGGTGCGCAGGGAGCGTGGAGTAGTATTCATCAAGCATTTGCCGCACGGCTTCTTTGAGCAACAATTACGTCAATATTTTAAGCAATTTGGAAATGTAACGCGGGTGCGACTCGCACGCTCCGAGCGAACCGGGGGCAGCAAAGGATATGCTTTCGTCGAGTTCGAATATCCAGAGGTGGCCAAAGTGGCGGCCAATACCATGGACAACTATCTAATGTTTCAGAAAGTCGTCAAAGCAACATATATACCACCAGAGAAGCAAAGATTCAATTATTTCAAAAATACTGTGAAGAAAGTTAAAAATAATGTAAGCAAAGAGCACAAAATGAAATATGAATTAATATAACCCTTTAAAATATCCCGATTTCTAGGCTGGTAAAGAGATTTACGTGTCTGATGTAACAAAAGCCACTCAGCGCAGTGTCAAGAAAATGAATGATTGGAACGAAGCTGCCTGTCAGAAGCGCACTGTCGCAGGCATCAAGAAGCTAAAGCAAATGGAAAAGAAATACAAGCATTTGGGCATTGATGTATCCAATTTAATTGTTAAACCCCTCAAGAAAATAAAGGAGACAACAGAGACAACGAAACCGTCGACGAGCAAAAAATCTAAAGGCGAACAAAAGGAACCGGAGCTGGCTGATCTTCTAGGCAACACCATTACCGAGGATTCGGATGATGAGGATTATGTGGATGCAAGTGATGATGATGATAGCGAGCCAGAACTGGACAGCGCTGAAGAGGATAGCGATAATGATTCTGAGGAGGAGGAGGAGGAGGATTATAAGAAGAAAGTGGTGAAGCCAATAGCAAAAGCCAAAAAGATTGAGAAGAAAAACACAGGCGCTGAGCGCTTAGTTGAGCTGACTAAACGCAAGCCTGGCACGGGTGGTGTGCAGAAAAAGAAGAAGCCCGTTGAAGCGCCCAAAGCTACGCAAAAGTCTGCTACAAAAACACTGCAGCTGGCCGCAGCCAAACAGCTGGCCAAGCCCTTGCAGAAGAAGATTGGCAAGAAGCTAAAGAAGTAGAATCGTAGTATATTTACCATAATAGTTAAGAAAACAAACATTTTGTATAAAGTAAACTAATTGCCGGCTTTTGTAGACCCGGACATCTCCATTTTGATGCGTTTGCATTTCATACGGCGATTTTGAAACCAAACCTTAACCTGACGCTCGCTCAGCTCTAGGGCGACGGCAATCTCATACCGACGTAACCGTGTGAGGTAATTGGAGTAGCGAAATTCCGCTTCCAGTTGCTTGAGCTGGGTTTTCGTAAAAGCTGTTCGTTCCTTACGTTGTGAACTGCTGCTGCTTCTGCTGCTGGCTGATATGTCAGTTGGCTGTTCCATGGTCGTGACAGAAGCAATGCTGTCTGCCAGTTGGAAAGCGTGGCAACTATATGCTGCAGCCGCATCTCCTGCCCAGGATCTGTTGCTGTATTCTTCATAGCTTGGCGCATTGGTCGGCTCGTAGTTGTAACTATAGTCAAAGTCCTCGTAGTCCTCATTTACATAGTAGGCGGCCAGATTTGTGCTGCAGTTCTTCATGGTAGCTCCTGCTGGTCGAACACTCTAATTAGTACTGAGCGCTCGGTCACACGAAGACGCCTCTTAAGTCGAGTTCGGTGTGCGAGCAGCTCATTGGCTGGTACTCTTCGCAGTCGATTGGCTCAATCTGTTTTTCCACTTAAATGTAAATGATGTGCTGCTGATATGATAATTGTGCGCAACATCTGGACACGCAGCCCCCGCCCGTCCCGCAGCCGACGACTCGACCAGCCGTATCGTCGCGTGCTCTACTCGGCTATGCTCTGTTCTGTAATGCCTCTGCACTCTGAGCACTTGTGACACCCACAAACTATGTTGTTGTTTTCTTAAGACGCGGATGGATAAACAAAACAACAACAAAAACTCAGCTAGAAACGGAAGTAGCTTCAGCTTGCAAGTATGTGTGTGGCTACTAGGTCTAACAACAAATATGAGTCAAGTGCTTTGTATGACTGAAAGAACTCTAAACATTTTTTAATATTGCTCATAAAAGTGCGTATATGAGAGATGATTGTCAATTGCACGCACTTTTTACTTGTTGGGCATCATTTGTCGGGGCTACGGTGCGGATATCCGCATCCACTGCTTTGGCTACTGATTAGCTCTTTATTAACCTATTTTGAAGTAATTAAAGAATAAACTACGCGTATTTTGTAAATTCAAATTATCGAAAGACCCGCCAAGCAACATCTGGCAACGCCATTAAATGTATTAATTGTATTTATTTTCATGTTGTTTACAAAAATAAGCACATACTACTTTTTTATTATTACAACAGTACTAACCTATTGATTAATAATTAATTCAGTTTTTGATAACTACATTTTCATTAAATTTAATAATTGTGCACAACTCTTTTATTTGGTGTCGGCATCGTACGATAATAAAAATACGGTCATGTAAAAAATCGAGTATATACTGCAATCGATATTCGCTCGCATACCTAGGTAAGCAAATGAATGCGGCTATTAAACATCGATAGACTGTAACAACAACAGAAAGGCGTCCGTGGTGTTCGGTTCGCGAGTCGCGCTTCTGCATCAAATTTTTTCTAATATAAATTAATTAAATTAATACAATACACGATATAGCTTATGTTAATAGCATAGCAATATATAAAAACGCGCGTCGCAATGATTAATTGAAATACTAGCCGCACCAGTGGCAGCCGTCCAGCAGCGACTGCGGCATAGTGTCGAAAGTGGAGAGAGAAGTCTTAAAAAAAAAAAAAAAACACCGAAAATCTTTTAAGTTTTTGTGTTTGTAGATGAGCGAGTGCTGAAAAATTGCGTTAAAAGAAAGTGGCGCTATTGGCTGAGTAGCAATTGAATTGCAAAATATGATCAACAAAATACGAGCAGTTAATTTTAAAGTTATACTTGTGTTGTAAGTGTGAGTGCGAGTGTGTGTGTGCTTGTGTCTGCGTTTGCGTGCATGCATTTGTGTGCGTTTGTGCCTGCGTGTAAGTGAAATAAAAGCAATTGTAAATGAGTGTGCAAAGAAGTTGTGAAGTGGCGGCAACGACAGCCAAGCCCAAAACTTCAGTCAAGCATTGCGAGAAGGAAGAACGCCACAAATATTAAAACAAAGTGTAAATGACGACAGCGTCAAACACGTTGGCAAATTAAATCCGACTAAATAAAAAAAAAAGAGAGAAAAAAAAAACATAAATATCGAAGTGAGCAACGGTCAGCAGTTCCAGGTGGTCAGCAGCAAAGAGCAGCAGCAACACACTCACAAACACACACACACACACCCGCACAGGGAGCGGCAACAGCAGCAGTGGGCGACAACGTCAACGTCGCGCAATGACCGAGGAATTGAAAGTGGTGCTGCGTCGCAGTCGCAGCGAGCAGCATTCCGGTTTCGGGTTTTCATTGCTCGGCACAACTGGACCGCCGCATGTCATCTACGACATTGTTGAGAATTCGCCGGCCGCCGACTGCGGTGCGGTAAGTAATATTTACAAATACATATGTACATACATGCAGATACAGATGTATATGCATGCACACTCTTTACTCTCACCCGCTTTGTATTTGTTCAAATATTAGACTCTAACTCCTTCTACCGCAAATGGTTTTGGCGTTTCGTACTCCTATTTGGGACACCCTATGGGTTGCCTGTGACTCTCCCCCACTTTGTGTTTATTCAAATATTGCACACCGAATCCCTCTACCACAAACGGTTATCCCACTTTTAGCGTTGCCGTATTCCCATTAGGGACTACCCTATGACTTCATCAACCACCGCAGCGCAACGCAACAGAACCAAGTGGTGAATATATGTGTGTTGCACCACCCCCTTTTTATGTCGCATTTCTTACGTTTGACTATATTGCATGTGTGTGTAAGTGTGTGAGTGTTGGTGTGTATGAAAAGCACTCAATTTAGCAGGCAGAGCGCAGGCAAAAGTCGCGCAACGCGACCTCGACTCAGTCATCGGCGTTGCCCATCTTCAATGACGCCCACTGTGATGTCATCGTGTCACTTGCTCTTTTATTGGGACCGCTGCCATTGACTAGCCACACAAATACACACTCACACAGCAAGAAGTAACACTATGTATCAATTTTCATTAGGGGTTTCGCTTCTATTTACTCTTGTTATTGAAATTCCCATGAAACGCTTTGCTCATTTCGATTTCAATTTAATAAAAATAAAAAATTAGGAAGTACAATCATACAAATAAATGTATATAAATATGTGCGTGCATTGGCACTAAAATCAAATACGAGAATTGGCAATTCGCTTTGCTATATCTACAGAAATTTTCGTTTTCATTTTCATTTCAATATATTATGTATGTATGTATGTGCAAGTATCTAAAAAGGCAAATAAATCATTTGCGCTGTACAATCATGACGCAAAAGATGTCTCGGAAATATATGTATTTTGAATAATATATTCGCAGTTAGTGGGCATCCAAATTCCATTTAAGTATCTTCACATAATGATAACAGATCTTTAAATAGCTAAGAGGTTAGCTAATATTGGCTTTTGTCTTTTGTTTGTTCAATGCTATCTTTTAAACAATCTCTTATCTTTTTCAATTTCATATCTGAGTTACAATTAGTTTGAGCTATACTCATTGAATGTGCCTACATACATACATGGATACATATATCTATAAATGTGTGACAATCCCTCAAGAATTAAATTTCAAAAGAAATGTTAGAAATGACATCGGAAATGCTTAGTTAGGGATATATCCACGTACACCGGGAGTTGCATTAGACGAAATCGGACGTGCTGCACATTTTAAATACATAAATTTCATTGAAAACTATATGGATCTTCAACTCTATTCAAAAGAAATGCAATGTAATCGAATAATCAACAACAACAACAGTTACAGCAAGAAAGCGCAGCTATAAACAGCAAAGCAAGGCAAAGACAAAATTATAAAAATAAGTCGTACTCACACAAACGTAGCCGTACAGACGTACAGACACACACACACAAGCACTTACTCACACTCATTCTTAAAGTTGTGCATAATTATCGGACACAGCAAATGTAAAGAAAATTAAAAAAAAAAAAAGAAACAAACAAGCAACTAAATGTTTGTGTACGTTTATTAGTATTGCTTTCGAGTATGGCTTTTGTTTTTATACCCTGAGCCCATTGAAAATGGGAAATCAGGGTATAATGGTTTTGTTAAAAGTATGTAACAGGCAGAAGGAGGCGTGGCAGACCCCACAAAGTATATATATTCTTGATCAGGGTGACGAGAAAAGTTGATATAGCCATGTCCGTCTGTCCGTCCGTCCGTCCGTCCGTCCGTCCGTCCGTCCGTCCGTCCGTATGTATGAACGCGTCGATTTCCGAAGATACAAAAGCTAGAGAGTTCATTCTTTTTGTGTTAGGTCCGTATATTGCACGCGCAGTACGAGTTTGTTTCAGAAATTCGATAACTTGTATATTTGCCAAGTTATCGATAAACGAATTTATCGGGAACCAGTTATAAAATTCTAGCTAATTCATCTTTAGAGTTAGACCCTCCAAATCTTCTGCATATATATAGATACTAATTTAATACAATTTCGGTTTTTGTCAGATTTTGGATTCCGGTCCCCACTTCGCCCCACCACCCCCCAAATATGAAAAAAATGCATTTCAAATACTAGAGACATGCAGTTTGGTTTAGCATATAGATATGAATATCATAATCATAATCTGAAAATATCAATACGATTGTCCATCTAGAAATAGAATTATTAATCATCAAAGTTTTCTCATCAAAATCCATGCGGCGCAGCAGCAAAGCAGCGAGACAGCAAGACGCTTGCAATGCTTACACACATACATGCATGCACGCGTAGATCAATGTCTATGTGTGCGTGTGGTTTTGCATGCGTGTAGAAACGAATCGAATAATTCTTGGAATATTATTCGTTCGAAGAAGGGCTCAGGGGATTTCGTAGTCGAGCAGTCTCGACTACAGCTTTCTTACTTGTTTTATTTTATTTATTTTTTTTTTTAAATTAATTTATTCGCACGACGCAAACAACAACAAGAGAGAAAAGTGTGAAAGCCAGAAGAAACACAAACACAAAGAGTCGACTGCAAAAAACGTGTTTGGAATTTTAAATTTAAATATTAAGTAATTTGACAAATACAAGAAAAACAATGCGATGTGCATATACATATGTACATACATACATACATATACAAAAGTTGTCAGTCAGCCGCAGCCGCAACGTGGCCAGCGTCGACGTCGACGCAGACACTAACAGAGCAAGCAGTTCGTCAACATCGCCGCCGGCGTTGTAATCGCACTCACACTTGCTCTTACACGCACACACACACGCACACCGGCACGCACTTTTTCAATTTGTTATTATCGCTTTCGCTTACAACTTGTTGTTCCTTTTCGAGGGGGATGCTAGTTTTGTCGCGCTATCTCGCGATGTCTACGGTTGTTTGTCTTTGGCTTTGACTGTTGCCCTGTTATTCTGTTCGGCGGCGTGCACAATAATTTTTCAATGAGCTGTGAATCTCATACAATTCACACACCATGTCCATTTCTGTGTGTGTATGCGTAGAAATATGTTCGAGTGCAAGAGCATATAATGCATTGTTATTTCTGAATATTAGTGCTGGACCGTGAAAGTCACGATAGCGATAGTTAATGAATAAGACAATTGAAATCTAATTATTAAGTGTTACCACATAATTGCAAAGCAGCTTCTTAAAATAACAGATATAAAATTATTAAATATTTAAATATGATGAAATATATGTATGTACATTTTTTTTTTTATATTAAAACGTGGATATGTGTACACAAATATATTATTTTCAATTAGCTATGTATATAAAATAAAGCATAAACAAGGCATCCTCTTCATGTCTTTTGCATTGTGTTCGCTCTTTGTTTTGGTTCTTCTTTTCTTCTTTTTGTTGTTCGCTGGCAGTTCTAATGCCCATTCTTTGTATGTATTTGCATTTGTGTGTGCGTGTGAGTTTGCTTGGTGTTGTTTGTTCACCAGTTGATACGACAACAAGTGAGAAATTTATATTAATTGCATGGATAACAAAAGAACTGGTTATTTGTTGAACATATCAAATGTTGTTTCCACCTAAGTCAGTTCATTTTCTATAAACAATCGGAGCTGAAACTGCATAAACGTGTGCTTGTGCGTCTTTGTGTATGTATTAATTTCATCATAACATCGAAAGACGGTACACAATGTCATTAATCAAATTCCTGGATATTCTACATTTTTGTAGATATTTTTTCTGTTCCTAACTAAATTGCTTTTTAATTTCCACTTTGGAGCTCAGACGAGTTTTCAGAATCAGTCTCTATTTAAATTACATGTATCTGCGAATATGTGTATGTGTGTGAATGAATGTGTGCGTTTGCTTTAAACTGGTCCAAAGGGTACATTATTAACAGCTTTAATCACCAACATTTCACACTGGACGCATCCACTTGGGTCTGCCATATACATATGTACATACATATGTATATTGTGTGGTCACAATCTTTCGCCTCACCCACTTCCTTCGCAGCCCCTTTCCATGAGCAAGTCGCAGAGGTCTGCTCGCACGATGTTGCAAAATTCTAACGCCAAGCTTAATTAGACTTTAACTGGAAGTGACTAACGACTTTTGTTATTGTGATGGCTGAAAAAAAAAAATTAATTGTCGCCGTCCGACAGCCAAACAAAAGGAACAAAAGAAAAGTAAAATAAAAAAAACTACAAGGCTCTATTGATTTTTTCTTGTTGTCTCTAAGTACAAGTTTTACAGACGAAACACACACACATACATATGTATATCAAAACATGTCTTTGTATTAGATGCATTGGGTCGTCTGCCGATCCGATGTATTAGATATGTGTGCGTGTGTCGATGTCTTCGATTTATGTATGTATTCGTCGGTGTCTTTACACATTAAGAAAATTGTCATCGAATGAACATTAAGTTCGCTACAGTAACAAATTTCAAGCTCTAGAAAATATAAAACTGTCATTTGTGGGTTCAATGTGCGTAGCACACGACTTGGTAGGTAGGTGGGCAGGTCACGACACGGTACGAACTAAGAAGAACTAACTTGCACGCGACACTTTGCCATTTCGATAAATGTCAATGTTCCACGTTAGACCAGACTAAAAGAGAGTTTATTCGTTGCCTTGTTATTCTCTTTGCTCTTAGCTGACAGTCAAAAGTACACACACTATAAAGTCAATTCGCTTTAATTGAATTAAAAAAGTTGAAAGAGAAAAGAGAAAAAAAAAGAAATGAAAAATTCGCGCGCGTTTATTAAGTTAGTTTTTACTAGTGGCTCAACGGGTGAAGCGGGCTGAAGTAAGATGAGGTAAGGAGAGGTGTAGTGTGGTGTGGTGAGATGAACTGAGCTGAGTAGTGCTTTGCTCTGCTGTACTGTGTGTGGGGGGGTGGCCTTTAAAGAGGTTGGTGGCGGCGTTGAGCGCACGCTGCGGTTCGTTGCACGACACGGCACAGCGAACATCGCAACAACAACAGCAACAGCATTTACGAAATAATAAGTTAGAACAATGAATGCATAAGGCACTCGGCATGCAAAAAGCAGCTGAAGAAAGCGCAGTGTGCAGTAAACTTTGCGCTAAATCTAAGCATTATATTTAAAAAGAGTGTTTGTTTGTGTGCGCCCAGGCGTCACAAAAGACGCTTTCAAACACTGCAACAAAAGCAACACTATAGTTTCTTGCTAATATATGTGTGTATGTGTGTATATAATGCACGTAATGTGCACACATGAGTATAAATGGCTGCACTTTGTCTGGCGGTGTTGCCACTTGGCTGCTGTCTGTTGGCTACAAATTGAGTGGCAGCACTTGTAGTTGTCATCCGTCTCGAGTTCTTTTAGCAAGTGTGCGTGCGTGTGTTTGCATATGTGTGTTTATGTTTACGATGCCTTACTTTGTTTTTGGTTTTCTTTGTTTGCATTCCCTTTGCCGTTTTTCGAATGCTCAATTAGACACAAAGTGGCCGACAAGCCGACCGACTACCTGATTGGCTTGGCGTACTCGGCTGGATGATGCCCCCTACCTTTAATGCCTTGGTTAGCTATTTCGGCATATATTTATGTATTGCAGTCGCGAAAGCGAATACGAGCGCAAATCAATAACAAAATGAGAACCGAAAATAAACTTCGATATGCAAAAAAAAAAAAAAAAATAAAGAAGAAAAAACATTTTGCTGGGTGGTTTGCTCGTGTTTTCGTAGTTTTCGCTTTGCTCAAATGCAAATACAGGTCAGATTGCTAGGCTGTTGTGAGGAGGAGGAGCAGGGGGTCACTATTCGTGCTAATTTCCCCTTGCCTAGGCTGGTATTTCTTTCTTTTATTTTGTATCTATATACGTACGTTTCCCCATAGCCTGGTCTGGTATTTTTGTAAAAAGTTTATTTCAGCGTTTCACACTAAATTAGGTAAAATCTGAAGTAGCTGTGAAAATGTCGTAAAAATTGAAATCCGAGTCTAAAAAACTTTGGCTACATACAGTTAGAAGTTGCGCAAAAAACTTGTTCTAGAGCAGAGCGATACGGTTTATTTGGATTACGAATTACGGTAAAAGGTATTTTATGGCTTTAAATGTGCATATTTACCAAGTTTATTCGAGCGCACATCGCGTAAATAACTTAATTCGAATGCCCGAAGGCAGATGTTTGTGCGAAAAAGAAACGTAAACAGCGTCAGAATTAACATTATGTCAAAACGGGGGTCGACCAACACTCAAATTGAGATAATTAAGCGCGACGAAAGCGATGCCATATCTCCATTTGTGACTTCCGCCCTTTAGCCGATTGCACAACACCTACACACATACAATCATACACACACACCTAGCTAGCTAGCTAGAAATGGTAAATGTGATTATTTGTTTACTCTTCGCTTGATTTATATGTACGATTTGGGAAAGGGAAGCGAAACGCACAATGGACAATGGACAGTTCAGATTGCTGGCAAGGTCGTTCGAAATCCGCACACACACTGCATACAGACATCCAATCCGAACTGAATACATTTGGAATGAGTGCAAATAAATGAGCGCGCGAATTAGGGATACGCTCAAGCAAAATCAAATTATGCAGTCTATTCAAATGAGACGTCAAAGCAGACAAACAAACTGACGGGCTGTGCCTGACAAGCTTGATGATAAATGACAGACAACACTGTGACTCTGCTGCACTGGTCACTTTGTTCACAATGGTTCACGCTATGAGCACAAGTGAAAGAGAAAGGCGACGTATGGCGTTACAACAAATAAAATAAAAACTAAGAAATCACATTGAAACAGAATGGCAAAGCTATTAGTAGAATAGCAGTTTGAAATTGTCTGTACCGTCAGCTAGCTATTCAGCCCATAGCCCACAACCCACTTAATCGCAGAATTGCCCTATTTTGTGTTTGCTTACCTTGTTAGAAATGTATGTACGTCATTGTGGCAGACAGCAGCTGGCCTGATGCCTGGATGTAGAATATTACAACTGGCAAGTTGTTTAACGCATATGCAAGGCCTTCTCTACTTTATATTGATTTTCTGAAAATTGTATCTTTTTTTTTTTTAGTGACTTAAAAATAAAGTGTAAGCTAGTGTTCTTAGGGTAAGACATGAATTTTTTTACTATAGAATTCTTTCAATATTAGTTTAAGATCGTTATTTTCCATAACACATCCATAAGCTCATGCTTTCGTTTAATAAATATCTTATGCTAATGATTTTTAATAATACTCTCATATATTCCAAAATCTTACCCCAAAGTTCATAGTTCGTGAGACGATGTAAAACACGACAGAGGCTCAGCTCTAGATTGCAGCCACTGTTAGCCGAGCCAATGCCTTCACATAACGGTGAAGGCAATGCTCGTGCCGCATCGCTTCGTACTTGACTAGGTCAACGCCATGTCGTCGACGTCGTCATCGATGGCATTGCGCTGACACTAATACAATCAATCCATTGCCTTGTTTACCTGCCTACTTGCCAACCAAGCAACCAGCCAGAAAGACAGCCGGCCTGCTGGTCTGATTGTGATTGGGTGGGCGTGCTGTTGTTGCTATTGTTAATTGATATTGCTGGCAGAATAAACTGATTTGCAGTCCAAAAAAAATTAAATACATGAGTTCAAGTAAAGACAACTACCGTATAATAAGGCAATCGAAATAAATAATAATATTGCTATTGAGATTGACACTAATTGAGGAATTTAGTGTTTATTTGACAGCAGATAACTGAAAACATGACCAAAATAATCAAACCGATACCAAAAATTATAATTCTAGTCGCTATCAGTGTTTACTTTGAATAAATTTCATTTAAGAACTTCGGTTTTGCAACCTTTGAGTATTATAAGTACCAGAGCAATTATGAATATCTCACTTATTAATGTTGAATTGATTGCGATCAGCGTTTCAATTGGCAATTAAGCCAATTTGTCGATGTCTGGCAACTCTGACTATTGTGACTACATATGAAATTTCTCCTGCGAGAGCAACACTTGCATGCGCTCACGACGCGCCGCTCTTAAGCCCATTCGATTGCAACAACAACACCAAGTAGGTATTAGGATTGAGATTACACGAAGAAGGCATCAGATGAAAACGTGACATAGCGCAGGGCTCAAAATGATAAGTTGAGCGTTGAGTCGTCGTGAAAGCAAATCAATTTGCAACCAAATTCTACGGAATGCAAACAAATTTGCCGTGTTTACATGTGTATAAAACAGAAAAGTATGTGCATGTGTGTTGGGAATTTTCAAAACGTACATTTTGCTGCATTCCAATTAGACAGAAATTCAAAATGAGGTGTAAGCTTTTAATGAGATTTTGACTGGGACACAGCATAGGCTAACGGTTTTATGCTAATGCGTGGGTGTGCTTATGTGTAAGTATGTATATATATTTGTATATTAAGGTTCTGCTATACATTAAATTTGCATTAGGTGGGCCATTAATTAATGTATTTTTTATGGGACACTTATATTGCAAATATTACGTAAATGTTCACACATTTTAGCATACAATCTCATATATACCTAGGTATGTTTGCCGCTAATCAAGTGACTTGAAATTATTTTTTTGTATCAACATTTCCATGGCATTGAATTTTGCAGCAGCCCGCTACATTCGCTCTCTTTGTTGCATCTCTTTGCCGACCGTTCTCTCTCGCATTTTCTCTTTTTGTTATGCATGCTAGATGGAGGCGAGAGCTTCATGCAACTCTGCGCTCATCTGACATATATTGTGAACTAAACGTGCACATACCGCATAAATTAGTGCATTTTTTCTTTTTATCTCCTGGCACCTCTGCGAGTGAATGCAAATAAATATAAACAAGCAAAAGCTACGATATTGGGACTCTTTAAACGCACATTTCTAAATTGTGGTATCGGCAAGAAGTATCGTCCCTTTCGCGCCATTAATTATGCAATAAAAGAAATTTCACGTCTCTTGCATTTTGTATGAGCAGTGCTCCAATTTTGTTTGCTCGACTTTGGCGAAGAGTGGCTTCTATATGGAGCCGCATATCTGAAAAATGTATTGACTAAACTATGTGCCTTGGATTGGCCAGAGAAGTGCGTGCCCCACCATGGAGAGCTCATCAAACAACATATTTTTGACGTCAGCGCGAACAGGCGGACAAGGCGCCAATGCCAATTTCGCTTGTTTTCTATTTGTTATTTTTGTTGTTGTTATTATCGTTGTTGACACGCTGATGCGAATAAGTTTTAAAAATAGTTTTCAAGTGCCGACAACTTGGACTGACGGGGCATGTACATCCGCGTGCTCCATCGCCTTAGCGCAAATAAAAAAATCATATAAATATATTGTACTGAAGGAAAATCAATAATCATTTTGGTGCTTTATTTCGTTTCGATTCTAATCAGCAAATGTCTAAAATAATACTAAAATTTTTGTGAACATTTAATGTTTGAATATTTTTCTATATTTACAGGTCGAAGCGGGCGACGTTATATTAAAAGTCAATGGCATCGATGTGCACCGGCACACGACGAAGGAAGGCAAGTGCAGAGAGCAAAGTCTAAGCCTAATATATTTTACTAATCTTCGAATTAATTGCAGTGCTCAAGTGCTTACGCCTGTCGGAGAACTTAGTAACCTTGGAGCTGAAACGAGGCAAGTGACAAACACATAAGTAATCCGAAATATCGAAAATTTATGATTATATCATATATTTTTTTTTACAGATCCCAAGCTAAAAGCGCGAATTAAAGAGCAGTTGGCCAACACGCAGAGTCCGCATTACGTGGACATTGAATCTCCCATCAATATCTATGATTATAGCAGCAGTCCAAACGCCGCTTCGCCCAAGAATCAGCGACAGAATCAGAATCAGAATCAGTATCAGAAGGGGGCAACCACGCCCACAAACGCTGGTTCGCCCGCGCTGCGATATAAGTCGCCAACGCATTTGCCATCGTTACGCCAGAATTCCCCAACAACGGCGATAACATCAATTGCTGCAGCATCGACAACTACCACAATACACACGCACAGCCGCAACTCTTCCGCCAGCTCGACCAAAATACAAATGGTAGAATCAACAACGATTACGACGAGCATCAGCAACAGCAATATCGCATCATCACCCACGGCAGCAGGGAGCGGCGCCACCTCGCCGACTTTTCGACCCTCACGCATTCCACAGGCCCTGAAAGCCGTCGCCTCGAAGCCAGTGCCACAAGTACAGTCGCCGCAGCACAAGCGACCACGCCCCTCTCAAATTCCAACGAAGGCAGCTAACAGCAACGGCAACGGCCTGCAGCCACTGCAGCACTCGAACAGCTACAGCGGCAGTCCAGCCGTCACTCGGCAACGTAACGCGGAGCGCGAGCCAGAGCCGGAGCCCAATTCGGCACCGCCGCAGCCAGCGAAGGCGCCACGTTTTGAGGCGTACATGATGACCGGTGATCTAATATTGAATCTATCAAGAACACCTCAATCGAGTAATTTGATAACGACGCAAGCCAAGAAGGTAGGGTCCGCAAATAGTTCTCATTGCAGCGCTTTTTATATTCCTTTATTAAATGGAATCTCTTCAATTACAGGTGGACAGTCTGCGAGATTTCCCGAAGCGCAATGTGGTCAATGCTCGTGCAAATGGCGCCTTGGCACCGCGGGCTTCCGGCGAGTCTTCGCCAACATCCTCGTCGTCGGTGGACTCGCCCACCAATACGGCCAGCTCGGATTCCATCAAACGTGAGGCTAAGCTGCAGCGTGGTCAGCAGCAACAACAACAACAACAGCAGCAGCAGCAACAACAGCAACAGCAGCAACGCGATAGCATCAATAACAGCTATAATCGGCGGGATTCACTTACCAATGATACGTTGCTAATGTGTGAGGAGCTGGAGCGTGATGATGATGCCACGACAGACTACGGTGACAATAAGCGTCAGCAGCAACGACAGCAGCAGCAACAACAGCAGCGTTATCGACAGCAGCAGCAGCAACAACAGCGCTATGAGTACTACCAAAACGATGACGAACTGGAAGCAGATCAGGAGGAACGCGAAGAGGATCAAACGCATTACGACATCACAAACATTGAAACGTATCAGAGTGGCTTAGGTCGTGGTGAAGAGGATGATAGCGATCGTCAATGTTTGGTTGACGACGACGATGATGATTACAATGACGAAGACAATGATGCGGGTGATGAGGAATACTCCACGAATTCATTGGGATCGGGCACCGGCTCTACCAAGCAACGCATGCGGGCACTCAAGCAGCGCAGTGTGATGCGGCAACAGCAGCAGACGCAGCGTAATCGAGATGCTGTTGATTGTGCTGCACGAACAACGGGTGGTCATTCCGCATCCACATCCAACTCTTCTGGGACTGTTAAAAGTGAGGCCGTCCTAGGCCTGTGCCAGGACGAGACTTCCTTTTCGGTTCCAACCTCGCCAATTTCGCTGTCAGCTCCCCTGATCGATAAGGAGACGGCCAGCTCGGTGCCCACCAGTCCGGAGCCCAGTTCTCTAGCGGCCGAGTCGAGCAATAATGCGGTTGGCGTTGTGGTGCGACGCCACAATGGACATGTGGTGCGTAAGTGTGATGCGGCAGGTTTTCGCACTAGCAAATCTGAGGATCATCTGCAGCAGGTACAGCGCGAGGGCATGGCGGCTGTGATACCAATTGATATCGACGAGGATGTGAATAGTTCACTAAATACGTTGCTGGACACACGCCACGATTCGGAGGATTCCCAGGTAAACGTTGAACCAAGAGGCATAGCTAGTCAAAGCCCCCAATAGCTGTAAATAAATCTAGAGAGGCCTTCATAAGCAGGCATACATTTAGCCGAAAAGCCAACATATATACACAGAAATAGCTGTGCATTTTCAGATCCAGAACACGCACAGTGTCACAATGCCTAAAGTAGATTGTCATTGTTGGAGTGATTTATGTAGTGTAAAACTAGTCTGGTTGTTGTATTTTTATATAAGTAGGATTACAATGGTGTAACACCGTAGAACTCTTCAAATCCCTCATTATAGATGTAGTATATGTATATCATTCGTTGTATCGTGCGTATATTTGTAAATCCATCATACATCAAGTTTCCACTTTACTTAATCGTTACCCCTTACTCGTTAACTGTTACTCTTTAATCGTTACTTTTTACTCGTTACTATTTAATTTCCTACTGTATGACAATTAACAACTACTTCTATTCTATCTTGTCTATCTTACTCTTACTCTTACTTGTGTTTCTTCTTTCTTTCCTTCCTTTCGTTTTCTCTGTTAATTCGCATTTTACCTGAACTTTTTCTATATAAATCTGCAAATTCTTGATAAATCTAACAAATAAACCTAGTCGACAACAACTGAATCAACAGTTAAGAACAACTCGTCGGCGCTGAACAACAACGAAGCCGAGTCGATCAGCATTAATAATAACAATGACAATAATAATGAGTGCAACGAATTGTCCCCAGCAACAACTCCAGCAAAAGCGAAAGTACCAACAATAACAACAACAGCAATGGCAACACCAACAGCAACACCAACACGAAGAGCAACAACGACTACAACAATCAGCGGCTGCAGCAACAAATTAAACTATATTTTACGCAAAAAGGTTGCCATTTGTTAAGCATGGCATGCACAACAACAATAATAATAATTAATGTGATTTGCTGTGTTTATCGTTTGCGAAATTTTATGTTTTGTTGCCCGCCTGTTGTGCTAAACGTTTGTATGTAGACAGCAAGTAGACAAAACTGAAGCTTACCGACACACAGATACTCTGAACACACAAATCGACACACAAACGGCTACACTTGGCAATTATTTAGGGTTCTCTCTCAGATTTGGCAACGGCATATGAAAATTTAACGTCAACAACAACAACAAAATCAATAATTTTTAAACAAATATATGATATATACTCTTCTCTATATACATATGAATCGTATCAATTGAACTCTTATTAATTAATATTTATTCAATGCAGGCATCGAATCGCGATCGCATCGTGTGGACTTATAATGCGCCATTGCAGCCGCATCAGTTGCAGCAACTTCAACAGCAGCAACAATTGCAACAGCAGCAACAACAACAACAACAACAGCAGCAACAACAACAGCAGCAACAACAACAGCAGCAGCAGCAACAACAACAACAGCAGCAGCAGCAGCAGCAGCAGCAGCAGCAGCAATACTACGGTCAGCAATCGAATTCAAATTCCCATTCAAGTTCCATTAGCTCATCGCCACAGAATTCGGCAGCCGGCAGTCCGGCCTCGCCCACGTCGGTGTCCTCGTCCGTTATGTCCTCTTCAGGCTCAAAGAGCGCACATCAACAACAGCAAATGCAGCAACAGCAACAACAGCGCGATCAGTTATCTGTTGACATGCCTGGTCTGTTGGTCTGCCCCAATGGTGGTGCAGCTAATAGTGCTAATGGTGGTGGTGGTGGTGGTGGTTTTGGCAACGATCAGAGCGTCTCAGAGGCCATTTCAAATATCTCTAGTCCCGACTATCAAGACGACGATAATTTATTAAGTTCTCGCGATATTTTAGGCGGCATGGTACTTAGCGATCCCAGCGATTCGGATTCCACCATTCTTGTCTCCGATGCGGCGGCCCAGCAGCGTCAGCAACAGCAACAGCTGAAGCAGCAGTTACGCGCCCAGCAACAACAGCGAGATCGGGAGCGCGATCGTGAACGGGATCCGTCCGAGCACAAGCTGGTCATACAGGTGCGTGGCATGGATAATAGCACGAACAACACCACCAGCAACACTACTCGATCCGAAGAGGATGGCAATACAATCACGGAGGAGCCACCTACAACGTTTGGTGCCCGCGAAGGATCGCCGCCCGTATCAGATGATGGTAGCGATGTGGAATCGCTGCATTCATATCACTACTCTCCGAAGGCCGTGGACATGCCCTCGGCCATACGCCTGGCCAAAAGACTGTACTCTCTCGATGGTTTCAAGAAGAGCGACGTATCGCGGCATCTCAGCAAAAAGTTTGTTAACCATTCTATAATCATTTGTGGTATAAGCTAATCATGAATTCTCTGTCCAGCAACGACTTTAGCCGCGCTGTAGCCGATGAGTATCTGAAACATTTTAATTTTGAAAAGAAATCTCTGGATCTTGCGCTGCGCGAATTTCTGCAGCAATTCTCACTGTCCGGCGAGACGCAGGAGCGTGAACGTGTGCTGGTACACTTCTCGAAGCGCTTCCTGGACTGCAATCCCGGCACCTTCAACTCCCAGGATGCTGTGCATACGCTAACATGCGCCATTATGCTGCTGAACACAGACCTGCATGGCCAAAATATCAGTCGCAAAATGAGCTGTGCTGAATTCGTGGACAATTTGGCCGATCTCAATGATGGCGAGAACTTTCCTAAGGATGTGCTCAAGTATTTGTACCAGGCCATCAAAACGAAGCCATTGGAATGGGCGCTGTAAGCATTTTGTTCAATCAATTAACATTTGACTCGTATTTAAATTGATTTATATTTTTTAGGGATGATGATGCAGGAGAGCAACAGCAGCAGCAGCGGTCAGGCAATAATAGTGGGCTGACAGGTGTCAGCCAGAATCCCTTCCTGGATGCACCCGAATCGGCTACGGCCGTGGAATACAAAAAGGGATATGTGATGCGTAAATGCTGTTATGATACCAGTTTTAAGAAAAGTTAGTAACAACTATAAAATCTTTTGAAAAATCAATAACAATTTACCCTTCAAAATCAGCTCCATTTGGTAAGCGCTCGTGGAAAATGTTTTTCATAACGTTGCGCGATCTTGTTTTATATCTGCACAAGGACGAACACGGCTTTCGCAAGAGCCAAGTAAGTAGAAGAGTATGTTTGCTTTCATGAGAATCAATTTGCTTAACACTCTGCTATAACATCGACAGATGTCCGACAATCTGCATAATGCTATACGCATACATCACGCACTGGCCACTATGGCCAACGACTACACTAAGAAGCAACATGTGTTCCGGCTGCAAACAGCCGACCAAGCCGAGTATCTGTTTCAGACCAGCGACTCGAAGGAACTGCACTCCTGGGTGGAGACCATAAACTATGTGTGCGCTGCGTTTTCGGCGCCGCAACTAGAAGGTGGCGTCGGTAGTCAAAAGCGTTTTCAGCGTCCGCTGTTGCCCAGCGCACAAACAAAACTGTCGATGGTAGGTGCCAGGCCTCTAATTATTGCATTATTCATTAATCATTGGTAACACAAATTTGCAGAAGGAGCAGCTTGAATCGCATGAGCTACAAGTGACCCAGTTAAAACACGAACTGAAGGAGCATCAAAAGACGCCCGTGCCCAGCAAAGGCTTGCCACTGCAAAACTTCAAAGAGAAGGAGGCCTACTTACAATATGAGGTGCGTGCTTGTATACAACCGTGTGGCACGCTTATTAATTAATGTGTTCGTTCCCTAGCTACGTCGCTACGAGGCTTATGTAAGCATTTTAAATGCCAAGCTGTTGGCCGAACAGCAGCCAATGGAGTTGCACTGTCAGCTGACAACACAGCCAACACTCGAGGAGGACGCGGACACATTCCCCATGGGCTTAGTTAGCATGCCCACAACGCCGCAAAGTATTAATACTCTACAGCAGCCGCCACAGTCGTCGCAACAGCAGCAGCAGTTTCAGCAGTCGACCAACAGCAGGTATGGTCAACAGCGAGCCAGGAACTCCTCAACTAGCGGCAATGCCCAGCAGGACATTGGCTGACGCGTAATGGGAGTTTTCTCAGCTTGTGTGGTTTAATGCAATAGACTCCCGCAAAAGTTACTTTTCTCGTTAATTGCGTGTTGTTCTGTTTAATTTCTGTGTTCGTTTTAACCCCCAGCTTGTGTTGCTTTTGTTAATTGTTGTGTTTGTCAGCTAGTCCTCTTATCAAACATATTATGTAAATACAAACCGTCCCGTGTTTTAAATGTTTTATGTTGCGCTTCGCATTAGTGTATGTTCCAGAAGTTTGTCTTCTTTCAATACTGTAACTTTAAACCACGCAGGAAGCTTTTATATCAAAATACTTTCAAATTAAACCCTAACAATAATTAATTGAGAATTAAGAGTTGCGCGTTAGCAATTAAAACTTCAAGGCGAATCCTAATATAATTAGTTTGTTTTTAAAAATAATTTTTAAAATCCACACAAATTACTGTGAAAACTCTAAGTAACAAATGGTTAGATTTATAAGAAAGCAAACATTCGCTTAGTTTAGAAGATAACGATAAACAGAAAATTAATTTTTCTAGCACATGTAGTAAACAGCAATTTTTGGCGTTCAACGAAAAAATTAGATCATAAAACAATTAAAAAAAAAAATTATTAACACAAATGTGGTTCAAATGTAGTAATGTTTACTGTTTATACCTTGCCTAAATGTATTCTAAATATACATACAAATTAGTAAAGTCGTTTATAAAGCGAAAACATTTTAATATATACATATATGAAAATAGTAATAGTATGACAAGTTAAATAATTAGAGCTCTTTGAGTCATATGCGCACACACTCACACAACTACTCTAATGTTTCTGTTTGATAATCAATGTAATAGTGGCCTATTTGTTAAAAAAAAAAACATAATTTCCACACACAAACAAACACAGACATCTCACTCTCACACGTATACTGATCTAAACTATATATAAGAATCATGCTAACCATGTGGACAATTCATATGCAAATGCTGCTTGTTTTCAGCATTCTCCCTATTCTGTTGCATTATGTTTCAAATCAAGCAAACAAAATAGCAAAAACCAAAAAGAAGAATTCTTGAATTTTTACAGATGGTTCGACGATGGCGCCTGCTGTTGTCTGGCGCCCTGGCGGCAATTGTTCTCCTATTTCAAAAGTCACTAAAAATGCAATTTTTAACACAGTTTTCACAAAAGCAACAAAGACAACAGCAACAACAACAACAATCAAGCACAAGTAACAATTGCACATTGGAGTCGAGCAACATGAACAACAAGAACAACAAGCAAAAGCAATATTCAATAGTTATTCAGATCCAAAAAATGTTTCGCCCCAAATGTGAGCAAATGAGTCAAATGCAAAATTTTTATGTTCAACTTTATTGTCAACTGTCCATTTTAAGTAGCTTGGCTGTATATATTTAAACTATATATAATCAGAATATATATTCTATTATTTTCATTTTCACAATATGCATATTTTGTTTATATCATTTGAAACACTTGTATACTTTGTATTAATATCATATTTGATTTTCACTTGCAGAAAAGAGAAGAAAAAGAAATAATTACGCATTTTCGTTTTGCTATTGATTTCCATCATTTCAACCACACACTAAAAACACTTGGCAATTGGTAAGTGCCGAGGCATTATTAACAAAAGAATAACCAAATTCAATTAATTCATACTTTTACAACTTATGCGTTTTTCTCTGTTTAATGCAGCCCATGTCTATGATCAAATACTCCAACTGCCACACACACTCACGCACACACCACTCAACACTCGACACTCAAATCGCTTACCAATACATCACTCGCATGGAGGGGCACTATACGATGCTGCCAAACCAGGGATTTGGGGGAGAAGGGAATTAGAGACTAATTAAAAGAAAAGAAGAACACTCACTCACGCATTGCGGCTGTGCCGTGCGATCGTGTGACGCCCAACAGTCTGCCAACAATTCAGAATTTATGTACATTTTTTAAGCTACATAAAATATTATGATGACTATCTGTAATCGCAAGTTGTTAATGGTATTTAGGTCCTACACACAAAACGCTCGTTCAACAGAGAACTACAAAAATTTCGAAAGAAACTCAGACCAATTATTTTGCTATTTTGTATAAAATTAATTGAACCCATGTCGGGTTTACCATCTAATATTTAAGAAGATTTAATTTGTATCGAAAAATTGGAATACAGATATGCCGGCAATTTTGCTGAGAGCAAAACCCGGCTAGTCGTGACATATAAACATATTTGAAGTCTTTAAAAAATGCCGAACTGTTTGATGTTCTATTATTTGGCAAGGCACTCTGATGAACGGCATTCAGTAGTGTACCCCTTATACACTACACTGCTTATTCACATACACAAAAAAAATATTATTATTTAAAAATGAAAGAAACTTACATCATTACCTATGCTATCATTATAAATGATAAAAATAAATTATTAAAAATTACTTTCTCTATACAATAAAAAATGAACAACAGCGAATTATATAGAAGAGTTATATAATTTGCTCGTTTAGCCTTTTTGCGTTAAGTATATTTCTCCAATATATTTATTACGGCTGCAAATATATATACATATATATAATTATTTATACAAAAACAATTGGTTGATTACGCGACAAGTCCACGTAGTTAGAATATGAAATTATAAGAATCGAGAAGAACCACACATTAAAATAAAAATAAAACGGAATACAATAACTTTGACTACATACATATGTATATTTTTTAATCTATATTATATTGTGTAATTATGTAAATGTAACTGTATAACAATTGTTTATAATTATTTTTAACAATTCTATTAAAAAGGCAATAAATTGAAAAATCAAACAAAACAATTTAAAACAAAAAACTAAAACTTATGCTGCTTAAAAAGAAAATATATGTGTATATACATATAATTTATTTAATACCTGTGAGGAAACACATTGTAATCCAAAAAATTCTTGCAAAGGAAAATAAATTTCTCGTTAAATGGACACGATTGATGAGACAATTAAGTGCTAGTGTTACACATCTATACATCACATATGCGTATACATTTAAAATTTATAAGAGCTAAGTGAAAGAGAACCAATCACAAAAGCATGACACATTAAAAACTTCCAACAAACATTAATTAAATGTGTTTATTTTCTTATGTGCTTCTTTAAGATTACGCGCCAATGTTTCAGGCAACGTAACTGTTGTATCGATAGTCGATATAATGCTATGAGTAAATTTTTGTATAAATAATAGATGAAATTTAGGTATCGATAACCGCTAAAAGCATTGCTCATAGTACGAATGTATTTTTTTTATTAAAGTACTCAGTTTCAGCAACAGCTGTTACTAACAGCTGTTTCATCGGCAACAGTTTTGTGTTTAGCCGTTAAGTTTACCTTAGTGTTTATTTATCAATTAAAATAATGCAATATAGATTATTAAGTGGGGCCATTAGGCGCTATAGGCTGGTGGGGAGGCAGAATGCGCAATTTTTCAAACGTTGTTACTGTGCAGATATTAGAAACATCGGTATTTTAGCACATATTGACGCAGGTAATAGTAAATATGCATAATTATTGTAAAATTACTTAAAATATAATTCCAAATACATTTAGGCAAAACAACAACCACCGAACGTATGCTTTTCTATGCGGGCAAAACACGGTCCTTGGGTGAAGTGCATCGCGGCAACACGGTAACGGATTACCTCACACAAGAGCGCGAACGCGGCATTACCATATGCAGTTCAGCTGTTACGTTTGGCTGGAATGGTAAGCGGTGGGTGACCCTCTTTAATGAATATTAACACCTAAACACTAAATTGTGATTTCCTTTAGTATTAATCTGCTAGACACACCCGGTCATATTGACTTTACAATGGAAGTAGAGCAGTCTCTACATGCCGTTGATGGCGTTATTATTGTGTTGGACGGCACCGCCGGCGTAGAAGCGCAAACAATTACTGTTTGGACACAGGCGGACAAACACAATCTCCCTCGGCTAGTTTTTGTTAACAAGATGGATCGCCCAGATGCAGATTTTGATAAATGCATTGACGACTTGAAGGCGAAAGTGGACGCTAAACCTATCCCTATGCAAATTCCAGCGAAGAGCATTGACGGACAGTTGGGTAAGCGAAACGAAAAGCGGCCGAATTAAAAATACCTAAAATCAATATCTTGCAGGCATATACGATGTAATCACAATGGAGCACTTGACATGGCAACAAAAGGATTTCGGTCGCATTTATAACAAAGTCAAACTAGAAGCTTCTGATGAGCTTCGACAATTGCAAGATAAACGCAATGAACTAATTGATAAGCTATCCGGCATCGATGATGAGCTGGCTGAAGTTGTTATTAGAACTGAAAGCTTTGACAATGTCAGCAGCGAGCTAATTGTGCAGGCTATACGACGCGCAACGTGCAGCCAAAAGGTTGTCCCCGTGTTCTTGGGCTCGGCATATAAAAATGTAGGCATTCAATGTCTGATGGATGCTGTGAATGCTTATCTGCCCACACCCGATGAACGAAATCAGATATACGATTGCTTCGGGTAATTAATCACCAGTCAGCAACTGTTTAAATATCCACTATAGTATTACATAATTACAGCAATGATCTGGCGGGCAAGGTGTTCAAAATCGTGCATGATAAACAGCGTGGTCCACTCACTCTCGTTCGCTTGATACGTGGCGAATTGAAGCGCGGAATGCGTGTTGTCTGTTCCCGTGGACAGGCTGAGGTTATAACGAAAATTTACGAGCCTCTGGCTGATGAATATCGGGAAGTAAACTCCATCCAAGCAGGCGATGTGGCCATATGCTCGGGCCTCAAGGTAAGCATCAAGTAGTATCCAATTGAATTGTGATAATCAGGATATTTTATAGTCAACAGTTACTGGCGATCTGCTTACTACTAGTCACACATCCTTAAAAAATGCACAGAAACGTTATCTGCAGGGTCGTGACTCGGCGGCTCCCCAAAAAGATATTGATAATGCATCTGATGATGATGAGTTGGATGCTAGTCATGAGCTGTTTTCACTTGAACCCAAAATACCTGATGCAGTTTACTTCTGCTCCATTGAGCCGCCCAGCATATCATCGCAAACGGCCATGGAACAGGCGCTCAAGCAACTGCAGCGAGAAGATCCCAGTCTGCGTGTCAGTTACGACTCCGTGACTGGTCAGACTGTTCTCGGCGGCATGGGTGAACTACATATGGACATTGTAAAGTCACGTCTGCTAACTGAATACAAAATCGATGTTGATCTGGGCCCGTTACAAATTGCTTACAAGGAGACCATCGAAACGCCGTCCATAACAACGTTGAGCGTGGAAAAGGAAATTGCGGGCAGCAAGCAAAATGTGAACATAACCCTGGAAGTTGTCAATAATCAGAGCGAGCTTTTCAGGTATATCCTCACGTATTTATATTTTCGAACTTTCATTACATATTTGATTTACTAAAGCTTACATAAATCACCTGAAAATTTACCAAATTTGAATGCCCTGCGTCCTCGAACTCTGCAAGTGGTGCGCAAAGGAGCAACGGCTGCTTTGGAGCGTGGACCGCGAGTTGGTGGTCACGTGGTGGATACACAGATACGTCTGCACAATATCACTGTGGGCCGTGGCACTGCCGATTCGTTTGTCATGGCCGCAGCGGCACAATGCGTACAAAAGGTTTGCCCGTCTCCTTTTATTTCATTTGAATAAATAAACAATTCAAATTTATGAACCAGCTCCTGACCACTAGCGGTACACGGCTACTGGAGCCTGTCATGGCCATCCAAATTGTAGCGCCTAATGAGCGGGTCTCTGGAATTATGGCAGATCTATCAAGACGTCGCTCAGTTATAAACGACGTTGTTCCCAAAGGAGACAGAAATAAGGTAAGGCAGTGTCATTTAGAAATGAGTAATATTTTAACTGTTAATTTTTTAGTTGATTTTTGTGAATGCGCCACTGGCGGAGCTATCCGGCTATTCCAGTGCATTGCGTACGATCAGCTCCGGCACGGCCAGCATGACAATGCAGCCGTGTGGCTTCTCTGAAATGAACCCTGTAGACGAGTCGATAGCCGTGCGTCGTGCCCAAGGATTGGAGTGACATGATGCCACATTAATGGTTGGCTAGTTCTAATTTACATGGTTCCCAATAAATGTTATGCCAAGTAGCAAGTGCAACATTTGTCGAATCTATAATTTTAACATTCATTTTGTATTTGTGTTCGAAATTAGTTTTTGAACTGACCAGATATTAGCAATTTTAAAATTTGTTAAAATTTTTGTTACCAAATTTATTTTGTGAATTCAACCGGGGCAAACTCTTTGGCACTGCAGAATGGCGTTCTCAACGCAAAAAATATTCTTTCATGTACCATTTATGAACGAGACGTACGACTTTGAGTGCGTGAACCCATGTGTGAAAATGGAAAGTTATTCATCTTCAATCGACAAGCGTTCTTGGTCAGCGAGTGATGCCAAAAAGTCTCGATTTCTGATTGATCTAGTGGGTTGCCATACATTGGTTGCCGTGCGCCGCCAGACGAAACGCAGCAGATCACCTGGTAAAGGTGGTAGTGGTCGTGGGCATAGTGGGGGCAAGGCGCAAAATGCGGAACGGAAAAAGAATAGAAAGATTCAAGATTCAAGACCTCAGAGCCCAGTTCGTCGAGCACGTTCGGAGCCAGATAGTAGGCATGCATCTAGCCCCAACCTGGTCAAAGGACGCAGCGGTTACGGGGGGCCAGGTCCGGGACAAAGAGGACATGGTCAGCCAGGCAGACGATTTTCAGGACCAAATCAAGTTTATGGAAATATTGTTCAACGCCAAAGAAGTTTTCGTGGTCCTTATGTGGAGAATGAGGGGCGTGGGGGAAGAGGTTCCATCGCACAACAGGACTGGCCACAGGCAAGTCGTGGTGAATTAAATAAAGGACCAAGACATGATAAAGATGGTTATGAATGGCCTGGCCAGTACGGATATGTATGCGCTGCTCATGGGCAGAGTGGCGATCAGTATAGCTATGAAGATCCAGGTCGTCCAGACCCGGAAAGAAATTATTCTGAAAACCAGGAAGACTACTATAGTCAAAGAACAGATCATGAGCAAGGATATAACGATAACGTAGAATCAGGTTATTGGAGAAATGATAATTACGGCGATCAAGGACCAATTCAATACCAAGGACAGCCAGAACAGAATTGTTATGGAGCTCCAAATCAAGAGAGTCCAGAACAAGGAGACCGAGATGGTAGTGGACCAGGTCAGTACACAAATGGTTACGGATATTCGAGTCATCAAGGTCACGGCAATCATCCCAATTGGAACTCCGACGCACGTCAGATAAATGACCAAGTGCGTTATGAAGATGAGTATAGAGATAGACAGGGAGAAAATTGTGGTAGGCCAGAAGAGGGCTGGAGCAGCTATGAAGGCGAGGTGCAGCAGAATCAGTGGCATAATGATCATGGCGGACAAGAACTGAATCAAAGTCAAAATGCTAATGGAAATCCGAATCAAGATAACGAACAGAGTTGGGTCGACTACCAGGCTCGAAATCAAACAGTTGCAAATAGGTTTGACTCATCTCAATATCATGATGCTAATTAATAAATTCAAGAATAAGATGCAAGCTTTTATCTAACAAATAATTTTTAAAAATTAAGAGTAGCACGAGTGAATAAAAAAATATGAAAAGTAAACATAAAAATAAAAATTATATAAATTTGTTTGTCCTTGATATTACCACAAACTTTTAATCTTAATTCTAATTCCAATTAACATTAACTATTTTGAAGAATTAAAAAACAACAAAAACAGTCAAGAATTTGAGTTACCCTAAGCAAATTAGATTTGTTTTGTATTATCTTATTCGGTTTTTAATGTGAAGGACGTGTCCGTCTCCTCTAACATGTTCTCCAGACGCAATCCCAACTGCCGTCTTTGCATATCCACTTTCACGACAGAGGCAATAATGCGATCCCCAATGCTTAGCTCAATGTTGTTCATGTGGTTTTTGTGAATGAGGCCATCCCGTTCTACGCCAATGTCCACGAAAGCGCCAAAGTGTGTCACATTTGTGACTGCACCTATTTAGGAGTTGAAAAACAAACTTCGTTGTTTATATATATTATATTTAATTTAATGAATCACTTGCCTGTCACCACGTCCCCAATGCTAAGCTCATCCAATCGTGTTAGCCCTTGCTTGAATAACGGCCGTTTGTCCAGATCAGCGCGATAATCCTGCAGCAGTTCGCGCTGGAGCGCAACAAGCACAAACTTTAACTGAAAAAAGTAAATCACAGAGGTAAGAGGACGCTCGCTGTCTGCATTGCTAAATTAATTGCTTACCCGATCAATGGGCAGTTTGTGCGTTGCAGCAAGATCTTTAACATTCTGCTCCGAAATGCTGAACTCCTTGACGCGCTGAATAAACCCAGCCTTGCCAATGTCCGAGACTTTTAAATCACATTTCCCAATAATGCTATAACAAATCCAGACAAAATTATAAATATCAATTAGCATTTTCATATAGTTTTTGCAAAGAGATTATTTTCAGTTTTTCAATCTTATATACTCATATGGCGCCGAAACTGAAGGTGAGTGAGCTCAAGAAGCTATATGAAGAGCGTTGGAAATATCCGCCGACACAGAAGCCGCCCAAGATTCGATTCATTGCTTGTGGTAAAAATATCAACTATGGAATTGAAAAGACTTATGAGCCTTGCTGGAAGTCTCCTATGCCGATGACAGCGGATGCACGTTTTGGTCCATGCTGGGATTACCCTCCTGAACGTTATAGGCGTCGTCCATTGCCACCGCCATGTCGTGGTGCCACCATTCCAGCTGATCTCTTGGTGCCCGAATTCGATCATTGCAAGACGGTTTACACGCGCTACGACTTTCGCCTAGAGGAGTGCGTGCATCAGCAGATACTGTTCATTGAGCATCTGTTCAGGAAACTAGAAGTGCAATTCAGAGATGCCAAAGCATATCAAATTGAGATGGCCAAACAGATGCGTTATCAGTCTATACGTCGACGCTTGCTAATAGGTTCTGCCTGTGGCATCAAAATCTACCCAGAGTACCTCAGCCAAATGGCAGAAAAGCGAGCACTTTGCGACTTCCAAAAGGCACACAATGCTATCAAGCAGTCAAAGTAAGCAATTTATGGCATTCAAACAGACATTATCTCATTAATATTGCCACATTTGTAGCGCTGAGCTGGTAGCTGCAGTTTCGAAGGTTAAGAACGCTCTGCCAGAGCTGCGCAAGCGTTTGGACAAACTGGATCAGACGGTAGAGAGTCCATATATATCAAGCTTGGAAAGGGTGCTTCAAACTATTCAAGATGTGTACGATTACTTCTTTGAGGTGACGCGCAAGTACAAAACCTGGGAACAGCTCATCGATGCCGCCCAGGAGCACTCAGTAGATGATTATTTGGCCATACTGCGTACAGAACAGAATTTCGAGAGCTTCAAACGTGCCGGCACTGAGCATTGCACCTGCAAGCGGTGTCAAAACCGGAATCCCTTAGACCCATATTTGCCATACTGGTGCCAGGGATGTGATCGTCACAAGAAAGACGTCAAACTGGTGCAGACCGAATTTCTCTGTCACAAGAGTATTAAGGCTCTGCCGGATTCTAGCGACAGTGGCTATATGGAGAAACAAAGTGATACCTCACTGCTTCAGGCCGAATTGGAAAAGTTAAATGAGGATTTCAATTAATTTAGCACTATTGTAAATTAGTCGAGTTTATGAATTTACGTTTAGGCAAAAATATACTTGACAATATTTTGTGTGACTCACGTCTCGGCCAATTTATAACTTTCGGGATGCACCCAGGTACAGTCAAGTGGATTGGTCAATGATCCACCAACACTAAGCGGCTCGATGCGTACGAAGCCCGCGCATTGAACATAGGTTTTCTCACCTATGCTGCGAACAGTTAGCAGATCCTTGCGCGATTTAAATGGACCATTTTGCGTGCGATGCTCAATGATCTTTTCTGCCTTCTTTTCAGACAGACCAGCAATGTGTCTGCAAGGAAGCGTGCGTAATAAAATAACCTTTTATATTGATTATTATATACTTTACAACTTACTTCAATACACTGAGACTGGCTGTATTTAGATCCACGCCTACAAAGCTAACACACTCGGAGACAACATCATTCAGGGTCTCCGTAAGCATTTTTTCATTCACATCATGCTGGTACATGCCTACACCCAAGTGCCGTGGCTCAATCTTCACGTATTCGCTTAGCGGATCATTGAGGCGACGTGCAATAGATACTGTAATGTGATATGATATATTGGAATCTTAATGGGGACTAATTTTAGCAAGCGCACCAACCTGCACTTATCAAATTCATATCCAGATTGGGAAACTCTTTGGTTGCCACAGTGCTGCAAGAGTAAATGGAAGCACCATTCTCATTTACAATGCTATAGCGAATGCTGCGATTGTCCAGAATGCCCGCTTGGAAGAGAGCCGTCAGCCACATCTCGGTATCTCGACAGGCAGTTCCGTTTCCCAGAGCAATGACGCGACATCTACAATGTGATCAATAGAAATTAAATTTCGAACTAAATTCAAATACCCCAATTATAAACGCGGATATGATTACTTATGTTTGCTAAGCATTTGTACGAGCTGTTGTTCGGCTTGCTTTCGATTGGCATGTCGTCCATGCGGATAAATGACACTCGTTTCCAGAACATCGGCTGTCTCGGATATGAGAGCCAATTTGCAGCCATTTGTATATCCTGGGTCAATGCCCAGAATGCGTTCACCTTTCAGCGGTGACATCAACAATAATTGTTTCAAATTCTTCCCAAACACTTCTATTGCTGCCCTCATGGCCTTCTCCTTCAGCTTGGCTCGAACCTGACGACAGAGCAGAGGTTGCACTATCAAAAAGTATATATATTATAAGTATTGCTACTTGAATGATCTAATGCAGCTTACATTTTTTCGTGTAGCACTCTTCCAGGGCGCGAGTAAAAATCTCTCTACGTAGAGGATACTGCAGTCCTTGGGACATGTACTGGTCCGTTATAAAACGTATTAGATCGGTCTTTAAATAATCGTTGGTTTCAACTTTAACTGTGAGAAATTTGTGTTTCTCGCCACGATTGATGGCCAGTGTTTGATGTGGCTTGATTGAATTAATATTACATTGAAAATTGAAATAGGTCTCGAATTTGGAACTATCAAGTTTTTTGTCCGCGAAGCCACTAGAAGCAGCTTTGGCTTTACTCCCTTCCTTTGAGACTGTAGTTCCTTTAGCTTTACTGCATTTGAGTATAATTCGCTGTACAGTTTGTCTGGCAATTAATAAGGATAAACGTTACAAGCTGTGTGGATGTGTGCGCATTTTGATATCTACTTACAGGCGACGCAGTTCCTCAAGAACACTTGTGTTCTTACTTATATTGTGTATAATAATGTTACATATTCCGACCATTATTTGGTCCTCTGAAGCCAAATCCTTGTTACTGGGATCAACAACAGAGGACAGCTGTACTCTTGGTGATACTCCGTAAAGCAATGAGTCAGCGTATTGCTCTAGTCCCAAAGCCTTTGCACGCTCTGCCAAGGTGCCTTTGCTAGCCGGTTTGTATGGTGCATACAGAAATTCAAGTTCTTCATTGGTCTTCGCGCACATTAGTTCTTCCCGAATCTCCGTGCTAAGCAAATTATCTCGCTCTAGCTGATTAACAATGTTCTCTGCCTTCTTACGCAGATCAACTATCTCAGTGTATGTGTTCCGTATATCTCGTAAGCGATCTGGCGTTATGTGGTCCACAAGATCCCGTCGATAGCTACGGATACACATATTATACAAAATTATCAAGATCAAGAAATGCTTCTCAACAATACCGGCAGATAAATGGAATGGTATTTTCATTTTCAAACAGCTGCACAATGTTACGTGCTGCTGTCGGCTGTATTTGCTCTGTTTCGGCTAAAAGTTCATGTATGTTCCAAACTTTGCGCCGCTCCCAGAACGAGCTTCGACCTGTGGTGGAACTGGACGTTGCCGGAATTGTGTTGTGTTCAACTTCATCTTGAGTTGATGTAGCCGGAAATGGAGATTCCACAGATGCTTCATTGACATCGTTGCTTTGGTTCGGCAAAGCATTCTCTTTGCCCTGTTTGGCGCGTTTTCTCTTTGGTTCTGATGCATCGTTTTGAGTTGCATTGCTTTTGGACTCACTTGCTCTCTTTCTGCTGTCACTGCTGTTAATATATTACATTTATTATGTATTTAGTTTACAAAATTTACATTGCTTACGCGCTAGACGCTACAGCTGCTGAGGCACGATCTATAAAGCGACGACGTGTCTCTCTCGGCCTGTATTCATCACAGTCGATAGTCTCACTTGCATTATCGTCTGAATCAGATATCTCAATTACTAAATTTCTTTTAGCTGCCAGGCGGCGCGGCCTTGAAGACATTTTAACGAAATGCCTAACAAATAATGCGTGCGTATGCCTTGCAGCTGTGGCCGTTATCGATAGTCATGCGATTCGAAGGAATATTGACATCGATACTCAATAACAATCGTGTACATAACAGCTGTTATCGCGATAGCATACCGATACATTTTGTGCGCGGAAGTTTTATATCTGTCCCATGTTTATTCAAATTGTCGAATAATATTGGATTATTGCCCTAAATAGTTAATGAATTCAATAATAATAATTAAAAGGTGGGCGAGCACTAGACGGGCGAAATTGTAGTCTTAATATTGATCGTAGTAAGTCGTGTGTTGGAACGTACACAACATACATATATCAAATTCATTACAGAATAGTACAGTAAAGTAGCAAATGTGAAAATTGTCGCACGTGGAATATTAGAAAATTTGGTCATACAATTGATGTCGGACGTATTTTCGATATTACTTTTTAATCTATACAGCCATAAACATTTCAAAAGGAAAAATTGAAATTTGTGTTCTAAAATAATTCGCTTTGTAAACTCGACCAGTGCAAGCTCATGAGCGTTGCAACATGGCTTTCTCTACGCAGAAAGAATTCTTTCATGTACCTTTTATGAACGAGAAGGCGGATTTTGGCTGCCAGAAAGCATGCGTCAAGTTAAAAACGTATCCATCAACTTCTGACGATCGCTCTTGGGCAGCCGATGAGGACAAAAAGTCTCGTTTTGTCGCCGATTTGGTGGCTTGCAATACACCATTTCTCTGGCGCCCTGATGATGGCACAGCTGGGCCTGGTGGTAGAGGTCCCGGATCTGGTGGAAGGTATGGTGATGGTGATGGGCAAACTGGCGGCAAAGCAGGGAAACCAGGTCAAAAGGGGCAGGACCCAGATAAGGGCGGTAGGCAAGGCACAGGTCCGAGTAAAGGACGGAGTGGTCCAGACGAACAGGGCGGTCCAGGCGATCAAGATCAAGGAGATTCTGGAGAGGATCAGATTGGTCAGGAACGTAGCCACCTAAGTCAGGGTGAGGAACTGTCTGAAGATCCCGGTCAGAAGGGCTTAGAAAGTCCGCTTGGCCAGAGTCAGGGCAGTGAGGATCCAGAATCGAGAAAAGCAACAGATAAGGAAAATGAAGGACTAGGTGGATCAAGTCAGGATCATGACCCTCAAATGGGAGGAGACGGCGATGATACACAGCCATCTGAGGGACAAGGAGGACCGCAGCCTGATCAGGTGGGTCATGAACCCGGCTCAAAATCACGACCTTGTGGGCCGGGCCGCTGTAAGGGTCCGTGTACTGCAGACAGCTGTCGTGGTGGTTCCGGTGCTCCACCTGGTGAACGAGATGGACCACAACCTGATCAGGATGGTAAAGGACCTGGGGATTATGGTAAAGGAGGTCTGGGACAAAGACCTGGCGATCGTGGTCTGGAGGGACTTGGTGATCGTGGTCGAGGTCCTTCACAGGCTTCTTGCAATGAAGAGTGCTGCCGGGAAAGGTATGGTCCTGGTGGTCCAGGCCCTGGAGGTCCTGGAGGTCCTGGAAGACCACCCTGTGGTCCTGGTCCCGGGGGCTATGGAGGTCCTGGTGGACCACCTGGTGGTTCGGGCCCAGGCGGTTATGGAGGTCCTGGTGGGCCACCCGGAGGTCCGGGCCCAGGAGGTTCATGTCCATGTGCGGGAGGCTCTAGGGGCCCGCCTGGTGGACCACCTGGGGGACCACCTGGTCCCGGAGGTCCTGGCAGGAATCGGCCAGAAGATGATGATTTGACAGGCGACAGTCTTCTGGTCGCTGCTAACGACGCTATTGAAGCCATGAAAAACGCAATGATTAGCAACAAAATACTCGACAAGGACCCAACTGATCATAGGGCCACCCCTCCAATGAAAAATACAGAAATCCAACGCTTAATGCAGCAGCGTTATAATCCTGAAATAAGCAAACGGTTTGAAAATAAAATTAGAGAGCTGTTAGATGCTAAAAAGATAAACTGTGCAGATGAGAGGGATCTGCGAAATATCCAAAGGGCCATCGACGATATGAATAAGTCTCAGGATATTTTAGAAACGGAAAATGGTAATCTTAGAAGAATACTTGAAAAACTGTCTAAGCGTGCTGCGATGGATGGAAATCCTTGTAATGATGCAAGCAGTGATGTCAATAGACTTCAGATCATGTTGGCTGAACGTGAGTCACTTCGGAACAAGATTAAGTCCTTGGGATCGCTCAACGATTTGTCTAAGGCTGCGCAAAAGAAGGCTAGAGAGGGTGCCGATCTAACTAAGACTGTTAACAATCAAAAGCGTTGTATATGTGACATGGAGAATGACATTCATGAAATGCAACAGTACTATGAAAATGAGGTGGAAAAAACCAAATACAATGAGGAAGTACTCAAGGTAAGTCTATATATTTTGATGGATTTCAATGCATCGGCTGAAGATGACGTCTATTGATTGCAGTGTCGCTGCAAAGAGCTCCAGCAACAAGTAGTCACTCTCCAACCAGCGCTGCAGCGAGCGGACGTTATGCAAATGGAAATCGATGTTCTAAGAAATGAGTTGCGAAAACGTGATTTGGCATTAAATGCCTACGATTGCCAATATCAGCAGCTAATGGTAAGCATTTTTCATCTGATGGTGATGAATTGTATGTATCAGCGCCCTCTTGTCTCCCAAAGCATAAAACTAAAGCGTTCAAGAAATCTGGGTACCGTTACCTAGACGAACTAATAGAAAATTGCAATGATAGTTGTTTCAATGAGCCTGGGATAGAGGATAATGGAGATATTACATGTTGACACCGTAACATATTTTACGTTCTGCCCCTTACGACAATTCATGCTTAAATTCTGTAGTATATTTTAAAATTAAAAGTGCATCTTATGAAATAGTAACAAAAATGAAAAGAATCGAAAACGTGGAGGGTATGAGAGGAAATTCGTTAGAGTACGTCTCTGGATTGCTAGCGGCTTAACACATGTTTCTCCTTTCCTCTTTCTCAAGCCCTTGCATACAGTTTCAATCCTCAACTACTTCCAATGATTTTCCTCTCTAATCCCTTGTTTTTTTTATTTTTTTACACACATTCCACTTATTTTAGAACGTTATATGTGAACTAAATCAAAAGTACGGGAATCAACATTCTGAATGCCCTAAGCTTGATGAACCTCCAGATTGTCCCGATGTTGGGGATGATTTGGCTTTCTACACCAGTGCCACTCTGGAACACATCATGCACGAGATGAGCAAACAGGCCGATTGTTTCAAGCATATGAGCGAGGAGAAGTATGAAGGTGGTAAGGATATCAATAATTTAGAGGACTGTGCGAATGAAATGGATCGCTTGAAGAATTTATTAAAGGATAAGGACGGTCAATTGGGTGATTTGATAGAGGAGAATGAATGTATGTGTGAAGCTGCTTTAGAAAGTAAAAAAAGACTAAACGAATTGGATAAGAAAGTACAACAACTTGATAATGATACACGGTATATGGAGCAGGGTATGCGAGAAAGCATTGGATTAATACAAGATATTGGGGATGTTGCCAGAGAGAATGATAAACTGAAGGGTAAGGTAGATGACTTAAAGGCAAACGATTTAATGAAACAGTTGGAAGATTGCTTAAAAAAGAATGAGCAGTGCGAACAAATCAACAACACTTTAAAATCTGCATTAAGAGATCTTGGGGTGGACCCTGACAGTCTTTCAGGTGACTCCAAAAAGAAATTGGAAGAACAGAGGAAAGCTGACGAAGCTGCTAAGAAAGCTGCAGAAGATGCAAAGAGAGCAGCAGAAGAAGCTAAGAAAGCACAAGAAGCCGGACAAAAAGCAGCTGACAAGACCGGAGATTCAGCTGCCGATAAAAGTGAAGCCGGAAAAGCTGGGGCTAAGCCTGGAGATGCCGCAGCCGGTAAACCCGGTGCTACGGCTGGAGATGCAGCTGCCGGAAAACCTGGAGATGCTGCAGCGGGAAAACCTGGTGCTGCGTCCGCCGATGCCGCAAAGGCTGGAGACGCGTCTGCTGGAAAACCTGGTGGAACGGGCGGAGATGCAGCTGCCGGAAAAACCGGAGCTACGGCCGGAGATGCAGCTGCCGGAAAACCTGGAGCTACAGCCGGAGATGCAGCTGCTGGAAAGACTGGTGATGCGGCCGGAGATTCGGCAGCTGGAAAACCTTCCGGTGGAGCGGGCGAGGCCGGGAAAAAAGGGGGTGATGGTACCGGCCATAAGCCCTCTGGGAAAAAGGAAAAAAGAGGAGAAGGTTCTAAGCTGGATGATACCACTGAACAGCAGTTCGACGAGTTTGTTAAGACGACAGCGAAAACATTATCAGCCGGCGAGATCGATGGTGCTAGCTTGGAAAGGGAGTTACGAAAGATTTTGGATATGTTTATTGATGAATGTGGATTTTGTTTCTGCAAGTGCAATATTCCAAAAAGCCGCTTTTATGCTATATGCCATAAACTCTATCATCATGGACTGCACACATTAGATTTTAAGGATCTAGCCTACATGCATAAGCGTATCTTTGCTGCTGCAGAGAACATTCTACCTGGATGTCTGTTCAATATGATAATGAAGGATATAATGTCCTTCAATCCTCAAAGTATCATTCCAGCGACTGCTGTTCAAAAAAAGCAATGTTGCTCTTGTAAGAGCTCACTCTGCTGCGACGACACTGAAGACAAACTTATGATGAAAGGTTCGTTTTCACAATACTTATTGCAAATCATTAATTATTGTTTTTGTTTTAGTAATGCGTCTTGAAAATGATATTGAGAATGCTAAGGTGTGCTTAAAGAACCTAAAAAGCATTCCATCTAATCTTTCCATACACGATTACCGTATTGAAGGTGGCGACTGTCCGGCAAAGTAAGTAATAAAATGAATTATTTCTAGGGGCAATTGCTAACAAATTATAAATAACTGCTCACAGAGATCGCGTGCTACGTTCCACTCGTGGGGGGAATTCGATCACCATTTACAAAGAAATTAAGCAAGCACGACGTGTTAAGGTAAACTTTGTCAAACATACCGTTTAATTGCGTATTTCTAAAACTATATTTTCTATTTTAGAAAGGACTTAGCACGAACAATTAATTATTTTTTGTTTTTCTGTTTTGTACACATTGGGTTGGATTAAAGTAATACGTCCGATAAAGCGTTAACAAATGACAATCCAACCATAAAATTCCTTGTGTATAATTTATATTTAAATGAGTAATTTCAATAAATATATATTAAAACCGTTATTCATATGTACTCGATGACAATGTGGGTTAAGGTATCGATAGTTCGCCGGCTAGCTGCTAATTGGTGCATAAATATATCGATAACTGATTGTATAAGCATGCAATAAGCATTTAAGTTTTTTAGTTTTAATAAAAAATTGAATTAGTCATGGAAAAACTAGTATGTACCAGCAGGAAACTCATCCAAATGCAGGTGGGTTGAATATGCTATTCATTTGGTACTTTGTTTCACTATAGCTATTGTTTTCAATAATATTTCAGATGACGCAGGTAGCAACGTCGGGAGTGCGTGCGTTGCTTCCGGGCGTACAAAATGCTTGTCAATTACAACAGGTGCGCCATCGACAGACTAAGCACTGGAAGCCGGAGTTCAAAAGGTTGCGCAAGCTGAAATTTATCAAAATTGACTTGCCCAACTTACGCGAGAAACCTGAAGATATAAGCAAGGAGGAGATGCGTAGCCGCATGAAAGAACGTGGTGTATTGCCACCCCGACCATGGATGGAACGTCCGTTTCACATTAGTTGCACTGGTGGAATATTTGAAGCGTATGTGCCACCAGAAGGGGATGGCAAGAAGTCTATCATTTCCTCTTCGGGCGCTAAGCAGAAACTGGAATTTCTCGAAAAGAAATCTAAGAGCCTTATGGCTGTACGGAAAATACGCTCTTACGAAGAGAATTTCAGCACCGACGACTTTGGGGCACACGCGCAAGAGATTTACATAGCAGCACATACGCATATGGCAGCAAAGGAGAAGTATCTGATAAGAGAGTTTGTGAGCGAACGCTGTTATCCCGAAATGATGCATAACGTTAAGGATAAGACAATACATTGGCGTTTCCTGCAATCGTTGGAGCCACCTCGTGTGGTGCACGCGCGTGTCACAGAAGTAATTACCAAGGAGAATCAGTTTGCCCAGGTTACGGTACGCTTTCACACTCAACAAATGTTGGCAATATATGATCGATTCGGTCGACTGATGCATGGTAGTGAGATTCTTAGCAAGGATGTACTTGAATATGTTGTGTTTGAGAAGCACATTTCCAATGAGTACGGCAAATGGCGATTGCACGACAAGATCATTCCTGATTGGCTGCCACCAAAGCAGCCGGCGCCTATTACGTATCGCATCTCAGATGAAATTATTGAGGAGACGCCAAAAGAGCTTAGCGCCGGTGACGAGCCAAAACAATTGGAATCCAGCACAAATAAGGAAGTGGAACAGCAGAAAATAAGCAGCGCTCAAGTAACATCCACAGTTCAGACACCAGAGGCTGGCGCAAAGCCGACTCTCTCCATTTGATTATACTTTCTCTGGGCTGCCTGGCGGCTCAGAAGAATTCACGTTGACATTGTACAATAATGTTAATCAATACTTTATAAAACATATTTTTGTTTGTTTTTTATTTAACATTCTATTTCTTCTTTATTTTACTTTCAATTTGTATAATCATCTTGGAAATCTTGCCAATAATAATTGGTATTTGGGCCCTGCTGAAACTAATTGATAATATAAAAAGTCAAAGTCATAATACCTTTTATTAGGTGTACATGGAAGTATCCATATAGTGGAACTAAAGCTACGATATATTTCGTCTTAGGTTTCGCTTTGAAGATGGTCAAATATATTGGTTACGAATTGTAAGATTCTCCAGATATGGATAATTTTATTTTTTAATAACGCATTTAAATTGAGAACGTCAGGATTTCGTTTTGTGAAATCTTACTGTCGAAAAATTGATAATTGTATGTAAATTTAGAAACAAATTAAAACGAAATTAGAGTTTGCTTATCATTGTTAAAAATATTACACATGTATAAATAGTGAAATCCTGCACCATCTTTATAATATATGTAGCATATATACTTGAGGAGTCAAGCTTTTGAACGAGTATTTAAATTCAGCGATTCAAATAAAAGTCGAAGGCATTTGTTAATGCGGGCGCGATTGAACACATTTGCTATCGCAGAAACAAAGTTGTATGTTTAAATATATGTATTTATTTATTCATTTAAACTTAATACAACGTGCAGATAATTATAAATACGATCAGCTCGCGAAGCAGCTGAGTGCCGCAACGTTCGTCAGATATCATCCTTTTGATGGGCCCTTACTTATAAAACACTTTCCATAGTATACAAATATTAATAAATATATATATATAAAAGTATGTACAATGATCAGTCGTGGATCGATAAGTGGACTTAGTGTTAAACAAAGCTGCTGCTGGGTTCATCAAGATACGCACAACGTGTGCTCGCCTGCTCCAGAGATTTCCGTGCCATGTCCAGCGGTAGTTTGCTGCCAAATGACAAAGCTGATGCTGTGGGCGAAGTTGTCGTCGTTGGAGATGTCGACGTTAATGCGGGCGTATGAATGGCGGGCGAGAATTTATTGCTGTAGTTGCCAATGGGCGGAGCATTGGCCACGCCCCAATTCGATGGCTTGATGGGCAACACCTTTGGCTTGGGTGGCAATGGTGGCGGAGCTTTGGCGAATTCCTGTATATCCTGTTGGTCAATGGCAGCCGCCGTTGCCGTTGCCACTACCGGCGAATCTGTCTCCACTTCAAGATCAACTTTCATGGGTGATTGTTGGCTACGCGTGATGGAAAGGCGTGGCGCAGGTTGCGGCGCATCCGTTCCACTGCTGCTGACTTTATTAACGGGACTCAAATTGGCACGCACCTTGCGTAGCTTGGAGGCGGCTGCATTGAGATTCTCTTTGTTCTTCAAAAAGTCGGGCAGATCAAAATTAATCTCAGTGCCCCGTTGATCCTCAAGGCGCGCCAGCTGTGCACGCTTCAGGCCCTCGAGTAGTTCATCTGCAAAAATAGAAATTTTAATGTCAGTAAATCATGCGAAATTTTTCTGGCTAGTCGTCCACACTCACCCTGGTGTTCTGCTACTCGCTCCGTGGACTGCAACTTGACGCCCGCCTTAAGCTTGGCTATAATGGGTTTCTTGGGATCGACATTGGTCATTGTCGTCGCTGCTGCGGCCGCCTCCTCAGAATGTTGACTGCTCGTCGATTTCTTTTTGAGCTTGGGCAGTTTGCTGCCTGGAATGTTGCCATTGTCGCGCTGTTGGCGGCGCATGCGCTCGAATAGCGTAGAAGAGCTCTCCGAGGGTGCCTCATTCGACTTCATGGAGCACAGATCGCTGGGCTTCTGGATAGGCGCTGCCGCAGCATCCGCTTTGCTCTGCAGCAGCTCATTAAACACCTTGTTGGTGAGCTCATCCAGCTGGCCCTGCGTCGAATCCGTCGTTGGCGTGGGTAGTGGTTTCATTGGTTTACTATGCTTCGGCGGCATGTTACTGCCGCCGCCTTGCTGAAAATCCGGCTGGAGCAGTACTATTTGTAGTCGCTGGCCATCGGCCACCGTGACCGGTTGCATCAGATCAATCGGCGCTTGAGTATCGCGCAACAACACCTGCACGCTCTCCATTCGATAGTTATATTTGTTCAATATGGGCCGGATAACCTCGTGCAGCTGCTTCTTGGGCTTGCTCTTGACTGATATGACCTTAGGATCGGGCAAATCCAGCTTGAAGGCCACTCGACGCTCGATTAGCACCTCCTTGCCAGCCAGCAACTTCGAAGACTGCTGCGTATCTATGGACTTGTTACTACCCTGGATTACGACATCATAATGGGGATAGACCAGGTTGCGTTTTTCTAGTAGACGCTCCACCAATTGGGCCACTGTCTCCCCTGGACGCGTTTGCACAATGGTTGTGGCTCCATCGGTAAGTATGACTCGGCACAAGGAGCAAACGTTATCCGCGCTGGCACCCTGTCCGGCCTGGTTGGCATCGAAGGAGGATAACGATGATCGGGAACTGTGTAAATCGCTCACTGAGCCGCCAGACAGCAGCGTCAACAGCGGCGCTGGCGCACTTGAGCCTGGCGCTAGCGGCGGGGGCATCAACGTCTGCTGCAGATCAGCCATTAGCTCGCTGCGATCACGGGATTTGCTACGTGTCTTGCGGTGCCAGGGCAATAAACTCTTACGTCGTCGATCCTCGGCATTGCTTGCTGACTTCTTGAGCTGAAATGGTCATCGAAGCATTAATTATAAAAGGTCACAAGGAAAGACTTCAGTTAGCTACCTTGGGCGAGGCTACTACGTGAAAATTTGTCTTCAACAGCTCATCCAGATCGGCGCCCGTGTATGGTAATGTCTGATGTTTTTGCTCTGCTTCAACGCAACTCTTGTACAGATCGGAGCGAATGAATCGCTGATAACTATCGAATTTCATTAGGTTGAAGATTTGCTTTTGTGACGCGGCAAAGATGTCCGTGGCGCCGCTTGCCAGCTTCTCTTCGCTTAGATTACGCGCCTGCGAATCAACGTTAACCGGATCGTTGCTGCTGTTGGACAAATGCTTGGCGAAGATCTCCCGGGCCAGAGCAACGCGATCTGCCTCCGACTCCATGCATCTGTAGCGCTCGCAGGCGGTCCAGAAATATATATTCTCGGCGGAGAACTCCTTTTTCAGAAATTCCGCAAAGGTCTGCATACCAGCTGCATCCTGCAGCATGCGTTCAAACGACGTGCCCCAACTGCTAGGCCCGGTCTGCTCTGGCGGCGCCAGCTCCAACGTGGACTCTGTTGCACCGGCTGTTGCCTTCACCATCACGCTGGACGGCGGCGCCGGTGTGGTAAGTATTTGCGGCACCTGAAAAAGTCCCAACTGCTGCGACTGCTTCGCCGGCTTGAACTCGTCCAGCATGAGCGTCTTAATATATACATCGTTGTCGGAGGCGTTCATCGAGGCAGAGCGTCGCACTATTGGACTGTTGCCCGACTCTCCTGCTTTGACCACCTTGTCGGTGCGCGCCGTGCGAAACGATGATTGACCCCAGGCTCGACGAAAGGGCGAGGCATTGGACGGCAGTGCGCGATTCTAAAATAGAAGAAATTAAAAAATTTATATATTTATATATATAACAAAAAAGTAAATGCTAAATACATGCATATAATAACAGAACTATTTCCATTACAATTGAATTTTGACCGCTGCTCAGCTGTATTCAAAGTACCCATCTTGGAGTTCAAGCACCCCCTACGTCAAGTTCATTTTCAGGGGCATTTCACAACTACAAATTGAGGGACAGTCTGTCCGATCACGTCTGTCATTATCACGGCCAAGCCCTAAACAGACAGCACGATAAACTTTTGAACTTTTTAGAAGTTTTACATACTCTACTAGTTTACTTGTTTGTGTATATATGTGTGTGTGTGAGTGTGTGTGTGTGGCGCATGTAACAACAGCAATAGTTGCCAGCCGTTGGCAACCCCAGCGTTGCCACTACTCTAATTGTGTGAACAAATTGTAAAGCTAGCCTAGCATATGCCTATACATGTAAATGTGTATACATATTTATGTGTGTGTATTGTGATGAGTGTCGCTTGTGGGACAGCCTGCCTGCACCGTCTGCGCTGCTGCCTGGGCTGTCCAATCCATTTGCTGCACTTTGCTGATAATCACTTTTGTCAGACAAACTCGAAGCCGTTGCCGTCGTTATTTATACATAATTTCAACATATATCTGTTTGTATTTATGTTTATTTCTCGTTTGTATTCTGTACCCACATGGTTCCCATAAGAATGGGTTTAAATTGTAGTACAACAGAAAAATGTCATTTCAAAGTAAACTTTACTTTACAATTATTATTATTATAATATATACTATTCAGATGTGCTGTATAAGTTATCTCTATGCAACTCGGACCAGTTTTCACTTCATTTATTAATTTTATTCTCTTTAATTTTTTTACTTTTCAATTAGTAATAGATTTTCTCCATTTCATCGTAGACTGCTTAACAGCCCGTAGCTACAGGGTATACTCAAGTCAAAGTCTGGCTTTCAATCCCATTTATGCATTTCCCATCATTCCATTTCACATTTAATGATGCTTTTGTTGCCAGAGATTAATGAATTCTGTTTCTAAGCTCGAGTTTCGCATTGACCAAACGTAAGCTACAAAATATTTTTACCATGTATTCATCAATATATACATATTTTTATATATGTACATATACATAACTAGTATACATGATGCAAGAGTTCCAAATTTCTCCATTTCCGGCTGGCAAAGTCGTACATAAAAGGCCAAAGCTAATTCTCATGCGACTCGACTTCATTAATAGAAACCAATTGGTTCGACTCGACTCGTGTGAGATGAGACTTTGGAATTGAACAATTGCCAGTCACGCCATTAAATAAAAGAGTTGAAGAGATCTTCCCCAATAGAAACTATAGATGTGCCAAGGAAATTTCAAATGGCGACCAAAGAGACCAGAAAATATCAAATGGAACAGAAAGTAAACTTTACTTTTTATATGTATTATATATACATATATGTATGTACATATATAAAATATATATATGCATGTTAGATGGCAATCGGTTCAGTGTTCACATGAACGTAATTAAAACGAACCTTGAGCCAGCAATAGAGATCAACTATTATCTAACTAAAACATTTCCAGTATTCAGTTAATATTACTTTTTAAAATTAAATTTAAGTGTGGAATAATAATTTGAATAAATTAAACTAAATCTAAATTGCAATTAGCTGCTCTGAATTTAACTAATTTTACTTCTAAGCTAATAACAATCTACAATATAATTCGCAGTGTATGCCTTTATTTTAATGAGTTTTTCAAGAGGTTTTCGAGATGTTTTCATGTTTGACAGATATTTAAAAGAACAAAAAAGCGATTTCACAACAAAAGCTTGCATTGCATAAAGATAAAGCCTTAGTATTATATATTATCAAATAAGCTCGTATATATATACACATATATGTATGTATGTGTGTATATAGAATGTGCACATACATCGGAATTGGGTCAAAAAGAAGAGCAGAATGTGCCGACCCCACAAAAAGTAAATGCACAACTTTAAAGGGGCAGAGAGTATGGAAAGCGAGTGGGGTCAAATGTGTTAAAGCAGCAACAGCCAGCAATTGAGAGAGACAGAGATACACAAAGAGAGAGAGAGAGAGAGCGAGAGCAGAGGCAAACGAATATAAATCAACGCTGATTGCCAAACAATGGCAACAAAGGGGCATTGGCAGAGTGTAAGGTGGAGGGGAGTGAGGGAGAAGGGCGGTGCGTGAGGGGTAGCGCGCATTGCATGTTGTGGCTCTCTATTGTGGCAGCAACATTTAGCGGCAATCGGCAGCGAGTGACGCGCAATTGTAAGTAGGAAATGAGCAATTTGCCAAAGTGAATAATTAAAAAAAAATAATAATAAATAAATGACACAAAAAAATAAAAAGAAATCAAATGGAAAATTGAAAAATTAGCGAAGCAAAACGAAAGCTAAAGCTGGGCAACAATTCAAACTGCCACACACACATAAGCAGGTGGAATAATGAAGTAATAATGCCGCGCCCCGCGCCTCATTTCTTTGAGTATTTTGCATGCGCGAGTGGACACCAAACATGGACAGTATTTTTTCATTTTCCCCCGTTGGCAGCCACAATTTACATGCTGTGGCTGCCTCCTCATATTGAAGGCATCAGCAGCAGCAGCAACACGCCCTGCCACAAATTGTGGCATTGAAGTCATTGTGCTGAGTCTGGAAGATGTCTCGATGCGAAAGCCACAAACGGAAAAGCAAAAAAAGAAAAACAACAACAAATTATATCTAGTATAAAGAAAATAAACAAAGTCCCACGAGTAAATTAACTTGAATGGCTTTAGCTCAGGTTACCGATCCAGCCGTAATCATGTCTCTATAGCTTCATCTGCAGCGCTAAAGCATGAGCTAATGCGCTGCCCTCGAGTAATGCGATCCCATCAGCATGTATCAGGTACTGCTAACACAGTGAAAGAAAATAAACTGACTTTAATTCGAAACCATATTTAGCAGTTAAAGAATCGTTAACTTCAATACAGCTTGTTATTTCAACTGAAGCTGTTTAGAGCAAATAAAAATAATAGCATGTATTTCCCATTCAGATATTAAGCTATATTTAAATATATAATATATTAAATGGAAGCTCCATATACATATATTTATTTTTTTTATTTACTGTGCACACACATATGGTAACCTGGCGCTTAGTTTGTGAAAACCTTTTGGTAATTGTAGCCGGCTCCTGGCAAGCGATATGCCGAGCAAAAATTCTTGACGGTCTGTTGAGCGAGTCGTGAAATTGAGATTGTAAACGGTCTACGGCATTGTGAAGCTGTTTCCTGGCTTAATAACTATGCAAATGATTCATCATAATTAAGTTGGGGGCCTGTTTCGGACCACTTCAAAGCAGTCAAATCTGATAAGCCGCTTTAACTGAAACCAGCTGAAATCTAAAACCTAGAAACAGAGAAAGATACATCTGAGGTTTATCACGTACTTTCTGCCAAACACGCAGTCGTGTCAATTTCTTGAAGAAAAATAATGAAATGTGCGACAACCATAAATATGTACATATGCATGCATAATTCACATATTCATACATATATTGAATAATATCTTTTTTCAGAATTTGTAAGATACAATTCCCAGAAGCGCGACACAGTTTCTCCGAAGTGCTGATAAATCATGAGTCCACAAATAAATAAATAACGATTAGAATTTCGAAATATCTTATCTCCAAATGGGCCCATTGTCAGTTGTCGAACATGAGAGTAACGGGAGTTGGGGAAATGGGGCGGAGATCACAGTTCTTGGTGCTAAGTGCTGAGTGGGCGTTTCGCAATTATTTTATGCTAAAGGGAGAGCACACGCATACACATACTGGCGTGCATATATTCATACATACATTGAGACATGCATCCATATACATACATAAACTGCTCGTTACGCATGCTAATGACAAAAACTAACTAACCATAGTTGGCAGTTGACGCTGTGAAACCTACCAGCAGACGCAGACTGAGGCGCAATTGCAGTTGCAGTTTCTGTTGCGTGCTTTGTTTTCGATTTCAATTGCTTTTTCTTTTTCGATAATTTTTGGTATTCCCAAGGCGTGTCATCGCTTTGCGAAATTTTCGCTGCTCTGCATGTGTGTTAGTAGGCGTGTGTGTGTGTGAGTGAGAAAGCGCAAACGTGCCGCTTTTGTCAACAAAACACAAACTTAACTGTGCACTTTTGCTTCACTTTCGGGTTGTTATTTGTTATTGCTCTTTGGCACTGGCTTTATAATTACTTTTTTCTGGAATTTTTTTGTTCACACACTTCGATTGCGCCCCGCTCTCTCGCACGCTGTTCAAGTGCCGAGCTTCGGAATCTCTGACTCGTAGCCCCAACGTGTATAAAGTAACTGACATCGTCTGTGTTGTGCTCTGCCAGCTGCTGATCGGACGCACGCACATACATACATACATATACATATACATTAATGTATATGCACTGAGCATTTGATTGTTGTAGCCAACCAAACCCAACACAACATAAGCCTCAGCGAACACCCAGTAAACATGTTGCAACTGGGCGCTGGTTGGATCGATCCAGAAATTGGTGTAAAGTGCTGGGCGCAGGGAATATTGCAGTTACATCAGTTCAATGGGGGGATCACACCTATTTTGTTCGCCAAATATTGGGCAAACAATGCATATAGACTTGCAGAAATTTATATGCAAACATATAGGTTCGCACTGGTTTGAAACAAAAGTCTTGGTTCGATGAATTGTCTCTGGCTGAGCCAGACTGGCTCGTTCGAACTCACATACACCATTGTTCGATCTCGCTCGCGCGAATGCTCTCTTTCGAGTTTCGAACTCGACACACAGCTGCTTTTGTGTGAGAGATATTGCTTACTCATATTCCTATTGTTGTCTTATTGTTTGCTGCTATACGTAAATATGTATAGATTTTTTGTATTACATTTTCGTTTTCGCTTCATTGTGTTTCCCTATTTACCTGACACCGGCTGCTCTTTTTCGTTTGTGGCTTATGAATGAAATGTTTGTATGTACGTTGTGGGAGTGTGCTAGCTACCTCTCTCTCTTCCTCTCATCATCTCTCATTTGCTCTTTTACTATCTGACTGCATACATATGTATGTACGTACATACATATATGGTTCGGGCAGCTGTGTCGTTAATTAACGTTTAATTAAACGTTTACGAATGTTGCCAATTATTTGAGTTGCCAAGACAATTTCTTTGTTGTGTGCATGTTTTATATCGTTTCATAGAATATTTTTGGCCTTTATGCAATCCGCTGCCCACGAAGGTATGCAGCAGAAATGGTAATGAACTGCCTAAGAGCACTTATGAGCGAGCGTGTTGCGTGTGCTAAAAATAACCAAAAGCGGCGCAAATAAATTAAAGCAGCCTATTTGCGATGCCAAATAAACAAAGAGTTTAGACAATTGAATTAATTAAAATGCCAAGCAATTACAGCAACAACGGGGAGCTCAAATGCGGGCAACTAACTACCAAGTGCTGCGTATTTTGCTGATAAATTAAGTTATTTTGCACGCCGCCACAAAGAGAAGTTGGATCGGATAAGGGTAGGGGAAAGGGTTAACGCGTGGCGTTTAACACATGACCATATGAAGCGCCTAATTTGCGCCGGTCCAATACTAACTGCAGCTGCTCTAACATAAATTAATTGTTATTTATGATTTGTTTAGTTTAGCTTAATTTAGTTAGCAAAATTTTTCTTTAATGTACGCTGTGCGTGCTGCGTGCCAGATTTTTCGGTCGTTAAGAATTTTATACATATCGTTTTGGTATTTTCTGTTGTTATTTTTTACTTTTTGAACAATTGCACACACTGGCACTAAATGGAATATCCGGCTAGCGACCACCCGTTGATTCTATTGTTGCTTTGCTCTTGTTGATTTTTTGTTTGTTGGTGATTTACGTTAATTTTCTGGACGCCAAGGCGGGTCATATGCGTTCCGTCGTTATTTAAAGCGCATGATGTACATATGTTATACATATATGCACATACATGCACATGTAATTAAATGTGCATACGCACATAAATATTTATTATATACATACATATATTTTTATTATGTACATACATATATTTTCATATGACGTCTATCGAACCTAAATATGTACATATATGGGCATTCCCTTTGTAATCGCTCGATTATAAATGATTCATGCTTCTGAATACTCTATTCGCGTAGGCGTTTGTTCATCGTTATTTTGATGGAATTATGAAGACGCAACGGCTCTTTAATGGAAAGTGAAATGGGCAATGCGTCGCCCATGCAAATTAAGCAATTAGAAAGTCATTATGGCAAACAATTCCATTCAAAATGTGATGGAATAATTAAAAGTGTTAAATATGAATATTTTAAAGCATTTCTAATTTTACTTTTTGTCGTGCACTATGAAAGATTTTTCTGATATTGTTTAGTAGTATATTTGCAGTTTTTTTTCCTTTGAATTTTTAAGTACATTTTTTTCATATATAGTTCATTTTTATTGATAGAAAAAATACATAATTATGGAAATAAATTATTTAATAAGCAAACTAATTATATGCTTACATATACATATATTTAAGTATAATTGTATTTTTTCACAAATGTTTCCTTTGCTGACAGTTGGAACAATTTGCTAATTGGAAAACAGTCTAATCAGATACCAATCAATCATTTTATTTGTTTCTCTAATTGTGTGAATTTTTAAAATATTGATCTTATAAACTGATTTATATGATGATCTTTTTCAACAGAATAACACCTCAAGCAGGCAATTTTAATTGCTCATTTCAACACGAATATTCTATTAAGATGAATTCAGTCAACACATTTTGATTGATCTCCAATAGAGAATGTATAGAATCTATAGCCGACTGTTTGAGGAAACAATTAAAATCAATTTCGAGCCGTTGGCGCACAATAAACCTTAAAACAAATTGATTATATGGCACACGAGTGTTTGAGTATTTACAAACAGTTTGGCTTTTATTGGGATATATAAACTATATCTAAATGGTGTACACGTATTTAAGGCTAACCTAGGCTAGGTGCTGCTATTAAATTGATCAAAAATTATGGTCAAGTAAACAGTAAACATTGCCTGGAAATGCCGCCATATGGGGATTGGGGAAGGGGTGGTCGGCGCCCAATAGGGAAATGATTAAAGGTGACACGAGCGTAAATAAACAAAATCCTGATGAGAGGCTTAAATGTAAACAGAAATGTGCTTAAGTGCTAATGGGACGCAGCTGGATGAGCCAAAGCGTCGCCTGTAGTGCTAAATGAGGGGATCGGATCGAGTGATTGTTTCTAAAAGTGACTCACGCGCATCACGTTGCTGACATCGCCCAGGGGTCGTTTTGTCGTCATAGTCGGAGGCGGGATCTGGGGCTTGGTGAAATCCAGCTGCTGCATGGCATCCGGATCGCTAATGGAGCGTCGCAGTGTTGTGATGGAGGCACGTTTGGCATGGAAGGAGCCGCGCAGGAAGCGAGCGAAATCCTTGCCAGCCTTGCAGACGCCACGCGGAGGCGTCACCTTGAAGCTGGGCAAGAGTGGGGCATGCAACTCGAAGCTAGAATCGGGCGAGATGTTGCGGCTGTTCGAGCTGCAGCTGCTTCCCGACTGTGTCGTCAAATTGGAGCTGGCCGAGCTGATGCCATCGTCATGTTCTTCATCTTCGGACGCGCTGCCTGTGCTGCCGCCCGACAATGGCAGGCAACCCAGCTGCTCCTGATCCACCTGCTGCCCGGCACTGACGCGCAACAGCACTGGTGAATCGTCACAAGTGGCATCCGTGGCATTCACCTCGCTGAGCTTCCGGCTACAAGTGCGCCGCTTGGTGGCCGAGCTGAAGAACTGCAGTACACGCGAGGCACTGCGGCAACTGCGCCGTTCCGCTTGGACACGCTCCAACGCCATCGGCGGTGGCATCAAGTCCTCCGCTTCAGCGGATTTACGCGTGGGCTGTTCCTGTTCCTCCTCCAGCTCCTGCACGGGTTCTATGTGAATTTGCGGCGAGGCACTGCGTCTGCCGCTGGCACTGCGATAAATCTCCTTGGCCTTGCGGCACAGAAAGGGTGATCTGCACTTGGACTTGGGCGTAGAGGCGACCGATTGACGCGCCTCGAACTCCTGCACAAAGCGTGTCAGCTGCTCCCGATCCAGCTCGGTGAGGCAGCGATGTCTCAGCTGCCGTCCATTGGTCGTAGTCGAGGCTGTCATCAGACTGGGACTCTGGAGAATGTGTTTGATCTCGAAGCTGCCATCAAAGCAGCTGCCGGAGTCGTTCAGCTGTCCCAGGGTTTGGACAAAACGTTCGACCATGTTGCCGATGCTGCCCGAATTGTTATCCTTGATGTTGTTCTTGTTGTTGTTGATGTTTGTTAAGTTTCTCTTAGCGGTGTTCACTGTACCGCTCTTGCTCATGACGCGCGCTGTCAAATGTGAAAGGAAACGTTTGATGTTGTTGTTGTTGTTGCTTTTCTTCTACGCAATTATTAAAACGCAAAGTTTTGTACGTCAGTTTAAGCAGGAGCAGAAAAAAGGGGGCATGCGCTTAGCTTGGCTGTTCGCGATGAACTGAATTTTCCAGTGTGAATACCACGGCAAAGGTAAACTAGCGCCAGGCATACACACTCGCACACATATGCACAGTTCGATATATGCGAAATGCGGGAAAAGCCATTTTCGCACTGGAGAACAAAAATGTGCGTTTGCCGTGCGAGCAGGCGGCGAGAGAGGGCTGAGAACGGGGCATCGACGTCCATGTCTGACGCACTTGAGACGACACAGATGTGCCAGCCGAGACTGGAGCTAAGGATCTGCTGATGCCACATGACGTTGCCACATGACGTCTTCGGCCTGCCTTCATTCAATGCTTTTGCCATCTCTTTATTATACGACAATTGTTTTTTATGGATGTCTCTGCTTTCTTTTTACCTGCCGCGCATGCCAAATGAGTTTTACTTTATTTATTTCTCGTTTTTTGTTTAATGGCTCATTTGAATAGATATCTTGCTATATAGAAATGCTGAGTTGCCAACAAGGGAAGTTGTCAATGCGTCACCGCAATACACTTTATAGCACCTTATGCAATCGGTTTACTTCAAGTAAATGCGGATTTATGCACAATTTCATTTGTGAATTTCGATGCGCAATTTCATGAAATAAAACCAACAAAATTAAACGCATTTCCCAGCTATCAAAGTGGCTTGAAATGAAATGAAAATATTACGATGGCGATCGTAAATAAGGTACGTTTGGAAACTGCTGGCTAACCATGAGATACCCTGTATAATTATGAGAGCAGCTAAAAGTGACAGTTCGGCACTCACTCTCTGCTGAATAAATTCTAGCTGCTTGATGGATTAGAAATATGCAAAGTCTATCTAACTAATAAATTTACAAATATTTATGCAATATTGTTTTCAACTGTGCAGCATGCCTATCCCATATACCCCACTTGTGGAATATACCCTATATGGCGCTAGTTATTGCAACAGCGATATATTTATGGGCATTCCAAAGTTCTTAAATTGAGCGTGTGCCATGAGAATTGAAAATGGAAAATACCTTCGAAATATTCCATTAACAAAAGGTAAATAAGAAAAAAATATATATATATATATATATATATAAAGTGCAAGAATTGGGTGGGAGAAACGTGACTAGGCGCGACGAAGGTAACGTAGAATAAATACAAATTGGACCAAATTGATAAGTAAGCCAGGCTATGTGGGCTGCTTTCTCCTACTAAAGATAAATTCTGAAGAATCACATTTAATATCTGACATAAATTATGGCTACACCCACTTTTTTAAGTGACATCGCGTGACAAGAGCGTAGCCATTACGAATCGTCTATAGACTATAGAGTATCATCGAATGATCATTGTATAATTAACAACAGCATTTGCTAAAAAGTCACGACGTCGCCAGCTATGTGTGTAAGGCAACACTGAATGACTAGAATACACTCAGGCGAAACTTTTAATTCAAATGAATTGGATAGTAAAAGTTTGGGTTATACCAAAACTATGTTTGTTGTTTAATTTCTATGAGAGAATATTTTAATTTCATAGAGCAAGTGTTGAAGTAATTGAATTGATTTATCTAAATAATTTAGTTCTAAAATGTAAACGACTACACATTTCGCTTGCTGCTTTTCTCCAAGTGTATTTCCCTTCAGAATTCTATGTATTGATTTTCATGCAAGCAGCTAGTCAGGCAAGCAGAGATCAAAGCGCCTTGTGCAATGGCTGTGACATCATTTTAGAGCCAACTCATCTAATCACAAGCAGTAATACTAGAAAGAGATCTCAGATTGTGGCATTCTAATGCAAGTTGGTTGTAATTTCTTGAACATTTCCTTGTCGCTCTGGCTTTCAAGTGAATGCCAAATGTAAGCAAATTTCCATTTAAATGAAAATGCGAATGGAAACGTTCTACAATGGGATTTTAAGTGGAATCTATAGAATGTTGTTTGTATGTATGTATTTTTGATTTCGTATTATTGGCGTCGATCTTGATCATTCAATAATGATCCACATTGATCAAGGAACGGGCCAAGCAGCACAGCTGGCGCACAGCGAACAAGCCCCAAAATTCTGCTTAAACTGCGAACGTGCGAATACTTTGCGTTTTAATAGCAATGTTAAATATAAATTGTTTATGTTTTTTTTATAAAGAGTTCTAGGTAAAGTTTATAAAATGAAGCACACACACACACACGCACACCAATACCATTTTTTTTTTGTCTAGCTAGGGAAAACACACAGACGCGTCAGAGTTCAAATATTTTAGGCAAGTCGAATTCTCAACTTGTTTTTTTTTTACGTTTGCAGGGGGATATTTTTGTTGTATACGAATCGCGCGCGTTTTGGGCGCGTTTTCTGAATGACGTCGATACGCTTCTGGCGTTTATTTACGCAAAATAACCTCCGGGCAATTACATGAAGTATTTTTGGAGCATAGACAAATATGGTGGGTGTGTATGTGTGTACAGTTCATAAACTGAAAAATATTTGCATGTGCTCTTGCTATTATTATTATTACATTTTTTTCGCGATTTATTTTTAGCGCACAGAACGAGCCACAAGGCTCAAATTTAGAAATGCGTTCGATTATCGCCACATGCACAAAATTGTGCTGAGGCAACGGTAATTAGCACGGCTCGAATATAAATTTGTAGCTTTCTGGATTCATTTAATTGCACACTTGTATTTATAGGTTTGCTTGCGATCGATTCATTTGACTGAGCCTGATGAATAATTTGATTTCTGTTCATGCGTTGCGTACGAGCTGCGCTTGAAGACTGACTCATGCGTTGTGAGAGCTGTGCGCGCTTACCTGTTGTTAACTTGGCTCAGTAATAGCAGCGACAGCAGCAGCAGCAGCAGCAGCAGTAGTCGTAACAACAACAGCTAGCAGCAGCAGCAGCAGCAGCAGCTGTTGAGCGTCGCAGTGGAAAAAGAGCGCGTGCGCGCGTTTTTAGTCGTTGCTATTGGTGGTTAAAGCGGAATGTTGTTGTTGTCGTTGTTGTTGTTATTGCTGTTGCCATTCTCAATGCTGTTGTTGTAATGCTACCACCGTTTAGTCACTGGGCACCTGATATCGAGGGCACAAAGCCAGAGTCAGGTGTGTATTTTATTTTATTCTGCGCTCGCTGTCAGCTTTCAGTAATTTAATTCCATAATTTGTAGAGAGTGTAGCTAACAAGCATATCAGCTATTTATAGGGTATATGAGTTGTCTATATGAGTATGTGTAAAAGTAACGTGTATCGAAAACAATGTATATCAATCTATAATATAAAAGCTTTAAATGCACTGGCGACAGTTTCTTCCGGCAACTTTTCAATACAGTTAACAGTGATATTATATGCCAATGTTAACTGTATGTTAAGTACAGCAATGAAGCGTATTTAAATAGCGCATTGCTAACTGTGTAAGCAGTCGTCTATTAAAATCAACAATAATTAAAAAAAAAAATCCCAATTTTTGTTATAACTAAATACAAATATTCTCATTTCATTTTATTGCGAAAAATATTTTCTTCAAAATATGTTAATGTTTTGAATATGTGTATTAATTATGTGTATTACTTGTGGGCGGAACAGAACAGGGGAATTTTTTAAGAGTATATATTAAAAATTAAATCAAGTCAGCAAATTTAAAAATAAGGAGCTGAATAAGATTTTTTTAAATGAGAAATTAGATTATTTTATTTATTTTCTAAATATATATTCATATGCTGAGTAATGAGATTAGCTATGAATATAAATCGTAATAATGATTCAATAGAACGCATTAAATTCTTTAATGAATTTCATATATTTATGTATAATTAGAAGCTAAATCTGATTGTTTGTTTTTATACTCTATTCTCAAGGGGAAAATGAGTATATGGGCTTACTGAACTGGTAAAAAAATATGCGTCTATCGGCAAAGAACTTTGTTGTGGCCAACTGCATAATTAATGCATGCAAATAGCTTAGTACTAATTAATTAATAATAATTAATAATAATTAATAAATTAAGATGACAGAAAGCATTTTAACATAAATTTAAAAATATAAATTAATTAAATATATAAAAGTAATGGATTTTCAATAAAAATAACAAGTTTTCAGCAGGATTTGAAAGGTTATTTTAAAATAATATTAATAATATTCTTATAATAATATTCTTAGAAAAACACACGACAGTGTGTATATACGTACAGTGTATGTAAAGCTGTATGTATGTATACGAAAAACGTTTGTTGCTTGCCATGTGCGTTGCCCCTACGGGAACAGAGTATTGCGCGATTGGTAGCACCCAACTGCAACGTTCTTACTTGTTTTCAAATATAAATACAATTCTAAGTGTTATTGTTTTTCATGAATGATTTGCAAGTATAACACAACTTTGATAACAAAGCATTCGAATTTGTGCAGGAGTCTTAGTCATAGTATAGATTGCCTTTCAGCATAATACATTTATTATTCAAAATATTATTATCTCATCAGAATGATACACTAATATATACAAATACTTTTGGTATAGAAACAGATTTTGGCTGTTGTCTAAATTTAAAAGCGAGATATTTATATTTATTTATAAATTATTTGTGCTTGGCCTCTGGTTGGGCCGTGAGGCTGATAAGCTAATCAGCAGCAGGCGTCTGTTTAGCTAGAACTTGAACGAGCAGATATTGGCAAAAAAATAACATAATGCATTACATTCTTGTCATATCGACAATAGATAGCCGTGTGCCGCAGCCATATAGCTATGTACGTGCATAATCACATGCAAAGTGTAGCACATTGCAATGGCTTCCAATTCCCACGTCAGCTGGCAAATACGTTACGAGACATTACTGGCAATCGCTGGAAAGGCCAATTGGTGGCTTACCGAACTGGCTAAAAACGAGAGGGCTATATAAGCGGTCAAGGCATAGCTGAAACTAAAAACCCGCAACCTGAAGTCGAATGATTTCCAGTGAGTTGTGCATTTCCCATGACGTCGCGACGAGCTGAAGGCTAGTCGAGCGGAAGGAACTAACCAAAGAAACTGCAGCAAGTGCCTTTCCTAGCCAGCTGACACAGCGCGAGTGTCTACTGCGGCTGCTTCCCTCCGTTTGTGGCACGAGGGTTGTTTTTCAGACACCTGCAACGGCATGTGCCTTGTTGCAACTTGCCGCCAAATAGTTGGCATGCAGCAACCTGTTGGGAATTGCTTGTCTAGCGGATTGCGTGCACAGGTGGAAATACACTGAGAGAAACAAGGACAATATGAAATAGAGCATGCAAAACGTCATTCAAGGAGTTCCAAGATGCTTAAAGTAGAAACAAAAAACAAATCTCTCATATACATTTAATATAAGACTTGGATCATGATTTATTTTGCGGTTTAACTTACTCTACTTTGTTGAATGCCCTTTTAACCACAGGCAATATTTAATATTATAATCGTTTTTCTGATTAATCGGAATAGACACGCTATTACAAATTTCGTTGCATATTTTCCAATTGTAAATAGAGCAAGAACTGGTCAGAGAATTTATTAGTTATTAAATGTAGAGTTTCAAGAAATTTATTTAAGGAAATATTTGATTCTTAATATGGATCGATTTTCTATTAAATAAAACTAAAAAAAAAATTTGAAAATGAAACAAAGTTATTTCTATAATTTTCAATTGAAAATATAATGAATTCAAGAGTTTTCCTAATTCAGTTTTTCTTTCATATAGAAGAAACAAGCTAGAATTCGATATACATGACAGGGATTATAGATATTTCTACATGGACTTGTAGCATTGCTTCTGAGTAATAATATCAACAATTGCCTATGTGTAAATAGCTATATGCACTGAGGAACAATATTTAACTTTAGGTAAGGCAGTTGGTATCTGTGCCGCAAAGAGCCAAACAACGACAGAACTTAACACGAATTGAGTAATCAGAAAATATCGCTGATATCGCTGACTAAGGGGTTGACAATAGTCGGGCAACCATGAAAAGTTAGCTAAGTGTGTCGACTCCGCATTGCATGTTCTAATTTCAGTTCATTTCTGTCAACGTATATAGTCATATATATATAATAATATGCATGGGTGGATATCATATATGTATGCATATACATAATGTATTTGTATTTGGTTTATAATTACTAAGGTAACCGGTTACACAGCGGTCATGACATTTCGAGAGAGGTCAATGCATGCTATATTTATACCCTGTAAAAACTAATATGCATTGCGCTTACCGCATTCTCCTCCGAACGGAAGCCACAAACGAGTCCTCGAAATGACATTTTCACATTATGCGTAAATCCAAAATACAGTTGAAATGAGGATCTCAATGTTTATTTTTGGTTTTGCTCGATTGTCTTCTTCTTTTTCTCTTTTTTCTCTACACGTTTTTGTGCGCACTTAATGATAATTTATTTATTTATCCATATACATATTAAATATTTAGATACATGTATTTATATATATATATATTTTGTAAAGTTCGCTGAGCTCTTGAACTTGCACTGAACTTTTTATGGCACAATTCTTGTTTTTGATATTTTTCTCGTTTTTATTAACAGATATAAGAAATATTCACAAAATATTTCGCCGAGTGACAATTGAAAATGAACAGCGCAGCGAAAGTGAAAAGTCGAATGTAAAAAAACCGAATAAAAAGAAATGAACAAATTTAATCGCGGGTTCGCGAATCAAAAATCAAACGAAATCCCAGGAGCGCAGTCAAGGGGGTTGATCCATGGGCGCGACACAGGCGGCGTGCGGCAATTGAGTCCCGAACGCCGAACGCCAAATGTCGAGCGCCAATCTAAAGGTCAGCAAACGTCGTCGCCAAATGGCGAGGTTTTCGTATTTTTCCCATTAATTGCTTTAGATTGAATTACGCGGGGCACAAAGCAGCGACGGCGACTGCGGCAGCGGCAGCGGCAGCGTCACCAACACCGACGTAGATGTGGACACAGCAGTTAACACTCGCATGAGCCTGAGCTGGCGATATACACGCATGACGTCACTGGCGATTTATTTTTAGTGGCCAACCCAGGTCGACAATTTCCGTTCCTTATCAAGACGTGACGCGAACGCTGATTACAACTGTGGAGAGCAGCGACGGAACCAAATAAACCATTTGCAGAAGCGTTGCTGCGACTACTGAACAAGAGCAGCAGTAACAGCAGCACCAGAAGCAGCATAACCGCTCGCTGGCCACAAATATCTTCAACGCCCCAATCCAAATCCCAGCCCAGTTCCATTTCTGATATAGAACAGTCACAAGCACCAACGAATAAATATATCCGAGTACGTGTGCTGAGTTCGCTTATCGAGCGCACGACAGAGACAGAAACAAAGGTGAGTGAGAGATGGAGTGTGAAAAAAGGGAGAGCGCAAGAGAGCAGCGCGATAAGTTCAGGTAACAAACCAACGTTGTTCAGGTAAACAAAGCTATTTAACTTCAGTGCCGGCTCCAGGGCAAAAGCTCCATAAATTTAACTAACATTTTTAATTGAAAAATTATCAAAAAAAAAAAAGGTAACTTAGAAGTAGGTCACATAGAAACATTGTTTTGTTAAAAACAAAATATGGTTAATGTGGAATGAATGCATGTACGATTTGAGGAGAGCATATCTAAGACTCGAATATATTAAATTGTAATTTAAAAGAAATTAATAAATCAATTGTATATTAAAATTGTAACACAATATTATTTTATACCTAAAGTTTTCATTTCTTTCTTTCTTTAAATTTATAGATTTTTCCTACACTAAATATATATAAGCAGATATAGATATAGATATATGAAGATGCTTTCACTTACCCCTAGATCTGGTTCACTGTTGGTAGCTTCTAGTAGGCAATGTGTGGATGATGATGTTGTTGGCAGACCCGTTATTGGATTTGCTTGGGTTAATTTATGTATATTCTGGAGACTGCTCCAGGTGTCCATGGGCTGTTCGGGGCAAGTTAGACCAGGCGACTGGATGCTGTCGATAGCCTCAAAGCCCAAAGATTGTCGCGAACGTGGCTTACCGAAGACCTGGGCGCTGAGCTTGGATGGAGTTGGCTCGGGTACTGATAGCGCTGGCTGCATGGAGCGCCGCATCTTTCGTGGCACACAGGCTGGATGCACAAACAAGTGCGGCTCATCCTGCGAGGCAGCCGTAGAATGCAGTGAGATGTCATCCATGGAAGCGACAGCGGCCAGAACTGGCTGATCATCCACCAGGAGATTGAGCACATCATCGCAAGAACGCGTGGCCGTAAGATTTGTGGCCGGACTCTTGATCAGATTGAAGCTGGCCAACAAATTGGGGCGACGCAATGAGCAGGATCCAGAGGGTGATTTGGGATTTGGATCGGGCATTGCACGCACTGTCAATCGATTATCGGGAACACCCACAATGCCCTGTGGACGCGCTGTAGCTGGAGCCATGGGTGCCAGGCCGACAGCAGCTGCTGCGGGTGCGCCGGCAAAGTCTACAACCAAGATGCGATCGGATATGTTGGTGCAGTCATTGTTGAAACCAATACCCGAATCAGAATTGGAAGTCGTTGTGGAAATCTCACTGTGATTGGAGGGCTGTGGGGAGTGGGCTGCGCCGGCTGGAGCACCCGCTTCGTAGTCCGGCGGCTGTTGGCTGCGACTTGCTGGCGGCAGGATTCGCATGGTGTACATGCTGCGTATTAGATTCACCACATACTCCGAGTTATTGGGAAACTCCAGGCACAGATTCGAAATGGGATCCCTGGTGCATTGCAAGCGATACTCGTGGGCACGTGCCACATGCTGGCCATGCTCAATGAGTTTGGTATCGATGACAAAGACATGACAGCTGTGCGAAATGCTGATGTGGCCGCCGCTGACATTTGGCTTGTCCTCCAGTTCGTATTCCTCATCGATTTGCGTGTTGTGCACGGCGCTGGTCACCAGCCCAAAGAAACGATTTTCGCTCTCGGACGAGGAGCTGACATAGTTAAGCCGTGCCGAGGCGTAGGTGGCCAGTGTGCCGCCGCTAGCGCTCTGCAAGCGCAACGAGTCTGGAGTGATGCTCATGAGCACGATGGTGGGCTGTCTCTTCTCCTGGCGCAGCTTGCGTATGCAAGAGCGCACCGTTTGCAGCTTGGAGCTGTGCGATATCTGCTTGGGCATTTCAATCGTGCCTAGGTAGCCAACAATGACACGATATTCCAGGGCAGCGTTACTCACAGCGCGCACCATGGCGCTAACATTAGCCACATCAGCCACCTTACCGAGAGGGGCCAATGGTGCATCCTCTAGCACGGGACGCAGCGTAGCGTGATCCGGTAATGCGGCTGCCACCACAGGGGCCACAACCTCGACTGACTCTGGTAGCTTCTTTTGTGGCGAATTGCGCAATCGATGCATCTTGGATTTGTGATGCAGAAAACGAGGTTTGTTGCGCACACCCGGTCCCAGGCTGGCCGCCAGCATCTGGCCACGCGCACTTCGTTGTATCAGCAGCGTGGCATTGGCATTCTCTTCGTCCGAACTGTCCGAGAAGTAGTTCTCTGCAATCTGCATGCGAATACTGCCAAACGAATTGCCTATCAGCTGCACCACAGTCTCGTGCGGCAGCTTGGATACATTGAGACCGTTCACCGAGATAAGAAAATCGCCAGCTCGAAGACCAGCCTGCTCGGCGGGTGAATTGCTGATGATGCACGACAACCGACATGGCTGCTGCCCGGATATGGTGAAGCCGAAGCCATTATAGCCACGGCGCACTTCCACAGTGCGAGTGCCGTAGTTGGGGCGCTTTTTACGTCGCCGCTGTTGTGGCTGTGGCTGTTGCTGCTGCGAAGAAGTGGCCGCTGCAGGTGGCACAACAGTATTTGCCGCGCTCATTATGGGCAATGGCGGATGATGGTGATGCATGGCGCTTACTGCAAGCGTTTAAATGACGAAGTTAAAAATGGTAAAAATAAATCAACTCCAGTTTAGATGGAACGCACCTTTTTCATTGATGGTCTGCACAGTGGCCGCCGCGCTGTGGAATGCGGTTTGTGCTCAATGACCAGCAGCTCGAGCGATGGGGCTGGTCTCTAGCCAGGGCTTGTATATAACAGTGTAACCCACACTAATGCAACAGCAAATGGTATACGCAGCAATCAAATGTATCTTGTTACACGCAGCACAATGAAACTGCATTCAATGGGCTGAATAATCACTAATAATACTTAGCTGGACACGCACGCACATACTATTTACCAATTACACTCACTTCAGTCTTGAATATATTAAGCTAAACAATTAAAACAAATCTCTTTAACTGCGCAAGCGTAGCCAGGTAAAAACACTTGGGTATCATAAAAACAAAAGCATCGATACTAAATAAAAATGCTACGCTGCAGCCCTATTTTTCAAGCTACAGCCACACTAACAGCTGCTCCGCTATGGCCACTCAAATGCCAGCAATATGTGGTTACTCTAATTGATAGAAATGAAAATATATATTAATGTAACATTTTTCGGGCATTTATTAATTAATGCAAAACCATGACAAAAGTGAAAAACGAATTAAATACGCAACGGTACTGGTTGGATTGGTGTCGTATGTGCGCCAATGAAAATGCGACGATTAATGTGCGCCAAAAAGATATTTATATGAGAATTATAAGCAAATGTTTTGATATCGAAGTGAGTAATTGAAATACATAAATATAAAGAATATACATAAGATCTCTTCTTAAATACTTGTTTCAGATAGGCCACGAGGAGCCCGAGCTGGGTACCATGTTATGTAGCAATTGCTACGCTCTTATCACTGAACTAGTTAACTTTATAGAAAACGTAAACAAAGTGCAGCCCATATTCGAGCTGTTACGCCACACAGAACCGAACGAACAAGTCGATGTCTCTGCCCTAAGACAAGAATATGGTCTACAAGATGGGGACCCTGGGGCTACTTTGAAAGTGGAACCAGCAGATGCTGAGAGCAGTCGAGAAAACAGTTTGGAGCGCGAGAGACTTATATATTTCGATGAAGTTGACAATAATAATAGTCTAGGTCGATCTCTATCCCCTGTTCAAGTTAAAAGAAAGCGTGGGCGTCCCAAGGGCTCGAAAAAACGATCAACAGAATTATTCGAAGAGCCTCAAATTAAAGTTGAAAATTTAAAATTAGAAGTATCTGAAGATGTTAAGGAGGATCTGTCAAGTACTTATGAAGGCGCGGACCAAGAACCAATGCAAAATCATATTTGGCTTGAGGATTCTCGCTCGGAAGAGACGGAAAAAATATTAGATGGTGCAAAAAAGCGAAAGCGTGGACGTCCCAAGTTATCTGTTAAATTGGAGCCGCTCGATGAGTGGGATGATCTCAATCCGTCATCGCCAAATACAACAGAAGAGCCACAGAAGCTGAAACTAAAGCAACTTGTTGTCAATTCAGATGAAGGCACCATCAAGAGAAAGCGTGGCCGTCCCAGAAAGCAAAATAACGTAAATGGCATAATTAACAACGAGCCCGACGAAAGTATTTCGAGATGTAAAAATTTAGCACTAGCTAGACTCTTGCTCGCATCTCCAGGACCTGAAGCTGCAGCAAATTCAACACCAGGTGAATGTAGTTCTAATGTAAATCAATTTAGAAAATATAGGGCTACTTGCAACATGTGCAACAAGGAGCTATCATCGGAGATTGGACTTAAGTACCACATAGAACGTGTGCATATGAAAAAGAAGCCTTTCGTTTGCGATGTCTGTGGAAAACGAGTAAGAACGGTTTCAGAGCTCAAAGAGCATATGCTCGTCCACACAGACGATCGGCCTTTCGTATGTACCATCTGTGGCGCAGCATTTAAAAATCGAAAGCGACTCAATGTAAACGAAAGATTGGTAATAATTTGATATCAATTCATTTATATATGTATTCTTTATTACCAGATCCATAATCAAACACACGGAGAGCCCAGTTATGAGTGCGAGATCTGTGGCAAGAAACTGCAAACGCGTGCTATTTGGAATAAACATAAAAATGTTCACACGAACGAAAGACGATTTAAATGCAGTATTTGTGATACTGCAACTAAGAATTCAACGGCTCTAAAAATTCACCTGCTGAGTCATACTGGGCTGCGACCATATACTTGCAAATACTGCAACAAGGACTTTGCCAGCGGAGCCAATTGCAGGGACCATAAGATTAGGAAACATCCACGTGAATATGAACAAGATGCTGACAAATCGTGCCGTATACAAAGTGTGCCCACCTTGGATGAGCTGCGAGCCTTGTAAGAAATTTATGAATTGATTTAGAAATATTTAACAAATGTATATGCACTTTCAGAGCTGCGGGAATGGAGAAAGGCGAAAGGCTGCGTAAACTAAAAACTCAGAAAACTGAATAAAAGCACAAACCGTTTTTAATAACTTTTAAAAATCTGCATTTTGAATTTAATACCAAAAATACCGAACTCAATAGTATAATTCGGCATTTGTTTATATGGTCACTCTAATTTGGTGTTTACCTATTGTAGCCAAATCATGTCCCAAATATAACAAACAAATTGTCAATAAACATTTACGTCAGTTTAGCTGCAATGGGCGATGCCCACTGGCTGAATTGGTGTCGTCTGTGCGCCAAAGATGATCTACGCGGTAACGTCAAGATCTACACAAGCGCCAATGAGACCACTTGGAATAGTGTCCTGGTGATGGCAGTCCGAAAATATTTTGATGTACATGTAAGTTTTAGAGTGCCGGATGAAATGCGTTACGTTCAGTAATTTTTTTAAATCAGATGCAACTCGAGGATGAATTGAGTGGTGTACTCTGCAAAGAGTGTTATACCTTAATCAGTGAGTTGATTGATTTTGCCGAACATGTCACCAAGGTTCAGGCTGTTTTTGAGGTATTACGTTGCTCCGAGCCCAATAAGCAGCTGGACATGGAAGCTCTGCGTCAGCAGTATGGACTGTGCGAAGGCGATTGGACACACATCATCAAACCGGTGTCAGAATTTGAGAACAATACGGGAAAACAAATTACTGTCGTGGAAAATCCAATTTCAGCAGAGCTGCCAAAGCAGGAATTCATAGACTTAGGCGTCGGCTTGGCGGATGAAACGCCAAAACTGTTGCCAAACGATGACGAAATAATTGTCAATAATTTACCAACCGAAGAACTTTTAGTAGCTGACTGGAATGTCAATGTAGATGACCAAGACAACCCAATAAAGCCTCGTGCAAGACGAAGAGTTGCAAAAGTTCCCAAATATAAACCTCTTGCGAAATCAGCGAAAAAGAGAAAAGTCACATTTAAAGAGAATATGAAAGACTCAAAGAGTATTGATGACATAGTCACAACTGTAACGGAAAACGCTAATGATAAGCGTTCTTGTAGATCCGAAGGAGATTTGGAACTGGTTCCCGAATCTGGGATTGCCACTGTAGATGCAGAGCAGCTCCTCGAAGACTTACCCAGCAGCGTTTCGAATGATAATGATGATATTCCCTCTAAGCGAAGAAATATGAAATGCAATTGGTGTGGCAAAATGTACCATAATCCAGCGTCATATCAGAAGCATTTAAGAGTCGCATGTCGTAAGATCCAGCAACGAACAAAGCTGAGTAAGAACTCATACTGCGAGCTCTGCAACAAGACCCTATCGTCAGCTGCCGCACTGAAGCTACACCGGGAGGGCATGCATGAAAATGCAAAGCCCTATGTGTGCGATCACTGTGGGAAGCAACTGAAAACCATAACGGCGCTTAACGAGCACAAGCTGGTGCATACGGAGGAACGTCCGTTTAGCTGTTCAATATGCAAGGCGGGCTTCAAGAACAGAGCGCGTCTGAAGGTTCACTATCAAATCCATGAGGAGCCCAATTTCGTGTGCAACATCTGTGGCAAGAAGCTTCAGACACGTCGCACCTGGAACATGCACAAATTGGTGCATAGCGAGGAGCGTAAGTTCAAATGTGATGTTTGCGGTGCTCTCTTCAAACGCTCCAAGACCCTCAAAACGCATTTGCTAAGCCATACGGGATTGCGGCCCTACGTTTGCAACTATTGTGGACAAACGTTTACTTGCAATGCCAATTGTCGCGCTCATAAGCTAAAGAAACATCCTCAGGAGCTAATGAAGGAAGAAGGGGATAGCGTGTCGTCACGCCTCAGTGTCCCTTCGCTGGAAGAGCTGCGGATAATGTAAGTCCTTAGCACCCCATTAACAAAAAGGATAAACAATAAATCATATTTATTTTTTAGGTCACGAAAAATACCCAAAGTGGAAGTCGACTAGCTAATGCTGGTATGCGTATAGGCTTTTAATTAATCTATATAATAATAATTATAATAATAACTATAATTTAATAAATCGTCACATCTTAATTCAAGAAAGATTACATACATATGTATGTATCCACATAAATACATACTATTTAATTAAACTATAAAATCTAATATGAGTATTACATATTTAGTGTCGTAGAAGTCAGGTATAGGTATTGTTAAAATCAATTACTATATGTGGTAGGTGAGCTACCACTTTTTGACTACAATCAAATTTAAAACATTTCAAAACTCGGATTATAAGATTAATGAAAATAAAAATGAATCAAATTAGTAAAATTTCAATTTGCATTTCGATAACAAAAACGGCTGGCGATAACTACTTTGACAGTGAGTCTAACTATATCGATATGTTGATACCAGCACAGACTATCGAATGTAGAGGCAAGCACAACAAAGTGAATTGTTTATTAAAATTACTTTTGCTTTTTTATTTAAACTTCAGTAATGACGGGTAGCAGTGCTGTTAGAGATGCCGCTAAGGCATCGCTGACGAGCACAGATGAATTGGGCTGGCACCGCTGGTGTCGGCTCTGCGCCAAAGAGCATCCAGAGAACGTAAATGTTTACTTTCGCAATGATGATCAGACATGGACGAGCGTGCTGGCCGTGGCTATTGGTAAATACTTCTGGGTTAACGTAAGTGTTTGCTATTTGATGCACAGTCCAATCATCGCTAATCGTTCGCAATTCATCAGATCAAAATGGAGGATGAGCTGAGTAACGCTTTATGTAAAGAATGCTACACGCTAGTAGAGGATCTAATAGAATTCTCTGACCGTGTGAGTCGTGTTCAAACCCTTTTCAGCAAACTGCAGCAGGCCGGTTCACAGAGCACCTTAGACTATAAGAAATTACGTAGGGAATGTGGCGTACAAGAAGACGACTGGAAACATATAGTTTCGAAGGGCTCTGTCATTAAAAAGACTGAAGGAGATGCAGTTGAATACATTGTCGAAGAAATGGTCGAGTCAATTGATGATGCTGCCGAAATAATGGACGAAATGGAAGAATCAGAAGAGTTCGCAGATAATGATAATGACAATAACGCCTACGAGACATACGCCGAGCCAACTGAACAAGAGGAGAGCACGGAGAAAGAGTACATAGAAAGAGAAATAATCGAAAGCAGTGCTTACGTTGAACAAGAGGATCCAGGTGATGAGACACAGTCAGTGTCGGAACCAAAGCCTAACATAGACTATTCTGACACAGATGCAACAACATCGACCAATGAAGATGTACAAAAAGGTGCCGAAACTGCCTCTGATACCATGGTCGACCTCGAAGGTGCAGATAGTGAACAGAATCAACACAAATGCTCCTCGTGTAGCAAAAGCTATAAGAATCAATTGTCTTTAAAGCGACATATGGCCGTGATTCATGGCTTGGTGCCCACAGATAAACATAATCTAGAATGCAAACGTTGTCACATCCAATTTGCTACAGAAAGTCAGCTAACTGACCATTATCGTACCCACCTGAATGTTAAGGATAGGGTGGAAAATACGTGTGCCTACTGTCCAAAGTTCTTCGCAACTGCTGGAGCTCTCAAACGCCATGTAACGTGTATCCATGAGAATATAAAGCCATATATCTGTGACTGTTGCGGCAAAGGCATGAAGACTCTTACCGCACTCAATGAGCACAAACTGGTGCATACCAATGAGTGTCCTTTCGAATGTCCCATTTGCTTTAGGCGGTTCAAGAATAAGGCCCGGCTTAAGGTTAGTGTCAATTCACTTTTTATATGCTACGTCTATTAATCCTTCTTTGTGTTAGATACATTCCGATACGCATACAAATAACATCTACGAGTGTAATATCTGCGGCGCCAAGCTAAATACTCGACGTACACTCAATATGCACCAGCTGGTTCACACGGATGCCAAACAGTACAAATGTGATGTGTGCGGTGCTGCATTTAAGCGTGGCAAAACGTTGAAGGCGCATCTGATACTCCATACGGGCATTAGGCCCTACAAGTGCAACTTTTGTGGCAAGACCTTTTCCAATGGCTCCAATTGTCGCATGCACAAGCGCAAAACACACCCCAAAGAACTGGCTGAGGAAGAAGCACGAGGCGTAATGCGTTCCACCTTGCTACCTATGATTACGGAGCTGACCGAAGCGTAAATTGACTTATCTTAAAATTGTCCTCATTTCATACATTATAATTTCATAAATAATAGGTCCAAACGCGTTAAGAAACCGGCAAAAGCAGGTACAGCAGTCATGCGTATAAAGGTCACGGAGGAAACGACTGAACCAACGAGTGAAAACATGTCCGACGATGAATTGGCAGCAGAGGGCGATAATGAGGTGATGTACGAGATTATGGAGGAGTGTCCCTAAGTGGTAAAAATGTATTTCAATAAAGAATCCAATTACTTCAATTTGTTTGGTATATTCACATTTACAGTAGACTTTATTCACAAATATAGCTTAAATACTAGAATATGGAAACTAGAAATTTTCTAGGTTGTTGTATAGATCTTAAATGCTGCTAGGGTGGTATAAAATTAGCCAACCACGAGCCCAAAAAGCTTCGACAAAATTGCCAACATATAAATCACAAGAAATATAACGAACGAATTTCGAAACAATAAATAACAAAGATTTTTGTAGACGTAATAACAAATAAAATAATATTGAGTCCGTCACAATCGGATCTATTATAATTAACAAACAATAGTTGGGCTTGTGACAGTCATTCATTTGAGTAAATTGTAAAAGTGGCAAAACTTTGGAATGTTTAGATCAGCGCAGAAGAAGAATACTCAAGAGCTGTGCTTGAACGTCATATCGAAAAAAAATACACCTTTATAAGAGTAAACTTTTCACCTGCCTGGACCCGATTCAAATACAACGTTTCAGCATTTCCTTATTAAAGATCACATATGGGGATAAAATACAATTAGAACTATACATAAAAAATTAATATAGATAATAAAACTATAGCTTAGAGTTAGGCAAATTGAGCGTATTGTACACATATACATTTACAAATTCTTCTAAACACATATAGAACATTGAACTGTGCCTGATGTCATGACTTAATTAAGTCTAACAAAGATGAGGACAGCTAACAGCAGAGCGCTGAATATGGCCACAGATGGACGCTTTACATCGGCGTCGCATGCAAGATTATCCCGTGGATACTTGTTGAGTGGGTCGGGCTCCTCGCTTGGACGGCATTGTTTACCTTCGGCCGCAAATTGGGCGCCGCACATCTCATGGCAAGGTGGACACATGATGGCCCCTTTATGTAGCCAGCCATTCGCAGCGATGCGTATGGAGAGCTTTTGGCCAGGGAACGAGCATTTGTAGCTGTAGTTGCCCACCAGAATGTGCAGCCGACCATCGAAGCAGTTGTACTTGTAGCAACCGCTGCCCCAATGCTGCCATTCACGAGTCTGGTGACATGAGCGTTCCTCCCACATGGCTTCGCTGTGGTCGAAGCATTTGGAACCATGACCGTAGCTCTCCAGAGCAAAATTCTTTTCGGGCTCTGCAAAAAAGAAAATTAATTCATCAGTATTTGCATTTCTTTTCTCTTCTCTGTCAGAAGTCAATATTACGGGGATTATTCTCGACGAAGCGACAGTGAGAACCGCGCACAATAATCTTCTTGCTGCGCCACGTAAACTCCTGTATGTAAGGGCAGTGGTCCGCTAGGGAAACAGACCCGCCATAGTAGCCCTCCTCACCCGACTTGATGTTGGTGAGGCTGTCGAAATTCTGATAGGCCTTCGGCAGCTCGTACTCGTGCTTGATGAGATTGCACAGGGCTACCGAATTACGATCGTCTGTGCATTCCGTTTGCAGTGGATCCTGTTTGACTTTCGAGCAGAACGGATGTATGGAGCGCCCCCTATTCATGACATAGATAGATAGATTAATGCGTCCTGAGAGTGGTGAAATTTAAGCACTGACTTATCATGATTCATTTGTATCCACTCCTTGCAACTGCGCATGGCAAACATGCAGCCCAAGCCCTTGCCCCAGGTCAATGGCGAGGCCATCGAATAGTTGGCACGATACCAGCCCGAATCCTCCATCAAGGCCAGTGTAATGCGGGAAAAAACTGGCGACTGAGTGTGTGTGCCCGTCATAGCCTCGTTCTCGAGTATGCGCTTCTCCCAGTGCGTGAGGGCAGTACCCTCACCGCCCTGATCCTCCAGCTCGGCACCCTCCAGTTTATTGCAATTGAAGTGGGCTCGCACCTCGGCAACCACACGCGGCGTGACCAACATATCGACCACTTTTTTTACATGACCTCCGCGCACAGCCCAATTGTGACGCTCCACTTTGCGTATGGTTTCGTTGCTCCACTGATGGATCTGCAATCTGAAGAGAGTGTACATATTAATGCTAGTCTTTACTTTCCGTCTCGCCAACTAACTTTTCATTCAAATAAGGCTTGCCCGTGTCTGCTTTGCGAGGCGTGCGCGGCTTTCCGTTATCGTCCCTGAAGAAGGCGTATAAACTAACCGAAAAGCCGAGCGCATGTAGAATCTCGTGTTTCACTGTCGATATCAGAGTCTGCAGTTCTTGCGGCTTGGTGCTGATGCTCTCCGGGCACAGGTTGGCATGTCCCGCTATAGGACGATCCAGCAGCGCCTCCTGCTGACAATGCGCCGCATATGCCACAGTCAGCCCCTTGAAGCAGCGCTGAGTCTGACGTGCCGAGACATAGAAGACAAAGTCTGCATTCCCGATGCCCTCTCCAGGTTTTGTGTTGCTATCTATGCGACAATTCTGACCCGTGCTGTTGCACACGCGGCACACCTGTTAACAGAAAGAGATAGTGAGAGTGAGATGCTGTCATACGTAAACCTGTTTAGCCTGACTGCGCTATTAACTTATTGAATAATCAGACTGTCATTGACTTTCTCAGTTGATTCAATGAATGACTTTTGCCGGACGACATTAATAGACCAACTATATCCAACTTCATTTAATAGATAGATCAAATGAATGACTAACAAATTGAGTGTTTGAGCGACCTTATCACTGCTTGACTAAATAATTAGATTGAACCCTTTCTAGACAGATTAATAGCCCGATTGGATTGACTAATTGCTTGACCTTATTCATGAACTGATGGAATAGCCAACTGATTGATTGGCATCTGGCACCGACCCTGACCCTGACTAACTATCTTAGATACATAGTTGCGATAATTGTGATGTAGCTATGGAAACTTCAGAGCTCTGTACTTGTGTGTATTTAGTCACTGAACTAGTCTGCTTTACTCACATCCAGATGCTCGTTGGGCACCAGCACCTCGCCGCACATGGTCGTCGCCTTGCAATGGTCAATGCAGTGGGTGTGTCCATTCTTCACGTACACCTGGGTGCTGTCGCATTTGCTAAAAGTAATTGCGTATATATAAGCATGTTAAGTACGTAATTCGCTTTAAACTCTAGTTACACCAAGGGGCTATTACACACCGATTAAGCCGGATGACGCCCTTCGTCTCACGCACCATCAATGCCTGTTCCCAGAATTGCACTGCCTCCGGCAGCACGGTGTCCTGCAAAGGTAATTTGAGTATTATTGAGAGCTGTTTTTTTTTTTTAAGCTTTGAAGGAGAAATATAACTTACATTAATTAAATTGAATTTCTCTTCCTCTAATCTGCAAAGTAAAAAAAAAAATACAAAATATATATTTTAATTTAAGAAATTCAATATTCAAGACTGGTAAATGCTCTACTTAGATATATAATGATGTATATTTCAAGCACGCTATAGATTGAGTATATCGCTTTTTATTCCCATCAATTAGGTAAACGTAACGACTCAATGCATAAGCTCTGCTTTTGCATAGGGTATGCTATGTCTGCTGTCGCGTTAGTCATTCCTGGAATTGACCTTGTGCATTTGGCATTATTAATGATCGTCGGCAATCGTCGACTTTGTTCGGTTGAAATTTTCAATCGCAGCCAAGTTATGGCATGTCGCAATCGAGCTCTACCTCAAGCAGAGACATAGCTTTAATTTCAACCAATTTTTTGGCCGCAGAGGTTGCCCAATGCACAGACAGCTAACCAATGTTTCGGCAACGCTTAACTTGACATTCGGCCAAGTCGAATGGTAAACTTTGGCCCATTAAAGCGCAATTAAAGTCAATTTGTTTGCCACACAATCTGTTGACAAAGCGTTAAATGGGGTATCTTGGCGTGGCTATGGCATTGTGTTAACATATTAAAAGAAATCTCTCTCTCTCTCTGTCCGTCTACCTCTGTCTGTCTCTTTATATCTGTCAAACTACTATTGTGTTTTACCTATTGTAATAATTTATAAAGATAGAGTTATATGTATAAATACGATACATATTCATATACTGAGAGAGCTATAGAGTATGGCGTAGTCGGATACGTTCGAGGGTAGTCTTGCTGCAATTGTTTTCCGCTGTTTCTTTGTGGCAATGTCTCACCTGTAAACGGAATCATCGTAGACGAGCAGAATGCGGAGCGGTTGATCGGCCACAAGACTGCGCCGGCGTACGCTATGCCCCGCCTGGTTTCCCTTTGAGTACTCGCCGGCGACGTCATCGACAGCTTCGGTATCATCGTGTATGCGCACACCGTGAATGACCTGCAACGAAAAGAGGGGAGAGCTGAAATTTGGCTTTGCTTTAAAATGCCTTTGCTAAAAAATAAAATAAAAAAAGTGAAAATGTGAGCAGCAATTAGATGACGACATGGACACAAAAGGCCACACACAAAGGCAGCTGTAATTGGACTACTTTTATCTCGTTATTTTACTATTTTGGTAGATAAATTGCAGTGAAATTAATTTTTAAATTACCCGCCAAAATGTCGAACTGATTGAGACATCAAAATGTCAATGATTGGTGGCTTTTCGCCCGTCCAATTGGGTTTGCTAATTCGCATTTGCTGTTTTATTGTCGCATATATATTTTATTATTATAGTTAGCCTTTGTTTCGGCCATTGTGCAATGTGTGCCAATTATTGTGCATAAATTAGAGCCCTGTTGAATATTCAAAAGTTCAGGTCAAACCATTTCGACTGCTTATCTATTATAATTTATGCTTGGTTGAACGGCCAGCAGCACGCCCAACGCCTAAGCTCACAAATTTGTCTAGCGCATCTTTCAGATGCGCCTCACTGCGCTAGTTGCAGAATGCCGCACTAAGGGATACCCTGTTTGTCCTAAAATACAGATGGAAATGAAGATATAGAGATAGACATGTACATCTGCATATTCAACCCTTTTTATGAGTAATCTTTTCATACGAGAAGTTCAAGATCAGCTGACCAAATACTCTAATAATTTGCCAATCGTCCAATTTTACAGGGTATACTAAATGAATTGCACTTTCAGTCAGCGCAAGACCTCGACAATGCAGATCGAAAGTTAATTCACTTTCAGCCAGAAGCAAAAATAAAAGTGAAATAGAGGTTTAGCTGGTTTCTTTTACATGTGTATATATAATGAAGTGTTGGCTGCGAGCAATTGCAATTTAAATCTGAATAATCATTAACGATATTAACAATACTATATTCATTCTGCAATTACTTTAATGCCACAGTCTGTATCTAATGGATTGCTCGTGAGAATCGATTGCAGCCGGTGTGAATTCTTAATGCAGGCAATTGGCAAAAACCCGAACACCTGCACAGTCCAACAAGGAAAAGCTGTTTTTGGGGAAATACCGACTAAGAATATGTACTCTACGAGCGATAAGTTTGTGCATTAAAGCAAAAAGAGTTCGAGTCTGTTGTATTTATTTAAATGAAGGTTCTACCATAAAATTCCATTCAAAATTAGTAAAACTTGTGTGCATACAGAAATATAATATAAAAAGTTGTTATTGTTCAGAGTATGCCCACAAAAGTCGCAATAAATGTATAATATCCTCTGCGATATTATAAACACCAGAGTAGCTTATGTAAACATGCTTATATGTGTATATATATATCCATCTACTTGGACGATCTCGACAACAATAACAGCAATTTATCTATATTTGTCTATTCAGCAAGAGAAGAACGATCGTAAGAAGAAGAAAACAAGAGAATGAGACAACAAACAGAGGCGCATATGCAGACGGGCATATGCGACTGCATAATACTCGATCATGGTTTAAATAAAGCTTGGAGATATATTAAACAAGCCTAATCAAAGCAACTCAACTTTAGCTGTAGCGTAGTAGAAGCTAATGGCATAGCCTTGACATTTCTATTGGGCGATCCAATCAAGCATCACAGCAAGCCAATATACTCTTTATACTTAAAGGCTGAACGTATGAAAGCCATTAAGATAACAAAAGAACAAATATTGCAATAAGACTCGACAGCTGAAATCGTGACGGCCCTCAACAATTGAACGAACAGCCATTTACATGATCTTCAATCAAAGAGACTGCTCCAGCCCCGCCCGCCTTCTCCATTCATAGACCCATCATGGTGGTTCATTTTGTGGTTTGTGCATTGCGAATTGTATTGCATCGAAATGCGTTTAACTGCTTTCAATCTTGCCAGGTGAAAGATGAGCCGCAGCACCTGACGCACAATGCGCTTGGCAGTCGATGCCAAATGCTGCCACAACGACCCAGCTGTGCAGCATGTGGCAAGTTTATAGCGCCACAGTGTCGATGCCATGCCGCAAGCGAACAACAATCTTTCCATCACTGCACAGTGGTGCGATATAGCTAGAATATCGGGAGTACATCAAAAATACTTTGGCCTGTCACATGCATTCCGCATCAACTTTAACAAAGTTTAACAAAGAAGACTTTAAGCTGGAGTGCGAAATGTAATTTGCCAAATGTATTTAGCAATTTCTTGAACATATATCAATATATGGCATATTAAAGTTTTACTGGAAATCAAATTCAGCATCTTGTCCCACTGTTTTACAAACTTTTCAAATGTTGCAACAATACGATCTGTGATAGGCTTTGCAAATCATCGAGCTTCAGCTGGGAAAACAAACATTATTGAAGGCTTTTCAATATGATTGACAAACATTGAAAATATCCACGTATTGAAAAGCTATTTATACATTAAATATATTTTCAAAAGCTGCAAATGAAATGAATAAACAAGTTTCTAATGGCTGCATACTAATGTGTTTGTGTGGATCTTCACACATGCACATATATATTCCAATTTTATATACTTATTATATATAATTAGGTTTTAGCTCATTTTAAGCTATTTTAATGTAACAAAATATATCAAAATTGAATGTTGACATTCAATTATCAGGAAAAAATCAGGAGAACACGAAACCCTTTACCTTAAACTAGATGATATATAATATATTTTTCGTTCAACAAAATGCACTACAATCCAATGTCAATTCGGACAAATTTAATCACTAATTACTTTTTAATATATATGCATATGTATGAATAAAGCTAGTTATATATTACTCAACCAGTCGACTATGCAAATAGATATAGTATTTCGTTCGATTCGTCAACATGGGATGCGCACACATCATAGTATTTCTTATACAAATGAGTTTGGTAAGCTGACAGAATCACAGCAATTGAATATGAAAATTAAAATAGTCTTTCTCTATAAAGGTGGGATGTTTGTTCAAATTTCTGAATGTGGAGTTTGACAATAAGGATGCAGAATATGTAACTGTACAAGAGTGCCGCATAAGGGCCTTTAATCACTCTCAAAACTATATAAATATTATCGTCAATCTGAAGAAAACTATAACAAAGGTAAGTGAATTCATTTCATACAATCAAATTTGTATATTTCTTTCACCTTTATTTTAGGGCAAAGTTGCATTTCGATTTATAAAGCGCGAACGGGGAGGCTGGCATCCGTTCCTATATGCAATGACCGTCGATGCGTGTGATTTTCTTGATGGCTCCGTTAGAAACCCCTTGACCACGGTCATTTTCGATTATTTGGTAAAATATACGAATGCCAACCATACCTGTCCCTATTTGGTATTTCGAATGATTATTTAGATATGCTCTGCCTTCTTTAAAGTCTGTCTATTTCTTTAGAAAAACACTGATATAAAATTGATTGGGCTCAATCTGAATGAACTGGATATTCTTGGCCGATTTCCAATCGACGACGGCATATATGGTATTCAAACATCGTGGTACATCAAGAACAACCTGATGTTTAATCTGAATGTTTCGGCGTCTTTAACAAAATCTTACAAAAAGCATTAATTTGATAATATATTTTTGCATAAATATTATAAATGTTATTTCGTATAGGCATGGTAACGTATATATGTATCAAAATGCAATACAGAAAAGTTGCTGAATAAATAAAAATATATTAAATTGAAGACATCAAGTTGTATATTGTACTACAGACTGCAATTAGTGCACATCTTAATAAGAATAACGAATTTAGTCAATATGTCTAACATAAATTACATAAAACAACATATACATATAATTTTTCCTTCAGCATCTTGCCCCATGTTGCAACGATAGGAACTGCGACAACAGCTTTATTGAAGACTTTTCAAAATAATTGACAAGCATTAGCTATGCCTATGTACATGTATATATACTCATATTTATTTATACGCAAAAGATAATTGCAATTGTTGTAATTGAGAGTTTATTAAACAAGTTCTCAGACCTGTGCGACAAAAATATATGTGACTTCAAAATTAAATTATTCCCCAATTATAAAATTTTAAAGTTCGGTTTTGGCTTTATATTCTTATGCATAATTCAAGTATTCTCAGATATTCACAAGTGCACACACATACATACTCATTAACACACACGCACACACACATTCCAATGAACTGTTTATTTTTCGATTGGATTTACATTTAATTAACGAATAAATTGCAATAGCAAGGTAAAGTGATTTATTTGATTTGCATTAATTTCGCGAATCCAAATTTTATTCGTTTATTAACAGAGAGGAGAAAAAGGTATAAAGTGGAGTGCACTCGACATCCCAATGTGGGCTGCTGTTGCAAACATATTTTAATGTACCTTAATAAGGATTTGTGATTTTATTTATGAAGATCTTTACTACGTATGACGTCAAAGGAATGTTTTACTCAGCTTTGAATTCATTAAAAACTTGCTGTTAATATTTTCATCGGTCATTTTATGGTTGAGTGCTTTGTAATTAGCTGATTAACGATCCCAACCATGTTCGTTAATATCAATAAAAATACAAATTTTTTTTTTATATAACTTAAATATTTAATGAGATTGAAATCTAAAAATTTGTATACAGCTGCTCCTGAAGCATAAAGCGCTAATGACTGCATGTGTGTATATAATTTGTTTGTTCATCTGAACTCTTCATCTCTTTTACTATTTATATGTATGTACATTTGGAGTATAAATATATTAGAAGCAACAAAAATGTTGATCAAAAGAAGATTAATGATTATGGAATGGGTGCAGGAGCAGCCGCCACACTTTCTAAACACGGCAAATATGCTTATTCAATCTGAGATAAGACGTAATGCTCAAGTAGTTCACAAATTGCGACCACCTAACAAAGTTTATTTTTGCGTGTCACAGTCGAGCGTGTCCAGGTTTCCAATGAGACTCACGTCTAAGGTGTTTGAAATGCTGGGGTAGGGGTCTGCAAATAAAGGAGGAGGGGACACAAAACAAACAGAAAAAGAGAAATGTACCGTTTGCTGCGCCTGGCTGATTCCCGTCTTTGCATTTTTAGTCAAACGAACAAAAAAACGCCCATAAACCGTAAACACGATCTGCTGCACGCATGCGCCGGGCCGAGCACCGGGCGCCGGGCACTTAACAGTTGCGCATGCTAATTTGAGCAGGTGAATCGATCAACAGCAGAGACGAGCGGGCGCTATGTTAAGTAATTATTTACGTGCGTCGCGCAGTCAATCTGTCAATCGTTCAGTGAGCCAGGCCAACCATGACGATATTTCACTCTTCCTTTCTACCTCTGCTACTCTGTCGCTCTCCCTCTTTGTCACTCTCTCTCTCTCTTCTTCTTTTTCTTCTACTTGTCTTTACATTTTTGTCAACACTTTGACGCTCTTCCGCAGTGCCGGCCAGATCAATCGAAGCTTTCAAGCTTGACTGACTGTGAGTGAGCGAGAGAGTGCGATAACAGTACATGTGCTTTCACTTTCGTTCACTCTTCGCTAGAGCCCTGGCTGGCCACATTAATTGTTTCTTTTACAATCGACACACATAAACGTAAACACATGCACGTGTGTGTTTGTGTGCCTGTCTGTACATGCATTATTGATCAGCGACTACTTTGCATGCTGTGCTACTTTATGGTTTATTTGCTTCTCTTGCGCTCAATTTGTTTGTTACCTCATATTGTGGCCGCAGCGGACATGTTACTTAATTAAAATCATGAATACCTCACAAAGGCACATTAATAAACTAACCACATCAATACGCACACACACAGCCTTCATGCAGTTGCCATGGGACACACATAAACGCAACACACTATTCTAGCAGAGGGAATCTTTAGAATGAATTATTTCCAATTTATGTGGCTAACAGGCGTAAATTGAATAAAATCGGATGGTAGTTGATTATTACATTTGTAGGCCCACATGTTATGTTTACATACATACGTACATACATACATACATATGTATGTATAATGCACTTAGTATCCATATCCATCATATGCGTGTAACAGCACGTAGCATTGCAGAAGAGCAAAAGCCCCAACAGTAATTGAGAAGAAGCTCAAATTCAATTTGACGTTCACTGGAAAAGCGTATAAATTCGTTTTGCAATATGCCATTGTAGTACAGTTAAGGGGGGCGTAGTCCAAAGGCTGACTAGAAAGATGGACAATGGGAGATGACAAAGGCCAAACAAGAGAGCGAGAGTGGTGAGTGTGGCTGTTCAAGGTTGCCACCTACATAAGTTATTTCACTCTGGACTCTGGACAAAGCGACACACACACACTTTGCATCATTCATAGTTGTCGCTTTCGGTCAACTTGTTGCGTTTTATATGCGCTATGTAAATAAATAAAGCGTTAATTCATAATATTGGCTTGGCGTGTGTTTCATAATTAGCCTCAAGCAATGTAGCATAATCAACTAACTGGCTAGATGACTGGCTGCTCTCTAGCTTTCGACAAACTTGTTTCTCTGTCAGTTCGCAAACACACATACACACACAAACATACATACATATATATGTATATATATATACAGCATCAGCTGGAGATAAGTTGTGCGATTATATCGTTTGCTCTTGTTTATTTGTCCGTTTGCACAACGCCTTCAATGAGCTTAGCTACTATATACACACGTATGTAAGTATGACAATACATGTATATAGTATATATATGTATATGTATAAAGAACAACAGTTAGGTTTCTAATATCGAATATTAAATGCCCTAAGGAGTCAAACAAGTAGCAAAAGTAAGTTGCAAGTTTGCCTAACAATTAAAGAACTCAACTAGTGGAGCGTGGAATTAGAAAACTTAACAAGACATAAAAAACTAAATACATGTATTTTCCATTATCAGATAATTGATCAATATAAACTGCGTAGAGTATGTAAATGCATTTTTATTAGCAATACAAAAATTTCATGGAAATAAAGCTCATGAGCAATTTTTTATAGCTGTAATTGAGATTACAAATATTTTTCCCACTTTCCGTCCAGCAAAACAAACTGCAATTTGCAACGTCACATATACACACACACACACACACATACACGCACATTCAAAATTCATGTATTCATAAGCGTGTGTGTGTGAGTGCGTATGCATATGTATGCAAATCTGTAACCTGCTGCCAATTATGAAAGCAAACAAAAACAGAAATCTGTGCACAAATTTCGAGGTCAAAGACGTTAGCTCCAATAACCTCCCCAGCGTGCCATTGTCCAGACTAGAGGTCTTCAGGTACTTTTGTTTGTCATTGAGTGCACAATAGAAGTTTACGTTACATATGCATACGGAATAAGTATGTATAGACAGCTATGCTCATGGAAACAGTAAAGTGACTGAAAATGTTGGAGTGCAAAATTTCGTCATTAATTTAATGCTCAAATGTTATGCAGAGCAATGCTAATATATTCATGAAAACAAATGTTTATAGCGCAGAGGTAATGGTATATATAATCTATAACTAATTAAAGGAATGCATTTAAAATAGATCGAAAATTGTATATCAAGAACATTATAATACAGCCATGAAGAGAAAGCAAACACAAATACATAACCACTTCTGTATCTTACTTAAGCTAAAAGCTATGACATACTACATATAAAACTCATTTTGTGTTTTTATCTCTATTCTCTATCTTTCTACTTTATCTCCGTGGCTATCAGCAGCAACAGCATTGAGTAACGAGAGGGGGTGAGAGCGAGGGATAGCGAGAGAGATGATTCAATTTGTTGCGTTTCCCTGTTTCATTTCATTTAAGTCGAATTAAAACTGAGCTCTGTGTTTGATTGGAACGCTTGCGTGGATGGGCTGGATTACGGGTGTACGAGAGTCTGGCACTTAGTCGCCAACAATGCCCGCATTTATAACCACATTTACATACTCGTATAAATCCGAGCAATCACCGCATAACTCTGGATCTGGGCGGACAGCATTTGCGGCGGGGCATTCGACGGAATGCCTGCATATAAAGTAGTTGAAACTACAAATAATTAAATTAATTAGTTATGCGGAAAAAGTAAAGCAGAAATTGACCCCAATGAGAGTGGGTGGCTGGGGAATACTCTGTAATATATATACTCCGTATTGATTAACAGGACAACAGTTACGGCAAGTGCCGCTATTGAATTTCTCTATAGTTTTGAACGGGTTAAGTGTTTAAAATATTTAACTGAAATTCCCATTTTCCGATGTCTATCTCTATCTTTATTCCGGATAAAGAAAATATCAATTTAATTGATCTATGTTGAAGCTTATTATTAGCCAACTTACAAAACGTAGTTTAACTATATATAAGATATAGAATTTCCCAATTTGTCACGTAGAGCTTGTTTAGGCAGTATTAAAAAGTTAATTACCCTGTAATTCTGAATCACTTTTTACAGACTTTTATTTAAATACAATACATATAAAATGTAAATATATTTATATCAATTGCTACAATTCAGAGTAACTTAACCGGTCTCAGCCAGAGCTATAGCCAGAGGCAGCGGCAGCGCCAACTTTACAATAATTATGTAAATTATTCGTTTTACCGTAATTGTCGGTGACCTTTTCGTTTTTTTCTTCCCCTTTTTATGCGAGTGCGCCAATAAAATGGATGTCGGTTGCAATTAGAACGACGTTGCAAGCAGGCGCTGCACTTGGCCATCGAGTCGACGCACAGGTGTCGGACACTAAACCGGGCCACAGCCGGTTTGAGCCACGCGCTCCGTTCGAGCTGTGGGCGATTCGGTAACTGGCATACCGTCAGAGGCCATTGCATGAGACTCAACTGAATCATATGCATCAGCTGCGATTACCAAATGAGCTTAGTCAATCCATCCAATCGTCAGTCAGGCAGCTTCACGCGAAGCTGTATGTGGGAACTGTACTGAACTGCAGCAGTTGTCAAAAGTGCAACTGCGTGTATGTATATAAATCAGATTTCAACAGCATTTGCTTGCACTCAATAATTTATTATTCTTGCAGCTCTTCTAAACCAGCTCAATCCAAATTCATAACTAGTTCCAAGTACTTGGAAACTGTTGCAAGGGTACTTTTAAGGGCAAACGAAGTAAATTGAGTGGTTCATATGAATCAGTGCAGTTTAAAATCCGCGAAACTATGTAGATGGCTTTCTCAAAATAACAAGAATGCATTTTTTAGTGTGATAAGTAACATAGTTTATATAACTTTTCAATACGTTTAAACGCTCTACATAGTCCGCTGGAAACCAATTATAAGTTTTCCAAGAATTGGTTAACGAGTCATCATCTAATGACGGCTTAGGCAACACGCGCGCTCACCCACACACTGGCACACAAGCGGAAATGAACAATGGCAATTTGCAAATCAAGAGATAAAGGATTTTGCGGTGAGCCAACGATGGAGTGGGAGTTGAATGGATGTGCGGATTGCCACTAAGCATTTGCTACTCACCTCATGGGCCTTGGGATGTTGGTGCTGGCAGTTGTGCGCGTTAACTGTCAACCAGCAGCAGCAGCAGCAGAGGTACACAAGAATGGATAACTGAAGCTGATCCGGACGTTGCATGGCTTTGCTAGATGCGTGGGCGGGTATTGTAGGTTGAGTTGAAGCTTTGTTGTAGCAACTAATAGCTGAGTTAGCTCCGTACTAATTATAGAACTAATGCATGAACCTCTCACTCAATGCCCGGAATGCATGGTGAGGATTGTTATTGTTCTTGTGGTTGGTATTATTGTTGTTGTTGTTGTGGAACTGCTTCAGTTAAAAACCTACACACACACACACAACGAACATGCATATAGTTGTGTGTGTGTTTGTTTGCACATGCACAAACACTTAAGCATTTGTTTGCAGCGTTCCTCGATTGTAGTTGCATGCTTTATTAGCCGATATTTGCTCATACGCTTTATGCTTCTTTCTTTGTATATGTATATTTTGCTTTTTTTTTTGTCAATTAACTCGCGCAACGAAACCGGCTGGGCAGCCCATGCTCCTGTCCCTGCCTCGCCCGCGCATACACACACTTAATACACTCGCATATACACACAGACCTGCACACAAACACAGGCACATACAGCAAGTTACACAGCAAATTGGAATTGGGGCTATGGTTTTGGTTTTGGATTTGGGTGGGTGCGTCCGCGTCCGCGAATATGGTCTACTAGCAGCCGCAACGACAACAAGCCGCCTCTACAGTGCCACAATTTTTGCCTGCAGTTGCCTTTGTTATTGTTACAACAGCATTTAAATGTCAAATTCTCATGAACTGCATTGACAGGCGATTCATTTAACACCAAATTGACAACAAATTAATTAAAAAATAACCGTCTAACACATAACATTACATTTATTTATACATTTTCATTCAATATAACAAATAAACACAAACACAATAAACACGGTACTGAGAGTCAACAATAGGAAAGACGCGATAACAGCGTCTTTCTTGGTCGACGTTCGCTTCCGAATTGATTGAATGAGCAAATGATTGTTTCTTGAAAAAAATCGATACTTCGATATTTTCAGTTTAATTGGTGCGACCTATCGCTATATGCGTGAGCGCTATGTAAAATATATCGACTATTGAAATCGATAGCAAATAATTAACAGCTGTTTGATTTGCCAGTTATTAGTTTCAAAATATATTTAAGCATTTTGGAAAAAACATTAAAAATATATTGTTCATTAAAGTTAGAATTAATGTTATGCTTTTTTAGCCGCCAGCTGCTTGCGAAATCGACTTTGTGCCTCTACAGGCCAATTCTTCAGTTCGACTTTGCCACATTCCAGGCAAAAGGTTTTTGTGTAATAGAAACTGCAGGACGTATCCTTGCATACTACTTTATCACAGATGGCACATTTTACGCCCAAAGCCACATAGAACTCAGGCTTGGATTGCCAACGTGGCGGCGGCGCCTGAAATGGATCTCGTAGCACATAACTGTCTTCACGAAATTTAATTCCTAAAGCGAATGGCGGCGTCCGTCCATAGTAATGCACCATTTCATGCATATTGCAACCACTGCAATGAAATTCGATGGTCGCCACACGTTCATCTACATCCTCCTGTTCCTGCGGCTCCGCTGGAGCTGTCAGCTGCAGTCGCTTAATCTCCGACTCCTCGTTGTCGAGGCAAAAATCATCGTCCTCAATGGCGTAGTCGACCGGATCCTGTGCCATTTGGAACGCTGCAAGAGTGAAGGCCACAACGAGACTAATAACAACACAACTTCAACTTTAACTAGCTAATCTATCTCGATATACAATACAAATGAAAAATTGCAACAATGATGTAAAAGGCATTCAAGTTTTCAATGCTTAGTCCATCGCAGCAAAGCTACGCTTATTGACAGTTTCCTTGGGCCACCATTCTGGACGGTCTACATAGCAGCGGTCTCCGTCCAGCACCAATTGCTGTTCGCTATTAAGTACCGGCTCGACGCGCAACAAAGCAACGCCATGATTGTGCGCATGACCAAAGACACGTCCAAGGTTCGCGCCAGCCACAGATTTTACTGTAAAATGGTTAGTCACCGGCGCTGTAAATCGAATAGGCATATAGCGTTTGCGTATGACACCGGAGTGATGAACCCGAGCCGTCAACTCCTGGCCCACATAACAGCCCTTGTTGAAGCTAACACCATTGAGGAAATCCGCATTGGCTTCCAGTGGAAAGCATTTGCCCGGTGGTAGTTCTGCGACACCCTCACCGATACCTTGTTTATAGCGCATCAATTTATAGTTGCACTCGGGCGTAGAATTAATGGCGACAACATCGTGGTTACACCATAAATCCTTCGTTAGCTTGATCGCATTAGAATCGCCGGGAGCCAGGACACGCGTACCCATGGTGCCGATACGCGGATCAGGTGCTATAAACAAATCCATTGCCTTGTGAGTTCGTATATTGCCGTGGCCTTTTCCGTTGAAGAGCACCCATGGAACATACTCATCATCAATGGTGTCGATGTCGATACGCTTTCGTACACGATATGTGCGCAGATGGCGTCGAAAATCTGACGACGCATCTCGATCGCACTCCAGTAAAAATGTATCCGGATCATTGGTTCTATAGATTATTGTGTCGTATAATAGACGACCGCCTCGGTTTAGAAACAGTGCATACATCGATGATGGTCCGCCGGGCTCCTGCAAGCGCGACACATCGTTGGTGACGAGACCCTGCAGAAATGGCACTACCTCCGAGCCATGGACGCGAATGAGCTCTCGCTGGTGCAGCGGCTCCAAGGTGTATGTATTATTTGTCGATCTTGGGGCTACCGCTCGTCCGGCAAAGTTGCGTATACAATCACGTGCAACTCGAAGAAACTTGAAATTTTTACATACATTCATTCTGCGAATAAACGTACGTTTGCGAATCTCAATGAATGTTGCATAAGTTCTGCTTACCTTCAATTTATAATATTAAAAAGTCGCAAATTAGAAAGAAATCATCAAATACACGAAATTTGTGAGTGAACACAGCCAAGTAACAAACAGCTGACTGAAATAATAACAATCGTTACCGATGACAAGCTCATTGCTACGGCTACTAGATACAATTACATTCAATTGTGCAGCCGCCACGATTGAGTGAAAGTGCACGACATTGTTAGGAAGTCTTTTAACAGTGTGTAGCTTCGGAAATATTAATGCTCGGATTTGTATTTGGTTCTAAAATGTTATATAAGAATTGAGCTATCAATCGTTTGAGTATCGCTATAGTGTTTCTATCCCACACTGGACCACTCAATATTTGAACGATAGTTCTTACCGCATCTCTAATATTTTTCAAAAGCCTCAAGCAATCCAATCGTTTTACAAAAAATTTTACTAGCTGTTATTCCTTATGAAAGTGCAGTATAAATACTTTTAAATCAATTTATTAATTTTTAGCAATCAAATAAAATCTAAAACAAATTTTTTGCTGCGGTGTCAAAAAAAAATATTTACATAAATGCCAAACATCTGAATTTCAACTGAAAATTGGAAGATTCTAATTAATTGATCCAGTTTAGGTACTAGCTTTTGGCGCTATTTTCTTGGCCAATGAATTCATTTCGCTATTAGTTTTCTTTTTTGGCTTTTTATTCTTTTTGATCGCATCAACTTTGACCCCACGGTATTCAGATTTCTTTTTGCCGGCTGGGGGGGGTTTTTGCAGGTTCTTGGCCTTTTCCGTTCTCATGCCTTTGCCGTTTATCTATGCGCTTCTTCGCACCTACCGCATTCGCCTTAGTTTTGGATTTGGATTTCGGACCCGCTGCTGCCGCAGCAGAATCACGTGCCTGCTTAGCCCCCAGTTTTTTCACCGAGTACCGCTCCACGTGTATGGGTCTGTCATCCAGGAGCGTCTCATTGAGCTCCAGTGCGAGACCAACAGCATCTGGTTTCTGGAAGCAAACATATGCTACACCTTTACACCCCTTCTCACCGTCCTGCAGGCAACGAATGTAGTCAATTTCACCACAGCTGGAGAAGATCTCTCTTAACTTTTGCTCACTGGCCGCTGCAAGAAATATATAGACTTAATAAGGAACTCAATACTATTACTAACAAGATTACGTACAGTATTTAAGATTTCCTATGAATACGGTTCGCTTGACGTCAGCATCGCTGAAAGCTGGGTCATTGCCAGCACCTTCAACTCCACCACCGGACTTCGCTGCAGGCGTCACACGCAAGTGATTCTCCTTAAATTCTGTTCCATTTAGCGCCAGCGCTTTTTGAGCTATTTCTGGGTTGTCCAGTACCACGTAGGCATTTAGGGAACCAGCTCCTTTCCGCTGCTTGTGTTTGAACAGCTGCTTTCCACCAGCCGTTCGTAGGCGAATTGAATGGACGGTTCCATAAGGCTGCAGCAGGCGGACAAGTTGAACGCGTTTCGTATTTATGGGCAGATTTCCAATAAAAATAGTTGCAGCTTCAGCGGCAGGATCTCGTTTCCTTTTCACTTCATCTATGAAAATAGTTTTTTAAGTTGTGCCAGTTGAGAATATCCGGTTAACGTAATTTCTTACCTTCATCCCCATCACCTTTTTCATTGTTCTTTTTCACTTTTGATTTTTTCGACAGCTTTGTAGCTGATTTTGCTTCTGGTACACTCTTCTTCTTATCGGGTGTTATCTCTGTTTTTGGCGCGGCTTTAACTTTTAATTTAGATTTCTTTTCTACCGTATCGGCAGCTAACTTTTTCTGTTGCTTCTTTAGTTTTTGTGCCGCTTTCTTAGCTTTTTTCTTCTCGATTTTGGCCAAATCAGCAACAGATAACTTCTTTGGGCTCTCTTTTGCCTCCTTTAAGGTCGCCTCATTTTTGGCGGTTTTCGGTACTTTTGCTTTCTTCGATTTAGGTACCTTTTTGATTGTCTTACTTTTCTCTGCCACATCAACTAGCTTTTCTTGATGTTTCAAGTCATCGTTGGTCTTTAATTTATCTTTGGCCGTTTTCATTTTGATTCACTAAAAAACTTCACGTGTTGTACGCGTTTAAGTGTTGGAAGATATTAAAATCATTATTGTCTGATGTGTGTGCGTGTGAAATAGGTTTATCGACAATATATATTTAGAAAAATAAACCAGTGTTGGGAAATGCTTTAATCGACGAGCATATATTTGTATCGAACTTCACTAAGCGGTTTGTTATTACCATCTCTATTTGACTTGTTATTCTACTAAATTTTGTTAATGAAGAGATACAAGCAAAAATTGCGAGAAGTTTGGCTACAAATGCCAGAATTTAGACCGTGGCTACGACGAGACCCCGAGGACTCGTACAGAGCACGTTGCCGTTTTTGCAAATGTGGAGTAAATACAAAGATATGTGACTTACGCGCTCATGCGCTTACCAAGAAACACAAGAAAATGAATCCCTTAGCTGAAGCAAGAGGAAATGACTCGGTAAGCATAGTTTTGTAAAGCCAACTGTTCTACGACCATGTCTTTTTTTTTTTAATATTACTGGAACAGAGCAATGATGATGACACCTCGTCTTTGGATCACCACATGGACTATAAGCCCAGAAAATCTACTGAAGCCAAACGCCTGAAGGCCCATGCTGACGACAGTAAAACCCATATAAAATTGTCCACTGTAAAAACGGAGAAGAGAGCCAGCAATGGACCAGATTATGAAGCCATTATAGAGGGCCTAGCGCTATATGAACCGGAGCAGATATTGTTCTCCAATGGGTCCACCACACAGTCTGACGATCAAATGGAGAATCCTGCGCCCCCAACAATCATAGATGAGGAAAGCATCACAAATGCTGTCACCCTTGCCGTCAAGAATCTTAAGGATTCATCACAAATATTTGGCGATTTTGTTGCTGATCGTTTGCGCCAATTATCGGGTAAAACCTCGGAAAATACCAAGGACAAAATAATGCAGGTGCTTTTGGAAGCTGCTGCACTAGACAGGATAACCAATGGCAACTGACATGGCGTATGTTTTATAAGTGTATATGTATAATAATTTGAATAAATCCCACAATCAGCCTTAAGTACAACAGAATTATTTGATTGCCGGTTTATTAATGAATATATACATGTAAATGTTCAAGTCCAGTGCACATGTTATTAAAACACAACTAAAGAGAATTTACTTGTATTCCATTTTTAATGCAATGTGTTGAAGCATGTTAACAAATCGTTCGAAATAAAGCGGCTCGCCAATATACTGATGCAGCTGCGTATATCGAAATATCGAATGTTGGTTCTTTGCACAAACCCGATAACTTTAAAGATCGCATCAATCGCGTTGTGAAATAGTAATAAATTTACTTGCGTTGTTGACATGAGCGCGAATGAAGAGGAAGTCTTGGAGGATATCTCGAGCATGAATAATGAGCCACAAAGTGAACCAGAGGCTATAGAAACCGCTAAGCGAAAGCTCTCAGACGACCAACAGACAAGTGCGGATACTAGTGTAATAAATAAACGAAGGAAATCGGAGGATAATCAAGGATTAGTATCTGGCGACGAAGTAACTGTAAAAACGGAAGTTATAGACGAAGCAGAGTCCACCAATAGCAACATTCCAGTCACCATAAAAAAAGAACTTGTTGAAGAAAATGATGATTCAACTGCCGCTGATATCATTGACGTTCCTACAGCTAGTAATAGCTTCAACGCTTCAGCAATGGATATAAAAAAGGAGCCAACCAATGGCGATACATCTGTTACGGCGGACGAACAACATGATGAGTCAGGTGTCGCCGATGACGAAGGCGTACCTACGGCTACCACTAGCTCCAACGCCTCAGTCAGTACAGTAAAAAATGAGCCAACCAACGGTAGTGCATCTGTTAAAGCGGATGCCGCCAGCAGTTCCACAGTCATCGTAAAAACTGAGCCAACCAGTGGTACTCAAGTGGCGATTGCCGACAGCTCAGTGTCGTCCAGCACGTTAAGACCCTCTTGTAGGTTTGGCATAAAATGCTACAGGTAATTAGAGAGCCAGTATGTCTGTCAAAGTAACTATATTCATTTTGCTTAGACGCAATCCCGCTCATCGGAGTAGCGAGGCACATCCGGGAGATTCGGATTACAGGCGCCCTAGCTTTCCCATACCACCTTTGGGCACACCGGCCTGTCCATTTGGAAACTCCTGCTATCGCCGAAATCCTATACATTTTCAACAGTATTCGCATCCTCCCGATTGTAAGTAATATACATTTTATGAGACAGATGGCAGCTAAAGTGCAACTTAGTCAATTCCGCTCAGAATATACGAAATCGTTTGCGGCAGCGTCGCAATCAAGCTCAAAATTCCAATGGGCGAACAGATGAAGTCTCTGATTTGGAATCTGACGATGAGGATCCATTTTACGAACAGGGAGACTCTGATTTGGATTATAAGCCTGGCGCAGAAATCGATGATGACGATGATGATGATGATCTCGAATTCAATAGTGAGCGTCAAAATTTTGATGAATATGATTAAAAAATGTTTGAAAAATGTGTCAATGATAATATTATGTTAAATGTAAAGGTTCTCTGTTATTAAACAATATACATATATCAGTGTTGTAAATGAACTGTGAATTCATTTGGTAATGACAGTCACACACATATTTCAGAACATAGTAGTCTGGCAACATCGTGTCTGGTGTTTGTCGAGACGTAAGATACGGGCACATTGCTTGTTCGTGTTTTTACTTCGTATCTTCGTCAGAGCTGTGCGTGTCAGACGAGACGCATTTTTTCTTAATTGTAATTTAAAAAGAAAAAGGGTTTACGTCCATTACAGTGTTCAATTTGGTAAACAGTAAGCAAAGAACGGTCTCAAACTGGCGGAGAAAAAAGTACAGATGGCATTATGCCAAACATCAGTGGTAAGCCCCACGCATATGTTTCAATCTGCTGCATACACATATACCAAAGACGTACTTTGTATATTTTACAACAAAACTGTGCCCCATAAAACACAAAATGTACAATACTGAAATGTGCATAGAATACACGGTGTTTACTCAATTATTAATAGTTCCCTGGGTGGAATAATAATTGGTAAACTGTTACATATGGAACTATATAAATGGTTGACCTCAAAAGTGAAAGTTTTCCCCCTCAGCGGCGAAGAGTGTGAGTTGCCTTAAGCCGTCGGCGGCGGCATGTCTGCCGCTTTGTGTTCGTACAATGTGTGTGTATGTGTGCATACGAATGCGGCTTTTCTGAAGGATTCGCATACACTCACATATAAATGTGTGTTTGTGTTTTCCAATCATATGTTTACGATTGACGCCTAACGCAAGCATTTAAAATAGCTTTAATATATTGTGTTTGTATACTATTAACAGTTTGCTTTATTATCATCATAAAATTTCTTATCTTGGTTTTGATAGTAGCCACAGTTACGTGTCGCATCTCTTAGTATATATGTATGTCTGCAAGTACTTTAAATGTGCGAAAGAATGTGGTAGTAGCTGCAGCAGCGGCAGCGGCCATGCTTGCAGTCAAAAATAGCACTTGAATTATAATGCATACATACAGACAAACACTCGTATACAAATATACACATGCATAATGCATTTTGCAGTGTGAATAATAATTGAGATTTTTGAATGAACTCCCAATTGCATTGTTTTAATATAAAGAGTACAAACGCAGGACATACGAATAATTGGACTACCCGCTATTGCGCGTGTTGAACAGGCATGCATATGTTGTGACTTTCCAACCGAATGCATCTCACATACTAACTGACCTGACCTCAATTTATTAATTCGAGTAAATTGAGTAAATAGTCATGTCGCTGCAGCAGATTTTCTAAGAACTTGATCTAGACCTTATCTATTAAACTGATCGCAATCAGCCACAGTTAGTCAGTGCTTTTTATACATAAGCATACAAATTATTACATTAAACCAATCTTTACAGGTATTGTAGTTCGCGGGATTTATTTTTTACAATTTATAAATTTAATTACTGACAAAAAAAAAATGTTTCGTTTCGATTATGACAGCTGAAAGTGTATCACGCCGTCATTGAGGATGTCATCAATAATGTACGCGATGCCTTTCTGGATGAGGGCGTCGATGAACAGGTGCTGCAGGAAATGAAACAGATATGGCGCAATAAGCTATTGGCAAGTAAGGCGGTTGAATTGAATCCTGAACCCGGCGAGCCAGGTCATCACCCACCACCCATTGTGGCCAACAATCCAAAGGTAAGCAAGGTGTGTGTCTTGTTGCCATGGCCCTTGATGGATGTGTATCGAGTTTGTCTATCTATAATTAGTTGATCCGTGTGTGTTAAATCCAAGTACAACTTAACTTTGTTGCTTTTTCTCTCTCTATCTGTCTCTCCAATTTCAACAACAATTGATCGCGCATATCAACATTATATATACCAACACCGACTGCTGCTTTATGTATATGTAACTGCTATCATCATAAAACACACACCGCACACACCCACATACACACTCGCCCACATACTTTGCTGCAGAGCTCCAAGGTAATGCAGTATTTAGCACTCGCACAAAAAGCATTTTAGACTGATAATTCTTCTATTTGATAGGCTGCCAATGCCAAGGCTAAAAAGGCTGCCGCCGCTGCAGCTGCCTCACAGCAAACCAACGGCGGTGGCACCACCACTGGCAGCACCAACAACAGCACAGACAGCAGCAAGCTGGCATCGCCATCGATTGCAGGAAAATCAGGAAATGTCATTACCGCAGCTGGCAGCGGCTTGAAGAACGGCATCGGTCCTATTAAACAGGAGGTCACATCACAGAATCCGCCGCCGTTGCATCCCACAGGCGGCGCTACAATGCTGCAAAAGCAACAAGGAGCGGCTGGTGGTGGAGGTGGCGCCGCATCCGGTGGCCAGACGTCAATACCGATTGTTGCCCAATTGGATCCCAATCGCATTATGCCTGTTAATGTAAGCATACCAAAATTGTGAAAGGATTTAATTACATCGAATGCCTTGCAGATAACGTTGCCTTCGCCGCCGGGCTCAACAAATCCGGAATCTCGTGTGCTCACCATACAGGTGCCGGCATCAGCACTGCAGGAGAATCAACTTACCCAGATCTTAACTGCTCATTTAATATCATCGATAATGTCATTGCCTACTACTTTAGCCTCATCCGTGCTTCAACAGCACGTGAATGCAGCTCTCAGCAGTGCCAATCATCAAAGTAAGAGTTACGCACGATATCAATAGAACACTTTTTATAAATTTATTTTAATTTATAGAAAATCTGGCCATTGCCAAGCAACTAGACGGCGCGTTAGACTCTTCAGAGGAGGATGAGAGCGAGGAGAGTGACGACAACATAGACAATGATGACGATGATGATCTAGACAAAGATGATGACGATGATGCCGAGCACGAGGACGCTGCCGAAGAGGAGCCACTCAACAGCGAAGATGATGTCACCGACGAGGATTCAGCTGAAGTGTTTGATACAGATAACGTGATTGTGTGCCAGTATGATAAAGTGAGCATATATCTACTTATATAAATGAATTATTATTTATAAAAATAATTGTATTATATAGATCACACGCTCGCGCAACAAATGGAAGTTCTATCTCAAGGATGGCATCATGAATATGCGAGGCAAAGATTATGTATTTCAGAAATCCAACGGGGATGCCGAATGGTAATCGACCAGAACCGATAACAAGCATAGTGTGAAAATCCATCAAAAAGAAAATAACAAAACTAACAAAATAAAGTAAAAGACAAACGAAATGCCTCACAGTGCGCCTTTAAACACGTTATTAGCACCCCCTATTCAACCTTACATACACACACACACAGACAAATATATATACATACACACACATAACACATACACATACTTATACCATCCACATGATCAAATGATGTCCATTAATAGCAGCCAGAGTGAAATGCCCTTTATTCACATTACCTGGCCGGGCATATAAAAATTGTATCTACTATTAGTTTCAACTATTTGTGTTAATTGCGTCAAGTTGAGTTCTGTTTCATTTAAATAATTTGTAATCGTAATATCTATGTATTAATTACACTGCTCCGCATATTATTGTCAATAAAATGAAACTTTGTGAGGAAACGAAGATTTGCATAAGGACCATTACAATATATAAGATTACACGCCACACAGCACCTAGATTGTTCAGTAGTTTTTACGGAGGATGTGTCAAATTAAAAAAAAATAGACAGTAGTAGCTTTACGCATTCAGAGTGCTTGAGCCTTATCAATATACTATCCATAGATAAAAACTAAATATATATATATATGTGTATCAAATCGAACCAAATCAATCAAAGCAATAAAATCTACAAAAATTCTTAAGAAATCATACAATTTATAGATTGTAAAATATATATATAAAGTATATGTATCGTATATTTAAAATTACTTTTTTGAATTAAGGAGTACAGCATTTTACAATTAAAACACTTAGAACAACAGCTCATAATTAGCTTATTGTTTATGTTTATGCTCTATGTACACAGCAACGGCATAGTATCTGTTTTAAATGTTTATAGATAATATATATTCAATTTACATGCGACTCGCCGCACGCTCCAATCGAAACGCTGCCTCAAGGACTGCAATTTGATTACTTAAGCACACTTCCTACCAGTTTACTTTAAACAATCTAATTAAAATGACTTAAATACAATCGTCATCGCTGTCGTCTTACGAATCTAAACCTAAACAAAATATATATTTCAAATAATCAGTTGCCAAATTATGCCAAATTATGAAATGATCTTATATCGCTTTTTAAAAATTTATGGTTGAGATAAAATTCAAATTTAAATTCATAATCTATACAGAGTCTAATATTGCGCTACTCTCGGCACAAGTTTTTATAGTACGTACAATCAATTTGTTAATTTAGATATTTATATATATATAAATTTATCTTTTAGTATATAATATATATAAGTATTTTTACTTATACAACACAACTATGATTCTTTAAACGATTGGAGTCGTGGAGAGATAATTATCTCTTAGTTTAGCTGAATTTTTTATATTGGTGTTTTTGCCAGCAAATAATCTTGTGCTAAGCACCAAAGGTTCATAAATTTTAAACCTCATTGCAAAATGAGCTTATTCACATACTAAGGAATCGTATGTGCGTCTGTGTGTGTATGTTTATTTACACATTAAGTTGTCAATAGTGCTATATTGATTTCCTTGACCATTTTAACGCGATGCAGCATACGTTGTAGCGCATCCTGGCTGAGCGCTTGCGTTGAATACCAAACTGGTGAATCGGGTACACAGGATCGTTCCGGTTGCAAGTAGAATACATCATTTCGCGTTTTTACACTTTCTGGACTGTAGTTCGGAAGTTAACATTTAGTCATAATATTGAAACAAATATATTCTTAGCTTACCATTTGGATAGGTAAAATTCGTATAGACGCACAGGGCAGCGCAGAGGATTCTCTTCGTTCTCCTGTTGCTCATACACCTTTTTCTTGCGCGGATTGGCATCTGTAAGAGGCAACATAATTTGATTACCTCTTTAAATATAATCAATATATTACTTACCCAAACCTGCCTGGGGTGGATAGAATCGTAAGAGTACATTTCGTGTGCCCGGCACCTTGGAGTTTTGCGATGAACGCTTCCAATGCTTCATAATGTGTGAAAAGGATAATTGCATATGTTCCTCAACAGTCTGTAGAAATTCAAAAAATTGCAAATAACACATTTGATATAAGACCAATGAAGGATGTGACATACAGTTAGATTAAAATGCTTGGTGTTGAAGAACATCAGCGTACTGAGCAGCACATGGGGCGAATGGGCGCCAAGTTGCTTGCATTCCCACAAATGCTCCTCCTCCACGCGTGTGACAATGTATTCTAAGGGAGTAAAGTAGAAAAATTAGTATCTTTTTTAATAACATAGAAAGTTTAAAAACATACGCGAATCATTGTAGAGCACGGAAAACTTGCGTGCTACCTCATCGAGGCATTCCGTAAAACGTTCATAATACGGATCATAGAATATATTGTCGATGCGTCCGTTTACATAAAGGTATTGCTGAATGCCTGTGTAAAAAGTAAAAAGTATTAGTAACCGATCTATACAATATAATCAAGTTTATATTTACCCAGTACAAGGTAATATATTGTATCCGGTGCATACTCTGTGCCATTAGGCTTGCGCACCTCCTTAACAAACAGACAGAGCGAATAGTTAAGTTCATCGGCGGTCATTTGCAGCAGCTCCGTCTTGAAGGGTCGCCTGCGCATCGAGCTCTTCTCGATATCTGCATTCTTGGTCATCACCCATTGCTTCCAGGCATTGACGCCGAATGTGTATTTAAGGAACATTTGTGCATCGGGTTTCTCCTGAGGCTGCTGTGCCTGCTGTGACTGTTGCTGCAAGGCTGAGTGATCCATTTCGCTGCCACGCTGTCGCTTAACAGGCGATCGACTATTCCGTGACGGAGAGTCCAGTACGGCGATAGTGCCACTACCACGTTTACGACCTCGCGGAGAGCTATAGAACGTAAAAAATTCATCAAAATATGAACAACTTTCTAGTTGTGATAATACGAAACAATCACCGAGACGATACTAACATGTGATGTTGCTGATCCAGATGATGCACACCCATTTGACCCATGTCGTGTCCCATTGGGGACTGACTTGTTATCGTGTTGGCCGTCATAGTTGACTCCAGATCAACGGTTGTTGTCTGATGCGGATTTTCAAAGTCGCCTGTGGCCATTTTGAGGGCTATCTGAAGCATATCATCGCCGTAGTGATTATGGCTAGCGACGTTGACGTCCACAACCTGTTGTTGCTGTTGTTGTTGCTGCTGCTGTTGTTGATCAAGACTATTCTGATATTGCAGGGTGACCAGACCTGGATCCGGCTTTATTTCATTGTCTGAATCGGAGTCTGATTCGTGCTTTTCCTCAGCCACCATTTCGGCCATCATCAGTAATTCGGCCTCTAGGGGATCTTCGGGCATTTTATCCTGTATCTTCTTAATCTCCTTCAAAATGCCCGCAGCGGTGTTTCGTGTCGTGGGTATAAAGATTGGCACCGGTATGGGCAAAGGAATGGGCACGGGCACCGGAAATGGCGCCGAATACATATACATCGGTTGCGGTACGAATATGGGCACAGGTACGGGTATGAGCACCTTGTTCGAATAATCCTTCTCTGTCTGCGTGGCGCAATCTCGCACGGACGGGGTTACCTGAGCACTTATCGATACGGTCATGGGCTTGCAACTGATGTTCACATTTCGAACCGCCTTTGGATACGGAGGAACGGTAATGATCTTCGTTTCCGTTATTGGGGCTGGGAAATCATTGCTGGGAGTCCCAACGCTGCGTCGCAACGGCTGCGTATTTACCGGTGGCGATGGTGACCGTGCAACAGTATAGTCCACGTGCTTGCGCGGCCGTCCACGACCACGAACTTCCCCCAACGAAGATGTGGACGACGAAATGCTCACCGATAATGGTGGCGGAGAGTCCGCTTTTCGACCACGCTTGCGCCGTACGGTTACGTTGCCAATGCGTGCTTCAGTTTCGCCGCTGGCCAGCGACTGAACGGTTGAAATAACGGGCACGACAGTTCCGCCAGCTGATTTCTTATTTAAGCCACCAGAGGCATTATTTTTCATGCCGGACTGCAAAGAGATTAAATTGAAGAGTTTAATATATTTGTCACTAAGCGTTTATTCACGTACTTTCCACTTAAAACGCATTCTAAATTCTTCCACGAAAATGAGTAAAGAATTAATAAAGAGCGTAAAGGATTTATGGACTGTCCCAGTGACAGCGTTGCCACATTGAGATGAAAAACAATTGGGTTGTATTTTCAGTTAGGCCAGGGACATTGACTAAGCATATATGGACTAATAGATTGATAAACAGATCTTCTAATATTCAAGTAGAATCGCCATTGAATTGAATTTGCATTGAAAAACAAGCAACTGCGTCGGTACAGAATTCTTATTGTGCACTCTTTCAATATCCTTTCAACACTATTAAAATCCGACTATCGCCAGAAGGCTGCTATCGATAACAGGTGATAGGTGTGCATTAAAGATCGAGTTTAAAGTAACTATAATAATACTTACCGGCTGCTGTGACAGTTTCAATTTGACGCGTTTCGGCAATCCGGTGGGAAATGGTGCTCCGTTTTTGTTGCTGCCACGACTTTGTGAGGCAGACAGATGCGTCTGCTGTTGCGCCTTGCTGGCCGACGTTGATGGCAAATCGCTATCCAAAGTAAGGGGTGTGCGGGCGAACTGATTTTGGAACTGCATTACGCACTGATATGTACAAAAATTGCGCATCGATGCATCTGACATGGTGAGATGGTATTGCGGGGTGCTTGTGTTGCTGCAATTGTCGCACTTGGTGACAGCGCGTGCCGAAATATTACAGCTGACGCCGTGCATGGTGAGACAGTTAATGGAACAGGTGAGCGTCTCCTGATCGTTTTGCTGCTTGTAGATCATGTCAAAGTTATATTTCTTCACCTTGCACCACTGACAGGAGACAATATGTCGATTGACAATAATGTACACATTGATGCAGATGCGTGAGCAGAACATTTTCGGCGTCTGCTGATCGTTGCTGTAAATGGTATATGCATCGGTGCTCTTTCGCTCAAAGTACTTGCAGCACATGGAGCACGGATCGGCATTGACGTTGCTGACGAACTTGAAGGCCGAAAAACAGGGATTTGAGCAGAAATAATGTTCCTTATCGTCCAACAGCATCTCCACGCGCACAGGCTTTTCGTTGTTGCAAACGCCGCACATGTCTGTGCGTAGTTTCTTTTTGGGATTGCACATATTGTCGTATCGCCGCAGACACACCTGCGAGCAAAAGTCCTTGAACTGGTCCTTGTCGCCGACAGGCGCCAGAAAGCCCTCCTGCCCGCTGCTAATGTCCTTCTGACAGCAACTGCAGGTCTTTAATCCCTTCTTGTACGCATTGAGACAGGCCGCACAACAGAATTGACGCACCTCGAAGCCAAATCGCACACAGTATTTGCCTAGAGCTATGGAGCTGACCTCCTGCTTGCAGGTTTCGCAGTTGCCGCCGAATGAACGCTGATAGCTGCCCAGACACACCTCGTTGCAAAAGTCCATTGTTTCCCAGATGAGCTGTTTGTCACCCACATTCACCTCCTGCTGGCAATCGGCGCAACGCCGCCTAAAGCTCTCAATGCGATCGAGACGCGCCGCCTCCGCTTCAGCATTGGTGCGGGCGACCACATTTGTTTCGGGCTTCTTGCTGGGCGAGCGTATGGTGGTGGCGCCAATGTTTCGCACACGTATCGAGTGACGCTTCAATTTGTATTTATCCGGCTCTTCAGCATTCAAGAGATTGAAGCAATCATCGTTGCATATGTAGTAAGTATCCTGCTCTTGCCGAAGAAAGTATTTACAATTTGTCTGCTCCTTGCACTGCAGGCAGGTGTGTTTCTTGTCTGTGACAGCGATGTCTGTTGCATCCCCTTCATTGGGTTCAGCAGCAGCTACTGCTGCTGCCTCAGTATTCACACCTGTCTCATCATCAACGGCAACCACACTGCTGGCCTCCTGACTTAACTCCTCGACTAGGAACTTCTTGCGCCGCAAAAAGTACTTGCCTGGTGGTTCCGCAGCCAAGAATGCATCACAACACGCCTGATCGCATAAGTACTCGAAAGTGCCTCCTGTTGCTGTTGCTTCAGTTGCTGCTGTCTCTTCGGCATTTTCATCTGCTGGTGCTTCGCTGTGTTTGAAGCGATATACGCAGGTCTTTTCGTTGTCACATTGTCTACATTTTTGTGTGCTGCCCACAATCCAGACGATGATTATCTTGGTAGTTCCGCCTGCTTCATCTTCCGCTGTGCCCGACGCTTCGTGGCTGGGCTCATCAGCTTCTTGGGCATCCGCCTCAGGAGTGTCCTCATCGTCATTAGCTGCAGTGTTCGCTGAATCGGGTAAAGAGCTTCATTATACATCTTATTTTTCATTTGTTAAAAAGAGTAAAACTTTAGACTTTTGAGACTGTTAATGCACATGATTTTATGAAGGTGCACAAAAGCTAGACCGAATGTGATTTGGATATTGATTGAAAAGCTTACCTTCAGGACACTCTGAAACATCAGCTCCAACTGGCTTATCGGCCAGAGCCTCTGCTGCTCAAATGGAGGGTTAAATAGGAGCACACAGAGAGCAATCGAGAGCTTAGCTTAACAATTAATTTACATCAACTTAACTAATTCAATTACCATTTGCAGTTTCAGATATATCGTCCGTTGGTGCATTTACAGTACTAGTGGCCGCATCATCCTTGTCGCTTTGTGCTTCTGTTGCAGCTTCAGACTCATTGGCAGGTGATTTCGGCGAAGATTGCGTTTGCTCGGCGGCTTGTTCCTCCTCGGCAGCTTTTTCCGCATTTTCACGGGCCAACTCCTTTTCGGCCTCGGTTACTTCTGTTTCGGGATCGTCCGGTATGAGACAAACATCAGACTCCTCGGGCTCCAGCACATTCTCGACGGTATCTGTGTAAGTCAACAAAAGTTTTAAATATAGTAATTCGATTGTATCTTTGATGTAAGCACCGCTTACCATCTCCATGCTCTGCTTCGGCTGTTTCCTCTGTTTGCTCTGCTTCGCCAGCTTCATCTTGTTGTTCCGCTCCTTCATCGGCTACTTCATCTTGTTGCTCGGCATCGGCTGCATCTTGAGTTTGCTCTGCCTCAGCATTATCTGCATCATCTTCTTCATGTGCTGACAGATTGTCTGACGCTGCTGGATCATCTTGGTTCTGTTCTTCTGTCCTATCGACTTCGTCTCTGCCCTCAAAGGACATATCTTCAGTAGACTTGTCGCCCGCATCGGTTTGCTCAGCAGCTGCATGCTGTGAGTCGCCCCCATCGGATCCCATTTCAACGTCGCCACCATCAGCAACTGGTGCCGCGGATGCAGCTTCGGCTTCGGCATCACCTTCGGCTTCGGCATCACCGTCATCTACTTCCATAGCTTCAATGGAGGCGGGTGCACCATCGACAGCATCTCTCTCGGCCTTTTCTTTTTCTTCTTCTACATTTTCAAAAGCGTCATGTTGTTGCTGAGCATCTACATCAGCACTGGAATCTATATTATAGTGCTCTTGCTCCTCATCAGCCGTAGCTGGCTCCACATCTTGTTCTGATGCATCCTCAGCTCTGGGATCATCTGCACTAGGCGCTGCATCCAAATCTTCACTATCTTTAGTTATAGGATTTTGTTCATCTTTTGTGGCAGCATCAGATTTGTCTTGCGATTGACCTTCATCCATATCCAAAGAACCCTCTGATATCTGCTCAAAATCTTCGTCATCGCCTGTTGCTGTCGCTGATGTTTTTTCAACTATGTCGGCAGCTGCAAGAACATTTTCCACAGGTGATGGTGATGCTGGTGTATCCTGTAGAGCTTGTCTTGCTTCAGCTTTATCCCTTGAATTATCCTCGTCCAATTTGGATGTTTCTGATTCAGGTCTCGCACTGGAATCAGCTCCAAAGGAGTCGAGACTGGATATTTCCTCCATTATATTTAAATTAATGAATGAATCGATTGCAAACTTTTAAGCGGGCAGATTCCGAAACATCAACTGTAAACGAATAAAGTTAAACGTTAATATTTCATTGATTCATTCATTCATCATTAAATTAATTTTTCTTCACTGTATTCATGAATGTATGTATGTATGTGTGTAATGTATGTTAGCCCCCATTGTCGTTTCGCGCGCATTTCATCCCCAATGCATATCGATGAACGAGTAGCAGCGATATTTATCGAGCGCATTGCCAGGGCCTCACACCACACCGCCTAAAATGTGTACAAAGTCACTAACACAGACACACACACACACAACACAAGCATAATGATGTGGTGTACAGTGCACAAGAAAACAAAACATGCGCCACAAAAAAGAAAGAAAAACAAATAGAATAGAAACTTCTTGGGAATCTGATGAAAACTTCTAGTTAAAGCATTAAACACATTGCAATTACTTTTATATCTGCTGCACAGTGGGAAATGTAGTTGCGTTCTGGCGATTGCGCCGTTTACTATATAAGTATAAGAGATCCGACGTCGGCAACGAAAATCCAAATAGCGAAGCATCAACTGCCTTTCATTGCTGTAATAAGCGAACAACACTTTTCCAGGTTTTTTGTTTAGACGTGCACTAGCTTTGAAATTTGTTTACACTCTTTTCAATTTGCTATTTATATTTTTCACGCACTGTAACACTGTAACACCCGGAAAAATGCTGTACGAAAACCACAAGTTGAGGACCAGATAGGGATGGCTAAATATATCGATAGTTGCAACTCACTAACTCGCTACATGTGCCACATTTTGAACTTAAAATGTTCGTTCACTCGTACAACTTTCTGTTCAATTATGAGAAAAATATTATATAATCAATATTTAATTATGGCTTATCATAAAAAGAATAAATGTTGTTTTAAAGAGAATTACTAAACAGGGAATATAATGAGCTCTTAATATTAATTTTGTTTTTTGTATTCAGACGCCAAATGTGTATAATAAAAACAATTTACTGGTTCAACAACGATGAATCGATAACAGTAGCAAACTTGTATATTAATTGGCAGTATAACAAATATATTTAGCTTCATAGAACAGGGCTGTATGCACGCAGATCTCTTTTTAGGATTATGTTATAAAAATACCAATAATTTATTTTATTACACTGAAAATTTTTTAAGTTAAGAATTACATAGCCATGTTAGTTTGTTAACTTTTTAAATTAATTAAGGCGAACGAACAATGAATCCTTCGGCGTCGAGAAGCATGCTGGGAAAGTAGTTGATAATCTTAATAAAATGTGGAAAATGTTGGGAATTTTTAAATATTAAATTATTCGCTCTCTGGTAGTCCTGCACTAGTTGAATTAATTCGTCAGTGCTTACCGCCTGATTAAAATAACATTATGATTAATAATTTCTATAAAGTATGATATATAGATTGAATATACTTCGGTGGCAAGCCAGTATTGGATGACATAGTTAAATGCGTAAATCTGGAGTTCTTTAATTCCGGGCTCGTTTTTAAGTGCGGTTGCGTTTTCTAAAATTTTCTGAAAAAGTATCGAAAAGTATCGAATTACAGTCGATATGGCAGAAATTTAAGTGTAGAATACACTTACGGTTATGCTATAATTTTCCAAATCATAAATATTATGGCGGAATGCCAGATTGAAGGCTGGGAATATGCCAGCTAAGGGCCATGTAATATTCTGTAGCTTTTGCGAGAACTTGAGCAGAAAGTCTGGTAAATTATATGCACAGGATAATATGAATATATCCCCGATGATGAGCAGATCTATTTGCGCCGATGATAGTTCAAATGTGTAAATGAATTCCAGAAAGATTTCCACGCTCTGCGGCGACACTCCATTTATTTGCAATACCCCGTTCCAGTTTTTGTTTTCGAATATGTCATGCTCGAGTTTCTCAGATGCCGTTGCCAGGAAGAGGCGATGACATTTAAATTTCTTATAACAAGCACTGCTACTGTCGTCGGCACTATTCGCCTTCTTGGCCACATGCACCTCACAATCGGAGTCTATGCCGCTCCGCAAATATTCGAGTCGACGCTTCTTGGTTGAAGGAACATCTATGGTAATGGGAGAGTCTGTCTTTGCAGCAGGAGTTGATGACGAGGCAACTTCATCTGCGGCCTCTGTAGCCTCTTCCTTAGGTGTATTGGTAGGCTCAGGTGCCGGGGTAGAGGGAGGAGTACGTGCTGCAGATGATCTGGAACTAGATGTCCTGCCAGTTGACCTTCGAGTTTTTGACATTTTAAATGAAGAATTTAGTTATTTATTTAATATTTGACAAATCACCAAATACATGCTGCTACTACAAAGAAAAAACCGGAAATCGAGAATCAGTTTTGAGAATGGAAAAAAATTGGTTAGATTTATTACACCCAGGAATCGTAGGGTTTAGTACCAAATTCATGCTGTGTATCAAATTTTCGAATATGTAAATGATGTTTTGCAAGTTACGTCGTTTGGAGTTGCTCCGTTCCGGACATATGTCGGATTGTGAGCTAAAGGTTTGGTATACGAACAAATCGATGACTTGTTGCTGCCGTCAATTCAACTGCCACAAAATTCTATTGGTATCCGCCTCGGAGGAGTTCGAGCACATGTTCCGCGAAATGGACTTTAACAAAAGGAAGCTAGTGATCAATGTGAATGACGCCATGCCCGATGCCTACGAAACTCTGTTACTTTACATATACACCTATGAGATATACAACGATATCAAGATAGACATGTTCCCCGATCTAGTTTTTTTGGCCACCAAATATAAGATGCCTGACTTTGTGGACGGCTACATTGGTAAATTCATCGATAAGGATTGGCCCATGTCTACCGTGCTCACAATGTTTCAATTGGCCAACGAGCACAATCGACCGGCTATGATGAAGCTAGTGGGAAAGGTAACTGGAATGATTTATCAACTATTTACTCTATTTACTATTTATTCATCCTTCCCACATATGTTGCAGAAAATCATGCCAATAGCTAAGAATCTGATCAGCGATAATACTTTTCTGAAATTTAATATTAAGGAGCTGCACGCCCTAATGATGATTTTGAAGAGCGCGGAAACCATTTCCGATCATGAATTGCTTCTGGCACTGAAGAGATATCAGAAGTACAATAATTTGTATTATAGAAATATGTGTTTCTTCCAACAATTTGTCGAGGTGACGCATCTATTTGGAGGTCTGCTCTTCGAGCCGGACGGCACTTTGGCCATCAAGGATGACAACGAGAATAAGGAAGCAGAGGCAGAAGCTGAAGCAGCAGCAGAAGCTGAAGCAGCAGCAGCAGCAGCAGCAGCAGCAGCAGCAGCAGCAGCAGCAGCAGCAGCAGCAGCAGCAGCAGCAACAGCAGCAGCAGCAGCAACAACAGCAGCAGCAGCAACAGCAGCGGAAGCAGAAGCAACGGAAGCAGCTGAAGCACCAACCGCAGCAGTGCTAGCAGCAGCAGCAGCAGCTCCAACAGCAGCATCAGCAACCGCCGCCAGAGCATCAACGGCAGCAGAAGATTTACGAACTGAACCACAACAAATTGAAGGAAAATCCCAAAACATTCCAGAGGAATCAACTGAATTTAAATCAAAATCAGAAGCAGGAAAAAATAATAATTATGGGGAAGATGAACCAAAGTCACAAGCGAAAGTGAATGAATCTGAAGCATCAAAAGCACCTAAGGAAGATGATGAAAATAGACGTGTGTCCGAAACAGCACCGGTACAGGAAAAGAAGCGAAGGAGTTCTAGAACAAGACGAAATTTTTGCCTTCTATAAAATCCCAGTTAAAAACGGCAATAGTCCTATATTATATGCACAAGACGTTCCGCTGGACCAAACTATTTCCAAACCGCAGTATAAGTTAATCGAATTCCTAACATTTGCTAGTTCAAAAAAAGTCTGTTCCGATTCATAGTTCCAATAAATGCATCTCTCTTAAGTTTACACCAACAGTGGAAAGCTTGAAACAAAATGATATGTAACGGTAGGGTGGAACATGGAACACTGATTTAAATTATAGTTTTAATTGAACTGAAAGACCATCTAGATTTAGAGCATAACGCTGTTATGTACACTCGAGGATAACTTTTATACAATAACTTTAATTGAAACGCTTAAGGATTAGTTATCAATAGAATACACAATATTAATTGATTGAAAACGATCCAACGCAACAAATCTTATATAAATAGATCAACTAGACTGATTCTCCATAGTTGAAAGTTGATTTGATGAACTTATAATCTAAACGTGATTGAAATATAATGGCTGACGTCGGTTGGGATTCCGAATCTGAGGCCGAGTCAGAGTGGTACTCATTATCTTCAAGCGGTCGCTTATTCTTGACCATGCTGGGTATGGGCTTTAGGCATAGGAAATCTTCGTTGTCTCGCTTAACGTCCTCGTGAAGCATTTGCTCTTGAGCTGTTTCTTTATAACCAACAGCAATATCATCTTTCGTCTCATCCATTTTACCCAGAAGCGTAACAGAAAAAGGAGGATGCGGACTTTTCATTCGCTTTTCGCTTTCGGGCTGCACATCCAGAGAGTCCAAGTCTGAGCTTGAGACATAGTCCAAGACAGAGTCCGCGTCAGAATCTAACTCGGACTCCAAATCGTTGTCTTCAATCGGTCTCTCATTCTTGACCATGTTGTGTATGGGCTTAACGCATAGGAAGTCTTTGTTGTCCAGCTTAACATGTTCCTCGTCAAACGTTTCTTCGTCATTGTCTGCCTCTTTCCTCTTCTCCAGAAGAGGAACAGAAAAACGAAAAGCAGGTGGCTGAACCTCGTTTTTCTTTTTCTCTTCCTCTTCTGACGCCTCATAGGCTAACCCCTAGGATGCTCTCACGGGCAGCGTATCCAAGGAAGTCATAATTTCATCCGAGTTCTTCTCGTCAACAGTTCCCATATTTTTCATCATGTGTATTGGTTTTACGCATTGGAAGTCTTCGGTATCGAGTACAACGTCCTCATCATCTGTTAACTCTTCAGCGGGTTCTTCCTTAAATTCAAAATCAGCATCGTCTTCGTCATCGGCATCCGCCTCCTCTTCCCCTACTTCTCCCTCCTCATCATCTCCCTCTTCGTAAGATTCCTCTCCCGCTGACTCTTCTTCTTGCTTTTCGGGCAAGTCGTTTACAGCATTGTTCTCTTTCAGGTTATGTGAGTTTGCCAACAAAGGATTGTCTGCATTATTTTCCACCGGTTCCCGTTTTGCAGTTTTGATTGAGTTTCTAACCTGGTTAATGTTGAGACCCGTTTGCTTAGTTTGAAATTTACAAGCGACCGCAATGCGAAGATTTACAATCAGCGAGAAAAGCTTGACTGTGGGTCCCACTTTCAACTTAAAGTAGTTAGCCAAATCTTGTCGTCCTAGCATTAACAGAGCTCGTCCATCGATCTCTTCATCGAAAAGCATTTTCGCAATGCTGGAGGACTTAAGCGCTCGCTCGATAAACTCATACACATCCCAATTGGTCCAGTAGAGCGGATTGCTTTTCAGCTGCGTCATATCAAAGTCACTGTTCCTTTGCCAAAGGCGATAATTGCGTGCAAGCTGCGGTCCATATTCCGACAGAATGGTCTTGGCTATCGCCAGGCAGCGCGGATTGAGCTCGCCAGATCCAGTTGGGACTGCTGTATTGTTCTTGTTGTCAGTGGGTAACGGCTTTTTCTCATCGCGCCTCATGCTGTCCAACGGCTTCGAATCTAAGCTAGGTCGAGGGGTGTCTGCTTTTTTGAGATTATTTGCTTTGGCTGTCACAAGCTTTGACTCCGTGTTCGATTGATCTTTTAATATCTCTGACTGGGCTAGGGCCTGAGGCTGAGGTCGTGGGGACGACTGCGACCGCGATGGAGACGATGACAGAGATGGCGACCGCGTCGGTGACTGCGACATCGATGGCGACTGAGATGGTGACGGCGAGGACGATGGCGACGGCGACTGTGGCATTGGTGATTCTGCTCGCTTGATATGCTCGGGAAGGACGCGCGGCGGCTTTACCGTCTTGGCACGCCACTGGCGCCAGTTGTCCGGCGCATAGGGACAGCAGTCGCGCAGTGCGTGCATGCTGAGGTTGAAGCGTTTGGCATTTCCAAACCCACGACAGCCCGGCACATCGCAGGGCATCAGTGGAGGTCCCTGCTTAAAGCTGGGCGGAACTTCCAGCTCATGTGAGGTAGCCTGACACCAACCAATCGGATGTAGATCTGGACTATCATCCTCCAGCCAAAAATAGTACTCCGCAGGCCAGCAATCCAGATGCAGTTGAATACGATAGCCTTTGCGTGTGATCACGGTCGCTGGACGTATGAGGCAGGGATTACGTTGATCGACTACTTCTAGTTTCATGCGTGCCTGAAACTCCATGGGTTCGCGTGGCTTGAATAACTTTATGGGCGCTGCAATGCCTCCCATTTCTTCAATATAGCTAGCCCAGTTGAATGTCACATTCTGATAGTCGGGTGGCACGATCAGCTGCTGGCGGCCAGCATGCCAGCCGCAGGGATGGATGTAGGGCGAGTTAATGTGCACCCAAAAATCGTAGCAATCGTCCCAACCGTCAAAATGTACGCGAATACGTTCATCCAGTATATCCGCTACGGTGGCCACGCATATCTTGCCCGTATCATTCAAATCCTCCGCCTCCAGATGCATGCCCACACAGAAGTCATTAATCTCTACATGGCTGGGTGTTTTCAGATGCGTGAAAAGTTTGGAAGGCGCTGCTTCAGAATTTGTCTTCACCAGATATTCATGCCAATCAAAGTCATCTGGGCAGAAACCCCTGGGCGCTTGGAGTATACGCGACGTGCGTTCGCACCAGCCCGGCGGAAAAATGTCCATTGAATCGGCGTTGACCCAAAAATCATACATACTGGGATAGCCATCGAAGTTCAGCTTCAAGCGATAACCACGCACTTCGACAATAGTGCACACACAGAAGAGCGAACAATTTTCCGGATCGATGGCTTCCAGTTTCATGCCACGCCTAAAGCGATTTGGACCAATGGGAAATGGATTGGGGAAGAGATGTATTGGCGCCGCACCGCCACTGCCTTTCATTTTCAGATATTCCGTCCATTGAAACGTTGGCTTCAATTCGTTTAATTGAGGCTCACGATAGCGTTCTTTTTCGAGTTGCTGATGTAATTGATACTGCTGGTACTGCTGACGCTGCTGAAGCTGTTGATTGTGAAATTGCCGAAGATGCTGATATTGTTGCTGCAGCTGCTGTACATGTCCATTACTTGTTTTTGGCTCCATACGACTTATTTTACTTTCGCTGGCACCGCTGGACGGATGGAGTAGGCGCCGTTTGTGAACGCGTCGCACACAGGTAGTCGAGCAAAATCCTGCAAAGAAATGACATATTAATCTACGGGCACAATTTGGTTAGATTATGGAGCTGACTCACTGGGCGCCAGAAAATCAGAGGCGGGTCCATGGCAATTGCAGCGTGAGCACAAATAGAGCAATGGATCGCTGCTGCTGTTCGGCCGACGCACAGGTCGATCGAAGAGAGACTTCTCAAAGTAACTGGCTGGACCGTGACGTGGTTCACAGCGCTCTGCCAGCTGCAGTAAATTGTAGCGATTGAGATTGAATCGCATTTTGGAATTGGGGATCATGCTTGGCTGCTGGTCCCGCCACCGCAGCATGCTGAAAGTCTGTTGCATGCTACGCTTGAAGGTGCTTAAGGCAAAAGCCACATTTGGCACTGGCTCGACAACTTTGCTCTGCAGCCGTGAAATGGGCGTTACCGTGATCGTTCCCGCTCTGACGGCATTGTTGCTGTTACACACGGACAAGGGCGAACTGTTGTCCATGAGTTCATCGCAACGTAACGACTTCTCAAATTCCTCTTTGGATACCGGCAATGTTTCAGCTTTGACAATGTTAATGATGGCACCATTGCTCGGATGTTTTGTTTCCAATTGCTTTTGTTTGGGTTCCTTTGGCTCCTCCGGTTTACAGTATGGCACACTGATCATTTCCACATCGCTGCTGCAACTGCTCGAAATGCTGCTGCTTCGGCTGGCTGTTGAGTTTTTTCGTGATGTTGGAACTGAAATGATTGGTGTTGCTGCTTGTTGCAGCCTTTGCTGCTGTTGCTGTAGCTGTTGCTGCTGCTGCTGTTGTTGCTTTTGCAGCTGCTGCTGTTGTTGCTGTTGTTGTTGCTGATGTTGTTGCTGCTGTCGTTGCAGCTCTTGTTGCTGCTGTTTTTGCTGCTGTCGTTGCAGCTCTTGTTGCTGCTGTCGTTGCAGCTCTTGTTGCTGCTCTTGTTGTTGCTGTTTTTGCTGCTGTTGCTGCTTTTGCAGCAGCTGCCGCTGCTGCTGCTCTTGCAACTGCTGTTGTTGCTGCTGCTTTTGTAGCTTTTCTTGCTTCAGTTTTTCTTCTGCCTCCTTTTCCTCCTCACTGTCATCGTCGTCTATGGTGATGGTTTCTATATGAGTTGGCTGCTCCACCACATCTACTTCCTTGGCCATGATGGCCACCGAGTGCCGTCGCTCCGCAGCATTGCCTTGTAACAAAATGATTGTCGCATTCTCTTCATTGCCTGCCAAGGATTTGGAGCGCTGCAGCTTGGGCGAGCCAGGCTGTTCTCCTGGCTGACTTAATTTTCTGATTGTTGTTACGGATGTGCCTGCAGGCATTATTGCTGCTATGGTTGGTGCTAGTGCTACTGGCGCCACCGACGTCACTGGCGTCACAGGCGTCACCGGCGTCACCGACGTCACTGGCGTCACCGATGTCACTGGCGTCGCCGGTGCTTGTGCTACCGGCTTCACCGACGTCACTGGCGTCACCGAAGTCACTGGCGTCGACGACGTCACTGGCGTCACTGGCACAATCACAGTCAGTGGGCTCGGTTGTACTTTCATAATTTTGGTGCCATTTACCGAAGCTGCGGGCAGCGGCGTAATCTTGATCTCTGGCAAAGCATTGGTGGCCATAGCCATAGATGTGGGCATCGATGTGGACACCAACGGAGGCATAGAAGGAGGAGGAGCGGGATTTGGTGCCGTGGGCATGAAGCTGGTGGACCCAGTGTCTGGTGCTGACTTAGAAGCCAAATTATTGTTGTTGATGATGATGCTGCGGTTGTTATTAGTATTTTGACTGTTATTGTTGTTGTTGTTGTTGACACAATTGGCCTTTAATGGTTTGGTCAAGACGAGAGCACCGGAATTAGCCTGTGCCTGTACCTGACCAAATTTCAAACGGATTTTCTCCACGGCTGCCTTGCTCAATATAACCGGAGTTTGTTTTTTTGACAGCAACGATATTTGGGCTGGCGCAACAGCTGAAAGCAGAAAGCAGAAAAAAAGAAATTAAAATTATACAATAGATATATATATGTATGAATAAAGGAAAATCGTGTTTACGTATACTTGCATACATTCCACGCAGATATATAAATATGTATGTATATATATATACAAATTTATATACTGTGATAAAACTGAATGTTTTTTGTTGTTGCTGTTATTGGTAATGTTGAGTCACTTGGGAAAGGCTAGGCAGCTAAATATTTGTTAAATACAGACTTTTGCAAATTTGAAAGTTTGAAGCGTTGTCCTCGCTGCATTTTTCTCATACAATATACAAATTTAATGTTTTCTTCACTCGTTCGCTTGGGGCAGCAGCTGCAGCTGCAAAAACCTGATCATCGTCATAGACGACGATGTGCACGCCCGCCCGCAACTTTAGCATATATATATTATATATATAAACACATTCATGTCGAGCACACATAACGTTGATAAATAACAACAAAAATAATAAGAAGAAGCAAAACAAGAACAACAAATGAAACAATTTAAGTATTATATTTACAAGCGACTTTTAGCCTCTTCAGAAAACTGCCACATAAAAAGTTTGTGACATCAGCTCAAAACCAGAAAACGAATTTCAGTTAAATAATTTGTCAATCGATTTAATAAAAACAGCATAAGCAACAACAATAATAATACTACCATAAACTGAAGAAACGTGAACTATATCAATCTGAAAATAGCCACATGAAACTTATTTTCGTACTCAAACTAATTAATATTATGAAATAAAGAGAGAAAAATTGTAAAGTCGTTAAACGACAGCAATAATACTAGTTAAATAGATAGCTACAATGATAACAATAACAGCGAGTAATAATATATGTATAATAGTAATAATAAAAGACTACGCACACACACACACATATATACACATACACAGGCAGAAATTTATTTCAACGCGGCCAGCGACAACAAACTAAATGAGCGACTCGCAGCAAATGAAATGGATTGAAAGGCAAAACCGAAATCGAATCGAAACGAGGCAGCAGCGCCAGCATGGAGAAGAGACAACACTAACAATTACACATATGTATATGCATATTACATACATGTATGGGGTTAGGCTATGTAACGATCGAACTTTAAATCTTAATCTATATTACATAAGTTCTTTGATGGAACTTACCCGCTTTGACCGTACTTTTGGCAGCCACCATATTTATCAACTGCGTCTGACTAGACACTGCAGATGTTCCTGATGACTGAATCGGACTATTGTGAATGGCACCATTTTGCTGGAGTTGCTGTGGCTGCGACTGTTGTTGCTTTTGTTGTTGCTGCTGTGGCTGCTTGAGCTGCTGCTGCTGCTGCTGCTGTTGTTGTTGTTGCGACTGCTGCTGCTGCATTGGAATAGCAGCCAGCGTGGTGGCTGATCGTATAAGCATAGGCGCTGGTTGTGGCTGTGCCTGTGCGTGCGCCTGTAACTGCAACTGGGGATGTGCCTGTGCATTCACTAAAGCCTGGACATTGGTCTTGGTGCAAGTGGGATTGAGCAGCGTTTTGGGCGTCAGGATGGAGAGCAAAGAGCTGGCATTTCCATTGGGTCCACTGCTAACCAGTTGTATAAGGGGCGGCACTGGTGCTGTTAAATTATTTATATTATGATTAAAATTAGTTTTAAATGGCTTCTGTACCACATTGATTGGCGTTAGTTTCGGTTTAATAGCAGACGGAGTATTATTGTTAATATTTTTACTAATTTTACTAATTTTGCTAATTTTACTAATTTTACTGTTATATTTATAAGAATTATTGCTGTTGCTGTAGTTATTTTTATTGCTGTTACTATAGTTGTTAATAGTTATATTACAGGGTTTGGCTGGCTTCGGAGCGATGGGCACGAAACGCATCTCCTCGGGCTGCCGGACCGTGGCCGTTGCCTTGTTGCTGAATGATTTTACAGGCGACATCGTCTTGGGCACTTCTCGTTTTGGATTCGTAGTTCCCACATTGGCGGGCAACATGATTGTATTTAGTTGAATTGTTTTTTAACTAAAATGTTTCTTTTTTTATTGGAAGCACAGGCACTGGTACTTGGATGTTTCTTTCAAAACTTATTCAAAGTCAACTCAAATGGCGTCTTTTTTACACTTTTCAACTGCAGGCAAGACAATTCGTACGTTGCCGCACAAGTTTTGGCATTTTATTCAATCACAACACCTTTGCTCACACATTCGGTATTTTTTTTATCGCGTTTAAGTATATGATTTTGCATAATATGCATATTATTTAACTATAATGCCCATTTAGTTTCAAAAGTTTTTACATTTGGCACTACATTTAAAATATATCCTTTTGATTATGGATATATTAAATATTATCACGCGCTAACTGTTTTGCAGATGTTGGTATTTAATTATGGATTTTTTGTGTTGTAGTATTTTTGTTGCCAAATATGGCAGCTCCACACTGTTACTCGATTTAAAAAACTTTTCAGTTAGAACGTCAAATGTTTTTATCTGAAACGATTGAAAACTATTAACAAACAGTTAGAGCGGAATGGACTTTAAAAATTAATCATATGTATAGTAAATTGACGGCTTTACATAATAATAAGACGCCGTTAATTTGCGCGCCGTTTCGACAACGCATATTTTAAACGCAGTTGGCAGCACTTCTATTGAAGAATATTGCTAAAAATTGTTGGTATGCTGCATGGAGATTTATATATTTGCTTTGACAACATTTACAGCATTTACTAATGGCTTAAGCCCACGTGCCCGATTTATAGCTACGTTAACTGCATTTTTAACAAATTATTCCAAGTTTTTCAATTTACAGTTGTTACGTATATCTCTATGAGTATGACTATGCTGATGCCAATGCCATATATACATATGTATATATGTACATACGTACATACCTTATCTGGGCTTTAGTTATTATGCCAAAAGCATAGTTAAATTTTGCATTTACTTTTAAATTTAGATGATGTAAAATCTAAACAATATATTACCTTTGAAAGTTGAGTTGAATTCAACTTGGAGCAATTGCTCTACCCTTTGCTGTTGGCTGCCAGGAGCTCACTACTGAACTAAAGCAAGGGAAAAAGTTAATATTGAAAATGTAAACAATTAGATAAAAGATAAACGTTACCTCTTGCTTGTTTTAGACGAATTGCAAAGTTTTTATCCAGCTAGACGGAAATGTATATTTATATACTTTGCGCAAATGCTAACTATTCTTTGACTATAGAGCAACACTTCAGTACATATATGTATATATATGGAAATAGATGTGTACTATTTTGCAATTTATCAGGACAATGTTTTACAATTCAGCACAAGTTTATAGTTTTCAGTTTACAAGTTAGTTAATAAACGACCTGTTTTCAGTTCAACGTTAAAAACTATAATGACAAAAAGCATGCGTGTGTATTTTAATTCGTCGATCGAATGCTCTCTAGGTGGCAACTCTGCAAAAAGTCTCATGTCGGTTATTTTTAAAACAATCAATACAAAAATATTGAGTTTGAATATTCATTTAATTTATTTTGATTGAATATTGGTTTGACCTTAACTTCTTTTATAGCCGAAGATGAGATTGAACTTAATCAACAAAAGTTTTCCATCTAACGGAACTTCTTAATGTAAAACAGCAGCAACAGTTGTTTATTGCCTTAATCAACAACATGGGACTTAGCATCACCTAAATTATACTTGTGAACAATATTTAAATATTTCACGAACGTAAAACTAAAGTTGATATGCTATTAGTGTTAACATTATAGTTTTAGTTTGAAACTTTTATATTCTGGTTGGATTTGCTTCTTCTTCTTTCCACTATTCTTAATTAAATGTGCCAGTGTTGTAAAATAATTAAAAGCTAGTGTGAAAAAGCGCATTTTTGTAACCAAAAAGTGGTAGTTTAGTATTCCGTGTAATTTTTTGTAATAAAATTAAGAAAATTAATTTAATTGACAGTTGACCCATTGCTACAACATAACTCAGCATGTCAATAATTAACAACGATGATAACATAATGGCGATTGATGAAGATCCGCAGGGTATGTATAGTGGATTAATGTGGATGTGGAACAGTTGGGCGCGTCCGGTTGTGGGAAGAGCTATAATTTTATTGGATGTTTTACAGTTATTATTAACGATGATGAGCCCACGACAGCGCAAAACATCGCGAACGGGCGCTCTATGGACTCGCTACGGTCTTCGTTTACCAATCAGAGCTCAACTCCAGATTCATCTCATAATTCGCTTGACACCCTTGACGTGGGACCGGATGACATACAGGAGAAATCTCGTTTGATTACGCAGGTTCTGGAGTTACAAAATACGCTCGATGATTTATCGCAGCGTGTAGACTCTGTCAAGGAAGAGAATCTCAAATTGCGCTCGGAAAATCAAGTGCTTGGACAATATATTGAGAATCTCATGTCCGCATCCTCGGTTTTTCAGTCGACCAGTCCGAGTGCATCGAAAAAGAAGTAGAAGTAGGAGAAGGATGAGCCCAGCCTACAGACACAAAATATGCCTTGTCATTTTTTTATACATAAATGCTTTTGTTAATGCTGCAGAGTAATTGGTGTTTGCTAATCTGTCGAATTTGTGCACAACATAACTTTTAATTATTATTTAGAACATACGCTTATATATGCTATATACCTATACCATATATATTATAATTATATATATTATACACTTTAATTATTTATTGTCTTAGCTAATTAATAAATCAATATTAACCCGCTGGTCGTTCCCGTGTTTGAATGTGAGATTTTCCACTTTTTGCGACGGTTGGGCAACCCTAAATCGTAAACAGCTGCCAGCTGGTCGTCTCGCAACAACAAATATAAGGCAAAGAACTTATTTTCATTATTACAAAACATAAAAAGTGTGAAAAAATAACTGCGCACATATTTTAAATTAGTCTCATAGCAAGAAAGTGCTGAAAATAAATGTCTTCACTTGAAATCTTTACGATTTTGGTTCAAAACTGTAAGCAATAGGTGAAAAAGTGATTGCGAAATACGCAGCAAACAAAAGCGAATGCACATTGCTTTGGCCTCCACTACAGGAACACCATCAGAAGTAGCAGCAGCAGAAACAACAACAATAACAAAAACGGACGGACGCCAGTGTTGCACAACCATCAGAAAAATTGCTGGCTGAATCGCACACACGTACATCTGCTTACATGCATGCATGCATATAAATACATACATATGTATGTCTATCAACGCGATTATTGTTTAGTGTTCATTTTAATAATATATACATTTACTCCAGTCGTGTGCCTTCATTCTATAATGCAACGCAATTAAGGAAGTCAACGTCACAGCTCATATCAGTTCATGCCACAGCGCAGTTAACATCAGTGCGTATGGCGGAAGCAGCGCCAGCGCCAGCTACATCTACATCATCAACAACAACAACAGCGGCAGCAGTTATAGCCGTATAACAATAAAAACAAAGACGACTGCGCTTATTTAGAGTCTCGAGCGAACAACAATCATACCGAAGGCCCAAACGTCAGACTGAGATTTTACTTGAACGCCAACTGTCGCACTTATATACAATCACAATTTACGCAACTACAAATCAAATGAAAAATGTGCTGATCTCCTTGCAGCAAGCGTTGCAAACCATTTCTCTGTGACGCACCGAGCACCCATCAGAGCCACAAGTCATCCCCAAACTTAAATATTAACAACATTCAACTAAAGCAGCTGGAACAATGTCGTTCTCTGATTTCGATGCCATCTACGAGGATGAGCAGCTAGATGACCTGGAGCACTTTCAGGATCAGACAGTGATGCCAGTGCCCGAACCCATTATCATACGGGGCGCGGGCAATATGACGGTGTAAGTAAACTGTAATCAAATAAGTATAGTATATAAATTTATACATTATACATACATACATAATGCATTAATTCTCAATGTAGCTCAAGGCTCTTGATACCTAAAAATTCTGTTTCGGACTCGTGCTCATTTTGTTTACATTGATAGCAGGCGCGCAGCTCGTGCGTTTGACCTTGTGCTATTTGGCGCCCATTTGTCAATAATTGATTGCCTGATTGACTGACTGACAGACTGGCAGACTAACGGAATTAGATAAATATAAACACGTTCGAGAATTGCCTATACAATTTTTTTTTCTTGCTTTACAGATTTGGTCTGAGCAATCGTTTTAATGTCGAATTTCCCTGCGGTCTGCTGTCTCGCGTTGCGCCGGAGGAATTCAAAGCGACCATCGGTCGCATCAATGGCATATTGAAGAAGACCCTGCCCTTAAATGTCAAGTGGCTCTTTTGCGGCTGCGTCTGCTGCTGCTGCACCCTTGGATGTTCCTTATGGCCGGTCATATGTTTGAGCAAGCGTGTAAGATATAAGCTTGAGTTGCATTTGCATTTGTTTGCTCTGATAATGGCAATAGATATTAACTTTTCTCTTATCATTCCCTTGCAGACGCAATTGACACTGGATAAGCTGCTTGAGTGGGAAAATAGTCATTTATATCATAAGCTCGGCCTGCACTGGCGTTTACATAAGCAACAATGTGATTCCAATTCCATGATGGAGTATGTTATATTAATTGAATTTATACCCAAGACGCCCATCTATCGTCCCGACTAAATGTATATAATATACATATGGGCAATGTGGATCATTGCAGTCGTTGGGGCAATCGTTCGGAAGGGGTGAACATATAAGGGGGGCCTCTAATCGTAATTGTAAAATACAAAAAAGAAAAAAACTAAAAAAAAAAGAAAAAGAAAAAAAGCAACTAATAATTATAAATATAATTATAATAATAGTTATGCTTTAGGCGTTTAATCTTGTGCAACAACTAAACACAACTAGTTTAGTGAAACATACACATACACATTTTAAGCTAGTGCTAGTTAATATGTAGTATTTAGTTTAAACAAATTTTTGAAAGAATATATATAGCTAATAAGAACAATTGATTTCTCGCTAGTTTCTAATGCGTTTTCATATTTCGTTTAATTCCTAATTAATTCTTGAATATATTGTTTCAATTAATGCAATACTAAATACAATTCTTGTTAAGAAAATCAGAAATTATAAACTGATTCTTGAGCTTGTGAGTGCATTGAGGTGTGCACAGAATACAGAAATGGAAGCCGACACTTTAGAAATCTGCAATGTTGCATTAAACATATGTTTGTATTTATATATTTACAATATTCAACCAATTTAAAAAAATACAATCTTGATTCAGCTTCGTTAACTTAATTAATTTCATATATTCATAAATGATACGGTTTCCATATCTGCTTCGATTTCGATATTGCTTAAATATCACTATGTATGCGTATATTTTGATGCTTCAATAGATATAATAGCACAAACAATGCTTAAATATAATCAAGTCTTTTAACAATGTGGGCTTTGCTCTAGGAATATGTATATATATATACTCTATATATATAGGCCTAAATGTGTTTTGTTATTTTCAAAATTAAGGAATGTGTGTTGGAAATGTTTCTGGTTTTGGGCATTAGGAATGACAATATAATAGTTCTCTATTCTTGTGATAATACTTGATCCTAGGATATATGTATATGTATATATTATACTATTATTATTATATATTAACATATTTGTGCGTCGTTCGCGATGTTTCCTTGATTAGAGGACGATTCGCTGACTGTGTTTACAGACGATTCCATAGCTTCTTCGGTCTCATTGCAATCATCGCTTTCCTGTGTTTCCTCCTCGTACTGTTCGAGCTCTTGCTCTTCCTCTTCCTCTTCTTTATCCTCATCGTCCTCCGTCTCTTCTTCCTCAAGATTTTGGGCACCCTCCTGCAGCTCTGTATCAGGCTTCAGTAAGACGCAGCTACTCGATGTATCCTCCAGCTCTAACTCCGGCGGCTGCTCATTGGCGTTATCGGAGGATTTACTCTTGACCGGCTCCTCCGCCTCCCCCATCTCTGCCTGCTCAGACGGAATCAGCTGCTTGGCTACTCGAAGCAGCACGTCCGTTTGCTTACGCAGCGCACTCATCACCAAATTATCTTGCTTCAGTTGGAACTGATGCTCGCGACGTGCAAACTGTTTTTGCTGCTGGAAGAAATTTTGGAGCATCTCTTTCTGGGCCACCCGCATGGCATTGGCCATCTGGCTAAGCTCCTTCTTGAACACCTCCTCCTGCTGTTCTTTGCGACGCTGCGCCTGCTCAGCGAGCTGTTGACTTTTCTGCTCCTCCGCCGCGGCTATATCTTCATTGCGAATGCTGCTTTGATGCTGCTTGTTGTTCTCGTAGAGCGTGGAGCTGCGCTGCAGCTTGACAGGCACAGGCGACGACTGTTGAGCGAACTGAAGACGCCGCTTTCGAGGATGCTGCTGTTCACTGAGCAGCTGCGCCTGTCGGCTCGTCGTGGCATATGGTGTGGAATAATTAGGCACAGACTGGCCGTGCATGGGCGGCGATGGTGATTGTGGTGGCGATATGGACTGCTCCAAGTCAGGTATCATACGATCCGGACGCAGCATGTATCCCGTCTCGCGCACAGGTACAGATTTCAGCGGACGCACATTCGCCGGCTGCACACTGATCTCACGGGGAATGCGCAGCGGTTGCTGCTTGCGGGGCAGCATCAGTTTGGTCGTGGGATGCACGAAATTGATGCTGCTGGTGCTGTGCAGTGGCATGCTGCGATTGCCCCGGCCCGGACCACCGTTCAGCGCTGGCTTATTCAGCTGGGAGACAGGTCGTTCAATCTGGAGTATGCCATGTGTGGGCGTGGGCGTGGATGCGATAATTGGCTGGGCATCGCTTGCAAAGGCTGCAACGCGTAGAGGCGGCAAGGACAATGACTGCGGTTTGCTAGAATATATCGGGGACGAATCGTCCACGTCTCGGAGTTCCACGCTGCTTGGCGGTGGCGAGGGCGACGTCGGCGCTGTTGGCGGCGGGGTATTGGTGCTATCCATTCCCAAGTCCATTTCAGGTTCGTTCTTCACATTGACTGTGAACGGCATGTGCTCCATGGCCTGCGTCTGGTCGTGCATTCGCACAAAGTCCGTGTCTTTGAGGTCCTCTTCACTCGAGTTGGGATTATTCTGGCTAGGCATTGTCTCGTAACCTGAAAAGTCAAATATTTTTTGAGCATTTGATTTTCGACACAATTGACATTTGTGCTGTCTCGCTTACCCGTATCCAGGGGTTCTGGCTTGATTGGACCCAAGCGAAAGCCAAATATAGGATGCTCCACGCCCAGCTCCTCCTTGACCGCGGCATCGCTGGGCATTAGTTTGGCCAGCTCCGTAGTGGAGCTGTCCCTAGAGTTGCCACATTCACTGCTGATGCCACTGCCAATGCTGTTCGCACTCGCATGCTCACGCAGCATGCGGCACAGCACACGGTACACCTCCTCCGGCACTACCTTAGGGATGCCATTGCCGTGCCGCGTGGTTGTGTTGTATGTGGACTTGAGGAACTTCCATTTGGTCCAGATCTGTATGCTTGACTTTTTCACAAGACCCTTTCGGCGCATCACCTCCTCAATCTGGCGGAAGACATGCTCGCTCTTCACATTCCGATCGTTCAGCTGGTCCAACGCGTTCATCTCTTGCATTATGTTCAGCATCTCGAGCATCTCCACGCGACTCCACAGGTTACGCTCCGGTCTCGTGGTAGCCTCCTTTCCGCCACTGGCACTGCCATTGGACATGGGGTCGCTCTTGATACGCATCGGCATCAATAGCTCGTCCACATCGCCCACCAGCCCATTGCCTGTGGCAGCTGTATTGATTAGCTTGTTGATGCTTTGATTTTGACCTTGATTTTGATTTTGATTTTGTTGCTTCTGCTGCTGGCGCATATTCTGCTCCACTTTGCTAATCAAACGCATTTTCGTATGGGCGGCCACTGTGGTGGAGGCGTGGCCGTGCTTACCAGCAAAACTCTTCTCGCTGTGGCTTTCCTGCTCGGAATACCGCGGCATCAACATCGATGAGTCTTTTATAGTTCCCTCAAGTGGTTACGTAAAACTCTATTGAGAATAGAATGCAAAGTGCACAAGTTACTAATAATCGACTAGGTAATGCGGGGAAAACTTTTCAAAATTAAAAAAGATTAATTTTCAAAATACAAAAATATTTCTAAAAACTTCATTCGTGTAAGCCCTTTATGAAAATTCAAATCACAGCAGCTTGGAATATTCTGAAAAACTTACTAAACTCAATTTTGAAATCAATTCAATACAAATAATCACACACACAGACACACGTACAAATATATCGAGAAAAAAGTGACAGTTCATTTTATTATTATTATTCTTTTTTTATATTCATTTTGAAGATTATTTATACAATAATACATTTAATAAAAATAGAATATATCTCGGAAACCCCTTGATAATGCTGATTGGTATATAGAATACACATGCGATACGTTCTCAACTTACAAACACAGTGAAATCTAAATAGGCAAATATATATTTTTATCGATTTTGATTACAAATTTCAATACGAAATATAACGACAAAGGGAAGGTAAAAAGAATAAACGTGAACACACACACACACGCAGAAACAATGAGGCACACACAGCAACACACACCTCTATACATTAACTCTCGTGCACACACACACATCAACTAAATTTAGAGATAGTGAGTAAACGATTTTAAAATGTTAATAAACATGCCGAATACGATTACGAGCCCGTGCAGCACTTGGGGTACAAAGATTTCGTCACTTTTTTTTCGAAACGAAGCGCTATTATGTTTATAACTGTGTTCATATTCGATTATTTATATACAAATGTACAGATATGTACATATTAAATATATTTGTATACATACATAAATAATATTCGTATATATAATAAAAATAAATGAGACTAGAGCACCCGAGATAGATGCGTAATGATATTCAAAGAAGCTGCTGCTGAAACACAATGACTGGAATAAAAACCTATTTAGTTTTGATTGAATTGAGATGTCGCATATATACATACATATAAAATACATCTACATATGTATGAATTTTAAAAAGATGGAAGGGGATGTTGAGCTGGGAGAACCCGATAGCTGCATTCGAAACTCAAATCACAATTTGTGAAGCTAAAGCTGAGTAATTTTCCAGCTGTCAGAAAATCACATAAGATTGAGAGACTACATACAGTGGTTACGAGCTTCGTTTGAAGCCGGTTCAAATTTGTGAATTAAATTCAATTGTAATTCAACACTCTTTGAAATAACTATCGCATTTTGACATTTAATTCGAAACTTACAAAATTAAACTTATTGAAAACTAAAATGTTTGCACATTAATAATAACTATTTAATTCAAATTTCCCAAGTCCCACTGTCATGTGGAAAAGATATAAAACGAGTGAGCGAGAGAGACAAAGAGAGCGCAACTAGCGCACGAAAATCAAGAGAGTGCTGCCGTTGTCTTTCTCTCGCGTAATTAAACACAAACACACACACACGCAATCACATGGCACAAATTTACGCTTATTATGTTGAGAATTTTTGAAGAAAAAAAGAATAACGTTAATTACATTTAACAAACCAATCGTTGACAGTTTCACATAACTTCAGCAATGTATTTATAATTAATAATTGACACTGACACTTCCAATCAGCTGGATCGTTGCGTAAAATTTCGAGTTTAAATCCAGCTGCTCTCACGCTTGTTTTTTAATAACTTTACTTAACTATTTTTCAACACAGCAACGCAAACACCTTGCCGAACAACAAAGCACACAGACTCACACACATACACAGAATGACTCTCTCAGGCACGCACACTAGCACACAAACGACAAACGACGGACCGCGAGGCAACTTACTCTCTCGCAGCTATAAGAAGAGGAAACAGAACAGAACAGAATTTCAACCAACAACCACCACCACGATTTCAATACTGCGAAACTCAAAAATTCAAAAGCAACGAAAGCCTACAAAAACAAACTATATACTTGCTAAACGTAACATACATACATACATGCATACTTACGTACATATGAACCTATATACGTAAATATAAGCCGTAAATATAAGCCGTTCGTTCGTGCTAGTAGTGTACATATACGCATACCTTCACACACAGAAATGCCTGCTTGTGTGTTTATGTATGTATATAAATACAATACTTCGCTGTTATATTTCGGAAAGGCACAAATAATAATGGTTATGGAATGGCTTTGCTAGCTGTCGTATTGAGATTGCGAGATTGAATGGGAACAACGGGCAACGCGTATCTGCTGCTGGAATTCTGACATAAATAGCGGGAAATGTAAAAGTCATATAGATTAGTATATTCGATTGAAAGCGACTCTAATATAATATTTAATATGTTCACTAATTTAAATATGATTCTAAAAATAAAATGTGAGTTTATTTTAATTTTATTTTTTAAGTAACGTTTTCTTTGATTGTAATTCGCAATTAATTTGTCGAATTCGCGTTGACCAATTTCCTGTTGTAGCGAAATGGCAAACGAGATTTACAAGTATTGAGAGGAAAGTAACCAATAAGAGAATGCTCTAGCATCCAGAACGGATAGAATGGGCGAGGGCCGGGGAGGCATATGAGAGGGACCAAGGCTAAAGCAAGAACAGGAAATTTGAACTTGCAGGAAAAATGCGGAAAAGCGTTGCCTTTGCATGCACACACACACATATGTACATAAATATGTATATAAAAATATAAAGCGAAACTTTATATGTATTCATATATATGTGCATATGGTACACGTATCATTTACAGACTTATTACAGCTATATAATATTGAGCTTCAAATAAATTGTTTCTTGTTGTTGCTGTTGATAAAAGTCGAACACACTTACACAGATGCAGATACGAAGTGGAAAACAGAAAGATATGCATGAATGTATGTGTATGTGTGTACGTATTTATTTGTATTTACGTACATTTGTATAGAGCAACTACAAAACGAAGATGATTCATTCGGCTAGGTTAGGTTGTTGCTATATCTTGGCACAACTAGCGAGCTAGAATCACGAATCGAAACTGAATTTTGCAAAAAATAAAGAAAACCCAGAACCTGCTGCCTCAAATGCTCGCCGCAGTTTCAGTGTTTCGCGACTCAGCTGATTTTTTTCTTTTTTACATTTTTTTTTTTTTTTGTCGGTAGACTTTGGGATATGAAAGCAAAAACTAAACATAAGAGCGAATTTTGCAAATGGTATTATTTAAATATAACTATGTTTTGAAATATATACATATGTACATTTATTTATATACTTTGTAATGTTATGAGTATATTTTGTATTTTTTTTTCCTAATCAGACGCATCCTTTTTAATTGCGATTTACTAATATATTTTGTTGTACATTTTTAATGTATTTATTTTTGTATCTCAATTTTTATATTTTATTGATTTATTTACTTAATTAATGAAAGATTATGCTATTATATAAGAATTGTTATTATATTATATTTTAATTTAATAATATAAGTATTTATTATATATTTTTTTATTTATTTTTAAGCTACGATTTTTTCTCATTTGATCCATTTATCGTTTTTCTCATATAATAATCTTTCAAAAGTGGAATATTTTAACATTAAACAAGCTTTACTATATACTATATATAATGAAATACAAATTATTGAATCATTGAATGGGTATGGGTATATAGGCATTTATCTTATTATACTGTCGCTGGGAAATGCATTCGGCAATCCAGACGATGTTACGGCACTCGTACTCCTTTAGTTTGACATAGGAGTAGAAGATGCCGTAGTGGAACTGATGCAAAAAGGAGTCCACATGTATCTTGGCCTCCAATGTAAGCAGTCGATCCTCGAGGGTTATCAGATTCTCCGTATCCCTCTCAATGTTGGACAGGACGTTGGCATATCGAATGTTGTGGTTGAGAATTGCGTGCACTTGATCCTCCTCCGTACATATGGCCAATGCACTTCTAGTCACCGGGCACAGTGTACCACAGTTGGGGTATAATTTGAGACGCAGCTTGGACTCCATGTTCATTTGCAGCGAATTCACAGTGATTGCAATGATGCGACGATCTGCTTGGAAACTCAAGAGATTGCACATCACTTTTGCCGTGGTGCCACCCAATTTCTTGCAGAACTTGTAAAAGTCGTCCAAGTAAGCTTTTATCATGTAGCTACGCAGGATCTCCACATCAGTGTTATGTATTGCCGTTCGATCCATGTTCGTGGTAACGAAGTTGGACAGCGGAGTATCGATCAGGATCACATTGAATAGCTCGTCTATGTTGCTCGCCAGTTGAATGGCCTCCAATTGATCGAAGAGGCCTAGCGGATGGCACATGGGCAGCAGCATTTTCATATCGCGATGATTGATCAGACCAGTCATCAGTAGAGCAACATTATTGATCATATGCTCATATCGAATATATTCGAGGAATGTCGTCAACGGCTCCGTCGAGTTTTCCCGAATATAATTGTATTCAATTACAATACGATTACGCAAACACTTTTCAATCGATTCCACATCTAAGTCCATGCTCGCCTTTTCGTGTAGTTGACCATAGTCTGTGTTTTGTATATTCAGTATCAGATCCGGCAGGGTTTCGCATTCTGTTAGATTTAGATAGTCGGATTGCTTTAGCAAACTATTTTTAAAGCCACGCACTAAGCCTTCCAAATAACCGCTTTCTCTATTGAAATACAAACTGTTCGACATTTTTTATTTTGTTATACAATTGCTTGTTGTTATTTTAGAATAGCTCTATTTTCGAATAACATTCACTTACCATATGGATTTGCCATTCAAAGTGAACTTGATTTCAATTTATATGAATACGCGCCAAAGCGACGAGCACAATAGAGTGTTGCCACTTAGTTTCAACTTTTGCCAACTAGCGGCCGGCAATACACATCTGGCAGCACTATGTAATCGAAATTTAGGCGCCAAATTTGCTGAATTTGAAAATGTTGTAAACCTTCTTGGACTGGAGCATATCAGGATTAACATATCAAGAAAAACTTGATATGCTATTAATTTATATAAATTTTAATTATCATTTATTTATTGCAATTTCTTTATTATTATATTATTTAAATAGTGATTCAATTGTAGCTTGTAATACGTTTGCATTGCACATGCGCTTTGCTTGGGATGCTGAGGGACCTGTTGCTGTTTACTTTTTAGTTCATTCAGTTTACTTGTTGCGCTCGGTCGTTCACGACATTATTACTTTGGCAACGAGATTTCAAATTGAGAAAATAGATATTACATCTTAAAAGAAACACGTATTTTTTAAATGAAAATAAACAAAGTTTGTTTACACTCTGTAAATTGCGACGTTTATGCATTATTTCTGTCATAAATTTCAAACGAAATTCATTCCGCAATCAAATGCATATTTCTTGCCTCGTTTTATTGTCGCCAACAGAAGCGACAATGTTATCTCGACATAATGTCCGATCTGTTTATGGCTAACAGCTCGTTCGCTCTGTGTCTTTGTGTGTGTGTGTGTGTGAATCTGTGTTCCAAATGCAGCTGCAGAAAATCAGAAAGACAACTGCGTCAAGGTGTGTCCAGGTGAGAAACTAAATAAACATTGCTTCAACATAGAATTGCATGTAAATATATGAATATATATTTATATATTATATATGGCCTTGCTAAGTGAGATTTGCTTTATGATACAATGAGCTATATATAGAAAAATATTATTATGATTGCAATATTGAAGTAGAGCGAGAGAGAGAGAGATAGCGACATTTGTGACATTGAAAGACATATCATATAAGGGGGAAAAGAAAGAGAGGCATAGAAAATACTTCATGAGCATCTGTTATCATAACATATCATGTTATTATAACAGAAGAATCCTTTATGAGAATCGTGTAGTAGAGCGCAATTCGTAATAGCTTGAAATAAAGTGATATATTATCATTGAATGGTCAAGGCAAAGTACAAATTATTTTACTGGCAGCTCCACATGAGTTGCCACAGATGACAATGGACAACAGACAGATAAGACTGTCTGATTGATGGACTGATTAGCTGACTGATTGACATGTTGAATGGAGACAGAATGTAATAAAGTCATCAAACTTAAGCACAAATACAAGTTAATATCTCACACATTGCCATTCCGATTAAGTCTCTGACAGCTCCATGCGGAACGTATTACAGCAGGGTATATTTCGTGTGTTTCACATATGACAAAGTTTGATCTGGACAGAACTATGATTTACAATTGATAAGCTAAAAAATGTACATATATTTCAAAATAATTGCGCATCATACGGAAGTTTTCTCTCAGTGCCTTCATTGGAAATTACGAAAACATTTCTTGAGACTTTCTGTTTAATTAAAATTTATCAATGAAATTCTTTTCCGTCATAAAAATAATGAAATAAATATAAAAAAAATTCTAATAAATAATATATAAAGTATATAATAAAATTTAAATCATATCCTAATGTCTTACGTCGTATGTTTTCTTCCAACATATTTTTTTTATCAAATATTTCGCTTTCAAAATATTAATTTTTTTTTCGTCACGTTTGTTAGTCAAAAATGACTTTGTATTGTTTATTAAAGTATTAGCTAAATTTAGTTTTCATTTGATTATTTTTATATTATCTTTTATATATTTAAATGAAGTCAGATAAAAGGCTTTAGGTCACATTGTGCGCTCGTAAAGTAAGAATATTCCGGCTACGCTTTAGGCATACTCTGCATTTAAGTGTGGTAAAGATGGGGTCGCTTGGCAGAAAGAGCGTAAGCTAGCAAGAAAGTTCCCTGGATTGCCAATTTAATATTCTGTCAACCAACTAGTCAATCAATCAATTTGCCTGTCAATAATTAGCATGTCAGACAGTCAATCAGTCAATCACTCATTCAATTAGTCCGTCACTCGAAAGTTAGTCAGTTCGATAATCCGTCAATCTGTTAATCTTCTGTCAGGTAGTCAGTGAATCAATCAAGTAGATCATCTACTAATCAGTCATTCAGTCAATTAGTTGGTCGATCTTCAGTTAGTAAGCTGTGCAGTCAATCAATTAGTCTATAAATTATCAACCATTCCCTCAACTCATCTGAGCAATTATTTGAAATACCTCATCAACCACATTGCACAGGTATCTACTAGTCAGTCACTGCCCACAAATGCATTGCTAATACAAAACAATGAGTTTTGGAGTAGCCAGAGGACGGACTGATGAATGGCCAATGCCCATTAACGAGCTGTGCAGATTAGATAACAATGAACAGAATTCCCAATATTTCTGGTGATTAATTAAGCAGACAATTGCTGAGCGAAAGAAAGACTGGAACATAGCTAGTCGCACAGTGATATTATATGGCACACGCGATTCGCAAATCAAAGCTGTGATTTCTTATAGAGATACAAGAATTTATGGGCCATGCTTAAGTCTTTCAATGGTCGACCACCTGACGTAGTTCATCGAGCAAATATGATTCGGCTCTGTGTACTTCCCTAACGCCATTGATTACACTTTGCTGCGCAGTGCAGCTACAGTGAGCACTGAGCGAAAAGAACAGCCAATATTTGCACTATTTAGCATAAACAGAAAAAAGAGAATTCTTTATAATGAATTTTGAACTGAAATAAAAGTTTTTAGATGAAAAATATAGACTCAAAATGTGTGAAAAAAATTAAACTTAAAATTAAATTAAATAAACCTAAAAGACTAGATACATGTATGTATAGGAATATATAGGTTTCACTTGTACTTTTTAATATTAGCAAATTATTTGAGCTACTTAATATTACAGGGTATGTAACAATTTGTTTTAATACCCTGTAGTTATTTGAGCAGAACTTAAAGACAAGTTTCGTTAGCTAGTAAAGGTTTACATTAATTAAAGTTAATAAATAAAAAGACAAAATTTTACAAAAGACATAAAAAAGACTAAAGCACACTATAACGAGGTCTCACTGTAGCCTGCTGTGTGACAATAGGTGGATTCGAAGTGGCATGTGTTATGCGAGCTGCGAAGCGCTTTAATTGACCATCATAAATAAACCAATTTGACAGCCGTTTGTCAACGGGCAGAATGAGAGAGAGAGAGAGAGAGAGAGAGAGAGAGAGAGAGAGAGAGAGGGCAAGAGACTGTAGAGCTTATGAAGTAAATGGCGTCTTCGCAAATTGATTTTGACATTTTCGATTATAATTCAATTTGAATTCATTATAAATTTCTGATTGAGCTGCTCACAATCACAATTATAACACAATTATGATTTGTTTATTTATTCAGATCTAATTAATTGAATTATTCTTTAGAATCCAGCTTGAATACTTTACTTTGAGCATGTTGTTTCTTTTTTCCGAAAGACAGAGCTCAACTCGAATGATCGTGCATATATACATAGTCATGCTTGATGACAAACAACTAATACCCTATTTAAGTAAACCTTCTGCACGTTACTCATACGCCATGTTAGTCAGCTCAACAAAGTGATATGGTTTAGCTGGTTAAGCCAAGAGCTTTTGCTCTTCATAAAAGCCATATCTGCTATTTGTTTAACTATATTTTTAAGTTTTATTTTTAGATTTTTATATTCACTTTAATCACTGTCATGCATAATTTGCTCTACTCATACCACACGTCGGCCTCATTACATTTCTTTCGGAATATTTAATATATGCCATAATTTACACTCGATTTCAGCTTTAATTTTGCACAAATAATAATCATTTGTGAGAACAGGAGAAAGAGCATTTCCCAAAATCAATTAATAATTGACTAGAAAAACAATATCTGTGTGCGAGTAGAGCATGTGCTGTAGCCCCAGCCACGTATACCAGATCCCTCATAGATCAATGCGCAACTTCTTGTGTATTTTATGGTCTATTTGAATTTGGCTTATAGCCAAGAACAAGTCGAACATTGCTGCAAGCAGCTGTTGCTGCTTAAATTTAATTATGCCAAGTACACGCAAATCAGCTCGAAATACAATACAAACAGCCGTGAGGTGGCAACAGCATCCGCAGCAGCAAGAGCAGCAATTAAAGGAAAGTATTTCACTTATTTTCCAATTTGTATTCACATTTGTTTACATACTCGTTCACGAAGCCGAAATGAGAGCATATTGGTGCGATGCAGTCTGTAAAAATGGGGTTGCATAAAATTCTGTGAATCACATTTGTATATCATACTTCATATATGTGATATATATCATCAATATCCAGCTTATATATTTTTCTGAGAATTAAAGTAATCTTTAACTCTTTCAGCATGTCAGCTACAAGATCAAAATTTAATATCTGAGTTACTTAGCTTTTCAGTTTGAATCGCTGCTAATCAATTACTAAAATGGTTTATTAGATATCAATTTATATATATATTTAAACCCAAATACTCGATGGGTAATTAAGCCCTCTGAGACATTAGAAATTCGAAAATTTAGTTGCTCTAGCATTGTGAACGAGCATGGGTCAGTCAGTTAGGCCTTGTTGAGACTATTTATTCTTTGTTTGTTTTGTTCATCTCTGACAAGCTGACAAAGTGTATCTCTGATTGCTCATTAAACTGACATTCGTATCGCAGCTATACCAAATGTGATTCATATACATACATATAAAGACTATCTGTCTTATTTAACAAAGCTCTTTAATCTTGGCGTTGAGTGTATGTAGATCGTCTCGCATTACCGATATATGAAAGTGTATATATATATGGAAATGAACTTGAGCTATACCTATATTTATAGATCCTACAGTTCGCAAGTCAGTTCCTATAATTATATTGCATTGAAGTAGGGAAATATCTACACACTTAATCAAGCTACATCAACAGCTTTGACTTAAAGTTGGCTTTTAATCTAGTTCTTAATTTGTTTGTGGTGCCATTTACATATCATCAGCTGGGGTTCCCTGGCGTCGATTGGCTGTGGCCATCATTATGGTAATTGGTTCGATTTCATATTGCCAGCTGGCAGCTGCCCCACTCTGTGCGACCTTGTCGCAATTTCTCCTTTGTGGCACTTGCAGCTTAACCTTGAGTCCGCGTTGACTGCCACTGCAAGTTGATCAAGTTTTTTATTAGGTTTTCGAGTGCGCCAACATGGGCAACTGCATCCGAGATAGCAATCAAGGGGCGGCAGTGCCATAAAATTGTTGGCCAACTGCAAAGCTGTTAACACAATTGTCGAGTGTGTTTAACGTGAACTTGACCTTGTTTTCCATTGCTTGACTCTATTCAAATCCCATTTGCTGCGTATGCCATTTACTGTTCCATGGGAATGTTTCATGAGGGAAAAGTCTTTGGTCGCCTGGGCAAAAAAAAAAAGCGGTCGAACAACCTTTTCAAATTCGATTCGACTGCAATTGCATGCGCTGTCTGAAAGGCTTTAGTAGCTAATATAAATTGTATACGACTTTCCATTATAATGTAGTACAAAAAAAACATAAATATATTGAATAAATACATAAAGTTGAGCATTAAAAATATGTATGTTGAAGGGTGACTCTGAAATACCCTGTAGACAGTAGAACGCAGGAGAAGGTAGAGCAGATAAGCAAGAAATAAAAACTAAAAAAAAAAAAAAATTAATAAATAAATAAATAAAAAATTAAAATGAAAAAAATGATTAAAGTTAAAACAATTTAAATTAAAAAATTTTAAATAGTTTTTTTTTTAATATTATAGTATCAAATATTCTACTAATGAGTGGGAGAGGAGACAGAGAAAAAAAGTTCAGAATGGATTAAAAATAGTTTTATAAAATTATAGAATATTCTCAAAATAAGGAAAAAATTTGTAAATCAGTGAGTTTGAGAAAGAGAAAATACAACAATCATATTATTGGAGAATATGAGAAGCAGAGCATGAGAAATTCAGAGTGTTGTTATAGAAAATCACAGAATAAGCAGATTTTCTTCAGAGAATTAGAGACACAAGTGAATTAAAAGTAGAGGTGCCAAACTATCGATGGTAGGCGCCATCGATTGTGGACGATAGTAATTTTAAACATCGATGTTTGTCGATAGTACCATCGATAGTTGTCGATAGTCGCAATAATTCGATGTGAAGCCACTGAATTTATACTCCTTGGCGCAACTAAGGCATTTGGCAAATTTCTTATCATCAGATCTTAATCTTACTTTATTTAATATTTGTACACAAGCGACGCCACAAATAAAAAAATAAAAGCGCGATTATTTGCTTGGTGATGTGTAAATCGCTCTTTTGACGATACTATCGTCCAACTTTGAACCATCGATAGTTCACTAGCTCGATAGTGTCCTACCATCGATGGTGACGATAGTGCCATCGATAGTTTGGCACCTCTCATTAAAAGGCCATAGAATTATAGAATTGAGGAATCAAATATTAGCGATATCTGTGATCCAGAGAATTAGATGTTTCAAGATTCAGACAATTAGTAAATTAGATACTTAGAAAACTTGGGAACTGAAGAGTTCAAAATTCAATAAAACATATAATCAGGAAAGTCAAAGAATAAAAAAATCAAATTAAATTAAATAGATTAAAATAGTTTTGTTGGACATTAATTGAAGCAGATAAAGTTCTAATCAGATAAGTTATAGGAAAAGAAACCTTTTCAAGCCTTTGGCCACTTCAAGCACTCATATCAGACATTTTAAAGGGTATCTGTTTGAAGTGCTTCAATCATAGCCACGTGCAGGGTATTCAGCAGTCGAGCTTATCATGCCTATTGCGTGCAACACAGCGCAGAACAAAAGCTCCGAACACTTGCCACATTTCATTGACCGCTCGAGCGAAGTTGAATGAACGCCGATTTGGCGCTTGGCGCTAACTGAATGAAGCAGATTATTGAGGCAGGTTAGTATTGGAATGTATTAGAACAAGTTTATTGCGCCGCTCAACTTTGAACCGGGCAACAGCGAGAGCTTGACATATTTTGACCTCCACGCGTGACCCTCGCGCGCACAGTTGGAAGCTGTCGTAATGAGGCATGAAAACGCAATTGCTACCAAAATAAATGCTTTGTTGCCAACTGACCATCATCATCATCATCAACATCAGCTGGCCAACAGACGCACAAATGTTCTCTACGTACCCAGATGATGGATGGCCGCGCGGATGGATGCCTCCTGGACATCAATTCAGACAACTGCGAGGTCAACTGCGAGTCAAGCTAACATCCAACTATTCAGCATCCGCTTGGACAAATTTGCACGCGCAATGCAACAGTTTGTCCGAGCTAAACATTTGCAGTGCCCGCAGATCAGAAAATATAGTTTATTTTCTAATAAAACAAGCGGGCTTACACATATTTGCTAAGCTTTAGCCCGCCCGATTGGCGGTGTCTAGTCTAGTCTGCAAGGCACGCGCTGTCACAACATATCGCAAATACCCTGTGGTGGCACGCATGAGCGCAGACGTGGGCATATTTGTGCTGAGACATAGGTTGGGACTTGTAGACAGAGTTGATTATTATAATTATTATATATTGTACGCTCTTTGAAGAATTTACATATATTACTATAGTTTATATAATATTATTTATTTCAATTTCAATATAATTTTGAATGTATAAGAAGGAACTAGAAAATTAAAAACTGAAAAATCTGAATAAGAGCTATATTCTTGAATATATGTTGACTTACGCGATTTTTAACGTATTAGGCATCTTTATTAGGTATATATACTCTCGTATACCTTATTTCTTATTCGTCAATCTTTATTCAATATTACAACATTTCTTTATCTCGAGTGCTCAATATTCAAAGCTTCAAATTTTCCGTCAGTATATGTCAAGTATTATATCCAAGCCCCCAAATATTATCTCAGTCTATGTTAAGCAGACCTAAAACGTTGTATAATACAGTAGGTATACCCAATATATGATGTATGTGCCAACCTATCACAGAAGTAATTAAACACAAAAACAGACAAAGTTAATATATATAAGAGTTTATACAAATATATATATATATATCTAATACCAACTGTACAGCGTATCTATCTAGTCACACACTCTACTTTATTTGCAGATTCAAGTCAAGAATTAATCTAAATATATATATTTTTAAAGAAACATTTTTTTTTTGCAATGTTTAATTGTCTAATCAGTTGATTTTTTGGGTAAACAGAAAATCATGAAGTATCAGAAAGAGATAAGTAGCTCATATTCTAGCCGAGTACAGTTGGCTCCAAATGAGACCTAGATAACTGTCATAGCAGTAAATTTGGACTGCAGCTGCTATACAAGTCACACACACACACACAATCATGTTGTGCACACATCAAGTCAACAAATGTCACGGGACGACAAAGTATGATATAGATATGGAATACAGAACTGAGCCCAGTTGACGGGCACGAGTTTGAATTTATGAGCAGATTTGCCCGTCTCAGCCAGTTGACATAGAGGAATACCCTGGACTTTTAACGAAATAATTGAATTAGGTAACAATTCAGGAATGATTCAGTCTCTTGACAGCATAAATTAGTGATTGATTTATAGAAACTTGAGATCTTCAAATGAGTTTCAATGAAATTAAAAGCTAGTATCTTAGAAATAGCAATGCCTTGACTAGGTCTTAGACATGTGGCTTGGTTAGTCAAAAACTTGTTTGCTTATTCGATAATGAGGTATACACAATATATGTTATCGGTTATCGAAAAACTGAGTTAAAGATAAATCCTCACGAACTCAAGTACCCTTCACATTCCGATCAAATGCGACATATCTAGTTAGCTATGAATTGATTCGTATTAATATTTAGAGAAACACAAAATTGAATAAAATTATTTGAACATAGCCCGATTTTCGAGGCAAATTCAATATTTCGCTCTTGCTGTCGTTTTCGAAACACTGAACCGAAACGGAACCAATTAAATTTCGAATTGCATTCGGCATGCCACGCGTCATAGCCAGAAGGAAGCGTTGCCCTCAACGTGGCCCGCCCTGCGACGCTGAGCCGCCCATCAAGCGCTCGAGACAGCAAGTTCTGGCTGCAGAGAATGGAATTTCGTGCAACATCTTTCTTGCTCCAGGTAACGAGCACGATCTAGGCACTGCCAGCATAATGCCACAATTAGCTGCAGTATCGGCAGCTGAAGTCATTCCAGTTGCCCAATACGATCCCGAGCTGAGTGTTGAGCAAAATCCATTCTACTACGAGCCGAATATGCTGCTGAACCAGTTGCATGCGGAACGTTGCCGGCGCAAAGATTCATAGTTGCATCTGAAAATGGAATATCTGATATGAGTAAATTCTTGACACCAAAAACAAACAAACAAACAAATTTCCATGTCCTGCAAAAGCTTACAATGTATCAAATTTGCATTTATCCATCTTATATTATGTATTATATATAATGTTTGTCGGAGTTCAAATAAAATTAAATTCAATTTACTTGAATTAAGTGTTTTTAGCTGAAGAAATAATAGAAGAGACAAAATATGAAAATTAAAAAAAAAAAAATTCATTTAGTTTTCCCATTTATGGTTCAAAAGTTGAATTTACTTGACGGTTCATATTCATTTGATATTTTTACTGATTTAAATGATTACCGCTAAGTCTTCACATTTTCACAGACTTCTATCAACCTCAAGGACATTGCATCGCCATTTTATTTATAAGTAATATGAAGCACTATTTATGCATAGAGCCAATCGCTTTCTTTGCTATTTATTCACGCCATTATCCCGCTTGTTTGTCCTTTGGGTCTAGCTGGCACCTGGCATGCAAATGCAAATGAATTGCCCCAGATTGGAGTGGCAAAGTGGCATTGAGCTGGGTTCAATAGCCACACACAATCAGCAGAGGTCAGCTCAAAGACGTCACCACTAAAGGTGGCTGCAGCGCCATTGCTTGCCTGCAAATCTGGTTTGATGCTCCGCTCACAATGCAAGACACGTAACCAGGCAACCTGACAACGACGTGAGTTACAACCAGAGTCGAGCTGCCACCTGCCACCTGCCACCTGCCTCCTGTTGCATGGCTACGACTGCAATTTATTTCATTCATTTGCCCAAGGACTTGTCCAGCGTTTGCAGTCGCTGCTAAAAATAAGCAGCTGAAGCCTCCAAGCAGAAGTAGGTCGAGCAGCAGCGCTTTACTCAATCCGCTAAGAAATGCTTGCTAGATGTGCGTGGCTGTGTGTATGGGTGTGTGTGTGTGTGTGTGTGTGTGGGCGTGCCTTGTTACGTACGCTTAAGCTTCATCACGTGCATATACATACGGATTCGCATCTCCACGTGCGCTTCACTTTCAGATATTTTTGGAATATCTACGCCGTCTTATGCTAAGCATTTCCATGCTCATTTCCATTTCCATTTCCATTTCAGTTTTCATATGAAAATCAATTTAAGAGCATGTTCATAGCACGCGCGACTCTTTTCCCAAAGATCTCTGTATGACATATACGAATAATCATTTAAATCAAACGCAGTTCAATACCCTGTAGAAAGGTGTATATGTGAAGGTGTATGATGTTTATAGATTACAATAGAGTATATGATTGAATATTAATATTAACCTTATTTTATTTCAAATAACCGATTACTATACTCGATTAATGTTGATTGATAATGTTATCGAAAGAAGCTTAATGCAATTTAAGCATTCGTTTCACGATTCTAAATTGAGATACACATATACAAAATAATCCCCTCAATTTACCTTAAGACTTATCTTAAGAAATAAAATTAAATATAAAATAAATTATATTAAATATTAAATATAATATAATATAAAATATTTGGTTTCGACTAATTCAATTTAACTTTTAAATTTCTATATTTTTTAAAAGTAAACAAAAATTTAATGAACAGTTTTTGTTTGCTTTTGTTACATCCATATCTACATCTACCCAAATCCAGCACAATTTAACCATTTGAATAAGCTTTTGCAATATATCCAGCAAATATATTGTAGCTCACGCGGTATCAACTAGTCAGGCACACACCTGGAGCACACGAGTTTGTTTCAGCTTTGCTGTTCAACTTGAGCATCGACTTCATCAAGTTCGCAAACTTAAGTAGGCTTATACAAATTTAATTGGCAAGGCATGTAAAACACGCCCTCCCACGATTTTAGGCAAGCGCTGCGAACATTATTATTATTTAACTATTAACGAGACCTGTTCAATGCCTTCCAATAGTAATTAACTAAGGAAAAACACACTTGGGCAAATATTAATTTGAACAGTGAAAATACAAAAATGGAAATCTATGACTATATACATATATATCTATAGGATGAGGTAAATATAGGCAAACAGATGAAATTGGAGAAGGTCAGCGCAATATTCCTATTATTAATATTATAATTATATTAATTGCTTTAATAATGTTTAATGATTTTTGTTTTATTCTTATAAAAATCATTATTCATACTATGCCTGTATTTCAATATTAAATATTATTAAAATATTAAAAGCATTTAAATTTAGATATTTTGCTATGCAGGACAAACCTCTTTACCAATTATGAAATTTTGAATGTTGATATATTCATACACATAAATATACATATTAATACACATATATGCAAATATAACTGAATGAATAATCGACGATTGACGTCAGTCGCAGAGTGCATCTTAGGATATTCGATTGGGTTCGAATGCACTTGAACTCATTGTTGCATTGGAATTGCTTGCCGTAAGCAATAAAGCAAAATATTAATAAGAACTTAAATATGTGTGGAATTCAATGATTGATTGTATCTAGTCTAATATAGCATTCGAAAGACATCAAAATAATAAAGTGCTGCCAGAGCTGATGTAGGAAATGTTAACACCCCATCATGAATTTTGAATGAGGTCTAACGCGATTCGCTTAGCTGTTGATATTTGAAAACGAGTTCTAACAATGTCCCCCATATTGAATTGAATTCAATGTATTCCAATGAATGTAATCGCTGTTACACACATATCTCAGCCACTTTGCATAACATTTTGATTTATTGTACGTTCGTTAATGTAAAGACACGAATATGGAATGAATCACAGGGGCTTCAGTTATTGCTATTGTTATTGCTGTTGCTGTTGCTGTTCGTTGTTGAATTCACCTTTGTTGAGCTATTTGTAGTATACAAAACATGTGACACCTTGCACTTTGCGCTAATTGTGTTTACATTGCATATTCCGAGGAAGCAATTATCAAAGCGCTGGGCAACAACTGAGAACTAAAGTCATACAAAACAAACTGAGATCAGCGTCCCTAACAGAATACCCAGCAAATCTTCTGATAAGAACTCGTTCTTATAACAACATCAAAATAGTTTAACAGTGTATAAGCTAAATGCAAATTGGAAGCGTATTTTAACAGTGGCTTGAAATAAGATTTCTGTTATGCTACATAACAGCTTAACGAGCATGGCATAAACTGTAATAAAGTATATTAACTATGTTAACAGCATGTTTCATGTCTTATATTATTTGAATTTATGTCTCTTATATTGTAATGCAATGCAAAGGTATATACTACATTATTATTTTTTTAAATTTACTTTTTTTTATTCAGTCTATTCACACACGTAATATACCCAATTTGCCCATAGGGTAAGAAAACGTGCAGCTAGTAACAAAGAGAAAAAACGTGTAAAGTGAACTTCACGCTTGATGTTTGCGAAAGCTTAAACACAGAAGCAGAGCAAAACAGAAAGAGGGATAGCGAGAGTGCGGGGCAGAGCAGGAGGAGAATGCGTAATTTCTGTTAGGCTGACTGACAAATTTATGAGCAGCTTTTAAGCTTTTTGTCTATTCTTTTGACGTCTGTCGATGTCATCAGATGTTCAGGTGTTATCAACTTACAACGCTGCAACAATAAATTTTATACTCATCATTTTTTGGCGTATTTGATCAATTTATGGCGTTGACGTTTTGATTGATTCTCTAGGGTTATTTTTCTGTCGTGTCGCATGATGGCTGCCCAAGAAGACTTTTGCACACTGCCCAACATGTGGGAATTGTCGTCGTTGTTGTTTTTGTTGCTGCTGCTAGTTGCTTGCCTCTAGTTACAAATTCGTTGCATACTTTGCGCGGCATGCAAGATAAAGGAGTTGCGCCTGACAGCCGAAGCTTTTGGTCAGAGCAAGAGCAACCGTTGTCGACCGAAAGCTTTTCATCTGAGAGTCAATCTGATGAACATTACTATCGGCTATTGACGCATCGAGGCTGTCAGTTGCGCAGCGACGATGGCGGCGTTCTGACAGATTTGGATTTGGCATGCTGAAAAGCGCCCGAGCACAACAAAAGCAACAAAAACAAAAGAATACGAACGAAAACAAAACAACAAAAACACCAACAAACACACGCAATGCTTGAACAGCCGAAGCCTCAGCCGAGACCATGGCGACACCGTTGCCTTTACCGACGCCGACGTCGAGGCAACGCCGACGCAGACGCCTCGTTTGCCAACTCGATAAAAGTGTGTGCTAGATGACGCTACCGTTACCGGTCGTGATTGTTGTTGCTGCTGGCGCTGCTGCGACTACGGCTGCGGCTGCGGCTGCTGCTGCTGCTGCTGCTCACATTTGGATAATAAAACTGGCATCGCGCACTCGAGCGCCAAGTTAATTTGCAAACGCTGCTCATACGCTGCGGAGGCAAGAAGCAAAGCCAAAACACACAGAGCAAAAACGCCACTGGCCCCAGTTACTGGCAGTGTGACCAAAGCGCGTGCGTGCTCAGCGTCCACTTTGGCCTTATTCGCAAACACACAACGACACAAAGACAGCTACAACTACAACTACAGCCACTCGTACACACAGTCATACACATAGATAGGCGAGCGCATAGCGCCACGCACACACAGCCAAACCGAACGCTCGCAGTCTTCATCTCGTGTCGCTCCTCGTAAGTCATTTTTGTTCCAACATTCTTCTTGACCGAGTTGAATTTTCTTGTTGTGGTATTTGATTTATTTATTTTTTGGAACTCAGTCGCGCGCTTCGCTCATTTAACGGTTCTTCAGTACGCGGCCAGCGAGTGCTAATAATAATCGTAATAATAATAATGGAAATTATACAAATTATTTAATTAAAACTCAGCAACGGCAGCATAATTAAGCACTAAAATTATTTTGTGAGTGATTTTCGCACGTTTCAAAGTGAAATCGTTGTTATACAAAAGTTGTTTTATTTCTCTGCGAGCGTGCAGTAAAAAATATCTATCTGCCTTATATAGTCCACGATATCTTCCAAACAGTGCAAATATCAATTTATGCAAGATTAAATATTCGATATTTATAAATAATATTAAAAACAACAGCAGCAACAACAACAAATCCGACATTGTTTAATATAAACACAAGTCAAAATCAAAATATTTTTGTGAAAACTCGCTCGAAAGTGTTTCGAAAAATTTGCAAAAATTCATAATGAACACAGCGAGACTTCGTATATGGACAGCAGCTGTGAGCAGCATGAAATTAATCAAATCAGCCCAAACATGTAAACAATTTACATATGAGCTAAATTAAGATTAATATATTTATACTCAGACTCTTCGATAGTTTTGTTATGAGTTCTTTGACAGGATTTTAGCTCATAAACAAATCGATTCAGTTTCAGAGTAGTTCAACGCAAAAGTAAAACTGAAAGGGGAAAAAACCAGCTCATATAGCTATACAAAAAACAGGGCTAATTATAAAATTAACAAACTCATGAAAATACAAAAAAATAAAATAATAATTATAATATAATTTAATTTAATTTGATGTGAAATGTTTAATGCAACAACAAGTTCATCAGTTTATAAAGTTGATTAGCCCATTTGTTAATCGTGACCAATTCCGAATTAAAATCGAAAGCAATTAACAATACCGAAAATCATCAACTGGTTTCATTTGGTTTGCAGAACTCAGCAATAAAGCGTCCCGATGCTTGACGTTCAAATGCTCAATCTGAAGACGATAAGTGTGCCCAGCCACGCGCACAGTTTCCCGTTATAACGAATGCCACACACACGCTCGCACGCGCGCACACACACCAACTCGCACACCCGCACTCACCAACAGCACTCACCAAAGCAAGCGACCAAAACCTCTCTTTCACAAGTAAACTAACTGCTAGACGTAAGTAGCCAATGCCAAATAGAATGATCATGGATAAGACGGAGGCAGCCGGCGAAAGTGCCTGGACGAAGCTGCTCAGCGAGGACACCAACACCAAGCCACCAGTCATCATCAAAGCCAACCTTAGCGGCAGCAAGGACAGCAAGGAGCCAGCCGCACTCAATGTGGAGCAGCTCAGCATCAATGCGCTGCCAGCGAGCGCCAGCGCTGATCCCGTGGCCGATTCAAGTCCCAACATCGAGCAGGCCTACAATCGCAGCGCCACCTATGGATCGGGCATCAACAGCGCCGGCGGCGAGTCGAGCGGCAGCGGAACGCTGCTCTCGCGCAAGGAATCGTTCCTCGGCTCGTTTCACAAGCAAATCAGGCGTTCCATCAAGGCGGTCAGCGAGTCGCCAGGGCCACTAACTAGGTGAGTGAACAAAAAAAAAATATATATATACAAGAGATATATGCTATAGAATAGCTATTATTAAGCACATTTGTCGTTTGCTCACTTTGAGCATACTTAAAGTCCAATTAACTGAAGTAGACGCTGAGGAATTTCGTTTCTATATATAGCCTAGTAACACACATCTCAGTTTTAGAGGAGTTTTGATCTGTCATATTTGAATATAAATTGAGTATTTAAATCAGTTTCAAATGTAAGTTTATGGAATAACAACTAAAATTAGCTCTCGACTGCCCCTCGAACAAGAAGCCAGGCCGGCTTTAAGCCAAGTCACACGAAAACCGGTATTACAATTTATTGTTTACTTTTACAAGAATCTCGCTGGCCAGGCAACTGCGTAAAAAGACGAAAGAACTTAAACATCGAGTAGAAAAGAATTGCAAAGTGAATATCAAATTGCGTCTAATTGATTAAATTGCATTCGATAATGTTGCATTAATATAGCATACTTTTCTGATCAATTGATTTCAATTGAACACTAAATACAGGGTATGCTTTAGCTGTGCAACATTTATGATTTATGCAAATATTGCGCATACGTCATGTGCGCACGCAATTGGGCCAGGGCTCTCTGCCAAAGATCTGCGCAAAAATCTTGCTTGACAATATACTAAATATTGAACTTATGTCATTCGTAAGGCATTTCACAAGGAGTGTGCACACACACACGCACACGCACACACACACACACAGATAGAGAGATACTGAAGCACACCTGTTGACTTGCCTTATGGATAGGACATTTGATCAGCTTGTATACACAAATTACGAGAGAGTGCTATACAATATGCATAGAGACTATATCTATAAAATGTGTGCGATAATGTAAACGTGGAGCTCAAGTCTTTTGTGCTGCCATGCCCCCACTCTAGCCCCCTCCTCACTCCCCACTCCTCTGCCCATGGCTAAATGACACGCGAGCGCAAAAAAAAAAATAAGATAAACTTTCCGTTGATTGGATGAATGACAAAATTAAATTATTTTGATTTAAGGCCGTCGGTGGGTGGACAATTAAATATGATTTCCGCCTGCTGCCTGAGCATGTAAGTAATTGGGGTTAGCTCTGGCATAGCATAGAATAGAGTCCGAGTGGCGACCGGCCTGTACAGTGCCTGCTGTTCGTATGAGATGCCCCTGACATTAGACAGCCAATTGTTGGCTTTATTTCTTTCTGGTAAATATTTCAGTTGAGATTTCAGGTAACGACATAATATTACTGCGTAAAAGTAATGATCATATTTTTGGCGCAGTTCAATTGAGAGAACGAGAATTGTAATGCGCATAATCAATTAATTAATTATTATTATTAGTTGCTCGCACGAGAGCTGAGTTTGGCTAATTAACAAACGTGTTCAACAAATCGTTTGTCTCAATTGGCCAACTGCCAGGGGGATTTCCTTAGCTGTTGCCGGGACAACAGTCGAGAGATTCGATTAGGCGAATGCAAATCGCTCAGTTTCTATATATAGACAGCAACTTGGGCAGATCGCTGTCATGACCAAGAGCAGCAGCAACAACAACAACAACAACAAATACATTCTATCTATTTTTTATTATTCTGTGTAGGCATAGGCCATCGTCTGGTATTTGGCCGCATTGATTGCTTTCTTTATTGGCGCACGGGTCGTATGATTAATTTTTCAAATTTCTATCAATTCCCTGGACTGATTTCACTGTCTGCGCTTGCTCGTTAAATGTTGGAGTAAATTATTAACAAGCTTTTGTTGATAAACTGGTTTTTCATCCATTGTTTCGCTCAGACATTTCTATTGGCCGCAAATTGAAGCTGCAAAAAGAATTCAACTAAAAATGCTGTGTACAGTCGAAAATGCTGCCATGTTGAGTCATATATATATATATATAAATATATAAATTGTTAATCTATCTTATTTATTTTGCTTAATGCTGTATAATTCTGAGAATTTGTTTAAGATAAAAATGTTTGCTAAATATAATGTTTCCCACATAGTATATTCGAGTGTTTTGCAAGATTGGCTTGCCTATACGAGCTAACCTTAACATTGTAAGTTAATGTTATTCAAATGTTAATCTAACATAGAGGGCTGTAAGGCGCACTTATATTGTTTATGTAATCAGCTGTTCTAGCTGATGATATCGATGCGCATATCATGTGATTACAAAACTTTGTACTATACTCTGAGGTCAGCTGACCGTGTGCAAAGCATGGTAGAGTATTTATTCTTCACGTTTTGTATTTGCTACGATTTCTGATATTTTTTTTTTCGTATTTTTTTTCACTGCTGATAGCTGCAAATTAAAAATGATGAGAGACCTATATAAATTTCCAAACAAACTTTTGACGCATTGAAGCCCTTATCTCGGGGCAAATAGACATACTTACGTATGTAGGACTTCCGATAGTCGAGTGCCGCCGAGTGCAGATTGCATTTAATTAAATTAAGTTAAATGCAGCCACAACTCCTAATTGGCAACAATGTTGAACAGTGTGTGTTCCGCCCGCCGGCCACACTCACAAAACTGACTAAATATTGCAGTTGAGCGCGTGTTGCAATAAAAAAAACAACAATAGTAATAACAATAACAATAACAATGCGAATTATTGCAACTGCGAGCGTTAACAGTCGTCGCAGCTTTTCACATTTTTCATGCACTTTGCATATTTACATGCTTGCATATTACGTATACGCGACGTAAGCCAGCTTTATGGCACAGCCAATGCCGTCGTCAACGTCGACTTCGCCGTCGCCGTCGCTGCCAGTCGGCTCTGTTGCCTACTGCCCCGTTAATTGTCATGCTTTAAGCTGCAAGAATAACACTGTGTATATAAATCTTTTCGCAAAGCCGCCGAAAATTTACAGTTAATTTTATTTGTTTGCGTTTGTCGCATGGCGTAACGCGCCGGCGTTTCTTTTGCTTCTTTTCCTTGTTTTTTTTCTTTTCTTTTGTGTTTGTGTTTTCATTTAAGTATTGCTGTTGTTGCTGTTGCTATTTGTGAAGCGTATACACTAACAAACGAAAAAAAGAAACAAAAACAAAAATTTTTATCAGCTGTTGTATTTCATTTTGGTTTTTGCGTCTTCGCGTAAATTCCTCAACACACGCTACTGATATTATTAATGTTGTTGTTGTTATTATAATTATTGTAGTTGTTGTTGCGTCTGCTCTTAGTGTTTGCTTGTGTTTAGCAGCCTGCCATTGTCACAGCAGCGGTTGCTGCTGCTGCTGTGGCTATTGCTCTTGCTATCGGTTGCGACGCGGCTTCTGCTGCTATCGGCTCCTCCACATGATACTTTGAATTGAAATAAAAAGCAACAACGCTGTCAACTGAGCGTTTCAGTTTGGCTTCAGCCGTCTTCGCAGAAAGTAATACACCTGCGCTACAATTTAGCGTCGACGACGCTGCTTCTGTTCGCGCGCGCATTCGCTCAGTCAAGCGCGCTCTCTGCCTCACTCTCTCATACTCTCGGTCTGACGCTCTGCTACAGCATCTCTTCTACTTGTAGCCGTGTGCTCTCTCACTCTCAGTTCGTTGCACGATCAACGGCGACGCTGCTGCGAAGTTATTTAAACGCATTTTACATGCAACGTCAGTTGTAAATGAGACGCCGCTTAAATAATTACAAACGGATGAACTGTAAACTAAATACAAAACAACAATAACCGTTACCGTTTAAAAAACAAATATAAATATAAAATACACTTCGCCCGCTTCAATTCAAACGTAAATTGTTACGCTCTGTCGGCCGGAGCAGACGCGGTGTGTATAATGCGCGCTTTTGTTTATTTCAAAATAAAAACTATATTCGCCTTTCCAACCACAAAAAGAACGCATTTCTGATAAAGAGCGAAACGAGAAGTATTCGCTTTGTGTATGTGATTTTTTTTAGAGAGTTGCTCAACAACACAATAACAACAACCGAATAATAATAACAACAACAGCAAAAGCATCAAAAGGCTGGCAATATTAATACATCCATAGCCCAGAGCCCACAGTATCCAGATTCAGCGATAACGTCATCCATCAGTCGCTTACCAGTATTATTAAAAAACAAAAATAAATAATAATAAAAAGTGCTCGAATCTTTTTGTTTTTAAATACCAATATCAATTATTATAATTGTAATACATTTGCTGCCGTCAAGGTTGTAACAGGAGCGCGGAGAGCTTTTTATTTTTGCTAGCCGTTCGACCGAGGAGGAGCTGTCACTCGTCACACACACACACACAAACTTACACTTATACGTTTAGATACAAACACATTTCGTCTTTCTGTGTTTGTTTGCTGTTGCCGCGCTGCTACTGCTGCTGCGGGTGCTAATATTGCTGCTGCTGCTGCCCGTCCGTTACATTTTAGTCGCCGTCGCGTCAGCGACGCCGCGTGTTGTCGCCGCGTTTTCGCCGACCTCAAAACAAAGCACAAAAATAACAAAAAATAGCGCAAAAAGACACAAAACTAAAATATATACAAAACTCACACACACACACCAGTAGACAGAAACTACGATTTGTGTGTTGTATAACGCACGCGTGTGCATTGAATTTAAAGCATCTTAATATTTGCACGCATTTCCTTTCGGGCAACATGAAGCGTCTGATGACCTGGGAGCGCGATCTGGTCGATGCGATGTACGAGTAAGTTAAACACACACACATACATTTGAAAGCTGTTTAACTGTTTGTTAAACGATTGTGTTTATCGAGAGTAATTAATTTTAAGTAGTGCTGCAGCTTTTCAAGTGCATTGTTTTGTTTTGCAACACATTCGTTTGAGGCCTGTGTCCAATGCCGCTCCTTAAGCAACAAACTTGTTTCACTTGCATTGAACTCGACTCTTGACAGCCGTGCACAGTGTACATAGTGTACAGTACAGCAACAGCTGCCAAAACCAAAACAAAAACAAAACAAACAAAAAAAAAACAACAACATCTATGTTTTATAATATGCTTCAGTGCCGAATGCAAAGCATGAGAACGCGCCCAGGCCAAAACACTGCATAGCAACTGCATATGTTATGAGCAGCGTCTCACTCTTATACTGCAGCAGCTGCTTGCTGTATGTTTTCGAAGAGTAGCCATCATAACAAACGCATGCATTCTTTGCTGCCTGCGCCGGTCGCTTAGCACACTGTACTCCAGGCATTCCTCACTCTCTCTCTCTTTCATTGTTATGCTGCTTACACCCACAACAAGAGCAACGACTCTCACACTCACTCGCCGCTCTCTTCTACTGTTTGGCCTCTGGCTCCAGGTAGCACACATTGAACGCAGACAGTGTTGCCTGGCAAGCGGGGCAGCACGGCAACGTTGCTGACAAGGGGCGCTCTCTATGCCGTTGATGGAATATAAATGCCGGCATTTACCTTTATAAATAAATTAGAGGCCGGTAGCAATGCCTGGCGTTTGCTTGCGTTGCTGCCAAAATTCATGAGCCGCAAATCGAATGGCTTTAGAGTATTTCCCGCTGTCGCACACTTATTTGTGTACACAATTTTGATATCTAAGTCTATGGCTCTTTCAAATTGTTGTCTAAATTTATATAAACAAATAGAAATTGTTGGCAGATAACGGGGCTTGTATTAAAGCCCACTAATTCAGCTCAAGGCAAATAAGTAAATTTAAGTCAAGTCTCGAAAGTAATTGCCAGTTTTTTAGCACATGCTTAAAATCCATAAAAGTTTCGTTAAGTATGCAGTGTTTTGAGCTGACTGTACCTGTTTCCTGCCTACACGGTGCACGTCTTTGTGCCACAATAAAGAGGCGTAAATGACAATGAAATACACGCTTTTTTTATGAATGTTTCCTTTTCTCTTCATATATAGTATTTTCAACTGAATAGTCTGATTATCGCCATATATGAGACCTGTTGCACTTGCATTTATATTCATTTATATTCATTTTTGGCATTCGCACTACTTTTGTGCAGACTGTACCGCGCCTGAAGATGTAGAAAGCGTGCAGTCATTAGCCCAACAAGCGGCGCATGTTGACAATCATTTTAGATGCTCGCTTAACTGTTTCAACCAGCTGACGAGCTCTGTCACATGCCCATATATACATATACAAATATATATGTATGTATTTATATATATATATATGTATATTTGTAGTTATTATATCCATTAGTGTTTGCCCGGCTTATTGTGCGGCTGTGTACTTTTCCATTTTATTTACAAGCCAGACTGTGTGACATGTGGCTAAAGCAGATAATAACAAAAACAAAAAAAGGAGAAAAAAACGCAAAGTTGGCCATGAGCAATTCATGTTGATAAAGCCACGCAAGTCTTCTTCCCATTTATTAGCACTCGTTCGGAGTTGCGGAATTACGCCTGGGCCCCACTGTGATTCATGAAAAGATGCCGCGACACGCTTATTGAGCATGTCATTCCACAAAATACAGATACATAAATATAGACATGCGCAGATATTTATGGAAATAATTTTTTAATATTTATTCAAGTCTTTTAATGTGGAAAGTTCAATAATGATTTCAGCGAATTTTTGGGCCTGTTAATTAAATGTGCACACTTCGCATTCCCGGCTCTGGCTCGGCATTTTTGCAATGCCTGAAAGGGTCTTTGTTGTCATTTTCCAGTTTGTACACTGTATAGGAATATGTATGAAATGTTATCAGAGTCGAGTTCATATTCAACGGAAAAATATCTTTGCTAATTATTTGCTATATTCATTAACTAGTTTTATTTTTGCTTTTTTTTTTTTTTGGCATGAGTTTAGCTATAGTAATTTTAGCATTGAGCTGAACTCTGACTGAGATAAAACTTGAATAGGAACAAAATTAAGGTGGAAATACTAGAAACATCTGGAAACAAGTCTGAGAATAGTTCGGGCTATTTTTAAGCATTTGAATAATACGAAAATAATTCTAATCAATTGCTATGAATTCAGTAGATTGTTGATATATACTCGATAATAGGTTTATTGTTGACTTAACATTTTATTTTGGAATACAAGACGATATTTGAATATTAGAAAGTGAAGATCATATCATATTATGTGATCATATATTATAGATCACTTGAGGTTCTATGGTATATGGTATTCCAATTATAAATGTGATACATCTTGTATAACTGTAAGCAATACATAAAAGTTTCCATTATATTTAGATATCCTCAGAGCAGTTTAACTAACTCTCATTTTATATGATCTCAAGATCGCTTTTCATGCTGTTTCTTAAATATTTTCAAGCAACTGTGAAAATTATAGATAATTTCAAATCAGCGCAAAGAAGGCATAAATTACTTTCATCCATGTTAATGCTTTGATTATTTAATGATCTGACGATCACAATGTTATTTCGATCGCTTCATTTACTGTGCTAATTATTGAATCTGTCGACCATTTAAGAGCACATGCTAATATGTTAAAAATGATATATTATCTGCTTACGATCATTTAAAATGGAAATGTTGATCACCTTTTAACGTCCGAGTGTTAAGGAACCAACTTGAAATGCCATATTTCCAGCATGTGCTGCGACGCACGATGTGCCTTTCATATTATAAATTAAATTGAAACCTGTTTAGATTACACTTCTAGAGAACTAGAGCTACGCAGACTCTATGTATCTCTGTGGGTAGTACTTGTCCAAAAACAAATTTAACGAGAGTTCTTTGAACTGCTATGTGGCGCATAGATTACAAGGCCAAGCTGTGCTATCTCGAAGCATGAATGCGACGAGTGTTTGGCTGTGGCTGGCAAGATAGATGACGTCTGTGACTTAGTCATATTCAAAGTAATTGTTTTGTTTTGCTTTTACCGCTATCAATGCTTGACTACAAACTATTTTAAATCAGGTGCGTCACGAAGCTTACGGAGATTGCCCAATGACTATGATAAAGGGTATCAATTGTTTGTGTTGTTTGTTGTTAAGTTAGATTTTCGCTGTAAAGAATTACTCATGGATCTCTTAGCACTCGAGGGCATTCATAAGACTTGGGTACTTTCCAATCGCTGGCCTATTGACACAGGTAATTTTTAGATTCGTGATACACAAGGGCGATTAGATATATGCAGAGAGAAGCTACGGCAATTGATTGATTGATAGATTGATAAGAGTTGTCAGATCTAATCAGACATTGATAAACCATTTATTGCAATATTTAAAGTTATAGAAGCTAGCTTTTGTTTCCCGACGTTCCCGATCTGTGGTTGTTCAATGCTTCTGCAGCTATTTTTAATCGATCGCAGAACCAAATCTCTTGCCGGCGAGCAGTGTGAACCGGTTTGAGCAGAGGCGGCATACAAGATATACAGATATATGTATGTCTCTATATCTTATATATGCATATGTGTATATATGCGTCTTCTATATGCCTGAACTTTCAGCATCTGTATATATGGCGTTCATTCTGCGTTTCGAAATAAATTTGACAAAAACATTTCCACATGCTAAAAGCAGATATATCATCTATAGAATATATACATATTACGTACATATATAAATATTATGTGTTTATAATTGTTGAAAATTTATATGGTCCATAAAACACATGCACGATTAAAGTTCTCAAGTCTTAAGCATTTGTGGTCTAATGGGAATAAAATAGAATTTTTACCATTATTGGGATGTTCGTTGATGAAAAATATTTCTTTAAGCTGAGTTGTTTCTAAAGAATTCATAGAATCTGAAGAACTGCAAGATTTGTATAAAATCTAAAAATTCTTGTTTCTCGAGATCAAACAGCAAACAACATCTCGTCTAGACACCCAAACAAGAGCTAGGTATATAATTAATGGACATGCCCTGAATATTAGATATATATATATTGATATAACATGATATCTTAATGGACACAGGTGTGGGCTTAGGCAGGTATATGGCATGTCTGATAACTGTCCACTACGTATAGGTATATCTATATAAGTCTTTGCCCTATCGAGCGATCGGGCATGTGTAAAGCGAAATGATTTCTGTTTATGCGAGTATCGCGGTGTTTGGGGCTGCGAGTGTATTGAGAATGAAGAACGTATGTAGATCGAGTGCGGCCAGAATGAAAGAGATATCTAGTGGTAAATATCTGTCTGTGTGTGGGGGTACGAGTACGGGTATGGCTGTGGGTACTCGCTCTGGTATTTACATAGATATTCGCATTTTCCCTCAATGTGTTTCAGTTCGCCAGCCAGTTGGTAAAATGTTGCTCGATCGCTCGGTTCGCCTCAGACAAAGTCTATAAAAACATAAAACACAGAAATTGATCAAATACGCTTTATAAAGCTGCCGCATTGAGCACTCTTGAGTGCTCTGAAGTGTTTCTCTAAAGTGTCTGGCAAAATGTTGAGCAATGACTTTAATGACTTCTCTTCGGGCTGGGGCTATACGGCGCGTCGTCGCCTGCTGCAGAAGCATTGTCTCTGTTTTATTTTTATAACAATGACAAACTAGAACAAGATACAGTAAAAAACAAAGATTTGAATTAAACAACAAATAAGTAAATAAATAAAAACTTAAGGCAATTTAGCAAGTTTTGAAAAGTGTTTACAACAATTTGAAACGATTCCTTGTCGATAACATCAGCGATAATCGATAAACGACAACAGCAAAGATGTCGGAGCTACGGCGCAGTTTCAGTCGCCTATCGATGATCGTTTATCGGGCAACGCATTCCAGTGAACAGTCCTGGCGCGAGGAGCTGCTGAGGTAATGCACAAACTACAGTGAATACTCGCTGGCAGGGTTAGAGTATGGCCTGAGGTGGTTTGTGAAGAAATATATAGAAATATATAGATGGAGTTGAATTGAAAGAGCGAATAAGTTGCTATATCACAAACAAGTTGACTTTCCTTATATATCGCTTCATCTGTACAATTTGTACTATATATATGTATCGATTGCTTCGACTTGTTTATCGCTGACATTGAACTTTTCTGGTCGAAAGATATATTGGAGTATAGATATATGTGTGTTTATAATAAATTTAAACAAGTGTTCAGCTAGTTAGCATGTTTACAGTTATGTACATATATGTGTGTATATAGACCGATGTGTGCACTGTTCATTAATATGTTGTCTTAATTAAAGGCTGCCACAAATATTTGCATGCAACGCTTTCCCAGGCGCTGCTCATTACTGCGCCCGGCAATTGTTCAAAGCATAGCTATAAATATATACATAGATATCTACATGCATATAGTTAGCTAAAGCTATACATATCTATAGGCATCATCTATGTATATGCTATATATCACGCGCTTACGACCTAAAACATCTGCTCTGCCCTCTCTATATAGACACAGCACTTCAGCAAATTTTGTTTACCTGTCGCACACGTTGGTCTCTGTGTGTTCAAAGGTTGACAAATCGACTAGTATATTATGGCTATACCTTAATATCAAGTATATTCATATCTATATAGACTGCGCACTGCACAATTTCTTCATATACATATAGCTTTTCTGGCGACTTTTGGCATTTTAGTTCTTGGCACTGCACTTGCCCAAAATGAAATAGAAATATGACTTGCAACTGTTTTTGGCATGATATATGGGCTAGATATAAATATATACATAATATATATCATAAGCAACACATATGTGGCTTTAGCGATGCGAATCAACAAATGTTAACCTTGTTTCGGCTCTTGCACTCGCTTGGTTCGTTTTCCATTGGCCCAGTCTCTAAGCACGACATATGGAACACCAGAATATGTGATCCCTTCGATCAGTTAACTGCGTATTAGCTCGGTAGCTCAATGCAGTTCAGTTCAGTTTGGTTTGAACTGGTTCACTAGTTAGCTCAAGATATTACAAGTGAACTAGCTCAAAGGCGGAAATGCAATCGTAATAAATAATTCATACTGCATGCTAAATGAGACTAAAAGTAACCCAGCCATAAATCGATATTATTTATTCAAATCAGTTTACTCTATCGAGGGGAACAACCAGCTAGAAAAATAGATAGAATAAATAGATATACCTAAATTCCAGTTAAAATCTAATTTTATGTGGTTTAAACAAACTTTTGGACATTGCTCACATTTTGTAAACGTAAATATAGCTGGCTATATTTATTCAATAAAAAAATGTTTTTGGCTGGAAATCTGTATATAATCCAGCATTGGCTGCCATTGATTGGGTTTACGACTGATTTGAACCGGTTAATAACCGATTGAGAAATCAATATAATGCAAAAATTGTACTTTACTTGAAAATTACTTTGATTTCGTATTGCCAAAATGACGTCAAACGGTTTCATTCACGACCTCGGTCAATATTTTTATATAGCCAGCTGGCTTTATAGAGAGCCGACTTCATAGTTGCATTTCCATAATAAATTCTTTGGCAATTGGCCAAGAACTTTCGCATAATTACAGCTAGAGAGAGAGAGAAAGAGAGAAAGAGAGATTGCCAACAAACTCTCGCAACTAGAATTGATTAATAACAATTTTCACAATGTCTAAGGTCAGTTTTGTGCTTTATAATTACTTTTTGTTTTATTTTCTTTATCTCCAAACATTTAATTGCGTGCAATTAGCCAACTCTACTTATCTGACTGGAGCGCAGCACACAAATATATATAGTATATATATAGAATGAAGCTAACTAAATTTGATGCCTTGAAGTTATATACATATTTATATAATTTACACTTTATTTACAAACATTTTTCATCTGTTGTGCATAAAGTTCGTTGAGTTCTTTATTGTCTCTCTCAGCTGATCTTTTTTAGAGTCTATTCAAGCAGCTTTGCGAATGACTCAGTGTGATTCCATTGAACCTGCTTGCTCGCCTTTGGCAACAGCAACGGTTCGCACAGCCAGTGTTAGTTTAGTCATCTTGGCTATAATTGACACTAAGCTGTAGTTGGCCAAATGAAAACGAGAGTGCACTAGTTGCGGGAGTACTCGACGTGCAAGTATACTGTAAAGCTTTCTCATGTAAATTATCATAACTTGACTGAAAACAAGAGCAAGAGCATAGAAAGACGCGGGCTTAAGGTGAACTAGAGTGAGTAGTGGGAGAGAGAGAGAGAGACAGAAAGAGAGAAGTGATTTAGTAGGAAATATATTATGAACAAATCTAAAGAATCATGGAGTTGTCAATAGTGAAAATGAATTTAAGGAAAAAGTAGTGGAAAGAGAAGATTAGCTAAAGTGAAGAAGAATCATTAGCTTCATATCCATAATCTATATAGACATATTCCACTTTTGCTGCTCGATTTGATCGCTTGCTCAGCTGTATACACCTTCTTAATATATGTACATACATATATAGGGTATAAGTGTATGACAATGCTTTTGAAACTGGTTTATTTGCATGCGATTACTTAGAAAACAAACACAAATTTCGAAAGCTTTAACTAATGAATGTTATTGTCAAGTTCGATGGCAATTTCCACGAATTTTTGCACAACTCGAAATGACTGGAGCAACGCACGGCAAACCATTTATCAATATCCGGAGTTGACATCAGCATTGAAGAAGAAGAAGAAGGAAAAGAAGACGAGACACTTATTCAGTTGGGGAGAGCGAGAGAAAGTGCTAAGCGGTGCTGCTCTAACAATTATAAGAGTAGCCAATAATCAATCGAACAGTGTGAAAAGCTCTCTTTGCACTTTCGTCGAGCTTTGAGTTTCGACTCAAAGAGCGAGTTACAAGCGAGCTTTGCACATGCGGGTTCTTTTGCATAAGTAGCCCGAATAGCAGAAAGAGGTGGCGCGAGCAGAATACGCTGATAAAGCGTGAAATTGCAATGAAACGCAAAGCGCTAAGTGTACAAATCGGGTATGCATGACTAACAGATGTGCATTGAAGAGTTTATACTTGGTCAACTTTTTTTATTTGTACTCCAAGATTTTCAGAGCTAAAACTTGACATATAAATCTCACATTTGATAAATAAATCTCTATTTATTTCATATTAATGTCTGACTGTTCATATTTCCTAACTTCTTTCCACTCACTCTCTTTTCAATGAGAATCCATCAAACAAATCACCTTCCACTCGTTGCTTTGCTCTTTCAAATGCAGACAGAGTATGCAGAATGTGGAATAAGAAGCGGAATGCATTCATCTCTGCCATTGTTATCGCTACTCTGTGAAGTAAGTAGCGTTACAATTTACAGTTAAAATTTGCGATTACTGTAATCGTAGCTCCAAATGGCATGTCCATCCAAGCGCCTTCGCAGTGCGAGTTTGACTCTTGGTCGGGATTGTGCGAAAGCTTTCAACGGAAAGCTTTTGCGGAAAGTTCGCGCGTTTGTCATTAAGCTAAGGATCGTCGCTATATACTTACATATCTGAATTGATTGAATTGTGTTTCTTCATGATCTTCATACCCGTCCTTGTGATCTTCGTGTGCTGCTGCAGCATTATAATTGAGACTCTTCACTGGTAATTGATTTACATAATAGAGCCCGAATTGCTTTTGGCTCTTGAACCACTCGAACAGAGGGTCTTTTGTTGATTGAAAATAAAATACTTTTGCATGTAAATGTACATAAATGTGTATTAAAGATACACATATATGATTTAATTGTACATAAATATGTACATTTCCTGTTTTTGCCATGATTTATCAAGCGCTATGTCAATGGACAATGGGCCTTACGTTTTTATCTCTTGTTGCCAGGCATCTCTAGTATTTACTGCTTTTTAATTTACTTGAATCGTAGATCTTTTGATCCATTGCATATCTAATTATTTATTTAGATTACTGACTTCTACATATATACCCTAGACATGCTAATCAGCTCAGTTCTGCCACGCCTACATTTTCATACCCTGAACCCATTGCAAATGGGAATTATACGTGCATAAAGAAGAAGAGAGTTAGCTTCTTTGCAGGGTTCAGGGCCGTCTCGACTAGAGCCATGTTTTCCATAAATTCATTTCACCATAAAATATTTATAAATTCTGTTATCAATCCAAGTCAGTCAGCGTTTGCTATAATTCAATCTGCGCCCACTTGTGGCGCTTGAAAACACACAGAATTGACAAGATGACAACAGATGTTCTGGACTGGGATGGCCTGCACCAAATGGCATATTGTATATAGTATATGTAGGCTATCAGCTCTATTGATAAGAGTGTGGCATATAAATAGCAATGCGACAACAAAGGCTATGAAAACTTTTAGGTGTATGGAAATACAGTGATTGCTCGTCTTTGATTCTATATATAAATGAATATATATATACGTATATATTCTATTTCCAAAATAAAATTTACAATCTGCACTAAGAACTCAATTCTATTAATAGAGCTTTGTTCAGGAAATGGGAACTTTATTTATGGAAGATAGCATTCTCATTTGGGAAGCTTTCAACTGGATTGAATTTATTAAGGAAAGACTGAGATTGTGTAAACAGTAAATGAAAGACAAATGAAGCTTAACTAGAGACATGCATAACTATATACAGAATAGATGCTATACAAAACTATATACATATATATATATATATATATACATGAACGTCTATATATTCTCTGAATAAATTAAGCTCAGCACTAAACTACTTAAGTAGAGGCACACCCGTAGTACTCTTCACGTGCTCATCTTCTTAACTCAAACTAACCATCTCTCTCTGTTTCTCTCTCTCTCCCTTTCTCTCTTATACAGGTATCGGCAGACGCGCTTTAGCTCGCGCCGTGTGCGAAAACGTGTCGTCTTCAAGCATGGCGAGTGCAACGTGGTGCAAGGCAATGTGGCCAAGAGACGCCGTCGTTATCTGCAGGTGAGAATTTTCTTTAAATTTAGCTAAATATACACATACACACACAAATATATATACGCTTCATTGGGTCTATTTAAATTTAGCTTCTCTTCGCTTCAATTACCTAACTCACAAGAAAAGTGCTCAAAGTAAAGATAAGAAATGAAAATGTGTTAGAATGTCTCAAGAGTTCAGTTACTGCAGCTCATTTTAGTCTATAGCATGTATTCAAATCAGAGCTAAACTGTTTTTATGTATTAGCAATTCCAGTGGTTTCTATTCAAATGAAACGCATTGTAAAACAAACTAAATTAGCGAAGCTTAGCGAAATTGGAAATCAGAATTGAAACACAACAGATGAAGGCAAACTTGAGTCAAGAGCAAGATTTATGAATTTCATTTATTAATTCCTATTATAATTATATGTATATCTTTGATATGTTATGTATATCATCTGATATAGATATATATATATATACATATATATCACATTTTATACAACTCGGAATATCAAAAACTTTTCCTTTTAATCTTGATCTATTCTAAACATCTGTCTCACTCTCTCGCTCGCTCTCTCTCTCTCTCTTTCTGTCTGCAGGACATCTTCACCACACTCGTGGACGCTCAGTGGCGCTGGACGCTGCTGGTGTTTGCGGCCAGTTTCGTCTTCTCTTGGGCATTCTTTGGCGTGATCTGGTGGATCATAGCGTTTGCCCACAACGATCTGGAGTATATATATCTGCGCAATACACAGCCAGAGCTGATTGCCAATATGACGCACACGGTGTGCGTGACGGAGGTGAAGGGCATGATGACGGCGTTCCTATACTCGGTGGAGACGCAAACGACCATCGGCTATGGCAATCGCTATGTGACCGAGGAGTGCCCGGAGGCCATATTCACGATGTGCATACAGTGCATCACGGGCGTTTTCATTCAGGCCTTCATGGTGGGCATTGTCTTTGCCAAGTTGTCGCGGCCCAAGAAGCGCGCCCAGACGCTGCTCTTCTCGAGGAATGCGGTCATCTGTCACAGGGATGGAACACCGTGTCTGATGTTCCGTGTGGGCGATATGCGCAAGTCGCACATCATCGAGGCGCATGTCCGTGCCCAGGTCATACGCAAGAAAGTGACCAAGGAGGGCGAGGTGCTGCCCTTCTATCAGCAGGAGCTGCATGTGGGCGCCGATGGCGGCGAGGACCGGCTGATGTTCATCTGGCCAACGACCATTGTGCACAAGATCGATCGCAATAGTCCGCTGTACATGCTCTCCGCCTCGGATATGCTCAAGGAGCGCTTCGAGGTGGTCGTCATGCTGGGTAAGCCATAAGTGCCATAAATGCTATCTGATCCAGTTTCTAATCTCTCTGCATCCTTTGCTTGCAGAGGGCGTCATCGAGTCCACGGGCATGACGACGCAGGCGCGCAGCAGCTATCTACCCTCGGAGATACTGTGGGGCCATCGGTTTGTCAATGTGGTGTCCTTTCGCAAGGAGACGGGCGAGTACGAGGTGGACTACACGCTCTTCAACAACACCTACGACGTGGACACGCCCCTCTGCAGTGCCAAGCAGCTGGATGAGCTCAAGTCGGAGTGCACGCGCAGTGCCAAGAGCGGCATAGGTAAGCCCATCTCAGGACTTGATTTCAATGAAGCATATTAAACTTACAGAAATTTCTCTTGATCGTTCAGTTCCTTTTGGGGATCGCACGCTGTCAACGGCTAGCATGTTCCAGCACCTTGCATCGGCCGCGTCTGTGGATCATCTGGATCCGGCCAGCGATGAGTCGCTGGACTCGGGCCGTTTGCAAATACGCTCGCATTCCATACCGAACGGCGTCCTGCCCAGCGAACTGGAGCCGCTTAACAACAACAATAACAACAACCATACCAGCCACGGCCATGGCAAGCACGGCGCGCAGTTCACCATGGGCGGCCACAATATATCCATAACGACAACGGCGCCCAGCATACCCAACCTAACAAGTATTAATGAGAGAACCAACTCCGGTAATTCCATAAACAGCAGCAACTACAGCAACAACAACAGTCTCAGTGCGCTGAATACGATAGCAACTGCAACGGCTGCACCGCCGACAGGCGGCAGCAGCAGCAGCAGTCGGGTCAAGCAAGCGAATCCGCGACGACTGAGCATCAAACAGGATCAGCTGCCCATCGATTCCATGTGCTGATATTCAACCCGAGCGAAGCGAACCTAAACTGATGTTGTATTCTAAGTGTAGGCTCCTAGAATTCTAATTAGAGTACATAACATATAACGTATACAATATATTAATATACATATAGATTGATAGATAGATGTAAGCAGAGCGCTCACTCAAATGTAGCTCTGTTAGCTGTGAACTCCTAAAGATCCCTAGCAAGCGCATACACCCACCATGCCCTTTCCCCTCTACAACAGCAGCAAATCCTAACCGACGCCTCTGGTTTGTATTTGAAAAGCAAACACAGAAACAAACAGTTGATGAAGATATTGATGATTTTAGTATATTTTTCCGTTAGTGTTAGTTTTAAATGAATTTACTATAGAGATAAGCTCAAATTGATATTAAAACAAAAACAGATACCGAAAACGATATAATGAAACCAAAATGCTGTAACTTCCATGTAGAATCGTGTAAACTCTTGAACTAGATAAAGCTCATCAATGATATATAGTGCAAAGAAAACAAAATGAAATGTGAAAATGAATTTTAAAAAACTACCTTAAACGATAATTTATTGAACAATTACCCAATATACGAATATTCCAAATTATAGCTGAAATGAGCTTCAATTGTTATAAATAATGTGTGGACAATAAATGGAATGAGCATATGTTAATTGATGTATTTTATCGTCGCAAAGATTATAAAAATGAAAAGACCGAAAATATACAAAACACCTGATGAATATATTATATATATATAAACAAAATATAACTGGTTTTATTTTAACATTTATAAACTTGTTTTGCATTTAGCGACAACCATAAATATTTCTTTCAAATGTTTTAAGTGAGTTCAAAGAACACATTTCTAAATTTTATGCGCTGCAATACTTTTTCTTGCATACTTTTAGGCAGCCAAATTATTTGCTAAAATATAGTATAAAACTGGGCTGAAATATATATATATATACATTTATCGACTACTTGAGTATATTAACTACATGAAAGACAATGTTGCTTATATTTGTTTAGCTTTTGTTTTTATTTTCTTGAAGCATACAGGTTTCTCGATTAAAATCCACATGCACATATATGTAAATATATAGGAAACATTCAGACAGCTGTGTAGTAAATACTATAGTTTATGCTTACAACTACAGTATTAGACATCCATACTATCGAGGGAGATTTCATAGATGTAGCCCACATATCATCATGTGTTGGTAAATAAAAGAATTGCATGAAATATTCAGAACATAAGTACCTTTACTTTTACTGTATAATTTAAATATATGTTAATATGTAAATGTATTTCATTACGTATGCTTGCATGTGTGTGTGTGTGTTTATAGACATATAAGTAAATATTTATTACAATTTACAAACAAATAATTTCGCATGGTTTTACTACATTGCGCACATTGTGTTTCGTTCTTGTATAATGCTCTTTAGCTATTTATTTTGCGATAATTATTTTGAGATACGCGAAATTAATTGCAACCATTTAAATATATGCACACTCATATATATAGAAATATACATACATATGTACTATATATGTTTGACAATTTTTTTTTTTTCGTATTTTTTGTTTTTGTTTTTTTTTCTGATCTCAGCATTATAAATAAGTTCTGGTTTTTATGCTTTAGGACATTTGAAGAATATTAAATATTAATATTTCTTATTTTTTGTGTACTTTTTTGTTGTTGTTGTTTTTGTTTCACTTTAAACTCTGTTGCGTTCGATTCTTAGCTGTTAGATTTACATTTAGCTCTGGCCTAGTGCATCTAGTGGATTATATAATCAATTAGTTTAATTAAAGCTAAATTAATCAATAAGTATTTACAGATGTTTTATCTATGAAGTAGCTTAAAGTATTAGTGAATAATACGCTAATTGTTGATCTCTTAGGGTTTAATTTATGTAAGTGTGTGTGTGAGTGTGTGTGTGTGGGTGTAACTGTGTATGTGTATTGGTGTACTTAGAGCTAGGCGTCTTACGAGCGAGTCTATGAAATGTCCAGCAATATTTTTTGTTTTCTTTTGTTTTTGTTTTTTTTTTGTTTTTTTCTTTTTTGTTTGTTTCAAAACCTTTACAAAACTTGTACCTAACAGCTATTTATACATGTGCTCATCTCTTTTGTTTTTGTTGTTGTTGTTTAATTTACAGACTAATATTATAAATGTAAATGGTTTCTAGCATCATAATTCTTTTGGACGACGCATTGATAGTTGTGTATGTGTGTATGCATGTGAGACTGTGTGTGTGTGTTTGTGACTGAGGATTTTGTTGTTAGTGGGTTTTACAAATTATTATCCAATACAAGTATTCAGTTAATTGTTGCTGCTTCAAACAATAAGAATTCATTCGTTGCAGCTTTATGCAACCGAATGTTGCCAGCAACATGTTGCATGCAACAGAGCAGAGAGGCAAAAGAATATGAACGGCAAACGCTCAGTAATACAGGTAACTGTTGTTGTAGAAATCGTAACGGTAATCGTACGCTTGCTCGCAACAATGTTGCTGCTGCTGCTGCCACTGCTGCTGTTGCCGCTGCTGTTGCTGTTGCTGAAAGTTTGACAACCAACTCGTTGTTGCGGCAATACGCAACAGATATTTTCATTCCTTGTGATGCTGATGCTGATGCGGCGCCTGTTGTTGTTGCTGTTGTTGCTGTTGCTGCTGTTGTTGTTGCTGCTGCTGCTGCTGGGGCAAGAGCTGATGATGTTGCTGCTGCAAATGTGGAGGCAGACGCGACTGCTGCTGCTGCTGCTGCTGTTGTTGCTGCTGCTGCTGCTGCTGTAGTGGCACATGCTGCACCTGATGATGACCCTGATGCACGCCATGCAATGGCGCCTGTTGCTGCTGCTGTTGGCTGCCGCTCGCTGTCACCGCACTGGCGGCAGCTGTTGCCGTGGCGCCATTGTCGGACTTGTCGCGCGGCAGCAAGTAGACGGAGCCATCGGCCGCCTGTTGCAGGCTATAGTCAGCCGTCGAGCAGGGATTGCCATCGGGATCGCGTAGATACTATCAAAGCGAGTAAGAGAGAGAGAGAGAGATAAGCAATCGAGCATAGCTAAATGTTGCAGCTGGAAATTGGCTTGAGCTGACAACTCACCTGGAATACATGGCGATGCAGCATGGAGAACTTGTTGGCGATGCGCTTGCGTTCGGCGTCGAGCTGTTCCCGGTCGTGATTCAGCTGCGCCTTGCGCTTCACCACCGTGTTGACCTCATCTTCCAGCGTGAGTATCTGGTCCAGCTTGCGCTTGCGGCAGTTCTGGGCTGCCACCTTGTTCTTGCCACGCCGCCTGATGTCGCGTATCAGCGACAACTGAGTCTCGCTCAGATCGTACTTGGACAGGCGCTCGTTGAACTCGTCCATGGGCAGGTTGATGATGTCGCCCACTGCGATGGGTATGTTCAGGGCGCGTGCGCGCTTCTCGTCCCGCGATAGATGCTCCTCCTCCATGGAGCTAGCGGAACCATTGCTGCTCGACTTCGAGGCGTGTTTGTTGGCCGTCGGCGGCTTCTTGTCTCGGGGATGCGGTCTGCTTAGCGAAACACTGCCTTGGGGCAGGGCTCCGGCGCCGCCTTGCTGCAGCGCGTACGTGTGATTCAGCTGCACCGCGCCCTGAGGCGTCAGCGGACCACGTGGCATGCCATAGTCAGCCGTGAACGCGCTGGCCGCGCTCATGCCGTAGGCCTGGTGATAGTCCTTGGACAGGACGGGCGCCATGGCTGCTGCCTCGCCCACATTGCTGCCCGCAAAGGCCGCCGCGCCCGCGTCGTACTCGTACTTGATGCTCTGCACCTGCGGCTGCTGTTGCTGCTGCTGCGACTGGGGCGTGGCTGCCACGGGGGCCGCCGTGGCGGTCAGTGCGCTGGGCGCTTGCTTGTGCAGATCCCGCTTGCCGTACAGCTGATGCTTCTTCTGAGCCACCGGCGGTTGGCGCGTATTATTGTTGTAGCTGAAGTCGTACGGCCCGCCATACTTGGCCTGATGATAGTCCTGCGCCGAGTCACTGCCCTCGCCCCACTCACCATCGGAGAGCGATGGCACACGCTCCGAGCCCATCGAGCTAACCGCACTGTCACTGGACGCGTCCAAACGATCTGTTCCGCCCTGTGCTCCGCCACCATTGGCCAACAGATCACTGGTCATGCCACCCACTCCGGCTGCACCCACAGCACCAGCTCCCCCGGCAGCTGCTACGCCACTCATAGAGCCAACACCACCGACTGCAGCACCACCAGCTATGCTGTTGGCATTCGCATGGCTGCCTACGTTCAGAGTGGAGCTGCCCGCGTTGCTCACATGTCCACTGCTGGGCAGGCCCAGCACCGAGGAAGTGTTGCTCGTGCTATTGTCCACCATGCGACAGAAACCTGGGCGAGCAATGGAGAGAGAAGCGCAATTAGTTATATTTTATACAGTGAAACCTTTAAACTATCTTATATTTATATATCTTTATAATCAAACTAAACCTCAACTGATTAATCGGCCAGTCTGCCAGTCGCTATTCTACACTTATTACTTATTCCATGATATTATATAGTATTCAGAATTGAATTGGTTAAAGAGCTAACTAGTTCCATAAAGATTAGACTGCTGCGATAGTCACTCCCTTTTAGCGAGCTCTTACTGTACACATTCACTCTCTATAGAGATTAGCCATTTCTGCACTCATCGATTATTCAGCACAATTTGGCATATTCGTGAAACGTGCAATCGTCTCACACACACTCGGCTTATCGCCTACGTTGGCTGGCTCCTTATCTACCTACACACATACATATGTACGTATTGTCAGCCTATCAGTGATAGGCAGTCCCCAAGCTACCAGGTCTACCGTGTCTCTCAACCTATATGTTTATGCTTGGGTGTAGCCTCTATATACAACACGTATGCCCATGTTCATGCGAGCGTCTGTTGCGCGTACTTTTCGGGTCTCTTATTTCTTAATCTTATCGTCGTGTCTTGCACATTGAACCATGTGATCTTATATACTAGGTCTCAGCGTGTAATCGACGGTATCAACGGAAACAATTAATTTCGTAAAAATAACATACAATTTCTAATTTAAGAAAATATAAATCTCAGACTTTGGTATCAGACTTTCTAATGGAACCAAGAATATAGGAACGAAACTGTATTTTTGATATTTCAATTCAATAACACCAATTTTAGAGTTTCGTAGTTCCTCTACAGTTATATTCAGACTGATAAGCTACAATATCATTATCATCACAGTTAAGGGCATGTAATTAAGTCAATTTTTGGCTCATTATATTTTTTTTAAATATGTACATCAGAGCTGATTAAGCTAACCTGTTATACGATCATGCATACACACTAGCACGCACATACATACACACACACACATATATATATACACACACACATTTATGCATATGTATTTAGTCTACCTAAGTACGTCTGCCGGCTGGGCAAGGTCAAGCCCATAAACATTGATGACTGGGCAAAATTGTATACAAAATTGTAGGTCGAAGTTATCAGTGGGCCAAGTGCAATAAATACGCCCTGGAACATGCCGCGAATATAACAAATTCAAATAGAAAATAACGTACACAAAATAATATAAGAAACCTAACGTATGACGGAAGTTATATAGAGATAACGGTTAAAGCTTTTGCACGTTTTAGCTGCTGGCTGAACTGAATGCGCACATACATACATACACACATACATATCTGTTCATTGTCATGAATATGCCGTCTTTGTCTCAGAATGTCGCAAACGTAAACACGTAACCCAATAACGTAATTTTGTTTAACTTTTTTTTGTCATTTAATGCCAAAAATGCAATGGGACAAAGAGAGACAGAGAGAGAGAGAGAGAGAGAGAGAGAGAGAGAGAGAGAGCGTGAGAGAGAAGCGACATAAACAATAAGTGCGTACATAATATAAACATTTATATATTGAGCACGCTAGAATATAACGACTCAACGATATAGTACACATAAACCCATGCATACATACATACACATACATACATATGTATTTTCTGATATTGTGCTTTAACGTTATTGCTTCGAATGAGATGACTCAGCAGTTTAAAAATAGTAAACAGCCAACGGCGACAGCAACAAAACTTGCTGAGCATGCATTAGAGAGAATGTCGTAGTCAGTATGTGTGTGTGTGTGTGCGAGAGAGGGAACTCGATGAGAGCGCGTGAGAGTATGCGCTTTAGAACACTGTCGACGTCGACGCTGCGCAACTTTGCTGATATCAGCAGCAGCGGCAACGACAGCAGAGCTGGTTGCGCAGCATGACTAATGAAAAAAATTGTTACGCGGCAAATAATTAAATGGGGTATGTGCTTTTGATGCTAACATTTCGTATGCCTGAGCATAAAAATAAAAATAACACCGACTGCGCTGGCGGCAGCAGCAACAGCAGCGGCCACCACCCGCACTGGGCGCCGACGCCAATGCCTCGGCCTCTGTCTATGCCGCTCGCTGTCACTGCCATCCGACTTTTCTTCTTTCAGGCGCTATCAAATGCTCTGCTTATTTTCACACATTTTTCCCCTCACTCTCACCTGTTGATTTTCGTATTGAGTTGTCTGGGCAACCGTTTTTGGGGCTGATTCTCGTGTTCGTTTGCTCGATTATTTTCGATGTTTTATTTTATTTATTTAAATTTTTTTTTTTTTGCTCACAAATACGTTACTCGCGCGTCATCAAACGTTCTAAATTCGTGATGCACCAATACATGTGACTGTGCATAGATGTGTGCGTGTGTGTATCATATGCATGTATGAATTCTAGTATGTTTAGCAGTTTCTAGCTTTTGATTAATGTGCCAAGTGCGTCATTGTTTCAGTTATCAGTACGTTTTTCTCTAAATTGTGTTAATTAGTTTAATATGTTGTCACGTTTACTACACGTAATCAGTTTCCTATAATTATTTTTTTAATATTATTGTTTTCTTTTATTTTTATAAATTTCATTAAATATATTTACATATTTACTTCACTATCGTATTCGATTGTTCGTGTTCGACTGATTGACTCGGACTCGTGCGGTGTTCTTGTGGCTTTGCTTTGCTTTGCTTTTCTCATGCTCATTTTTAATTTTTTGCCTGAATTGAGCGCGAAACACGAGCGGGCCGAGTGGCGTCGGCAAGAGCCGAACGTGGCAACGATTGAGCTGACGCCGCTGAGTAAGCGTTGCTGTTCTTCACTCAAATTTAAACTAATTTCACGAATTTTATGCTAATCACAACACGACAAAGCAGTGCAGAGAAATAACAATGCTAGCAGCTAAATGTGCCAGCAGCAACAACAACAGCACATACAGGCAGCACGAAGCGCCAGTCGAAAAAGCTCGTCACTTTTTAAGATCTCATGCCCGCGGGACTGTGTGTTTGCATGCATGTGTGTGTTTGTGTGCTTTGTTGTTGCTCAGCTTGCGCACGCTCAACTAAAGTGAGTGATGTTCTTGAGTGAAAGCTCTCCGACCGAGCACACAACGCATGTGGGTGTGACTGAAACTGAACTCGAAATGCCTTCGACTTTGTGTGGAAACACTTGTTGCTATTGTATGCAAGTTGCAAAATTACAATTTTAAATGGATTTTTATATTAATCAAAAGAAATAAATGAATAAAAACAAATGAAAACTGTATAAAGCAAGTATATTAAATAAAAGCTTTCACTATTATTCTAAATGTTTACTCAATAGAAAAACAAAACTTAAAATAAATAGAAAACTATCTATGTTCATATATAGATATTTAATAACAAATCTTTAAAAGCTTTCGGCTGACTGTCTAACAAGAGATAGCAACTACTCGCCAAAGCTTTAAGCTCACCGGCAGAAAACTTAACAAAAAGAAACTTTGTTAAGCAATAAAAGAATATCTATTGTTTTGGTCTATGTCTAATGTCATCATGCAAAGCTCTGATGTAACTAGTTTTTTTTAAAGATCTAATGAAATCATGATTAAATTTCAGCTGTTGATATTTCTGTCTTAACTGTCCTGATTATATATTATATTAGCTGATTTGATAATTGAGATATATTGTTAATCACTTACTATCTGTCATATCCATCAAGTGCAGATCCTCATCATTGAAAAAGGAGTTGATTAAACCATCAGTATGATTCACGTCCGAAGAAGTGTTCTGTAGATAACAAATCGTTTAACACTCTGAGCACAAGGATCATAATTCATATTCGATCATACCGCATAATACATCATCTCGTGTTCCATTTTGTAGTTGCTGCTGGCAGCGGCAGCGGCGGCGGCCGCAGCAGCGGCAGCAGCAGCAGCGCCATCCGCGTCATGGCTGGAGTTGGTCAAATGCATGCTGGACGAGACGGCCGAGCCCAGATTGTGTCCATAATGCGGCTGACCGCCGGCGGCCGAGCAGAGGTCGCCCAGTGTCGAATTGGCATGCAGCATGGCGGCATGATGACCATGGCTATGACCATGATGCGGTCCGGCTGATGGTGGCGGCGGCGGAGGCAACGTGGCAGCCGCCGATTGACCGTACTGTGCCGCATGTTGGGCGCTGGGTGGCACGCCGGGACTCTGGTACGAGTAGCTGCTGTAGTGTGGCGGATAGGGCGGCATATCGGAGACGCCGCCAACCACGCCCATGCTCGGTATGGGGCTAAAGTAGGTGGCCAAGTCCATCGAAACGCTGCGATTCAGGCGCGGCATGCGGCCCTATGGAATGGAAAATGCAGACCAAATGATTAATTTCTGTAAGTGTGTGTGTGAAAACGAGAAGCTGCACAAACTGTTGATGTATGAACAAGAGACGTGAAGGGTTAGGCGAGGGGCAGCGGGAGCGGAGTATGCTCATTGTGAAATATACTAATAAATAAGCGATCAATCATGCAAGACTCCGTTTACGGAATTCTCTAGAAATGCGCAACAATAAGCCGCAGACAAGACACGAAAAAAAATCAGCTAAAAATAATAAAAAAAAAATAAATAAATATATAAAAAAAACTAAATTCAAATTGCGCTGCAAGTAAAGCCAGGCTTGTTGTTGTTTGTTGGACTGTCTGTCCGCCTGTCCGTTTGTCTGGCTGTCTCGGCGATCGGTTAAGCCAAAAAACGTGCACAATGTATCAATCGGGCGATTTCAGTTGTTGCCCAAAAGATCGATCAACATGAAATTGAAATGAAACATATATATTTTTTTTATCGTTTCACAGTTTGACAAGTGCCACAGTCAGCGGTCGGTCTTCGGTTTGGGTTGCCTTTCAGGCTTCAGCTCTATCTGAATCTGCATCTGTAGCTGTAGCTGTAGCTGTATCAGTATCTGTATCCAACTGATCGACAGAGTTCGTGCTGTGAGACGACTTCATTAGTTGAGCTTTTGTTATTCTTAATTATCGCTTTGCTTTGGTTTATTTATTTGCTTAACTAATGCCAGATGAGCTCTTCGCATTGCATACAGCTAGGCGTGGGCGCCAGCCTAAAATATATGCACATATATTAACACACACACACGCGGACACAAAGAGCAAGAGACAGAGAGAGATGGAGATAGAGACAGCAAGAGAGCGCGAGGATCTCGCACGTTCCTCGAAACAATTTGTTAAACGCCGCAATTAAGCGCTAAAAGCCGCAAAGCCATACAAAAAAGAAGATAAAATAAACCAGGCCCAAATCATATTCGATTTTGAAGGATGCGGCCGGCATTGACATTCAGATTGAGTTGCAGATAAATTCAAACAAACACGAAATATGACGCGACGGGCCCTGAGTAGGTGTAAAGTGAAACAGCAAAAAAAAATAAAACAAAAAATAAATGAACAGATGAAAAGGTAAAGAACGAACCGAATTTGAACTAAAACTGAATTGAACCGAACCGGTGAACGGCTGAATGTCGACTTTGACTCCTTGACTGGGGAACGAGACAACGTTGACTGACAGTTGCGCGGATATAGCTACAGATACAGATACAAATGTTGATGTCGAGATACAGATGCAAAGGCAAGGCGAATGCAGTGCTGTGCGGCTGTGCCTGTGCCTGTGTGAGGCTGTATAAACAACAGTACATACACACACACACACACACACACACGCACACTCATACACGGCTCTCACATCTCTAATATATGCCTCGACACGCTCTTCTCGGCAAACAGGTAAAACAACAAACCAAAGCCAGTCGTCAGTCGCCAGCGCAGGTAAACGGGGCGTTTACTTTTGGCCAGTTGCATGTGCATGTGCATATGTGTGTGTGTGTGTGTGTGTGTGTGTAATTTCAATTGTCACTGTCTTGTCATTAACTTCTGGTGTTAGTTTGCCAGCCACTGGCCATTGTTTTGTTGCGTTTCACACGCAAAGCAAAGCAGAGCCAAGTGTCGAGGCTTAGATACGGTAGCTGGCTAACAAATCTACACACACACATACACATGTATACACACACATGCCTTGAGCTGTTGCCTTCGTCTGCTTTCATTGAAGACGCTCGCCGTTAGATTCCGGCTGCAGTTACTCCAAGTTCTTTGAGTACCGTTTGCAGTAAGCTTTCAACGATATTCGATATGCTCGACAGATCGTAACTATGCGGTTTCATAAGCTTAATTACGATAATTACCTAAGCAGCTTAAGACTCGAGTCTATGTGTTTAATCGTTTCAATTGATATTGATTGGATTATGCGCATAGATATGGGATTGATAAAAGAGAGTTAGTCAAGGTTTGCTCAAATATTTACTAGACAATTTACCAATACTTCAATACTTAATTTACTTATAAAACATATGTTAAAGTAAACTTCTCAAGTTGTTTTTAAGAACTTTTTATTTTCTTTGTTACTTTTGAGCTGTCATAACAGCTTCTCAAAATAACATTATTTTTGGCTTAACTTGACTTGAATTCCCTTTTTATTAAGAATTTCGAATCTCTTAAGACTATCGTGAATCGTCATCTGATCGGCAGTCAAAAGACTTGCGAATTTTGTATTTGAAATATGCCTTTATAACATTCTCTCATAAGCAACAATTTGTTTCTTTTAAGCTCTTTGCGCTTTATAAAAATTAAATTAAAAAGGAAATGTGCATAAATACAAATTTAAAATTTATTCGATGACTTCAAAAGTAAAAATTCAAATATTTTGTATATATGAAAATTTGATGGATATATTATTTTATTTCTTCTATATACTTATCTCATTCAATATTCATTTTACTTGATTGCAGTTTTCTTTTTGACTGTCAGCATTAAGCTCTAATGCTAATCATTAGCCAATCGATTGATGCGCATCAAGATTTTCCACAAACTTTCTCTGCACAAGGAAACTGCAAATCTCTGCCTAGTCTCTGGATAGTCTCTCATATATCTCTGCTCCTTTCTAACTCTACCATCTCGCTCTGATATCGAATTGAATCGCAGTTTATTTGTATCTTTTTTCTGTATTTCTTTCTTTTTGTCATTAATTTGATTTACGAGTCTCAAGAGGACAGCGCGACAGCCATCAAACTGTTTACATAAATTGAATAAAAAAAAATAAATAAAAAAAACTTATACACAGACTCACACGAGACTCGAGAGCAAAAAACTGTGTATATAACTCGAAGATGCTGTAAAATAATTAATAAAGTTTTTTGCGCTGATTTTGTGCTTAGCGCTTTTTGTAAATATTTAAAATTCACATAATTAAAGCGGCGACGACGATTAAGGCGTCAGGGGGAAGCGAGGCGAACGGGCTGCGAGCATTAAGAGATACTTTTTGCATTGTTGTTGCTGTTGTTGTTGTTGTTGTTGTTGCAGTTGCTGTTGTATTCGCGCTTACTAAATGGAGATTTAATTGCAGGGGCTACTGCAGCAGCGGCAATTGAAGTGGCCGCAGTTCAGCTGCAATCAAGACAACGGCCAACGGGGGCGTGGCAGCAGAGGGGCGGCAAGTGCCACCGAATTCAATATACACACGGCGCACATGCGGAAAAACTCAAGTGGCGCATTGCTACAACAACGCCAACAACAACAAAGCGGCATTAATGAACGCCAAGCTAAGCCAAGTTTTTTTTGTGCCCCTCTTTTTTTTATTGTATTTGTATTTGTATTTGTATTGTGATTGCAATTAGCAGGCAGCGGGGGAAGGGCTGCAGATCGTCGAGGGTTTAGCCCCGGGTTTTAGTTACGCGCACAAATGGCAAATTAAATGTTATCAGGAAGCTGACACTTTGCACACCGCATTACATAATCATAATCAAGATCGACAAAGTTGCCTAATGACAGTTGAACCAAGAGACAGTCGGACAGACAGACAGGGCGACAGATAGACAGGCCAACAGTGTGAGCTAGTGAGAAGAGACAGAGAACGAGTTGGGTAAAAACCGTAAATGCGAGGATTTGCTGCAGCGCTTCCTGCGAAAGCCAAATACAGATCATCTGGCTCATTAAATGGCTTTGGCTATGCAAGTGCAACAAGTAGCCGCTGCCGCCGCAACCCGCTGTGCATTCAACAAAACTGAACAGCATCAAGGTAGAGCGTCTGCCATATAGGGGTTACAGTTAGAGGGTTCTCGGGTTCATGGTATTCGCCTCTAATCCCTTGCGGCTGACCACAGTAAGCGGCATGAAAGAAAGACTTTAAAGTAATTGCCGCTGACTTCATGACTGCTCAGCTCTCACACTGTCTCTCTCCCTCTCTCTCTCTCTCTCTCTCTCTCTCTCTCTCTTTTTTTGTCCCTGTGTCACACTCTTTTGTATGACTGCCTTTGTTCAAGTTCATTAGATGCCTGCGCATGCGCACAGAGCCAGGCTAAATATTTTCAATCGTTGCTCTTTCAGTAGCGAGGACACATGTTTTGGTGGTTTAGTGTGGTTGCTTTGGTGGTTTTATCGCTGCACTTGTTAGCTTGGCTTTGCGTGGCGATTAGACACCAGACATTATAAGCTGCCAGAAGACACTTGGAACTCAATATAAATAGATCAAAGACATCATAAAAATGACAAGCTGATAGAAGTGTATTGCAATAACATAGAGAGAGATTAAGAGAGAAGGTGAGGAAGTGACAGAGAAAGCTAATAGAAAAATAAAAGTAGAGAGAGAGAGAGGGACAGAGAGGGAGAAAGAGAGAGAGAGAGAGGAAGAGAGAGAGAGAGAGAGAGTGTGTGTGTGTGAGAGGGAAAGAGAGTGAGATATAACTAACATTTTTATGAATGATTACATTTAACATTAACATAACTGTTAACATTAACATAACACACATGTAAGCAGCCTAAGCAAGCTATAGAGACAAAAATCAAAATTAGATCAGACAAAGCTATGTAATCTATTTAATCTAATTTAACCATTTAGCAATTTAAATACAGATTATAGCTAAATAGTCTGATTCATTCAAATATTCATACTTTTGCTGGTCAAATATATTTGCCATATTTCATTATTCACGAGAGTAGCGTTTATGTGCGCTGAAATAACATATTTTATATAATTTTGTATAATTTAGGAACAATAGGTCTAAGCTCTGTCTTGCCCGAATGTAAACTGAACAGAATCAGCTCCGTAGGTTATGTTCTCCTCTCGAATGTCTGATAGGTGAATCCAGCCTAGTACGTATCCTTAACTATCATTATTACAAATAAATTTTAAATTTTGCAGAATTCTACAAATTAGTAGCAGCTATAATTATATCAACTGCTGCAGCAATGATACGTTTTTTAGTTATGAGAAATAAATCTTGATTGTGGTACAGTTGCTGCCAGAATTTGGATTGTGAGTCACATCATTTTGCATAGTTGCCTTGCAGCATCAAATCAAAATCATATCAATAGGTGGCAGTTAAGCAAGGTGCTGAGTGCTGAGTGGTGAGTGGTGCGCGGGGGTGGTTGTCTTGCAGCAGCCAAGCTGCGCAAACAAACGAAACAAGCAACAGCAAGAGCTTCACACAAATCAGACACATCGTGCGGCCCAGGCCAGGCCAAAAAGAATCTTTACAAGACTCGAGCGCAGCTGAAGAGCAGCAGCAACAGATGAAGTCAACAACAACTTCTTTATATACACATATATATTTACTATATATGTATGTGCAGAGATATTTTCGTTGCTCGCCTCAATCTTTTTGATGAGGCAGTTACAACAAAAGCCACAGATTGACGAACTTTGCCGGCCGAAACGAAACGGAACGGATGAAGCAGGCTGAGGCTGAGGCTGAATGGAGATGCGCAGCGCGAGAGGCTGAACCGGGCCGTGTTATGTACAACCAGATTTGAAGCTTTGTACAAACAGCCACGAAAATACAAAAAATAAAAATAAAGAATAACAACAATGATGCGAGCCAAGATCAAGTGCTCGAGAACGAAGCACAGGCGGCAGCGAGGCAAAAATGGAAGAAAACAAAAAATCAAGCTAAAGAAAAAATGAATCAAGAAGATGAAAAACACTCGAAAACGACGTGCAAATGATCCTTGAAGATGGCTTTAAATGTACACGAATATATATATGCATATACTGGTATATATATATTTACATGTATGTGCAAAGAGTTGTATATAGCGGATGCTGGCACTTGAAAGGATTCGCTTACCTGGTGATGGCCATGGTGGTAGCCAGCGGAGCTGGGCGGCTGACGCTGAAAGGCGCTGCCCGGTGTGGAGCCCATGGAGGCATAGTTGGCGCTCGCCTGCACCGCACGCTGATGGGCTGCAGCGGCAGCCGCATGGTGGGCGTGGGCGTGATGGTGGTGAGCGGCAGCGGCGGCATGATGATGGTGGCTGTGGCTATGGGCATGGGCATGGGGATGGGCGTGATGGTAGGGCGGTGCGGTTGATTGTAGCATTTCGTCTAGTTCCTGTTTGGCCTCGTCATCTAAATCGAAGAGCGGCGAACTCACAGAGTCCTGCAGATCATCAAAATCGCTGGCCGAAAAGCTTGCCTCGTTGTCCCTATCGTTGAACTCCTGCTCAGCAAAGATCAATTCCTCACCCGTTTCAGAGACAATGCGCTTCGCCGGTTTGCTATTCAATGCGGCAGCAGCAGCGGCAGCGGCCTGAGAGGTGGAAGCGACCGAATCGTTGGGTAGCTAAACAACAAAATGTGCACAGAAAGTCATAAATTAGATGGGGCAACTAGAAAGAGAGAGAGAGAGAGAGAGCGAGAGATCACACTTACCACGTCGTCTTCAAGCGTAAAGGGAGGCAGTTGCAGCACGTCGTTGAGCAGCTCATCCAAAGGTAAGCGAATGTATTCACCTGTGGGTGGCATTCAAATGTCATTTAAGTCAAGTCATCCAAGCATAGATCAATTGTATAATATATATGCATGTAGTTGGAGCGCATTAGAACCCAAGAGGCAAGCATTTTCAATAAATATTTGTAAATATATACAAAAATATTTTGATGGCAGCTACAAGTCTCTGGAGCATCATCAATTCCACCAATACAATCCCAAGAGCAAATGCCGAACTGGACTTGAAAATACCAAAATAATACGGTAGCACTTCCCAGTGGGATAGATTGCAAATCGTAAAGGTAAACAAACACAGGAGTGCAACAATCATTAATCATAAATATCAAAAGATCAGCTGCAACTCACGGAAGCAGCTGATAAAATGGCTAAAAGAATATAAACGACGAAAAATTCCAAATAAATGTGCTTAATTTATGATGCGTTTTGACAGGTCTTTTATAGGGTCGCAGAACAACGCTCTAGTCTGGAGTCTGTTGTGAGAGTCTAGGAGAGCATGAGTTATGAATGTTTTGCTTAAAGAAAGTAGAGTGAAGTGGGAGACTAAATATGTAAGATCGTGGCTGAAGCAAGCAAGGTAGTGGGAGAGGGAGGGAGGGAGGGAGGGTAGTGAATACCTAAGCACATGGATTAGGTATGCAAAGGCAAGTCTATCAACCAAATTTAGTATCTTTTACTCTTATAGTCTTCGAGTAATATAGAAAAAAGGCAAGTCTCAAGATAGTTGCTTATGAATATTGATGAAAATGTGGGAGAATAGATACATGCTTGATAAAGAATAATTCTTATATTCTTATATCACAAATTTGCAAGTCTAGACGTATCTACTCACATCAATTCAGATGCTTAACAAGTTGTTATGATATCTGAGATTTATCCGCACATTCCATAAATTCCTTCTCTCTCCCTATCTCCCTGTCGAAAATCCTAATCAAATAACTAAAGCAAAGCTTTTGTGTATCGCTTACTGAAATGGGCCACACCATATTGAACATGGTCAAATATTTGCATAGAGTATTCTGGGCATTGTAGTGAGAAGAGGCAAAGAAATGGGCACCCATATTATCAGTAAATTACTACTTATCATCGCCAACACCAGCCAGTTCCACGAAAGGTAAATTCCAAAAGTGGTAGCTGGACAAACTAAATAATAAACATGGCTCAAACGAAAAGAAAAATTGGTGGGCGCGCACCACCAGCAACCACCAACCACTCGAGCCATCTAGATAAAAAAAATTGGGTAGAAACAACATAAAAAATAAAATGAGCAAGAATATAAAGAAAGGTAAGTAAGATAGAGAAAAAAAAAACTTGGTCGGGTCGCTCAAGTGCTGTGACGACGCTCACGACCTTTGCCGTTGGCACTTGAGTAGGGTCAGAAATTAGAATAAATAAACGGACGGACAAGCAGACGGGCGCACGGACTGGGGGCAACTGGCAACTTGGCTGGAACAATTCCTTGGCTCAATGTTATTCTTACGATTGGTTACAAAATACATTCCACTGCGACCATTTTGTGGCCAACACAACGCACACGCATCGAGGCAGCCGTTTGGCCATGTTTTTTCTAGGCCTTAGCCTGTTATTTTAGGGCTGGCATTTAATTCGGCCTTTTCCTTCTTTTTCTTTTTTTTTTGGTAACAGTTTGTGGCCTGTAATTTGGCTAACTGTTTACTTATCATTTTTGGGCTTGTTGTTGTCTCTTCTGTTCTTGGCCATGTTGCCTGCATGTTTTGCTTGGCGTGGCCGCATTGTTGTAAATGTCTATAAAAATATTATTCGATTTGTGTGCGTGTGCGTGTGTGCGTGTGTGTGTGTGTACCGTCTGTCACCAACAATTAAGTGACAACGGCCTAAAAGGTGTTCAGCCCTATCCACACATACGAGGCTTTATTATATATCCGTAATTTTCGTGCTTTTGTTTGGACGCTTCCAAGTTTGATCGTTGATTACCTTTCGGGAAGTTTCATTCCATCAACTGTCAATAGCTGTGTGTGACGTGGGCGTGGCAGCATTGGCCATACGCTTTATGCTAATCAGATGCTATAGTAACTAAATTTAGGTAAACATTGCAAGGGCGTTGGTCCTCGATAAAGCGTATGAGCATGAAGAGGCTTTGATAAATATCTCAAAGGCGAATTGTGTGTAGGTGGAAGCGATATAAATATTTTATATATACGAGAGATTTTGTTGAACATCATCTTAAGAGAGGGGAGAAGACTTAACATACCAATTAACAAAGGTAAGAGTTGAAACTTGATGAATGTAATGTTGATATAGAAGAATTTGTAGCATGAGCTATGGAAAATATGAATATATGAATAACTTTGATCAATGTTTATTCTATATTTATACCCTGAACCCATTGAAAATGGAAAATCAGGGTATAGTGCTTTATATTCATATATTAAGTAGAGGTAATTTGCCAACATTTTATGTTTGTCTTTAGTAATATAAAATTATTTGAAATCATTTATATAAGCCACTCAATATCGCATGAATCCAACTAGCTTACAGCAATAATTTCTTATAATTTTTGTTCATTTATTCTTTTTTTTTCCGTCGGTACTTGGAAGAGCATGTTATAGACATGCATTTTTAAGAGTTTATGCTCTATTTGCTTTGATGTCCAAAACATGAAAAGTCTTATAAAGGTGGCGAAAGGTTATATGGGTAATTCTCCAGAAGAGTTAACTTTTTGTCACATTCGACACTTTGCTTTTTGTAATTATCTTGCAAATGCATCAATTTTAGTGCTGAAAATGGCAAAAAACTTCTTTATTTTGACAAATAGTTAAATATATTGCTCTTGATTAGTACTAAAATTAATTCGTTTTCAAGAAAAACCAAAGTGTCCAACTTGACAAAAAGTTGACTTTTCTGGAGAATTACCCATATACAAAATTGATGAATGTAAAAGGAATATTCTTTGGGTTTCTCAATCTTCACATCATTTAGTTAACAGAACTTGCAGCTGAGTAAATGCATTATGATGAACTGAATTGCCTGAGCGAAGCTTGGCAGAAGAAAAACAAAATTTGGATGGGCAGAGAGCAATAAAATATTCGCTAAACATGATAATTATTGAAGTTATTGAAGTTCGCAAGTGAATAGCAAGAGCGAAAAGTAGTACAATGATCTCAAATGGAATATCATATGATAATATGCAAACAATACAATCTGATACTGCAGCATGCTAAAGAACAAGTATCGAGCTCAACTAACTAATGCAATTAGTGCTCAACTTTAGATCTTACAAAGATCCCAATTCTTGACATATCTAAAATTGAGATCAGCAGCAAATGGACAAATGGCCTAGAACTCGACTCGAAGGCAACGCAATGGGCAACTGTGGGTTGCGCCGTCTGAAATGTTGCAATGCCAACTGACAAAATCGAATCAAAATAATGCGGTCAAATCAAATGTCTCTGTATGCGCAGGCGAATTGTACAAACCTTTGCTTTATGCAATTGCAAATGCAATTTAGGCGAGCGTGAAATATATTTTTGTAATCCAAACAAAGGCAAACAACAGTTGAAATGTGTGAATCGAGGGGATTTTTTTTTCTTGTCTTTTGTTGAAGCGGATTGAACACAAAAATTTGTTGCAATAAATGCCGATTGTTATGCTTGATGCTGTTGTTGTTGTTGCTGTTCGTCTTTTACAACTCTTTGACAATTATGTAATGTCAGCTCGTCTGTTGCAGAATCAACAATTGCAGCAACCGCACAATAAATAAACAACAACAGCTTCCGCTGCAGACTTTTTGCACACTTTGATTGTTCGATATTGAAAAATGAATGCGAGCTGATTTTCTTTTACTTATTTATTATTATTATTATTATTTTTGTTTTTTTATTTATTTTTACTTGGGAATTTCGTTGTCGTTGTCGTTTTTTTATTAGAATCGCACAATGCGCACTTGAGAGGTTTGTTAGCGGCGCCTATTGTTAACACTAAGTTACGCCCTGTTTAACGTTTGGTAACTCCTATTATTATATATGCTATGCACATATATGCGCGTCTTATGCGAGACTTTCACTTTTATTTTTCTTTTTTGTTACATATGCATATATTTAAGATAATTTTCCGTTTAGTCTGGGCACAGTTGAAAGCACAATACGAATTATTTGTATTAAAACACCTGATTTTTTTTTTGAATTATTCATAAATGTTCACTTGTCGCTGGTGAAAAGTCCTTCGCTTCTCTTCTAATTCAGTTCTTTTTTATGCACGCCCACGTTATAAAAACACAGCACTAAACGTGGTTTCTTCTTTATTATTTTTCTCTTCGTTGAGCCGATTCTTTGGCAGCAGCAGTTAACACGCGCGCGTCAAGCGTTGAGCGTTTCTCGAGCGTTTATAAAAATTCAAATACGATTCTAAATGCCTTGACGGCGGCTTCGCACCATGGCGGACGCAGCGACGTCGGCAGCGAAGCCAGCACAAAAGAGAAATGGCGTTGCCAGCCAGCTCAAACGAGGCGCAACAGCAGCTAGTGCAAGCGAGACAACTATATGCACTTCCTCCCCATGCATGTGACTCTGTGCAAGTGTGTGAGTGTGAGTGCTGCGTCGCGGCCTTTGTTCATGCGCACAGCAGCGGCTGCGCGTTTGCATGTGTGTGTGCTGCAGAGGCGGAGCTTAGCTGTTGGCCCTGTGTTTGTATGTGTAACTTTTGCTTTTGGCTTTGTTAATGCTGCTTGCTCTTGTTGTCGTTGTTTCTCTTCTTTTTTTTTTTTAACATGGACGCTGTGCGCTTCTTGCGGAAAAACAATGAGAAAAAAAACGGCTTAAAACTGGTTTTTACTCTGTTCTATTTGACGGGGTTTTAGGTTTTTTGTTTCTTCTCTTTCTTGCAGCTAAAAACACAATCTAATCAAGTAATTAAAGTTGCGAGTGGACTTAAAGAAATTTCCAATTCCCAACCACAAAGACAACTTTTAATTGAAAATAAGCTAATGAAATTAATTTGATATGGAAACAAAGGGAAAATTAAAAACTTGTAGTTCTAGAGCGAATTTCCTCTTGGCAAAAATAAATAAAATTAATTAAGAATTTTAATAATTGTTCATTGCAAAATGTAATCAAAATACGTAAAATGTAGCGAAATATTATAAAATATAAAGAAAATGTAAACTATAAAATATAAATGAAACTCAACGAGAAAATCTTGAACAATAGAATCACTTCATTCTCTATATATATCCTGCTTCGGCTATATAGCTGCATTATCTCTATGTATTCTTCTCCGGCAAATAGCGCTGCTGAAAAGCTTTTAGACGCTGCTGCAGCTCCTCGCCGTTTGCCTGCAATGTCTGTAGCTTGGACTGATGCTGCTGCAGTTGCGCCAACTCATCGGCGAGTGTTGCTAGATCCTCGCCTAGCTCGCTGCGTTTGTGCTCCGTTTCGAGCTGCAGTTGCTGCATGGAGCGCGTCAATTGCTGTCGCACCTGTTGGCCAAAACCGGCCGCCGTTTGCTGCACGCCGTCGCGCAGTCGACGCTGCAAGTGTTGCGTGTATTGCGATTTGAAACTGCGCTCCTGAGCACGCGGTGTCCAGCTGACCAGCTCGTAGGCATAAAAGGAGCCCGTGAAGAGGCCCAGAGCCAGCGTCAAGCGCCAGCCCAAGGCGCGCGTCAGTACGCCACATAGCAACAACATGGTGCCCATGGAGGTCTCCGTGTTCGGCAGCCAAGCGTCCACATGCGTGGGCAGCTTCATCAGCTCCTTACGCTGTCCATTCAGTTGCTTGGGCAGCTGCGGCAGCGGCACAGGCAATGGCACCTTGGCCTGAATGCGCTTCAACATGGCCACCATGCCCCACGAGAAGCGAAACTCCAGATCCGCCTGAAAGCTGGACATCAGCTGTTGGCAGTCCAGCGCACAGTAGAGCTGCACGGGCGGCACACAGTCAGCTTGAGCCATGCCCAAATGCTGCATCTTCTGCTGCAGCAGCTGGCCGAGCTGCACCTCCACCTGCTGCAGCAACAACTGCTCGAGATGAACGCCCAACAGTCGCTGATATTGTCGCAGTTCACGTTGCAAGTTCGGCTGAAAGGGAAAATGGAATTGTTGCACGGCTGCGGGCAGACGCAAGATCTGCTCTTGAAGCAGCTGTGCGGCACGTCTGCGGCTCTCCTCGCTCAACTGCGCCACTTGCACAGACAACTCCTCCTCCCGCTGCACGCTCTGCAACTCCCAGCACTCGTAGCTGGTTGCCAGTGCAGCCTTTGCTGCCTTCTTCTCTGCCTCCAGCTGGGCAAGTTCCATCTTCAGTTGTTGCAGCAGTTTGTGCAGCTGTAGCAGCATCTCGGCTGCTCCAGCGCAATGCTGCTCGAACTTGGTGCGCAGTGCACTCTCTGTAATGCATTCAGCAAATTCACGCTCAAAGCTCAGAAACTCCTCGTAGCGCAGCTGTGCTCCGGGTGCTCTAAGGCGTTCGTCCTCCTGTCGCTTCGACTGTTGCCGCAGGCGCAGCGTCTCCAGCGCCGAGACATGAAAAATGCGGCGTCTGGCCAGCTCCACGCTGGCATAGATGCCCAGCTCCTCGACCAGCAGCTGCAGACAGCGCTGAGTGTGCTGCGCCCGCACCAGTTGCTCCAGTTGTGGCTCCAGCGAGGCGGCTGCATCCCAGCGATTGTTGAGTATGAATAAATTGGGCCGCGATAACTGCTGAGCCACTAGCTCGAAGAACTGACGCTCCACGCGCGACATTGTCGACTCGGCATTCAGCACCAGCACGAATACATCCGCATTCAGGCAATGCCGATCTATGCACTCGTCCAGCTGCGCCGTCACATCCACTCCGGGCGTATCCAGCAGCACAACATCGTGCCCAAGCAGCTCACAGCTGCTGCTGGGCCAGCGCACATGGAGCAGGCTGTGCGGACTGAGCGCTCGACCAGAGTGCGCGCTGGCCAGCTCACGCAGGCAGTCGATGCTCAGCTTCTGGCCATCGCTATCCTCGATCGTGACGTGGGCAGACTCCTGCCCGGCGCACGCCTCCACCTGGCAGAAGCAGCTCGTCGTGTGACCCATGGCGCTGGGCAGAATGCGTTCGTGCAACATGGCATTGATGACGGCGCTCTTGCCATTCGAAGTCCGTCCAAAGAACGCAACCTTCATGCGCTTCCGCTGCAGCATGGGACAAATCGATTGGATTCGCTGAATGCACGCCAAAAGCTCCTCCCGCACTCGCTCATTGAGCATATTCTTCAAGCTGGGCATTAGCTGCAGCTCGTCTACCACCAGCTGCAGCAGTTTAGCCATATTCTCGTAGATATTCAACATGTCCATTTTGGCCTGGCCAAATTCACTGAGCATTGCCGACATTCTTTCGCTTATTTCTTATATTTTTGCATATATATGTTTTATAAAATATAAATATATAATCTAAGAGGTTTCATTTATGTATATATTAATATATCATAAACTTGTCAGTTTTTTATGAAATTTATTTCATAGAGAATTGGAATTGAAATTTTTTGAAATAGAGTTTCAATTCAAATATCATAGATAAATATATTATATATAAGAAAATATTAAAGGAAAGTAGCCAAGTGGTAACGTTCTTAGAGAGTCTATGAAGAGCTTCTATATGTCAGTTCTATAAGCCAGATATATTTGTAGATCTTGATGCTTTTCTGAAGTACCTTTTGCAGAGAACCAGAATTATTTCGTTTCAGACGCCCATAGCCATAAGATAAGACTTTGCCATTAAGATTTTTCTTGTACATTCCCAAACCAAATAAATTTGTTATGCACAGAGAATATTCAATTTTATTTACGGCATAGCTTCAAAAGTTTATTTCGTTTTCAGTATATTTTTTAACTTTAATTCAAAAATTTCTTCTTCAATATATTTAAAATTGGAAAACTGCCTCTGATCTCATTTGGCCAATTAATGCGCCTTCGAACTGACCCAAAAAACGCAGTCAAATAATTTTCCCAATAAAAAAACATGAATTTATTTACACAAAAATTAACACAATTACCGCAATCAAATGAACGCTTGTTTAATTTTTTTTATCACTCTAAAAAAGAGAGAGAAAAAAAAAGGCAGTCAATATGCATTAGTGGGCCACTGAACTAATAGACAAGAGCGAGCCAGGGCAATAATAATAATAAGGCCCAAACAACTATTTGGATTTGGTAAACTTCAAAGAGAGAGAGAGAGAGCGAGAGAGAGAGAGAGAGAGAGAGGGAGTTGTGTGGTTGAAGAAGAGAAAAAATTAGCAGCATCATCAGCAAGCGCTTGAGAGACTCGCATATGCTCAGACTTAGGAGTGTATAGATATATATATATATATACAGATATATATTGAAGCTTGAATAATATGTTTGGATCGTTGGAGCGTTTCTCGAGTGCGCCATTACAACTTAATTAGTTTAAATTGTTGGAACGTCCAAAGACTCAAAGAGCTTGCGCCGCCGCCGCCATTGCGACTAAGGCAAGAAAGAGACAGACTGAGAGACAGTAGCTGGCTGCGTCGCGTTGAGGGCAGCAAATTGTTTTAGTCAATTTCCGGTGAAAGAGACGCTGCTGCAGCAATGCACTTGAATATTTAAGTGGCTTGGCAACACTGGCGACCTGCTTGGTGCTTTTCAAATTTGACATTTCACTTTCGCACACTGAACCTGCGCACATAACCTCAAATCTCTAGCGCTAGTGCGCAACAATTATGACAAGACAAATCTGAAATCCAACGACACCGACTCGACACGGTTAGTGTCAACAATGAATGTGTAAATAAAGCACATGAGTTGCCACAAACCGAAGCCGAAGCTCAAGCTGCAGCCACAATCAATGAACTAGCTACTAATTAACATATACATATGTATATATAAATATATATGTATATGTGCATGAACCAGATCTCATAGACGTTGTCGCCTAATCCTGCCCACTCACACTCGTGCGCACTTTTGGGTCAATGGGCTAATTGAATTATGCAATTCTCAACTAGTTTTTGGCAATAGCCGCCGAGAGAGGCTCGCTCGGCTTAAAACACTTGAAAGCGATACGATTATGCAGCAAATTATGTTGCGTCTGCTACAAGTCCAGCTCTGCTCCTGCCACCACTCCCGCTACTCTACTTGACTCTGTCTGTGTCTGTGTTTGTTGTTGTTGTTTTTGTCAGCATGTAAAATGTGCTTCTTCTTGTTATTTGTAAATTTGTAACGTAATGCTGACCAAGTAGAATTTTTTAACAATTTCTATGCTGGCCGAATAAGCCAGACAGACGAACAGCAAGCAGGCAGCACAGTTTTGAATGTTGCACTGCAACAGCAGCAGCATGCAGCAAAAGAAGAAGCAGAGCAACAGACAGGAAGGGGGCACACACACACAAACGGACACACACACGGACACACAGATGTATCCTCAATAGGTGCCGCTCGGGGCACCAGCTGCTTTTTCTTATAATCATAATTTTCATCATATTCATTTTCATCATGTGGGCGAGGTCGTTGCAGTAAGTGGAACTTGTCTGCGCTGCCCTTGAGCCATGTCCAGAACGTTGAAGAATACGGGCAATAGAAGAAGAATATGGTCGAGGGGAATCCATTTGGACTTGAACTAATTCGAAATTTGATTTGATGCAGTGCAACTATTGGAATATATAAACTGGGAAAAAGCATTTTCTTTCTTTTACGAGAAACTTGGAGAAAACTCTGCTGGAGTATAAGAAGGTAATGAAGTTCAAATTTAATTAACAAATGATAAATATATGAGTCTATAATAATAGCTATGAAAGATAATTATTTAGTATTGGAAAATGTCGTTTGGAATTAAAAATATTATAAAATAGGTTAGTTGAAAATTAGAATAATATTATATATAAACTAGCAAATATTTTCCATAAATGCACATACTAGTCTTAGAGATGAACTGGGAATGCACATACTAGTATTAGAGAAGAGCTGGGATAAATATATTCTGTTTCCCAAGTAACAGATCTACACAATGGGTAATACAGTCATGATAAATAAGTTATTTATAATATTCTTAACCGTATCATAACTCTCTGCTACAACACTACATATATTTTAAACACTTTTGTTGCGACTGTACCTTAAAAGCATTGCAAGAGAGAGCGATAGAAAATTCTGGAAATATTTCAAATTATTAATTGTTAATTTCATATAAAATATTATTCTGCTTACTCTGCTCTTGTTGCAATATGAGCTTATATAGGAAGTCTATTCTACATCAGTCACTTCGCAACACTATGCCTATTGCACTTTTGTCGCAACTGTACCAAGTGTTGGAAAATCACTTTAGACTCTACAGCCAGCCAATCAGAAAACAGAACATTTTCAGCTGCTGCGCGCATGTGAATGGCCGTTAGCTGTAACAAATGTTGAGCCGTGGTCAATAAACTTGCGTAGCTTGGCAGCCAAATTGATTGCATAATGGAATTTAAGCCACTATATTTATAACTAAAGGCGTGCACGCGAAAGATCTATAACATAATTGAGAATAAGAGCATTTTTTTTTTGTCATTCTTCGCTTTCAGTTGTTGTCAAGTCATGCGCTCCAAAAGTTGTCAACTGTGCGTAGTTGTCTTATATTATTCTAAGAAGAAAGAAACTGACTGAATTCCAACTGAATCAATGTAATCAGATTTGTGATTTGTTCAATGGATCGCTGATACGTCTGGTAGCCCAACAACATCAAAATAAATACTAAAAAAACTGTACCAAAATAAAAAAAAACTTAAGAAAAACAAACAGCATTGATTACGACAACAGTCAGATACAAAAGAGTAGAGAGAGAAAGAGTAAGAGCGAGAGAGAGCGAGAGCGAGAAACTCTGGTAGATGGCAACTTAATTATGACAATGGATCTTGAGACATATGCCAATGACATAGCGTTATGTGTGCAGGACAATGGCTAGAAACAGCTTCATTAGCAACAGGATTCTAGCTGGAAGAAGGTGACAAAAGTTGAAATTAATGAAAAGTCGCTGACTTTAAAAACCCAGTTACAAAGGCAGATCGAATAGATATACCTGTGCGGCGAGCATCTTTCGCCTTCCGATACGAAAATCAACTATATAGTAGTACAAGCAAATAGTATCGTATCAATTCATATGGGCATTCAATAGTTTCTTTCGGCTGGCTGTAATTGAACTGAAACAAAATTAAAGATACAAAAATGACTTTCATTTTAGTGCAAGCCAAAGCCAAACGCATGGAACAATAGATAATGCCGCTGCTGCCAGGGCAAAGGGACAGCCACAGCTACGTACGGTATTCCATGGCTAACACTCGAGGGAATTTGGATATGCGTACGAACAAAAGCGTGTGAATGCGTGTCTCGAATTCGATATAAATCTTAGCCATAGACCAATAGCAAACGATATTGGGCGGGCGCGCATCAATGGATTTTTAATAAATGCTCAGCAGACGAAATTGTAAATGGTAATAGAAGATAATGGAAACGTGTGAATGTGGACGACTAGCAGATACCCAGGGCTGCAGTTATTATACCTTATTTATTATGCAAAATAATGAAACTTTCATTCTGCTTCTTTAGTGCTTGCAGCATTTACTATTTATCGATATTGATCGATTATACCAAAGAAAATAATTGTAGAACTCATGCAAACTCTCACAACTACATATAGCATAAGAAATCTCAACAATAATTTCTTGTTATCTATAATGCATGCCTAAACCATATGAGTGAACAACAGGGTATCGAAATTAATATTAATAGCTAGAAGCTGAATAAATGCCTATGAATAGCTAACGATATGCGATATACAAATACGAGACACGTTTACTGACTTTCAGCTTATCTAGATGCTGTCGGTGGTGCGACGGCTGCTGCTGCTGCTGATGGTGGTGGTGCTGTTGGTGGTTGCGTTGATGCCCTACAAAATGGCTGCCAGGGCGATATAACGAGGACTGCCATTCAATAAGCCTGCTTCATGGCAAAGCAAACGCGAGTAGTTGGGTGGTTTGAGCCCACGTCCCTGTGTCCCATGTACGGCTTATAGGCCAAAGTTGAAATACATCTTATACAAACTAACACAGCCACACACAGCTGTATCTATACTGTGTGTGCTATGCTTGTATATACATATATATAAAACATATATGAGTGTAATTTTTGGCGAATCATGTTTCGTTCATTTTTCAAAAGAAAAACGTTGCATGCGACGGCGGTGGCAGCTACTTTTACTGCCACTGGCTGTGCCCCAGCTCCGTGCGCTGTGCTTCTGCTTCGGCTTCGGCTTCTGCTTCCAGTTTCAGTTACAATTTCAATCCCAATCCCAAGCAAGCCCAGACCCAATCCGGGCTGTTAATAATAAAAGTTCGTGTGCGTGTCAAAGTTTGTTTGAAAAGCAGCCGCTTGGATATGAAATTGGGCGCGGTTCCAAGCAGATTAGCAGAGAGCCCAGAGCCCAGAGCCCAGACCGAGCCCCAATGCCAGCTGGCTTTATCGATATCAGACAAATGGAGCATATGAAGGGGGAGTAGAAATGTCGAGCGGAGTGAACTAAAAGCGAATTGCCGAAAAAGAAAAGCTCATTTTTCTTTTAATTTTCGTGCCTGTCAACTCAAAATGCCTACATTCATTTATAAAAACCTTTCGCAAATGGCGTCGCTCAGGAGCAGAGACCGTACCCGGCCCCCGTCCCCGTCCAGCCATAACAGCAGGATAATCCATTTTCGTTTATATTAGCGAACAGGAGCAGCAGCAGCAGCAGCAGCAGCTGTCACTTAATACATTATGAAATAGAATATATTATGTAATACTGCCCCCTGTAAAGATCCAATAGCATCTATTTAAAGACAACAACTGCGGCTTATCTAACACGTTTGAAAGGGAAATGTTATGCTAAAAATGATATTGCCTCAATTTATTTTTGTGTATCCGAGATAAGATAACCCACTCTCCATAAATCTAGCGCTAGTGTTTGCGTGCACAAAAACTGTAAAAATCGTAACAAGTCTCTTGTAATTTAGTGCTCCAACTAACCATGAATTAGATAAGTTCTATTTGACTTACCAGTTTCATTGTCGATTGTAAAGGGTATGCCGTTCCACTCGTTCGATAGCTCATCCAGGTCTTTCTTCTCATCAAGCAGTGGCTGCAAGCAGAATTCAAGATGCTTGAGAAACGATAATACAGATTAGCTTTAGATATCGATCAAATTATCGTTCAGGAATGTAAAAGACAAAAACATATCGATTACATAATCTATTGTTACATTTGTCGACTATCATTGCATATCTCAAAAACGAAAAATTGCTCTTACAGTTTTTGAGCTCATTACAAATTTATCCTGTTTCGATATTTATCGATTTCGGTCTACTTGCAAAACATTGTGAAATACTTACCTCATTTTGTTCTAGATCTGCAAGAGCTTTCAACTTCTCGATATCATCATCATTATCATTATCATTGGCCAGCTTATCATTGTCATCAGCTTTCTCCATGTCGCCCTCCGCCTTGATAGCGCGCTGCTTTGCAGCACTATTGCCGCTGGCATAGGACGCATTGATGATCTTCTCCTGATCCAGACTAAAGCCCAAGTCGACATCCTGCTTATAGAGCACCTCAGCGATTTCGCTTTCCTGCAAGCCAAGCAAGAGACCAGATAAATAAATAATGTAGATAACTCATTCTATACTATTATTAGATTTACTACATAGTTAGTTTAAAGTCTCATTTACAAGACGTACTCCTACAAAGATTTTCATTGCGTTCACTTTATGTGTATCTCAATTGATCAAGAATTTCAATACACTTTTATCTTGATTGCTCAAATTGCACTTTGTTTTTATATTTTCAATGGATTTTATGTATATTTATTTTGGGTTTTGCGCTCTTAAACGTCGTCTATTAGGCCCCGTTTCTAAAGAGAGACTGACTTTCTATCAGTGACAGCCAACGATTCTACTCTTTCGTCGACGTTTAACGTTTAACTTGTTCTATTCATATATTTTTTATAATACTAAATTCTCTTGTGTGCGCTGATAAGACTATTTTGTCTGAGATAAAAACTTTGTCATTTCGTCGTCTGGTCTAAACATTTGAATCAAGTCGAGAGATTGATATATATGTATGTAAATTGAATTGGACTTTTGTGGCTGCTCTTTTGGGTTACTCATATAGAACATTAGCTAAAGAGCAATACGCTTATCAGCCTCAGATAGGCACTCACTCCCGCTCTCCGTCTCTTTGTGAGAGGCATTGCTACACTTGCAGAAATCTATATACATTTTGTAGTTTATTCTGAGCAATGCAATAACTTTTTGCACATTCATTCCAAACAGATTTTGTGGCTGCAAATTAAAGCGTTAATGATGCATTATTAACGCTGGCCGTAACCTCAGACGTTTTGCCAAAAATTTTAATCCTTTTGCAGCGAGTCACAAAGAACTGGGCGTCTTAAGCCGTCAGCGCAACACGGAAATTCTACGGACTACAGGTAGAATGACAGCCGCACAGGTTATGAAGGGATAATCAGAGGATAATGGCGCACATTAGCAGAGTCGACAGCTCACAGTCCACAGTCGAGAGCTGAGCCAAGCAATGACACAACACAGCAAAAAAAAAAAAAAAACATTTAACAAATCATGACATAAAATGCCATTGATGGCTTAATTAAAATGTTTTTCCTTTGGCTATTTCTCAATACATACATTTATATATTTATTTCTACATTGCCTATGTATTTTTCTTTTAATTTTTTTCCAAGCGACATTTTTTTCCCCGATATTTGTAAGCCCCTGCCCTTAGCAGGGTTCACATTTTCTTTTTAATGAAATTGTTTGGGCGCATTGTGAGGCTTTCTTGAACTTTTCTGCGCTATGTTGCACGTACGTGAAACAAAAAGCAATCAATCATCGGCTCCCTGCATGTATCTGTGTGTGTGTGTGTGTGTGTATGTGTGTGTGTGTGTATGTGTGTGTGTGTATGGAACCACGCCTATCTCCTGGATTAGTCAGCAGTATCCGAGCGAGCATGGCGGCGGCATCATTGGTCTCTTTGGGTCCAAAGAAGGGCCGCCGCCGCTGCTTCTGAGCCCAATCAATTGCTGCCGCGCAACGCTGACGGCGACGCTGACGCTGGCAGCGCAGCAACTGCGCCCCAGGGGAGGATGAGTGCACACACATATATACACACACACACAGATATATTATATACATATATGCCGGATTGGTCCCCTTTTGGAAGCAGTGCACATGCTGCGCGTTGCGCATGTTCGTTAAAAATGAGCAATTAAACGAGCGACAGACAGAGAGAGCGCTAACAAAAAGAGTGAGAGAGCGAGAGCGCGCGCAAGGGTTGTTCATGCATGTGCCTGCTGCTACTTATTATTAGGTTGCTATTGTCATGTCGTAGCAAAAAAAGTTAGAGTATCTGAGGCATATAATTGGCCCAAGTGTAGAGTATTCAAATATCGTGAAATGTATGCAAAGCTTAAGCTAGGCTTTCACACTAGCTCAACTTGTGTAAGCTTAAAGCTTCGCTTAGCTATGCAGAATGCTTTACAAAAAAAGCTCATTCATTTAAGCACATTTACAAATATGCTGTAAAACAAGCTAAAATTCAAATAATGAAAAGAATATCCAAGTTAGTTAAATTAGATAAATATATAAAGGAAAATATTTAAATATATAGAAAATATGTTCATATATAATATATATTTTAATTATATTTGTTTTCAGCTGAAAGCTTGCCCCTCGCACCTAGCAAAAGCTATGCAATTGAATGTAACCCAGAGATAAGGCATTCGTACAATTTATAATAGCCTTATCGCAGAGCAATACTTAAAAAAATGTACGTGACGATATCGCGGCAATTGAACAAAAACAAAATATTAATATTATAAATACAAATTAGATTGATTATAATGCATAGCTCGAAGGCTCAGATGCTTAACAAAATAAATTATTAATATAATTAACGAAAATATTAAAAGAATAATTAAAAAAAAACGTGTGCTCTTTAATTATTCAAGTTTAGTAGCGCTATCGCTGGTCAGATCAGTAATAAAAACTATTTCACAACAAGCAACGTCTGGCTGATAATGCCAACAACGCAGTTATCATGGGCAATGCCAATGGCTGAAGAGTTGAAAATATATCTGAGTGACCTTGAAGTTTCGCTAATGCAAAAATAAATATATATATATATATATTGCAATAAACTGCATTGAAAACAAAGCAAATAGAAAACACGTGTGAGGCGTATGCTGCAGCTATCTGACTGACATTTCTATATATACATATATATACATATATATAGAGAGATCTGCATACATAGGCAAAGGTAGACGACATTTGATAAGGCGCTCTTGTGTGGCGATAAGGCCAAAGCGATTTGGGTTTTATTTGGAGAGCGAATTAATGGTGCGGCAACTGCCTTGAGCTGGGGACAATTTCTGTTCGGTTTAATCAATCAACATTAGGCGCATCACAATATATTGACACTTGCCGCATTTTGTTGCAACAATTAGTGCGCCATTAACATTAAGCGAGCTGACCACAAAATGCGATCAGAGATCGTAAGATTTTTGTGGCAAGATAAATGTATTTTTGATCCTTGGGCGGCAAATTACAAAAGTCTCGAGTGAAAGCAAGTGTCGGCTGCGGTAGAAAGTGCAAAAGGAAAATCACAAAAATAATGAAAAGAAGTTTAAGAAGATGATGAAGAAGCAGAAGCAACAGACAGCGTGCAACAAGGAAAGGAAAGGAAAGGAAAGGAAGGGAAAGGCTGCGTTGCCGACTGAGGCTAAAAGGTTGGCGAACGTCATTAATAAAGCCTCGCAAAGATTTTGATGACACCTGAACTGACAGCCGCACGAACGAGCCCCGACCAGATCACTTCACTGCATTTTGTATCTGTAAGATACAAACACACACACACACACGCACACACATTTAGTCAGTTGAGCGGCAAGTGTGGCGCATATTAATCATGTGCTCGTCAAGCCTTCAGTCAGTCAGTCAGTCGGGCCTGCTCGGTCCTCAGTCTGTGCCCACCAACAAAGCGAGCTGCTAACTCGAGTGGCCAACTGCGGCTTGTATCTTTGTATCTGATAGATACACATTTATCAAGTATTGCACAAGTATCCTGCACGTTTCTGCGGTTAGCCACTGCAACACGCCTCCAAACTTTAATAACGGTTCATTTGTGTCATCTTTTCTTTTCGATTGCATGCGCATTCAATTGCGCTTTCATTAACCGCAACTAGACACCCAACACCCACAACTAGAGATGGGTGCTACGCCCAATTAGAGATGGCCAAATAATTAGATGACAAATGTCACGCAATTTGAAAACTTATAAATATATATTATTTTTATAAATATATATTATTTTTATAAATATATGCATCTATGTAGTATTTATTATTTATTTATTGATATATTTTTATTATTTAAATTTTAGTATTTGATATTTATTTTGGATTGTTTATTATATTTTTGATGTATATTATAATTTTCATTTTTATTTACTATTATTTATTGTTTATTTTCAATCATTAATTTATTATGCTTTTTTTTTATAATTAATTTTCGTATTCAATTTGAATTCTCTTTAGTCATTCTGATTAGAATTTCTTGAATTTCAACACACAATCGTGTCACGACATGCTTTCAGCTCTAGCCGCTCAGCCGCCCGACAATCGACTTGACATCTGAACTTTGACAAAAGCGCCCATTCGTTGGTTCACTCACTCACTGACTGACACACACACTATAGCTAAAGCACTTCCATCTCTTTCTAACACGCTGCTAGTTGGCTTGACTAGTTGGCTGCGCTTGCCGACAGGGGGCGGCACAGTAGTTGTTGATGCACATTTGGCAAGCATAAGCCGTAATTAACGGTATTTAATTATGGAAATTAACAATTGAGCACTGTGAGAAACACAGAAAGCGACGCGCACGGCAAAAAAAAAAAAAAGAAATACACAAATGGCGCCAAGCAGCAGCAGCGGCAGCAGAAAAAAATGTGTATTTTTTGCACAGGGTAATTAGGTGGAAATGCAACGTAATTACAGTCAAATGATTTTTCAATTTGCGTTTTTTTCTCTCTCTTTTGCATTTAACATTAAACATTTTGCCATGTGAATATAGAAAGTTGATAAACACGAACCGCTAAATAGGTGTGCATATGCTTGTACTCCTCATTGAGACACATGGCTAAGTTTTAGATTAATTTTGTTTTTTATAATTTCTATTTTTCGTTCAAAAATAATTCTTTGCTTCCCGTTTTTAGTGAGCAGCGAAACGTGTTTTACACTCGAAATGAACATTAAGTAGACTGAACAGTTTGTTTGCCTTATTGCCGAAGTGATCCAAAGGCCCTAGCGTTGTTTTTTCGTCTAGTCTGATTAGCACTTTGTCGGCCAGCGACAGCCCATAAAATATTTGATTATTTTAATTGATAAAGTTTTGTTTTGCGCTCAGTTCTAGAAATACACACGCATACTTAAAATACTGATAAGCAAATGAAAAAAAACCTTTTAGCAAAAAAAAAAAATAATTGATTGCAATAAATGATTAATGCTCATGAGATTAAATACGTGTATTACAATTATCAAATTATAAAATACGTGGTATCTTTGCGCTGTTACACGCAAGTTTTACAATGCTAGTAAAGCTCATCAAAAGCTTTTGGACTTAGTTTGAATACTTGCTAAAACACTTTGGTTTTTGTCTTGACTAAGGTGCTTTGCTAAATAACACGTTGCGTTCTGTTGTCAATGGCAACAAATGTTGCCAAGATGTTGAGTTCACAATGTGGTGAAGAGCGCGGGCGCTTAGTTGAGAGAGAGCCAGAGAGAGAGAGAGCGCGCGCGCTGAATATAAAGAAAAACTTATTAAGAGTGGTGTGTAAAAATGCCGGTAAAACAGCTGTTTGCGTTATATGTTACGTTATCAGCCCGTTGCAACAGACAAGATGACAAGGGGGCGGACAAAGGGAAACAACTGAATATAAAAAAGGTTAATGCACATGATAAAATTAGAAAAAAAGTGAAAATGATATATTAGACTGGAGTAATTAATTATATACAAGTATATGTATGTATATGTGCATTATTCAACAGTTATAAATTTGATAACATGCGCAGATGCAGCGACGCTGCTTCGAGTGCAACGAGCTGAGCGTCAACTCAACACTGAAAGCGAAGTTCAACGAAACCTTTGCTGACTGTTGCTGGTGCTGCTTCTGCTGCTCCGCTTGTTGCCCAAGTTTATTTATTCCGCAACGGAGAGACCCAAAAATAAGAACGACAACTACAACAACGAAAACTGTCAATATATGCGAATATGCCAAACAAAGGGTAAATACAAAAAACACACAGCTTTTTGTGTGTATTTTTGTGTATTTATATTTGGTTCTTTTTTTTGTGTAGGATACGCGCTTACAATTAGCAGAGCTTTAGCAGAGACGAAGCATAAGGTAGACGACATTTAACGCTATCAGTGCAAATGTGTGTGTGTGTGTGTATGAGTGTTAGCTTGTGACCTCATCTCAGACACACACACGGAGACAGAGTCGGACACCCATACTAACATGCTTTGCTGAGTTTACAGGTGCTCAAATGTGTGCGAGTGAGACAACACGACAGTTTTGTCGTGTTTCACGATCAGTGCTCGATTGCCGAAGAAACGCAAAAGAGTTTATGTATACAGTGAAAGCTCGTTACAAGAGAAAGATTCTAGATTTACAGAATTTATATGTCAAACTAAAGTTAAGGCATTAAAAGGGAAACTGAGCGCCTGAAATATATATTCACTCAAGCGAGCTATTACTGTAACTAGCTGCAGAGCCAAGGTAAAATATATATAGAAAACTATATTTATGCAGCGATGGCTATATAGTCAAACTGTTCCATAAACCTGTCGGACGTGTAAGGACACCAATCAAAGCCAAATGCAATGAAATTCGCAAAAGTGAGCGGCGCATAGCGCAAATGTTAAATGCTAGCTAATTGACCCATTTGACAATCACAGAGATAAATGCATACGCACACACACACACACACACACACACACTCATGCATTTGCGAATGCACAAATGGAAAACATTTCGTGACATGATCTATAAAAATTCAGCAAAATATGCATGAAAAACACCAATGGAACATATAAATACACATTAGTCACCCCATACAATGCAGGCACACACACACACACACACGCACACACATAGGTATATTTAAATATAAATATTTACATACAGTAAAAAAAAAAAGAAGCATTTTAATAGCAATACATGAAATTTGTTGCAGCCGCAAAAATTGTTGACGGCATTCAGAAGATTTCGATTTCAGAAAATAAAAAATGAATGCAATACATGTGCTAAGTAGTCGACACTGAAATACCCTGTAGCGCGTGTTGACTGAGAATTGGAATTTTAAAACTCATTTGAATGAATTCTTAAATGAAACTTCATCCATGAAAATGTAGCAAAATATAGAAACATTTTTGTTGATTTCATAGGGTTAAAATTCTTATGGCAAACAAATTTTGAAATTCTGTGAAAGTTTCTGAGGCGAACCTAAGGCCAGACACTGATGCACAGCGCAATTAAGATTCGGAGTGATAGCCATATATGAAAATCAAGCTACCTTATTCAACTCACATTTACTGGGTATTCACTGCTACAAAGTGAATTCTGTGCATGTGATGATTATTTAAGCTAATTTTAACGCACATCTTAATATTAATATATACATAAATGTTAAATGCAGCGCTTAAATTTTGTTTGAACAAAATGTTGTGAAAACAACAAAGAAACAGAAAAAGAAGAAGAGCAAGGTTTCTGTGGCACAACGTGTGTGTGTGACCCGATTGATTGCCATTTAGAAAGTGGCAATAGTTCAAAGTATTATAGAGAGTTTTACGAATATATAATGAGTGGCCAGAGAAATGCGACACTAATTGGGGAGCTCACTCGAGTCGAAGTCAAACTCGACGCGTGACGAATGTCATAATAATGATTTAATTTAATTTAATTTAATTACTCTTAATTGCATTTAAGCAATCATTAATAAAAACAAAATTGCAATCAAATAAATCTGCAATTAACTAAAGATAACGAGAGTAATCATGAAAGCATAAAGAAATGTTATTGAACTGTCAGAGCAAACATTAGCTAAGCAGAACTTGAGTTCTCTTCAGATATTCTCGATAAACATATCTAAAAACTAAACAGAACTTTGTAAAAACAAAGTTCAATTTCAAATAATTTCTGTTCCATATAATACATCTCCTCACTCACTCTCTCTCCCTCTCTCTACATATCTGTACAACTTTGCTGATTTGCATAATATAGTCTGCAGAGTGTCTATAAAATACATTTTCAGACTCTAGCTGAAACTCTCAGCCCATTCGTCGTTTGTCTAATTGAAAATGTGAAACTGAGGCGTAAATTTTAATGACAACGCGAATAAGTCAAGCGAAGGGCAAGCGCCCCTTCATTAGCAAGTCGTCGTTTCAAGTAGTTGACACTGTTTAAACATTTTGTAACGGGAACAGAATGCGTACACATACATATAGGAAAACCTTTAATATAATTGAGCAAGCATATTGAAAAAACTGATCAACAACTAATGAAATTTGAATTTTTATCAATCCGGAGCTATATCGATCGCTTAGTTAAGCATGAACCAGTCGCATTCATTAGTTATTCAGATACTTATGAACAACCGAATAGAATGTTTAGTTCATGTAGAGGAGAATAACTCAATGGAACTTATAGTTTATGATCAGCTGAACAGCTAAACTACAAGTTCACTGAGAAATGAAGAGCTCAATAGAACTATATACTGCATAACTCAAATGAACAATATTTCACGAAGAATGAACTGTTGAACAGCTCTACAGCAACAATACTTCATTAAGAATTGAGTGGCTCAGTAGAACTATTAGTTCTCTTATCCCATATATATCATGAAGAACTGAACTGATCAGCTCAATAGAATGTATAGTTGATGTAGGCTAGAAACGTTCATTAGAACTTATAGTTCATAATGGGCAACTCACTAGCTCAATAGAACTAACAAATTAGCTAGATTAGCTAGCTTACTACTAGATTAGCTCAACTGAGCAAATGAATGTACATGATCATGCATGATTAACTAAAAAGTATAAGACTAACTAATTGAACTAAATTGTTCACAGATCTGATCACTGAAGTTCACACATTCATAAATTCTCTCTCAAGTTGTCTTTAGATCTATTTAAGCGTTACCTCCTCGACGACTTCCACCTCGTTGACAATTCCAAAGGCATCCTCCTCGTTGGTCAAGCCCTCCACTTCGCAAGCATTTGCCACATCCACAGCCGACTCTGCGTCCGAGCTATCCTCGGCGAACAGACGACCCAGTTGAAAGTCGTCCTCATCATCGTCATCCGGTCCGAATTGCTGCACTGTCAGGCTGCCCGAACTGCTCGGATGTGGCGTGCTGTCATTGAGAGCACTCGGCGCATCGCTGCTCGGATGCTCTCCTAGACCGTTGGCTCCGCTCCCAAAGGATGCATGCAGAAAGGCTGCAAAGCTGAGGTCCAGCTGGCTGTTGTTGTGCGGCTGCTGCTGGCCATCCTTGAGCGGCAGATGGGCATACGGATTGCTGTAGGGCAGATCGCCGTAGTCATGCAGATCGGCCAGATTCTGTTCCCAGATCGAGCGCTGATCCTGCAGCAGATCGGGAGACATGAATATATCCAGATCGGGCGAGGGTGCCATCACATTCTGGCCTCTCATGCTGCTCGTCGTATTGATGTGGATTTCGCCAAGTGACGCCGCACCGGCTCCACCGCCAGCAGTGTTGGTTGCCACTGAGGGACTGCCCGAGCTGCCGGAGCTGGCGCCATTACCGGCAGAGCTCTGTAGATCCTGCAGTGCCGCCGTCTGCACGCTGCTGTTGCCCGTCGTATTGTGCAGATTCATAACGAAGGTGCTCGCATTGAACCTGCCCGTGGGCAGCTTATATTCCCCGTTCCTGCCATGGCCACCTCCGCCCGACGATCGATGTGGATGATGATGATCGGCGTGAAGGAGATCCTCGAGCAGCGGCATCATGCCCTTGCGATTGCCATACGGTTGCTGCGTCTCGATCATCGGCACCGTGCGCAACATCTCCAGCTCCCAGCCCTCGCCATGTGGCAGTTCGAGTTGGGCATCCCAGCGGCGCAGCAGGCGCGTATAATCCGTATCCACATGCAGCAGACTCAAGGCCAAAGCCAGATGCAGCATCTTCATGGCATACGCCTTTTTGTTTGAGATCATTTTTGGTGTCGAGGTAAACAGTGCGAAGCAGATGACTAAATGAACGTGGGTGGGTATTGTTGTTGCTGTTGCTGTTGACAAGCGACAGTTGCTCAGTTATTTGTTGTTGTTGTTGTTGTTGCTGCTGTTGACCCACCTCCTCCTCATGCACCGCCCGGCCAGACAACAGCACGCTGGCTGCGCCGTCCGCGCGTTCAATGGCGTTTCCTTGCTGCGCTTCAATCGAGTCTATATAGGCGATGCATACACATATATCTGTATGTATATATACACTTATATATTATATATAATTGAAGCTGCGCAAAAACCAAAGAAATTGCTGTTTGTTTAAATCGCAATTCTCCTGCTGAAATGATGGTCACTTTTCGTTGTTTCTTGTTCAATTAATAAATGTCCTCGTGTTTGTTCAGCTTCTTTTTGTTTTTAAATATTATTGTTGCTGTTGTTTTACTGCAAATATAGAAACAGATAGAGGTTAAATATTAGTATATGTATATATATACTTAGTTAATCGGCGTGTCAAATATGATTTTCAGTTTTAATGAATTCGCTTTGTGCCTGATCAAAGACAAAGCTAAGCAAATGCAACAGGAAATAAACAAGCTAACACACACACACGTATATTCATAGATATATATATAATCAAATATAGAAGTAGATAGATTGAGTCATATGCACATATAACATACGATTTCCGTCCTTGACTATAGCAAACAATTTCCTTACGTTGATAAATCAAATACATAAATATATGCATATTCCTTTAAAGCTAAAGATTCAAAGTGATCTATATTATATCTTTAATATCTGTTCTATATATAGACATACAACATAGTTATACTTAAGCTGACCAAACAAATATTCCTTTCGATATAAAATATATAAAGATTTATATACATATATATACATAATACCAACAGTTTTCTGAAGCTAACCAATCAAATATATATATATATATATATATATATATATATATACTCTTGTCTTAATCTATTAAGATTCATAACTGATAGACTTTTCCTACACATATCTGGTTCTTCTATGGATTTTTCTATAACACTAAAGTTTGGATTGACATATTTGTAGAACTTCAAGCATTTCGTATTTGTTGACCAATTCTAATGAAATATTCAGGAACCTAAATATGACCTACAAATGTCTTCCTCTATTTGGAGTCAATACTGATACTGCATGAATGAGTATGTATGTATGTATGAATGAATGTATGTATGTGTATTATACAATAAGTTCTCTTGCTATTGAAGCTTTTAGATGGACAGACATGATTATAAATGAAATCAGCTGTTGTTGCTTATCAGAAATACATAATATTATATTATTTCAGTTCCGTTCGGTTCAGCAGATATTCCTATGTTTTGTAGATACAACTAAATGTTGCTTAAGAGCTTTTACGAATCTTTATGCAACAACTATCTATTACAATAATATATGCTACTCATGTTAAGGCTTACGATAGAAATCTCTCAATTATTCTCTCAAATATTCAATGCATTGAGCGCTCAAGGGTAATTAAAGTAGATATTTTCAATGTTTTTCTTTTATATTAACACCTTTAGAGGTATTTTTTAAAGATTTTATTTGGAATCAAGGGTCATCAAATAATTTCTAATGCTTTAGTTTAAATGGAAGCCCACAAATGTGGACACGCAGTTTTTGGGGGGTCTGTCTGGCTGACCATGCCACAGGCTTAGATATCCCTTTGCTCCTTCGTCCTTTCCTTTCGCTTACATCTATCTCTTTCTTTGCTTGGGTCGACGCGGCAGGCCAAATATAGCGAAACACGCGACAGACACGATGGCTGCGTGAACTTGAACTTGTTCAAGGTCTTTGATAAATTTCTGTGACACGAGGGGCGGAGGGCATGGTCGCCGATTGTACGACGCACACACGAAAAAAAAAGACGCACAAGTTCAAGGAGAGTCGAGTTGATGGGCAACAACAACAAATGTTAGTCAAAAATGATATAAACATGCTTTGTTTAAAGGCTGCAAAAGCTATGCATGTGTGTGTGTGTGTGTGCGATATACAATAAAATAAAACAATGTTCGATCAGCGCTGGCAAAATCAGAAAACAACAACAAATACAATTGCAGTTCTAAATAAGCTTCAATGTAGCTCGAGCCAAATGAGTGAGAGTGAGATGCATATGTGTGCGGGCGTATGTATATGCGTATGTATGTGTGTATACATGTATATGTCTGTGTTTGTTTGACAGTGCACTCACCTTTTTCTCCACGAATTTCAATTCGCTTTTCGGCTGCAAGAAGCAATGCTGTTTGTGCTTCGGACTTCAACGGTAAAAACTGCGACGCAGTAATTGCTGCAAAGTGCTGCTGCTGCTGTAGGTGAATGATATTTTACCGTTTCAACGCCAGCGCACACGCCGCTGACGTCGCTGCCGACGTATTTTGCTCTCTTTTTATTTTCACTTGCAATTTGCACGCGGCTTTTATTGCGTTTGTTTTAGTTTTTCTGGTTATTTCGTTTATTAAAATGTCGCGCTCAATAAATTAACATTTGATAGGCTGCAAAAACATTTATCATTTATTTAAAAAAATTTATTTTGTTATGTTTTTTTTTTCTTTCTTTCCACGAATGCTCTAAATATTTGCCGACGTCCTTGAACTTGGCCAATGGACTTTCGTTCTATCACTTTCCAATGGCGATTTTCATATTTACTTAGTATGAGCAAACACACTTACACACACACACAATCACATACATACATACATATGCTTCTGGCCATGTGTGAGCGTCTGTACTTATTATTATTAAATTGCGGTAATACTTAAATTGTAACTGCCCTCGTCTGTCGACTCTGTTACTCTCCGCTGTACACTCTTCACACGCACTGCGTGTGAGTGTTGAATGTGTGTGTGTGTGTCTGTCTGCGTGTGGTGAAATCGTAATTTGTTTAAAAAATACACACATTCATATATTAATATGATTTTTTTGTTTTTATTTTTTGTTTAGCAATGCCAATGCTTGTTTTGCTTTACTCCTTCACATCAACATTCGTTGTTTGCTTTTATCACCATTTCTTGCCCAGTCTGTGACTCACACTAACAACACGGGCGGCTGCGTCTCTTCGCCAGTTTCTTTATACTCTCTTCACACACACACACACACGCATATAAATACACAGACGCAAATGCGTGCACTTATAAATGTATGTATATATGACAACAATTAACTCATTCGCTTAATTAAATGCAAAATAATTTAACATTTACGGCAATCAAAGCTCACGCACACACTCATGCACAAACACACCACACAACTTGGCGTATGCACATCAAAGCAAAAACAATACACAACAGCAGCAGAGCCAGAAGCAGCAACAGTCGTTGTCCAAGAACAAGAGCGCTTCACACACACACACTTACACAGTCACACGTACAGAGAGAGAGAGAGTCGTATAAAGCGCAGTATAAACAACGTATTTTAATTTGATACAAAATTTATCACTGATTTTGTGCTGCCGTTGCCTCAGCCGGTGCTCGCACACATTATTAGAAACTTCGAGAACAATTCCTAAGCTTGAACTTTGCATCAGCAGCAACACAACGCTGTATTTAGCAAGCGAATCTATTTTGACAGCAATTTCGACAGTTCTATGCAGCTTGCAACATGTCAGCTGAGCGCCTTGGAGAGCATATTGCTGAATTGTCTGGCTTTGGCTTTTGCTGTTACTGTTGCTAGCCTGTTGTTGTTCACCACATCACATCACAATGAGGTTGCACATTTATTTAGATTCTTACTGTATTGCAAAGCTACAAATTTGTAAGAGAACTTATAAAATTAATAAACACGAGTTTTTTATAAATGTTGCTACGCTTAAGCACACATTCACACTGACGCACACGCACACTAACGCAAACATCGAAATACAGACATTGTCCATGAGTTTTGCACTTTTACGCGGTTTCTTTTGCTTATTATTCGTCTTTGAAAAAAATATTGCGACTTTCTCTTTGCGTTGCGTATTCGTTAGTTTACATACGTATGCATACTAACTTTATCAGTAATTAAATACACGTAAAAAACGTGTTTTTATTGTTAAACTGCGTTGGTTTTCTTATTTATACAATTTCTTTTTGACTCGGCGAACGCCTGACAGACGTCTGTTCACCGCGCTTTTAAAACAACAAATACAATTTATGGCGATTATGGCATATGTCTCCGCTATAAAGGCGAACGATATTAAGCTCTCAAACTCAACTTAACAGTTTGCTATCGCTTGCGAAAATTATCGAAATTTTACTCAAAATGGCAATGTTATAACTTGATTGCTGTTAATTGGCAGCTTACATGGCTGCTATCTGGTAATTCATATTTGGTATTAAGGTGAATGTTGGTCGACGGCGTGGTGAAATAATAGGAATAAAATCGAACGATTAATTCTTTCGTATGCATGTATAAAGATCAGATAAGTGGTGCGATTAATAGAGCAAAGCTTTCGGCAGCTTTCGGCGATGTTGCTAGTGAAAGCTTCGGGGTTATCGCCTCTGTTAGTTTTAACATGAGTAGAGCCCGCAATTTTAATTTCCCCACATTTAAAATACAGATTATTTATTAAATTTTAATTTAGGAATATTTATATATGTATATATTTTGAAAAAAGTTCAATTTAAAGCTTACCAGTAAATTGTAATTGAAGCCACAGTAGAATGAGTTTTTCTGAGTTGTTGGTGTTTCCACAGTTAGTGTTTCCGGCTTTGATGGAGTTTCGATTGTTGTTGTTGGAGTTGGAGTTGGTAGTGTTGTTGTTGTTGTTGTTGTTGTGAGAGGCAACTTGGCCACCGTTGGTTTTATCAAAATCTTCGAAGTGACGTCTCCCGGCTTAAAGGGTTTCAACGCTCTCTTCGGATTCAATTGGGTTAGCTTTGGCCTATATTCCTCGATATCTTGAACGGGTGACAACGATTGCATTCTGGGTAAATCCTCCAAATCGATCATGGTGTATTATCATCAAATAATAATGAGTCAAACGAAAGCTGCAAAAGCAAACACAAATAAAAATTGCACATGGCACAGGGTATACAAACATATGGATCTCTTGATAACAGACTATTATACTACGTGTCTGATTTAATAATAAATGTATTCCCTCGTTACCAATTGCCGTACATATATATGTGTGAGTATGTATCGGTAAATGTCTTTATCAAGCGTATGGGGGTGCGCCTGCCGTTCGTCTCAAAGCTTTTGCTTTGCCATATTTGCCTGAGCTGCGTACACTGAGAAAAACTTCAGCTTCATATAACCATGAACTCATGAAATATATATATTTTTTTTTATTTTTTACTCTAGATGCAGGTGACAGGCTGTCTAGGCCAGGTAGACTTAAACAATTCGAATGATAGTTAATTACCTAGATATGTTAAGGTTTCTAATATATCAAAATGAATTCCATATGTATTCCATATGTAATACGCACTATGTATTGATTTACGTCTTTACAATTGCTTAGCCTTCTATAGGTAGTATGTTGTTGCTTACAACCGACTGATAAAATGCCGTCTTACTTAAGAGCGCCTTCGAAAAACGTAATTCCGCATCGAGACAGAAGAGATAAGACTTTCAGTTAGGGTAATCTCAAGCACAGCATACCCCACGACAATAATATTTACGACCATAGCGCGATAAGATCGTTGTTAAGTCAATATATCGATAAGTAGGCAAAGCTATTCAAAACATTACTGATAAGACAAGAGTTCTCCGCACACAAAAACCAGGTACCAGGCATAATTACCTAAATATATAAATATATACTATTCTGTGCACACACCTGGTACCTGGTCTTATCAGATAGGTTATATATTTTTTTGCATATACAAAATGCGCATATTTAGTCTAGCTCGACTAAGAGTATTTCATTTATTTGCATAGCTTTCTATCTATCCTGCCATGCGCAAATTCACCAATTCACATCTAATGATGCTCTATAAATAGCTCCGTTATTAACTGCCGATTCAGTAGTCTGACATTATGTTCGACTGAATTGAACAAATTGATGAGGGCACTAAACAAAAGCTTCTCTATCTAATTGACATAAAAATGTGCCATTGAAATACATGTCTAGAGCAGTAAAGCCTACAAGCGCGGGAAACTGAAAACCTTAACTCGGATGAAATTTCAAATGAAATGAAGACTATCTTAATTTTATATTTGAAGCTTACAAATTTTATAAATGTTTATATTATAACATTTTAGTTAAGTATTCAAAATTCATAAATTTTGTAAATTTCATGTAGTCAGGCTATACTGTATGTTGTTTTTATTGCTTCCAACGCGCGAACGTGTTTTTAATTCGAAAAAAAAAACTTTCCAAGCTTTGCTTTCGACAAGGGCAAAGCTGGTAATTCTATAGATCTCCGACTCTAAATATAGTCTGTACATAAAATTAAATCTTCTTGAAGTCTGCTGTAAGCCCAAGCCTTGGCTCTGGCTCTAATCTTGATACAGCTAAAGCTTTTCACAAGCTTTTTTTATATGCGTCTTCAGCTGTGCCTAGTTAATTGAAGATGTATCTTGTAGAGCTTTGGAAACTTTGTTGGACTTGTGTTGGCTATGCAAATGATGACATTTTCGTTTAGTAAATTTATTTAAGAGATTTCTTCGACTGTGCGTAGCCCGCCCCTCAGCAATGCAAATGAAGCGAGCTTTTTTAGCGAGACCGAAAACCTGTTTTTCATATCTCGCGAATTACATTATAAACAAACCTGTGGAACTAAAGTCCCCGATCGAGCTAAGTACAAATCCGGCCCATATTTGCGCAGACAATTGGCCAGGGCCCAGAGTACAGTACGACTGGAGAACCCATACTAAAAATGATCGTGTCACCAGCATTAGCACTCGCTCAATAGCAATCGCCCAGCCCGTAATTAAACTGTCAATCACAGATCTAGGTATCGTGTCAGTTGAATCATACGGAAATTATAGGTACGTAGGGTAGTATTTAAATTCTACAATTGCGGCCTCTGAGATATGGTTGAAAGAATTGCTAAACACTTATTATATTGTGAAATTTTCTGTTTTTGCTTCTTCTTCTCTTTTTTCGATACGCCACGCAAATTTCTAGGGAATAACAAATAAAAATATGTTTGTTTATTTATAGCCTGTTACATACCCTTGAGCTGTGTGCTTAGGGTATATCATGTTTGTATGATCAAGATCAACTTTGATCTTTTCTTAAAGTGTGAGATTCACTTTAAGAGCTTGCGATGTATATACTATGTATGTATGTATGTAATATATAATCCCAATTACACGCCCATCAAAGACCTATGTTGATTACTTAGTATATCAGTAAGAAAAGTTCGTTGTAAACGGCTTACTATCAAAATTGATTGGTAATATCATCAGACATTAACATACTATGTCGGGTATTTGAACCCGGAAGAACTGTAACTTAGTATTTATTTACAGTATTTATTATTTAATTAATTAATTTTAAGCATTTTGGAGTCTATAACAACAGTCTTTTACAGGGTACATAGGCAATCGACTAGCAAACAACTTAGAATGACTACATTCATTTACAGGGTATTTCTTCGTTGACACAGACACTTCAAAGTTTGTTGATGCCTTTTTGGGGAGGGCTGTTAGGGCGTTCCACAGAGCGAAATATACGCGATGACCACATGCCGGTAATTTATACAATTGCCATTTCGTTCTGTACACACAAGAGGTTCTGTTTACTATTTGCAAAGCTATAAACACACACACACACACGCACGCATACACACAACAAACAATCGTTCAGAAGAGAACATATGTACATATGCATGTGTTTGCATATAAATTTTAACATTAATATGGCGATCAGCGATGCACTCGGCGGGCGCTAAATGATTTTGTTCACTACACACACACACACAGAGAGAGGCAGACACATAGACAGAGAGAAAGAAACAGACGCATTTGTCTACACGCGTTTAGTTTGTTGATTAATCGCAAGAGGGCGCGGAAGAGTTACCCAACGAACTTAACTAAAACGGCGCAATTTCGTTAGCAGCTTAAAATTAATTTATTTGATTAGTTTTAGGCAAACAATACATACATAAATTGTATTTTTTTTATTTAAAAAATTGTCTGTTTTTTGTTGCCTCAAAAGTAGAGCTTTTGATATAGTTGTTATAGTTGGCTTTTACGTCAGTTTAACAAAATAAACATTCCACAGGTGCTATAAAAGATTTAAGAGAGCAGCGGCGTAATGGCGTTGACAGTACGATTCGAAATATACTGAGCGGCCATTGTGGCGAGCGCCGCAGCGAATGCCGCTAATCGGTTCGGTCAGCTGGTCGGCGGCGCCGAACGGGCCCCTCGGTCCGCGTCGCAGCACACGACACAACGGCACACGATGCTGATGCACGATAAAAACAGAAGCGAAATCAACAATAACAACAATAACAACAAGTGCGGAGAGCGCTCATTCTTGTGTTCTCTTTCTGCTGATATTCATAAAGCAAGAGCAACAGAGTTTGATTGACCAAGAGAGAAAGAGAGGGAGTGCGAGGGAGAGCCCATGCATGTGTGTGAGTGTGTGGGTGATAGATAGCATTAATTGAGCTGTTTGCCATCGTTTTAAGATATTTTGTACATAGAGAACGCGATAAGAGTTAAACATTTTTATATCATTTCAATTATGATTAACATTATAATCTGAAAAATATAAATGTTTCTGAGCACAGTATATATTAGTCGTTATTCATTTTGAATTGAAGCAGATTGCTGTTATTTCTTTCTCTATAGATTTCTCAGTCGAGTTATCATTATTGAAGATTGATAAACTGAGTCGTATGAGTAATATTTCTATTAGGAGTTACTGCCAGTTATTGATAATTTTGATTGGATTTTTTTATAGGGAAGGCCGTCCCTAGATTATGCAGATAAAGTGCTCAACTTACCTTAACTGAATTTGATTAACAGAAAAACAACATTTATTTCCTTGTTACATATTTTGTTTTAGTTATCATTTTATTTATATTTATTCCCATTCGACTTAACATACATAAATATATATATAATTTCATACAATTAGATTTACGCTTCTTTAAAGTTGCTCTGCTTGCTTCCCATCTATTCCTCTACACAAATTTCTTATAAAAGGTGTTACCAGGTGATACCAAAAATAATTTATATTAGATTAAAGCTAAGGAATGCACGCAAATAAATTTCGTCTAATAAAATTAACTAGAATTCCAAATAAGAGTTACAATTTTCCTTATAAAGTGTTCAATTTTCATTGTCAAATTAAGCATGATTGATCCAAAAGATGAACTGAATTCATATGTGGACGGATATGCGCAAGTATACAAGTAGATGTAGGGTATGCAAGAGAGAGAGAGAGAGAGAGAGAAAAAGGAAAACTAAGCTGATAGATTACAAATGAAATATATTGTATTTACATAGAACCCATTGAAAAACTCACTTCCCAGCGAAAGGAAGTTCCTCAAATGCCACTCGCTAAAGTATTTTGTAGATGATTTTTGTAAAACTTTCTAAATCTTGACGTTCTTCTTTAGTTTTTAGTGTATGTTTGGTAATCGGTATACGGTATACTGTTTAGTTTACTTGTAGGTTAATACATTTCTCGAAAACAGTAAAATCGCTCCAAAATCTTGTTTATCTGGTTCGCTACTCTAGAGTTTTTGTATCGTATTTCGTTAATATTCTTAATAATCTTGTTTGTTATTACGGATCTATATATGTGTGTAATTATGACTCACTGAGCAGATCGTTCAGTTAGTCGAATATGCAAGCAAAAATAAAACATATGAAGAGCTAAAAACGCCTCGAGCTAACAAATCCCAAATCTGAATTAGCATATCAAAGTAAAAATATGAAGGTTGATCATAAATATAAAAATAAATAATAAAATTAGTAAAAATAATGCAGTCGAATGCAACCGACTGTTCAATACTCGCTCACAGCTTAAGTTTTCAAAATTATTTAATCTACATATCGTTTGCTTGATCTATAAGATAAGATGTTTGGCAATTTTGAGGAATCTATACGTAAGATTCTAGATGACAAAGCTTTACTTCAAATCAAATTTGTTGAAGAACACGACTTAGCTATATAGTCATATAATATATAATAGCATTTAGTACTCTCCTATTCGATAAGGATACAGACAGATGAAAACTAATATACTTCTTGTGCTCATTGAACGAGTATTACAAAAAAAAAATAAATATTTACGCGTAAGATTCAGATTTAAGTCAAACGTGGCTGGGTTTATGCTGATAAACTTTATACAGACATATACATTTAGTATATAAATATATATATGTATATATATTTGTGTGTAATCAAGCGCCAAGTGCTCGGCGGTTATCAGCGCTACTTTATTTTGAATAAAAGCTCTTGAAGCAAAATAAATCAAATAGAATGTAAATATATAACATAAAGTCAAGATGTTCCATGTTGTCGAATGTGATAAGTGCTCCAGCTGCTTGGGCTTTGATAGAGCCCCAAGAACGAGTTCGTCTTAGGTGAAGCACAGTGAATGCTCTGCTAAGCGGAAAGCTGACTTCAATTGATAATTTCTAATTATGGAAAATGGGCCTAAATTTGTCTACACATTTCTTATTATAATAAAAAAAAACGCCTTGAATTTTTTGAATTATTATAAGAAAATCAAAAACTTGAATTTTGTTTGTGCACAAATAAAAAGTGTCGAGATGAGTTTTTTCTCAGCTAGTTAGTTAGTGTCTGTATGTTTGTATGTATGTACATATACATATAGCCATGGTTTATGTCTAAATGGAGCTTACGGAGAGGAAGAGTTCTGTGATGTATGTATATATATATATATATATTTATATCAATGCGCACATATACAACTACATATACACACACAAACAGCATACCGTTAGAGGAGTCTTACGTACATTTATATATATATAATATAATAATATATAATATAATGTAATAATGCTATACACATTTTATCATAATTTCGTTTATATATGGATTGTTTTTTTTTTTGGTTTTTTTTACTCTTTAAAGTGTTTCCTTTTCGAGTTTGCTGAAAAAATATGTTGATCTGTGTTTTGTCTTTAACTTCGTCTTCATTTTTATCTTTGTCTTATATGCTATGTTCCTTTGTTTTCTTTTCCTTTTTTTTGTAAAATATACATACATATACAATATAGATATATATATATAGAAAATGGCATCAAGTATGCATATTTCCGATTTTTTTTTTATTTTATATATATGTATATATAAGAGATTGGTGTGTTTGTTTTCCTAATTTACAGTTGCTTTTTGCTTTTCTTTTCTTTTTGTTAACTAAATTTTGTATGTAGGAAGTCAAAGCAAAAACACAACTAATGGAGAGATCTCAAGACCCTGTCAATATATGTATATGGCAAGTGTATGGCAATGATATGGTAATTATTATATTACTTTAGTAATCTCGTTAAATAATTCATGAATTCGTCGATTACTTTATCCGCGTGTGTGTGTATGTCTTTCGAGGAACATAATTACAAATGAGCTGAGAGATAGAGAGAGTTAGAGTTTCGTTTCGTTTCGTTTCGCTCCAGAGAACATAATTCAACTAAAATTCGTATAGATCTATATATATATATACTTTGTTTATAGCTGCATAGCGCTCTATCGATGCGAGTGCAAATTACTTTCCACCCATTTGTAGAGCGAGGTCTGAGATCTGGCCACCCATTCCACATTGGAGGCAACGCTGCTGAGCGTCATATTGAGCACGGACATGCCCTGTCCACGGCCAAAGCGATGCACCAATGACTTTAGCTGAGAATGTATAAAATCAAGTATATAGATCAAACTAGTAATATATGTCAGAGCCTTGGCCTACCTCGTCGTAGTCGAACTTCGTTGCGCCATATTGCGTTATGGCCGATATCACTTTGGCAAAGCTAATGGTGCCGGGTCCCAGACGCTTCTCCAGCTCATACCATTTGGCCTGCAGGAAGCGACAGGCCATTGCCCCGCCTGTGGGCGTGCCAGCAATGGCCTTGAGCACCTGCACCACCTCCTCGGTGGGCAGCATGGTGACGTGTGAGAGCAAACGATTCTGCAGCCAGGCATCCTTGGTGCGTCCCAGAGCGCGCAGCAACTGCATCCGCTCCACGAATGTCTCCGAGGTGCGCTGCAGCGTTATGAAGCGCTCCCAACAGTGCTGCCAATAGATATACTCGCCGGACAAAATGGAGCCCGTATAGACCACCTGAAAGGGAGCAACTTAATACGGCTAATTCGCGCTTTCGTCTCACCTCAACTCACCTCACGCAAATTGGGCGCTATGGCCGAGCCGTTGTAATACAAATACTGATTCAACATATTCTTGGCCTTGGTTATGCTGTCGATGTCCTCCCACAGCACAGACGCGAGCAGCACCTCTGGACGCATTAGCCTAGTAGACAAAGATATTCGAACTGCCATCTATATAATGGAGAGTGAATCATCTCACCTGATTGCCACGTCGCCCTCATCTACCCAGCCCACCTTCTCCATTACCGTGGACAGTTTCATTTTGATGAACTCGCTGAGCATTAGGAAGCATTCGGAGTACTTGAGTATGCGACGCCATTTCTCCAAATGTCGCACAGCCAAAGCCATTGGACCGTAGTGCGTTTCACTGGGCAAGTATTGGATCATATTCATCGTAATCTCACAGGGCAACAGATTCGCATGGCATAGCGTAAATGCATCCGACAGCATGCCCAATCGATCCTAGACGAAGAAATGTTTGCTTTAATTCAAGTTCTCTGCTAATCGAAGCATTGACAAACCTCGCTGCTGAAACGCTTGGGATTATTGGACAGCTCCTCGATGAGACTGGCCCAGTTGTCATCATTGTAGATAACGCGATAATAACCGTTCTGTATGGCATTTACCTTGATCCATTTGACATTCTCTGGCACATTGAATGTCACTGAAGGAAGGAGACAAATGCATATTAGTTAATGTGGTTTACTTGAGGGTAGGTTGAAGAGGGGTCAAGTGTATAAGGGTAGAGTCGAGACTGAAGCAAAGATGTGTAGTAGATTTAAGGATACATCGAAAGTAAAGTTTAGTTGGAAGAGAAACTGAGTAACTGAGGGAAAGTATTTCGGAAAAGTCAGTTTCTTCTCTATTATAAGAGAACTCAACTGAAGAAACAGATACCAGTTAGTCCGCATCCTAGCCCTTATCCTATCATATTCTATATCCTATCGTGTTCTATCTACCCCTTCCGAAAACCTCTTCATTCCGTTCTACTCACCATCAGCATTCTGCATTCCATAAAGAAAGAGTCGAGACAGAACCTAAATCTAAATCAAATGGGCTAAAGTATATAAATTATAAGGGGTAAAGAGTCGGAAGAGAAACTGGGTAACTGAGGGAAAGTATTTCCGAAAAGTCAGCTTCTTCTCTATTAATAGATCAACTCAATATTGCGCTGTCGTTTCCCGATTCCAGTTAGCCCGTATCCCAGCCATTATCCTATCACATTCTATATCCTATCATGTTCTATCTACCCCTTCCGAAAACCTCTACATTCTGTTCTACTCACCATCAACATTCTGCATCCAAAGCGTTTCGCTGGCATTGTTCATATCAGTGACATATGTCACTGGGAATATCCACTTGAGATGCGGCGCAGCCTTGTGCTTGCTGGCATGGGTGGGTGGCACAGTGCTGGGCATGTCGGTGGCATTCACAGTCGTCTGGTTGTAGTTGTTGCCATCGTAGGACTCATCGTGTATGGCCAGGAAGTCGGCTGGCTTGAATGGCCGTTGCGAGATGGATATGCTGTTGCCCATTTTGGTGACGGTGAGCAGCGGAAAACCTGGCTGGTGCGTCCACAATGTCATCATGTCTTTGATATTCTTGGAACCGTTTGCCTTCTTGGTGCATATGGTCCAGAGATCTGTGGGCTCGGCGGTCTTGAAGCGATTCAGCTTCAGGAAGGTGCCTAGGCAGCCGCGAAAGCGATCCTCGCCAATGGCCGTGTGCAGCATGGAGAAAATGGCCGCCGTCTTCTGGACAAAGAACTCTTCGTTGTTGCCATCGTGGCGAGTGCCGTTCATAATGCTGTCCCAGCCCTGAATGGCATCAATGTCCAGGGCAGCGGTGGCCATCTTCAGCAGATACATCTCGCGCAGCGGCCAGCTATCCTGCAGAGGGGCCAGCGCATGGATGCCCAGATATTGAATGAGACCCTCCCACAGCCAGACGTCCTTGAGCACCTTGCGGGAGGTGATGCCTCCGAAGAACTGACGCACCATGGCCTCCGCAATGCGCAGCGCACTGAATTGATACTGCTCCGTGGTTATGGAATGGGGATCGGTCAGAAATGATGTCTTCAACGTGACCAGACCCAACGAGGAGATCAAATTGCGATCCAGCGAGGGCAACGCCACAAAGTCCACCTTGGTCAGGGGATAGCTGATGTCCAGCCAGGTCTGCAGATACTCCAGCACATCTCGCGACGTATGCAGAATGAAGGAGGAGCGTGGCAGTAAGTCCCTTGGTGCATAGAAGGTGTACGAGGGAGCGCGTTTAATGGAAGAGCCTGTCGACTGCGATAAGGATGTCAGATTCGAGGGCTTCCCATTGCCATTGATAATCACAGGCAGCGATGTGGTCGTCGTGGTGCTCACATTGTGGAAGGGCGTCAGGTTCACATTCAGCGAGTGCGTCAAGGCAGTAATGTTGCGTACGGGCGGATTTTTGCTCTTCTGCGTGTAGTTGTTCAGCTGAGATGGTTTCTTGCCGCCGCCAGCGCTAGGTGGCGCCACTGTTGTGGGTATATACGCAGCCGAGGGCTGCAGCGATTCGCGCTGAAAATCGCTCACCACCCAGGCAACAGCATCAGCAGGCAGTGGAGGCGTTTCAATAAAGTCATCTCTCAACTAGAAAAGGGATTTCGATAGAGAAGTTTTCCTAGACTTCCTCAAGAGTTTACTTACCAGTCCTGTGCCCATATAGAAGCCCACATCCTCTGTCGTATGAACTATCGAATTGGATAGACCTATGTGGAAGCGATCACGGAAAACAGAGACACGGAAGGGTGCACGCACATGCGGCTCATCGAAACACGGAAAGGCGCGTCGTGCTCCATTCGGCCTAAAGACTGTGGCTGCCAGCAAACTGTAAAGAGTTGTTTGGTGAACATTTGGCAATAAATCAGAACTGAAAGCTGAACTAAAAGGAGATAATGACAATAACCATCAGATATAAAATTTCGGAGAAATTTCCATTTTTGCTAAGCTCTTTGCATGCTTTCCGAATGCTCTTTCGAGCCTCGTTTGTCCTTTTTGACTAACTTAATAAATCTTTAGGTCTTACCGATCCCGTCCATTGAAGCTCTCATATTGATCCACATAGAAGCCCTCCGGCTCGGGATTCAGCTTGGAATACCAGCGCAGGTTAAGCGTGTAATTCGATTTCTTCTTGAGTTTCTCCTTGACTTCAATGTAGAATTGCTGTCGTGGCGGGAATTCCAGTACCTTGATTATCTTCAAGGCATACCCCTTGGGTCCGGGCGTAACCAGTGCCTGTGCGTGAAATGCAATTAGTTAGGACTATGCTAATTGGCCGCAATGGCAGCTCACCTTCTCGGTTACATTCAGATCCTGTATGTGCAGCACAATAAAGTTGGTCTCCTTCTCGATGAACAGATCGATAGTCACTTGACCTGAATGAGCCAATGGGCAGGGTAAATAATTGCATTAGGAGCAGAGCTAATGAGTCGAACGGTCTCTGTCTCTCACCTTTCACGTCCAGCGTTGTGAGATTGGGATGTATTGTGACCACATAGCGCATGGGTCGGACGCTAGTGGGCAGCATCTTTTCGAGCCAGGGAAAGGGCTCCCCATTCGTTGCAATCGGATTGAAGGGCTGTGTGTTGTTTTCTTCATCCGTTTCATAGCCAGTCGTCGTTTTCGCCGCACAGGAACAGTCTGCAAAGGTCATACACACAAACGCAACGTTCAAATACAATGGCTCAAGTGGGCAGGTGGAATGGCAATGGATGGACGGGGAAGAGTTTTATATATTATATGGCTTTGGGGATTTGTGGCTAAGCACATTGATGCTTGTTGTTAATCAACTGCGTTTTACACAATTAACAAAGAGAACAAAACTGAAACTGAAAACGTGGCGGCTAGGATTAAGAACAAAGGTGAAAATAATAAGTCAAGAAAATAAAGAAAATACGAATAATACGAAAATCAAATAATATAAAGCTAGCATAGCAAATCGTTTGACTAGCAGAGGAGTTACTGGTTATGTTTCACGGGGGTTCGCTAGCACATCTAAATATCATCATCATAAATATTAGCAAGGAAAAACTCTTTTTATAAAAGAAATCTTAAAAAAAGTTATTAAAGAGCAACGCATGAGCAAGATTGATTGAGAGCGGCGAAAACATGATTTAATTTATATTTTTCATGAATTTTAAATGAGTTTTAAATTTTATATATATATTATACATTTTTTTTATTTTTAATCTTAAATTTCTTATTTTTTAATGTTTGCAGGATATTGATATTATTTATAAATCTGTACAAGTCAGAAAATAATTAATATTATTTTTCTTAGTTAATTAATATTCGTTTCAGTTATTGTAATTGCTTTTGAATTATATATATTTAATTTAGTTTTATTTTTATTTATTAAAATTTTTGTTTTATTATTTTTGTAAATACTTTTGAGATTTATGATTTTTTTTTTTATAATATTATTTTTAGTTTTCAAATATTTCTATTATAATTAAAAAGAAATTGAATATAAAAAAATTTTATTTTGAGCCTATAAATAAGGAAATTAGGAAAGAAAGATCGATTCTCAATCAAATTTTCGTATCCTATAGATTTTTTTATTGCTCTAAGAATGAAGTTAAAGTTTTAAAGTGTCCATATTTTGCTTGTCTTGCAGCCATTTTCTTGTCTGAGTACTTCTATGTTAAATGTATATAGGTAATATCATGAATCTTATGTTTATGATATAACAAAATTCTATAGACTAAATCTACAACTGCATATAATATATAGTAAATATTATATTCCAAAAAACTAGTTAAATATAAATTAAAAAACGATACATATAAAATTCGCTAAAATTAAAATTTGAAAAACTTACTTAATCAGTAAAAGTTATAAAGATTTCAAAACTCTACACAGATTACGAGCAAACAATGTAAATTTCGAGAGAGAGTTCGATGAGTTGATTTTTCGATGAATATAGAAAGATTTTGAAAATTTGAAAACAATTTCAAATGAATCAAATGCTATAGGTAGGGGAACATATAGATAAGGTATTATAGGTACAACAAGTGGATGACAGCAACATGCCGACAGATTAGCTATATAGATATATATTATGGGAATGCTATATATAAAGATATATTTGGACTATTTGTTGAGTGTTAGTTACCAGTTAGTTAGAAGAAGTGGGTTTTGGAAAAATTTGTTACTCACATTTTTACCAATCAAACAAGCATTTAAGAGAAGTTTTCATAAATATATAATAATATATTGTGTGTATTTTTTTTTTTTTTTGTAATATTTTTTACCAAAGAATACAAAGAAACAACAGTATGAAAAGAAAACGGTAAACAAATTATGTATACATATTTATAAATATATATTTTATATATATGTAGAAGACGTACGAGTATTTCAAATTTGATTAAATATTTGGTATTTTTATGAAATTAATAAAAGGAAATGTGGGCATTTTTAGTACTTTTTTTTTTGCCACACTGCATTAATTAATTAAGTGTTGTGTAGAGCTTTCGTGGAACCTGCTTACATTGTCTAGCTCTTTCCCTTTATAAAGCCACAAACACGCACACACACAAACACACACACACACTCACTCACTCACTCATAGACAGTCACACAGCGACACACATGCATAGCATGGCATGGCATGGCATGGCTTGGGTCCGTAATGCAATTAGCCTTCAATGCATTTAGCCCCATTAAGTATGCAACACAAGGTTTATATTTGTACTTTGCATACATTTTGCAACGTAATATGCAACACGGGGAGTCGATGCATCAATATGGAAGAACTCCTCTCCTGCCACACACCGCAGACAGCTGCAGCGAGGCATTCGCTTGGGTCAGATATTATAATGGTATTTGGTTAGGGCTAATACTATTAGTAAGCATATTACATACAACATGCTGCGACTATGTCAAGAGGCAGGGCATGGCATGAGCGGATGCAGCTCTCCTTTGCTTTGCGTTGCTCTGCTCGATTCTGTTCGGGCTGCATCCTTCATTAGCCTAATGCTACGCTAAGGAGAATAATATGTAGTTTGTCGCAGCTGACTAGCTCGCCTAATGATAAAGCGTATTGTGAAAATACTTTGCCTAATGGTATTACATATTTCATTAAAAATAAGCAAACTTTAAATTCATGTTTGGAGTTAAAGCGGTTTTCGATAGGCAAAGTGAGAAAAGTGGAAAGCTTGTTCGGGTCGCATATTAAAGTAAATTTTTAAATAAAATATCATCGGGAATGGAATGCTACGGTAAAGCTTACTTATTTTATAATTGGGCAAAATCAAAATTGAATAAAACTCAGTTTTGTCGATGATTGCAAGGAATATTATTTCAAAGACAAGTCAATCAAGTCATTTATAAAAACTAAATTAAATTTAAAACAATTTTTATTCTTTATTAAAAATATTGTCGGCTTTCATAGGCTGACTTTCTGCAGCATTCTGTATAGATTTAACCTTAAATGCAAATTTAAGTACGATTCCAGTTAATCTATATATAAGTTCATATCATTGACTCTATTGCAGATATAGGTATATACCTTCAACTGATAAGAAGTCTGTAGAAGTTGATTCTTAGAGTCCTAGGCGTGAACTGCTTGTTTTTGGCTTTGGATTAAAGCCAAGTTATTATATAGACATAAGCATATACGATTGATCAGAATATTTAGACTCTGTTTGTAGACTCAAAATGTATGTTAAAGAGCTCTATAAATTCATGTAGGTCTATAATAGTAATAACAATTGTATTATCAGTTATAATCAGCTTTTAGTTATTGTAATAAAAGCTCATTTAAATTATCTCTCTCTTCTACACGAGTACCTTTTCCACTTGCACAAAAATAATACAATGTCTATTATAGAACATATGAAAAGCAGTTCTCCCTGTTTGCAAACATATCCTGCGAAAAAAGGGGGAACAACGAGAGCTTTTGTCCTTGTTGTTTATTGTGGTAATGAAATAAAAAAATTTAAAAAAAAAGAAGGAAACAAAAGAAAGCAAAGAAATGCAACCGAAAGGCAAATATATATATATGTACAATGGAGCCTACCATTTTGGGGTCCGGCGTAGGCAATGATAATGGCCGTCAGCAGCAGGGATCCAAGGACGATGCCGGCAACGAGAAGGGCGCGACGTTGCGAGCAGACGGCGACTCCGGTGCGCGTCTGGCGGCCGCCGCTCGATTCGCCACCTGGTAAATGTAATTAACAAACAGGTAAAACAGAGTGTGAGAGATTGCGTATGTGTGTATGCATGTGTGTGTGCAGTAGTCATATTAAATGATGTCAATATTTGTACGCGAAATGTTTGCATTGCGCCCACTGTTTAACGAGACAAGTTGAATGATTGGCTGAAGAGCTGCAAGAGTCAGTTCGATTGAACGAGACATTACGATTTTAGCTCAGAACTTTGTGAGTGAACAATAAACAAAGCATTTAAACTTCGTGCTCACTTATTCATTTGATCAATTAATGATTCGGTTTGTTCAAGAGCATATGAACGACTTGTTCCATTCAGCTGCCTATCGATAGCTCGCTCAGACGCTGTTGAGTTAATGAACTAGCGAATATCGATAGTGCGTATTAAACGAACTATTAATAAGATTCAATTGGATGTTGGTTCACATACACAAGTAAATATACATATTAACGAAATAAAATAGTAACAATTTAATATGATTTGATGATCCCGTGTTCTTTACCTGATAGAAATGCACAATCATCTAAGTCCGGATCATTTGTCATTTCGATGCGCTCGCGCCGCCAAATTTTCGAACCTTTACGACCACCGCCAACGACCGAAATCTTAACGGGGCCGATATCTTTTTGTTTTCCGGCCAATACGTCAACTTAAATGCGTTGCTAAGACGCCGCGATTTTCAGTTATATATATATACAAACAATATACTATGTTATATTAACAAAGGACCTATTCACTTAGATTGAAAAAATAAGTAAATTAATAAAATCACAATTTGATGTGCCTTGCGCTTTGCACAGTTTTCTTCAATTTCTTTTCCTTTGCCTCCAGCCAGCCAAGCCACGTGCTCTCCTCATACATATTTTATGTTTTAGTCATGTTTATGAAGTCAACTTTGAATATTCGAAATTCGAATTTGACAGAGCCGAAGAGCGGAAGCACTCTCAGCAGCGCGACGAGTTGATAATCTGACGGACAAATAATCGTAATTTATGCGGCCCTCTTCAAAAAGCGCATAAAAAAAAAAAAAAAGAGAGAAAGGTGAACAGCAAAATATCTGAGTCGAATTTTCCACCCGCATTACTTAGTTTCAGGCTGCAAAGGGTCTGTTAGCTCTGTTATGGAATATATGTGACATAGAAGTTGATCTTTTATATTTGTATATGTTACTTTCAATGAATAATCAACTTGTTTGCAAATAATATTCATATTGATTAAATCCTATAGCTGCCATAGGCCAAAATTTAGCATGTATAAAAAGTTTGATCTATTCAAAGTTTTCGATATTTCATCATGCATATTTATATAAAAACAGAATCTGTATGAATATATTATAATAATTATAATTCAAAATTAGTTTTGAATAATAGATTTGCATTATTTCCGTATTATTCTCTGGAATAAATTTCTGTTTCATATGCTTATATCTACGGTTCCTTGAAACTAAAATTATAATAGAATATTTCGTCTTCGGTGCGTTGCCTTGACTTTCTTCGCTTCTTTTTGGGCCAGGCGCCAAATGTTGCCGCCCTTCCGGTCTCGCCGGCTCGCCCCTACCCCTGCCACTCCCCCGGACGGTATCCCGTCTAGTCATTCGCTTCGTCTGAGCCGGCAGCCACGCTCGTAACGTTGTCTGCGTCTGCAGTTTTTTGGATGTTGCTCACAATTTCAATGTCGCATTGAATTAGTGAAAAGCGCTTTCAACGCCCAAAAAGCAACCCCCAAAAAATATTGGATGCTGTGTGGGTGTGTGCGTGTGTGTGTGTGTGAGTGTATTTGACTCTATAGTCTGCCTTTGAGCAGCACTTGAAGTTCAAGTTGAGCATACTTAGCGAATTTTATGCGGTTTAGGCCTGGGCAATAATAAAGTAAATATGATACGGTTTATTTTGATGCAATTTCGCTTCAATATACCGCTATTTCCTTTGAGAATCGCATAGAGATAGTGAAAATCAATAGTGAACGTATTACTCATTTTGAAATGCATGCATTTATCAGCTGATAAGATTCTATAGAATCAATAAACTCTCTGATACGAATTCGCAATATCAAATTGCTTTCACTTGATTAGATTCGAGCAGTCTCGAGGGCTAATAGAAAATCGGTTTTAAATTGTAATTATGTTTTGGAACAGCTAGTATATTTGTATATAATAAAACAATTTACAAATTATATTAAATGCAACTTCTAACAGCTACATAGCATTCATAAGATTTCGTATTCATTCATTTAACATAGGTCTGTTATTTCATCAAGTTTATATGCTTTCGATAATTAAAGTGTTTTTAAAAAAATGTTTCGAAACTAGTTTTAGTGCTCGCTAGTGTTTATATTGTCAGGCTTGTAATGCCTTGCTACGCCTGTTATAGTCTCTGGCATTACAAGGTTAACAACTATGCAAAGACAATAACAATAATTGTATTGCTTAGGCAGGCGCCTGCTGCATTTGTTTACATTTGCATGCATGTTATTATCTTGCATTTGTTGTTGCTCGCGCGACGCACATTGGAAACAAAACTTTGAGACACGCGTCACACGAGTGAATGAGACAGGGAGTGAGGGCGGCGAGTGAGCGAGTGAGTGACTGAGCGTGAGAGCGCCAAGAGTGTAGCAGCTGGAACGCTCAGAGAGACACAAAGAGAGAGTACGCGTGAGAGCATGCAAGAGAGCGAGAGCAGCACATTTGACTCTTCTATGGCGCTCGCATTGGAATCTGTGTTTTGAAAATGAAATGTCAAAATGCAAAGCTCAACAGCGCGCATTTCCTCACATGCGTCAATTGGGCATGTGTGTGAGTGTGAGTCGGAGAGTATAAGTGAATTTCCTGCTTTGTCTTAGCTTTGATAATGCGGCGTTTTTCTTTAGCGAGAAACGAGCGCGTTTCTGAGTGCTTTCTGAATGCGCGTATATATGTCAATAGTGCGCTTTCCAGTCCAATTCGTTTTTTTTTCGCGTTTTGCTTTTGCTTTTGCTTTTCTTTTATTTATTTATTTTTTTTTGTAGCTGGTCCCGTTTTTGTTTGCCACTTGACTGAATTGGCGAGTGCATTTGCCTACCAAGCGGCAGCGGCAGTGACTGAAGCAGCGGCAGCGGCAGCGGCAGCGGCTATTTCTCTCTGTTGTTGGCAGTAAAAATTAATTCGGACATTTGAGACGGACGTCCATGAGCTATATAATAGTTTCAACGTGTGTACATATTTGCTTTGGCTTGCTGTCGTTGTTGTTGCCACTGGACTTGGCTGGCGGTTAAAGGTCAAAATAGCAACACTTAATCAATGCAAGTGAGGCGCTCATTAAGCCAACACGAATTTATTCATTTGGCCCAATTTGGCTTTTCTATTGCTATATTTGACTATCAATGTATTGAATTCACGCATTTCACTCGAAGTACCGTTCGATTTCCGTTAGCGAACTGAATTTGTTGTCAACTTTGTCGTCACAACTTTGACTAATTAGTAATTAGCTTTAATTAACAAAAAGCCGACAGAAATTGATTCGATTCTACGATTGCCTTTTGTCTGACTTTTCTGCTTTGCTTTGCTTCTTTCTTATGTTTCTTTTTGCATTTCTTCACTTTTTTTTTTTTTTTTTGGCAATTTTTATGCTCTTTTCGTTATAGACACGCACAGTGGGTAGAGGGCAGTGTGTAAAGGCAGCACGCGACTCATCTGTGTGGAAGTGTGAGTGACTGTGTATGTGTGTGTGTGTGAGTGCGTATTTCTATAGGTGTGCGCGTGTGTGTGTGTATGAGGAGTTTCTTTTTTGATTTTTGTCAACACGAGCTTTCGTTCGAATGGTTTCGTTTGTTTGCTACGCGCTTTCTGATGCGTTTGATTGCGCGTACATTTTCCAACTGGATGCTGTTGTGGCTCGCCGTCGCGTCTCCGGCAACGAAAAGAACTTTTGCAGCAACCCCTCTGGTCGGGCAGTCTACGCCCACCCCTCCGCGTCCCGCACAGCTGTGCAGCGCATGTCCATGCGCTCTCGCAAGCTCCCACTCTCACTCTCTTTGGCACACACACACACACACACTCTCTCTCTCTCTAGGCATTGCTGCCGCTATTTTGCCATTTTTGACTCTCACCTGCAAAAATGAAAATGAAATTTCTAGTGGGTCCTTTTCGCCGGTCCCTTTTTGGCCAACAAGCTACATAAATAGTGGAGTGTTTTGGTGTTGCCAGGCAGATCGGAATCAGCAGAAGGCATGCTGCAACCCTTAAGCACCACCCTCCAGCAGCCTCCCTGCGCCCCAGACATCACATCACAGATATATATAGATGTGTGTGTGTGTGTTGTTTCTCCCCAATATGCATTCAGTTATTTTGTCTAGTTGTTGTTGCTGCTGCTGCTGCTGCTGCTTCTTTATCTTGCTTTTAGTCAAAGGTTCAATCGGCAAACAGTTCCTGTTGCCGCTTGATTAAGGGTTGGTTTCTGCTTACATTTATCGCGGCCATATACGACACGAGATTTACGAGCGCACGTATTGATGCTGCCTTCATTTTTTTATTGCCTACTTCGAGGCGCCGCTGACAAGCAAAACACACTCATTCGCATCTAATGGGTCTGCAACGGCGGCTGAAAATCATTTTGCCAAAATTTGTCAAATATTTCCTCTAAATTGCATTGACAATGATCACATAAACATTGTTATAGTAGTTCATATTGCTGTGACAAAAAATACATCCATTTGAATTCACAGAAAATCTAGAAACTCTTTAAAGCTTATTTCTCATGAATATTTATTTATGCATTCAAAGTAAAGGCGTTATTTTAAGCTGATAAATGTTTGCTGAACTGAAGTTAATCATTACATTCGTTCGATTACATCAAAAATCAAATTTTCTAATCAGCGCAAATCAAAGTTCTCAGTTTGAAGCCTTGCCTATGGTTGCTGCAACATTTTCAACTCAATTAGTTCACCTAGTGCCTTTTCTGGTTTCGGCTCTAATTTGATTTGTACGCTGAGCCGCAAACAAAGTCGTAGGTACTTGCACTGCCCTTTGCGGTGAGCTCAAAAAAGTTAAGCGTAAACAAAGTGTAAAAAACTTTTCGAATTGATGAAAACAGTAAAACTTTTTTTTTTTTTTATATATATATACATATATATTTTGGGCGCAACGCCAGGTCACGAAAAGTTTGAGGGCAACCCGACTCGAACGTCAAGCTTAACTCAATGAAATCTTTGTCACGTCACCCTGTCGCCCTGTCGCCCTGTCGCTCGTGCAGCCATAGAGTTTAAAGACGGATGTGCAAATGGCACACAGAGCGTGTTCATTAGCAAATTGTCTTTCAGCCATAGCCGAACTGAAAGTGCCAACGAGGCAATTTTTAGCCATCGACTGTGGAAAGTCGTTACTGCGTGCATTTCAATTTCCAATTCCTAGGCTTTTTCTGTTCAATTGTAATCGTCAGCTAGCATTTGCCTCGCATTGTTCTGACGCTTATTTAACGCAATTCTGTGGTTGTCATCAACAGCGTACAGTGGGATATTTTGAACTGTTAATAAGCAAATTGATGAAGCTTGCAATGTTATAATGGTTAAGATAGTTGAGAGAGCTGTCTAAATTGTATAGCAAGAGTCTGGTATATGCTATATATGATAGACATTAGACGTCTGCATGAATGCATTCAAATGGGCAAATGAATCATTCATTATAAAAGGCTGTACACCTTTTTTGGCAGTAAATGTTGTACAGATATTCTGTACAGTGCTATGCTGTAAGAAATGAATGTATTCTTGCAGACCTGTAATAGGCATATGCATATTACTATATATATTAAAATATATTATTCTAAAAGCAAATCTCAGCTGTGAGCAATATAAATAAAGAGAAAGTCTCTGTTGAATATGAATGCTTAGCTACTTGCATTAATGAGCAACCTGTGATGATTTTTTATGTCATGCCCTTCTCAATATTTATACTGAAATTGATCTTTAAACTTTTCCATAATATATTATAATAAAAGTATTTTATCAATAGAGTTCCTCACTTTTTTTTCTTCTTTTTTTGAGTTTACATGAAAACTTGCATGAATCATGCCATGCACTTCTTAATATTTATACTGAAATTGATCTTTAAACTTTTCTATAATATATTATAATAAAAGTATTTTATCAATTGAGTTCTTCAACTACGACGATTTTTGCTCTCTTTTTGAAGTCTTTAGCTGAATTGAATCAATTTTTCCAAAATCTCTTTACTGTTGCTCAGCTCATCTGAGTTTACATGAAAAATTGCATGAATCATCCCATGGTACAGCGTGTCCAGTATTAAGTATTTGCTGTCGCATGCAAATTTACAACCCACAAGTTGTGAAGAGCGCACAGATGAATGCCATGTGTGCGTGTGTGTATGTGTTTGAGTGTGCCTGTATGTGTGTGTGAGCTTCCCATTTCAAGGGCCTTTGGCGCTCAACGCTGTACAGCGGCTACAAGTGTCTGTAATAGAGAGTGTGCTCTGCTCCCCTCTGGGCATCAAATCGAAATGTGGTGGTTAAATAATCGCTGTTTATGAAACAATCAATAAATTTAAGCTGCTGCGATGGCTGTTACTGCGTCATGTGGTAGCTACTGCTACAGGCATTTATATGCTTCCACACACACACACACACACACACACACACACACATACGCACATTCACAATGCAAAAACTTGAGAACTTTTGCTACCAAGGGTTGAGCTGGTGCTCGGACCGAGTCTTGAAACTCTTAATTGCTCGATTAAGTGCTTGTTAATCTCTTCATGACTCTCAGCTAAACGTTAGGAAAACAACAAAAGAAACCAAAATGGACTGGAAGTCATCGAATCAATCTTCAATGATTTCAAAGATTGATTCAAATACTTTTCTCGCAAATGTTATGAACCTAAGCTTAGAGTAGACTAATAGAGCAGTAAATATAATGGAAGATATATGTAGATATGTCTATAAGAACTGTTTGACAAGATGATTTTCAGTATTTGTATGTGATAGTCAAGCAAACATCTCTATCTCTTATGCTCTTTGAGTTATATACATAGTTGTCAATATCAATCTGTATTTATACTCTGTTCCCAAAGGGAAAAAGAGTATATTGGGTTTGTGCAATGTCCGTCTTGCTGTCCGTCCGTCTGCCCGTATGAACGCAATATTTTTCGGCGCTATAAGAGCTAGAGACTTGAAATTTGGAACATTTAGAAATTTTCCCGATCTGCTCACTACTGGCGTGGCAAATCGAAAAGCTCTTGCGCCCATAGGCCAGTAATCATACTAGTTTTATTAGAGAAATAGTCTGAGCTATCATAAATGTAGTTTCTAAATTAAATATATTATGATAAATGTAATTTCTATCATGACTACAAAGGCTGAGGCATATATGAGGCAGGACTTCAAATGTTCCTTAGTTGATTTCAATATCTGTCTGATTTGATTGATTCTTATAATCATTGAGTTATACCAAATTAAAATATAAAAAAATAAATAAATAAATATTATTAAAACATATTCATAACATACATAAATACAACATGATATCGTTTGTTCTTAATCCAGCTTTAACATTCTGTGTGACCTTCAGCTTCAGCCATTAATTGAACAGAAAATCGATTAATTTTAATATGAGAGTAATAATTCCGAGGTATTAATTTACCAAAGAGCTTTCTGGCAACAAAAGGAAATCTAATAATAATTGCGCGCTGCTGAGGGCTGGCCCAACGCTTTTCCGAACCATTTGCCGCATGACCACGAAATGCTTTACTTCATTTCACATTTTCATTTAATTTTCATCTCTTTCAAGAGCTGAGCACTTGCATGTAGAGCAGTCTCTGCTCAATTTGCAAAATGTTCAATGAATTAATTGGCAGCTTGTGTTGAAGCAGCTCTCCAAGGTGCGCCTGACTGGGTGCGTGGCATGCAACAAGACCGCAAACATAAATGGAAAACTAATTGTGCAGAAAATGCAAATGCAGATGGAAAATGCAAAAAAAAGTGAAGCAAAACGAATGCCAGCCAGCAAAAGGGTTTCAAGTACTGCGAAAAGTGGGCTACGGTAGCTGCTGTCATTGTTATTTCCTGACTGATGGACAAACGGACGGACTTGGGAACAGACGAGCGTACAGAGTTGGCTTTTGCGCGTTGCATTTGCCACATTTTCCATTTCCCCTAATTACGTAGGCCGCCTTGGGGGTACGCTCAAGCTGTGCGCATTGTGGCTGCAATGCATTGTTTATGTATTGGTGTGTGTGTGTGTGTGCCATTTGGCAAACAATATTTGCTGCAACAATTTGGTTGCATTTGCGGCGCATCGCATCGCATCGCCTTGCTTTGCCAGCTTCCTGCTCGCAGTGCTTCAAGTGGCCTGACCCAAAAACACATTTCATCCATTTCTATATGTCTTTACTTTCACTCACACTCACACACACACGCACACACACACACACACACACACACACACACACACACACGTACACATAGAGCATTGTTGTTAGCCCCATTTTCCAGTTTTATTTTACTTCATTTTTTTTCCATTTTTTTTTACCGGGATGCGCAGGAATTCTTTATTTAAGTCAAGTTGCTTCAAGTCTATGTGTGTGTGTGTGTGTGTGTGAGCCCATTCAGAATGCAATCAACATCAACATCAACGCATCCTGCAATTATCAACGTTGGCAGCAGGCGCGACAACCATCGACAGCTGCCACAAGCTCTCTCTCTCTCTCTCTCTCTCTCTCTCTCTCTCTCTCTGTTTCGCTCTGCCTCCCTGACCCTTTCTCTGTCTCTTTCTTCTGCTGCTCACACTTGCTGCGCTCGTCTGTTGCATGCCACAAGCCGTGTCTTAGTTGAAAGGTAAACACTGATGCTACTCCTGCTGCTGCTGCTGCTGCTGCCTCTGGCTCGAGTCATTCGAGTGGTGCTTACTCCAGTTTATGCATCCTTAATTGCAACACATGCATCCTGCTCCCGTGACACTGATTGTTGCACCACCAAAGGCAAAAGACAATTTTCTTCTGTGGCACACTTTAGGCGTTGCCTTGACGTGCACAAGAGTCAGCGATTCGTTCAACAGATAACACCAAATTGGGCTCACGGGCTCTTATCGAACATATGCGCCCAGGCAGCTGTTTGTTTGCCTGCTTCTCCAAGCTTTCGCTTCGAATCTCAGCTGCATAAATTATTAATCGTTTAATGTGTTTTCCAAGACAGCCACAAATTGTCACACATATCATTAACTATACATGTTGCACGTTGCACGTTGCATATGAATATGAATGTGAATCTGAATATACCATTTGCATAGTAAATATTTAGATGAATAATGTGAGCTTTGTGTGCTGACGTCAAAGGATAAGTTTTGCATATATGTATATTTAAGTGAATTTTCGATTAGTTCTTCTCTCTGCATTGATTAGGCTGCATTGGATCAGTTCCTAGACTGCCTAATAAGTAAAGAAGTAAAGTTTTACGATGGACAGAACTCAGTTAGGCTATCTCCCAAGCTGTAGTAAGTTTTTTCGATAAAAAAAACTCTAAAAATCTATAAAATTCTCTTTTGATACAAACAGCGTGCTTAAGGCTAAATATTTTTTTATTTAATTCTTAATATTTATTTTTAAAAGATTTAATTAGCAATTTAATAAATATTGTACTAAAATAAATGCTAGCAATTCGAGTTAATTTAGACTTGAATCTTGAAGACTTAAAGACTTCTCTCGATTTAAGGGAAATGGAAGCAATTAGAATGTTGAGCAAATTGCTTTTAGTAAATTATTAATTTCCAACTCGCTTTTCTTAATTGCATTACAAATTTGAGCAGCGAAAGATTAGTGAAATAAAGCAAGCTTGCTTTTAGGTTTTTATACCCTGAGCCCATTGAAAATGGGAAATCGGGGTATAATGGTTTTTGTAGCTTAAAATTGTTTTAAATACTTATTGAATTGAGCATTAATAAGCTTTGGTACTTTATAACAAATACTAATAAAATTTTCAACAATTAAATTTCAAATTGAATAATCCTATCGAAGGCACGAGGCTTGTTGAGACGGCAGATTAGATTGAATATTTCCACATTTATGCTCATAACCTAGGCAACTGCTGAAGTACTCATAGCCAAAGTTTTGCTTAGTCAAACTATATATGTATGTATACTCAAATGGATATACATATATACATACATATAAGTCGTAGCGTTAAAATGATTGTTCTGGCCTTCCGTTATAAGCTTGCCTAATGACGAGTTCTTGCTGTCGCCGTTTTCTATGACCAAAACGTCTTTCTTTCTCAACCAACTCTGATTGACTGCTCCTTTTCAGCTCGCCTGTCAAACTGCCTCTTGGTTGTATATTCTCGTTCATCAATATCATAATCAATATCATAGCAAGTCAGTGCGAAGCACATAGCCCTCTCGCTCTCACTCTGCGACATCAGAGCACACGTTTATCAACAGCTATGGTTGTCTATGGTTGTTTCTAATGACACATCCTTTAATTGTCACTAAAATGCTAACTCATTCGAGTAGCGCTAGTTGGCAGTTTCTCTTTAATACTACTGCAACTGTCAATCACAACATCATAATGTCACACCGATACGACATATACACGTATACAAATATAGGAATCTTCATGTATATCTAAGCACTACTGAAAAGTTTAATATTTTGATTTATTTCTATCATCTTAAGGCCCATCTACCTGGACATATTTTCTACTCTAGCTAAAGTCCTTTTAAGGCTGACTTCACTTCAGTACTTTCAAAGCACTTCCCGAGGCAATTAACAGCAGTTAAGGTAAACACTTAGCTCATATTTGAAAGCAAGTAGAAGATTACGAAATACTCAGCAGAATTATCGTATTTCAGTTTAAAGTCTGTGCACAACATAATCCGCATTTAATATTCCTCAGGGTACATTTTCTAAGATCATCATTCACACCAGACACACACACACAGACGCACTACATAAATAAACACAAGTTCGTATTTCAAATGGCTAAAAGAAAATGAAACAAAAACTGAGAATTCAAAATGTCGGAAATCTGAGCTGAACTGCAGGCGACGTGCCCGGCTGCAAATGTCCGTCTGAATGCCCCATTCTCAGGGCAGACGGGGCCAGTTGGGCGATGCGGTGGCATCTTTGAGAGAGAGAGAGCATCATGCAGCATGCTGCACAAATGCCGCCAAGTCGCCGCAAGCAAAACGAAACACACAAAAAAAAAAATGAAATATGAGACAATTGTGGTCTATAATAAAAATGTAAAAAGTACACCAAATATGTGATAGAGAAAGCAGGAGCGAAGAGCGTGGCTTGAATACTCTGCAACGTCATTTAGTAATTGGGAATAGAGAGATATGAATAAATTGTTCAAAATGCAGAGTTTTTCATGGGAAAAGTAAAGTTTGCATTTATAGCTTAGATGACAACTATAGATGAAGTTGAAGATATCTAAATTGAAGAGAACTTTTGAACAGTTATTATACAGTGGTTCACAGCTTATTTCAACCAGCACCTTAAAAAAACTAAAAACTGCATTGGTTGAGGAATGGGAAAAAATTACTCCAGAAGTCACCAAAAAGTTGGTGGAATCTATCCCAAAAAGGCTTAAAATGGTAGTTAACCAAAAGGGTGGTCACACCAAGTACTAATTTGTTGTTATTTGAAGTTATTATAATGTTAAATAATGTTATTTCATAAGTGGTTGAAATAAGCTGTGGAACTTTCTTGGTCTCATTTTTTAGTTTTTAAACATTATTAAATAATGAAAAAATATTTAAAAAATAAATGAATTGATTTTATAATAGTTAAAACATCACACTAACAATCTGCGTTTAAATTTTTGGGATATTGCCAATAGTTTAGATTTTATAGCCCAGCAAACTTTTTTTAAGGTGCTGGTTGAAATAAGCTGTGAACCACTGTATATACTTGTGTATAGTATAGCAGATAGAGCTCGAGAAGAGAGTGAGAAGTCACTCTGATGACAGCGATTACTCAGAGTGCCTTCTTTTTTTACATCATCTTCGCACGCTCTTCCAATTTGATCTCCCCTACTGCCCCAAAACCATCTAATTACGGTAAGCATATGGAAAATCCTTGCACAAACTGCAACAGTCTAGCCCCAGCTCAGCCAGCTACAAGGTGGGATGGTTGGATTAATTTACATATATATACATATACAGTACTATATATGCAAATTTTCTATATGCTGTTCAACTAGTTACTATATATAAATATTCAAAGCCTTATGCACTTCAACTAGTATCAACTAATATTGATTTAGGCTAAGCATAAGTTTGATGTATTTGCTTTTGACATCTTGAGTTGCATATTCAAAATGCTTGAGTAAGAATGAAAGAGAATCGCTGACTTAACAGAAGGCGAAGGCAGCTGGCATTCATTATATTTACTTGCGACTGGGCTTGGCTTGGCTGGGTTTGGCTTGGCCGACGGGGCGTATGAGCATATGAAAAACGGTTTCCTGCAGGATACAGAATTAACGCCATGGCGCAGACAAGGTAGACAGGCAACAGGCCTGGCAGGGCAGGGCAGGGCAGGCATTTTGTCTTGCTTATACTTTTTTTTGTATGCTTTTGTTTTGCATTTGGCGTAATTAAGAAAACAACCTGATGGATGCCTACACTGAATGTGAGCGAGTGAGAGGGTGAAAGAGACAGCAGAAGGGCAGCTGCCACCAGGCGTGGCAGCTGCACGCAATTGGCAGCCGACTGTGCTCAAATTATGCATAAGTGCAATTATGCACTTTGCTGCGGGCTTTGCTTTGATCATGTTAAGATGGCTTCGCACAGTGCAGCAGCAATGCAAACAAATTGGGCTGGCTAAGGTTAGAGAGAGAGAGAGCGAAGTAGGTGTTGACTTACCAAAGGTAACGCCATTCGTTTGCTTCTCCTTGTCCTTCTCCTTATCGGTCTTTTCGCCGCCCAACGGCTCCAGCTCGATGCCATCTGTGGTGGCCACTTTGTAGTCCCGTTTCGACATGTTGCCACAGCAGAAGCCACAACATAACATCTGTCCAAATTTGTACGCCTGTGGTTTGAGCGGCGCCGTCGTGAATGGATTTCTGTGGTCAGGTGGGTGCGGCAATTGCTCAAGAATCTCAGATCCCAGATCTCAAAACTCAAAATCTGTGTGCGTCCTTCAGCGATATGTGTATTCAATAGAATGAACTTCTTAAGTACTTGAGTTGGCTAAGTTAATAAAGTCGGTGAGCAGAGTTCGAGATTGTTTTCGTGGTTTTTGTTTAATTGGTTATAAAATTGGTCCAGTTACAGCTGATGAGAGACAATCAATATGTTTTATTCCTAATCGTTGAAACTGAAAAGGATAATTGAAGAGGGAATAAGCAAAAGATTACTTATAAGTAATAATAATTAGTGAAGCACGATTAATCATATGATGTCCATTAATCGAGTATTTTGCTGCGAATTGCAATTTAATTGTATCGCAAAGCGGGGTTCGATTAATCGAAACGCTTACACGCAAAGTAAGTTGGAAGAGACAAAAAAACTTTAATGTAAAGTGTGAAAATATTTTTTTTTATTTATTTGCAAAAAGACAACCAACATGCTTCAGCATTTAAATCTGCTGTTGATATGCTTCGCATCTCCACTAACCATACAACACATAGACTGGACAACTAGAACAAACTTTTTTCACGAAGCAGATTATGATTTCCCGTCCTAGTCATCTTCGTATTTGCTCGGCTCCTTAATTTACTGTTCGGGCAGCGAAAATATAGCAGTTGATATTCAGTTCGCTGCCAGCGCTCGAACGAAATGATTCTATTCTCATATGAAGCACCGCTGTGTGCTATTCTTTCTTTACTCACTCTCTCACTTACTCTCTCTATGCCTCTCATATATACATATATGTATGTACGTATGTGTGTGTACGCAGGCACAAGCCAGCAGCTCACAAAAATTGAAATTTGTCCGCGAGTCGCGATTCGCGACGATCACATCTTCGCTTCTGAATAAGAGTATGCCGAACTCTTAAAAAGGTTTGCCATGCTCATGCAAAATTTTAGTTTTTCGTGATTATTTTTTTTAAGGGTTTGAAAGCGTGGTGTACATAAGCATTCCTTTTTCGCGATGAGCATGCACACACACATTTACAATGTCTTGCTACATGTATGAGCATTTATGTGACTGTGTGCGAAACTACTCTTGCTACCAACAATCAAAGCCAGTTGAAAACACATTTCTGATACATTTTTAAATGCTTCGGGTGGCTCCAAACATATCAAAATGACAAAGTCAATTGTGGAGATGATTGTCGCGGATAATTTGCCATTTTCACACGTTCGAGCTACTGTTCCTGAATTCAACACTAAATAACTAATAATAGCTACTATATTTGTCGATCTTTGTATTTTACTAAATAATTAATTACTACTTTTTTATTAAAAATAAAAATCATTTGATTAATCGATTTTTCCACTTTTGTTCGATTAATTTCCTTTTAAATTTAATCATATGATTCAATAATCGATTATTGAAAATTGTTTGCCATCACTACTTATAATATATATGTACATAGATAAAGAGCTTAACTGAGAGCTAATTTGAATATTCGCTAGACTTTACTCTTTCATTATCTTATACTCTGAACTCATTGTCTACTCAGTGCACACCAATTAATTTACTCTCACACTCTTTTATAATATTTAAGTTAAGCTTTGAAAGAATTGCTTAAAATATATGTAAAATATATTAAGTTTTAGCTGTATGCATATTGACACATTTTAAAATTCTAAAGTCTGGAGACTCGACAAGAAATTACATTGACCAAAGGAGTTCAGATGCCTCAGTTCATATTCTTCAGTCAGACTAGAGTCAGTCATTTATATATAATTGAATAAATTGTTCAGTAAGCTATGAATTACTATCACTGAACACTAAATATTTTGTTTTTGCTGGAAAAAGGATTTCGATGCCCGACATGCTAAGGTAGCAGCAAGATCGTAAGCTCATAATCGAACAGACTAAAGATATAAGTCTGCATGTCTGTCTATCTGTCTGTATGTCTGTATGACTGTATGTCTGCCAGTATGTCCGTCTGTATATGTTTGTCTGTATGTCTGTCTGTATATCTGTCAATATGTCAGTCAGTCTGTCTGTATATATGTACATATGTTTGACCGTATGTCTGTCTGTTTGTATGTCTGTCTGTATGTCTGTCTGTATATCCGTCTGCATGTCCGTCACTATGTCAGTCTGTATGTCCCTCCGTTTGTCTGTCTGTCCGTCTCTATGTTTGACTGAGACCATAGGCATTAAAGGCTTTCAAATCATGTCTAAACTTCTACAGTGCATTACTTTAAATTGATTTCTTGATATAAGATCTTATGCAAATAGCTAAGCATGAGGTTTAAGCTATCTCGCAATCAAAGAGAGTCAACTAGAGTGGTCTTCTCATAAGCTAGTGTTCCACTCTTACTGGCTCATTCCATATTATTGAAACTCTAATCGATCAATCCATTTGCCCGGCATTGAGGCTAAAACTAAAGTATTAAAAGTGCAGCTGCCTTTTAGCTTCTTTCTAATCTCTCATACGGCTGAGTGCAGGCAAAGAAAAAGTTGAAGGTCCGAGGCTATTGACAAAGCCTTGCATATACATATATATTTCAATCTATATTGCTGCTTCAGCGCGACAAGGAGCAAGTTTTGAATAAATTTCGTGAAAAGTTATAAGTCACGTTTAGTTTTTGCACTGCCATGGGAGCCAGATTTCGAGCTGCTGTTGCAGCAGCTTGTGCAATATTTTATGCATTCATAAAATGGTGCCGACTGCTGCAACTTTTTAGATTGCCACAAAACGAGTCTGGCGGCACTTTTCGACCGGTGACGACATTGTTTGGGGTCCAAACAAAACGAACTTTAATAAGAGCACCACTCACTGCCCTGCTTTGTTCCGCCTTGCTCTGCCCTGCTCTGCTCTTAGGCGTTGCTCCTGCCTTCGGGCTGCAGTCCGGCACTTATTGCTTGTCTTAGTTGTGGCACACTCCACGCTCCTTTGTGTGGCAACATAAAAAGGTGCAGGCAACAACAAGAACAAGAGAGCAGAAAAAGGAGCAGTGTTGGCAACAATGAATGTGCGGGGCGATGCATTCGATAGCCTTGGGGCTAGAAATGGTGAGCTGGGCGCAATAATTGCAAGCTGAACTCACAAAGCGCACAACGGGGCGCATACGTAATGCAAATGGCATAAAATATATATAAATATATATGTACATATCGAAGAGCCACACAGTTCAATGCACGACGATGCTAAATGGAGCACGGGTCGAAGAGTCCACGTTGGAAATGTAGTCGAGCGTTAAGCACTCCACTTCGACGGCAGGCAGCACTTGGCACAAAAGTCGATGCGAGCCAATTGTTTTCGGCTGTTTGTTAAAACACAACGTGCCAGAGTCACTTGGCAGAAGGCAACGTTAACGTTTACGTTAACGTGGCAGGCGAGCCAGCAATATGCCGGCAAACCAAAGTACACACAAAAAGCCAAAAACACAAAAGGCAACACAGTCCAAATGAATTCTGCAAACAACACAACGGAAGCTAACAGAGCAACATAATACGAACTGCAAATACGCTTGCCTCTATCAATCTCTCCCCTCTCTCTCTCCCGCTCTCTCTCGCTCTAAAAGTGTCAATTATATGATGAGACAAAGGGAATGCAATAGATGAGAATGGTCTGGAAAAGTTACTACAGAAAATATTGAGCTGGAATCAATATTTGTATATACTTATCATCTGTATATATCTTAAGTTTTTATTTTTAGAGATCGAAGATCTTGATTCTTGTTCTTTTATTACAATTTCTGTTTATGTTTATTAAAACAATTTCTTAATTTAATACATGCAGCAACTCGAAATGATCTTGTAATAAATCTGTAATTTTTAGGCATAGCTGTATATATGATCTGTGATTGATAAACTCTTATCCTACTTGAATGACTCGCCTACAACATGTTCCATAAAATCGAAATGCCCCTTTTTATGGCCATCTGTTAGGTGTAGACGGTTAGTGTTTGGTTTGTTTTTGGACTGGTCATAAAGTGGCCAGAATTAATGGCAAAATGGCGTCAGCTTGTTTTGTTTTGCTCTTCCGTTTTACAGTTTTTCTTTTTCTTTTTTTGTTGTGTTTGGTTTTTGTTTTGTTTTTTTGCTTGTTGCGTTCGTTGTATACAAAAAAGTTTGCGGCTTTGAAGGTTGGCCTAGGCTCAACAGACAATGCAACTGAAAATAGCCAGCGCAATGTGTGTGTGTGTGGGTTTGGTCTATGCGACACGTGCGCAAATTGTGCCCCGAAGTGTCATTTGTTATTTTACTTCCGGTCCGCTGCGACAGCAACTGAAAAATGAAACACAAAAACTCTTTCTGATGGCATTGAACATACCCTACAGTTCCCATAGGGACTATATGAAAAACTACAGTTTACTCTGGCGCAAATCAGAGAAGGAAAACCAAAACTGAAGAATTCATGGAATTTAAGTTAGCCTGCAACATAATTACTCTCTGCAAAATGATATATAGCCTCTAAAATGTGAATACATTTATTTTGTATTTAAATGCAAGGCTTTGCTGCCCGTAAAACGTTTATGCATGTGACCCATGAGAATAAGCATTAAATTGCTCTCGCGTGACTCGATGTGAAAGAGTTAAATGAGAGTAAAGTCTATATGTGAATACAAGTAAATATATAAATATATATAAATTTTCATATGCCCATTAACATTAGTTACAAATGCATTGAATGTTTGCCGACTGCCAACATAGCGCCTCATCAGGTGTTATATTAAAGCTTTGTGCTGGGAAAGCTTTAAAGGTGCAAACTCACACACACACACAGAGACACACACATACATGTATGTATTTGAAGGCCATTTAGAGAGGAAATGCATTTTTTTTGCTGTTGCTGTTGCTGAAAATCGAAGGCCAATCGAGACTATTCGATGGGCGGCAATCAGTGTAGTCCTCTGAGTGCTATTCGGGATTGAATCCCTTAACTCGTTTTGCGTGTGCTCTCAATGCCATTAGCTTCGCACATGGAGAGGGAACTGGCTGTTGAGAGTTGTGGAGTGATGGGTGGGTGGAGTGTTGGGATGGCAGGGTGGTTGGTCAGCTAGCTGACCTCGAGCTGAATTCTGCGTTGGCTTTAGCCACGCACTGGGCAACATTTTTTCGCAGGTGTCACGTTTTATATTTAGCCTCAGCTAAAGGCACTCAATTGTTGGTTAAAATTCTGTGTGATATGCATGTTTATGAGCATGCAGAAGCCATACATACATGCTTAAATATTAATGCCAGCAATTGCCATCAATTATTAAAGGACTCTCACACACACACGCACATGTTGGTATGCAGGCCCTGTGGTTGCTGGTTGACTTTCTGTGTCTGGGGCATGTCAATTAACGTGCTCGCATTGCAAAGCCAACATGATAAACACATTTGTCATTGCCTTCAGGCAGCTGACAAACAAGCCACATCTGAACATGTACAGAAATGTATATACATATCTCTTTGTATATATAAACAAGCTTAACATGTGTTTCTTACCTTATTCAATTCGAAGACGCAACAGAATCCTTTGTTTGCATTGAATCTTATTTTGGGCGCCAAGTCGTGGAAATTGTGTATATAAATGGGGATATGCTAAGGAAGCTGTAGTATATGCGCATTTGTTTTTTAATAAATCGAGCGCGGGGCAACACAAAAAAACACCGGCAAATAACAGAGGGAATTCACTTTATTTTGCTTGCACTCTTATGGTAAATAAATAAAGTTTGCGACAACTGTTTTATATTGTATTTGATTATTCAATGCAGAAACGCGAACCAAATGCGACTATTTAGCACGAAGGATAAACTCGTTCTGTTCGAGTCGAGTCGCCTAACAACGGGCAGCTGACCAAAATCGAAGAGAGCTTTCCATTTTTTTGCGCTCACAAAAGCTGCGCTAGCGAAACTTTTCTATTATCCTGTGTCACAATTTCTGCTCTGAAATTCCATGGGAAACTGCACAGGGTGGGGGCGCCAGCGAGAGAGTGTGAGTCAGAGAGCGAGAGCGAGAGAAAACACAGAGAGCAATAGCCGGCAGTGTGGGCCAACAACCACCATAGACCACCCTCCGCAATGAACATCATCTGCTAAGCAGCATATCAACAATAATTTTGTTTTGTTCCGGCCGGAGTCTACTATGCGTATGTGTGTGTGTGTGTTGGTGTTTAGATATAACGCTCTATGCTAGATAAACAAAATATTAAGGGTGTGCAAAGAAATCATAGGGTGTTGAATGCTGTACACTGCTTTAAGAGCTCTTATCCTAACAGCAGGAGCTTGACTTACTTTCTAATGTAACCAAATGTTAGAGTTGAGCATTTGCCAGCAGCCAAATAAGAACTCTGTCGAGGTTTTAGAATTAGTTTTAAAAAATTACACATAGAATTGCTTCATTTCAATGCATTGTTCATCTACCAGCTATTCGCTAATTTAATTTTAACAATTCTTCAATTGCCTCACTTCAAGCGAAAGTCAATTATTTCATTGCCTTCCATTTCTTGATTTTTTGGCGTGTCATCAGGATCCAGTAAGTCGCCATCAAAGCTAGAAAGCAAAGTACATGCAATATAAGAGATAAACATATATAAAGTAATTTACTTACAACAACTTGATGTCTTTCACATCACATTCCATTTCCTCTGCACATTTGATGTAGAGGATTTTAAAAGTTTCCGTTTTTTTCATAGATATTATCAATGGCTGTTTCCATTTATCGTTTTGTATTTTCAATTGAAATTTCCTAGCCTTTGACATCAAATTAGTTTCTTCCTTGTGTAGATTATTGTGCGACTTAAAAGCGCGACCACCTGCCAAAAATAAATTTATATTATTGTTAATGTACATTTACATAAAATACTTCACTTACTCAGAATGTGAAAGCCTTTGAGGCCAACGCTTTGTGGCGAGTCCATTGCGCTTAGAAACACATTATCCATGTTTATAACAACATCGTCCACAGGTACTCCATTGCGTTTCGAAACTTCCTTGAACATGTGCGCGAACTTTTGGTGCTGCCTTAGCTTATATAGCTGCATATCGCCGAGCCTAACAAGAAAGTATAATGTAATTAAAGAAAAAGTATAGAATATGTTGCTTACCAATTCAAGTTGATCTCAATAATGGGATTGTCATCATCGTAATTTGTAGCTGCTTCGGCGGGCTCTGCGGCGCACACTTCCTTCTCCTCATCTGAGTCCAGGTTTATCTATTAGTTTACAGGATACACATTTGTAGATCAACATTAAATCTCGATCATTGCTTACTCACAAATCCCTCCACGCGTGGAGCTACAGCTGAAACCAGATCAATAGAGTCCACGACACGGCAATAAGCCGCGACCTCAGCTGCCTGTCTTCGATTTCTTTTAGTTGGCTCTACTATATTTCTCGGTGCCGTTGCCCTACTCGATTCGGCAGTCTGTGCTGCGGACTTTCGTGCACGGCCACGACGTTTATTGGAGGGAACTGGAGCAACTGCTGCGGCAGCTGGAACTGGAACTTCCATTTCGTCTTTCATCTCTGGTGTCGTCGGCCGTTTGCCCAGCGACGAACGCGTGCGCCTTGCAATGGGCAAAGCTTCCATTTCTTTGGTTTTTTCCTTTTGTTTTTTTTGCTCCATCTCATAAATTAACTGTGAAACAGGTGACAGATCAACACGTGAGATGGGCGCCTGCGCCTCTTCAAGCGTTGTGTTTGCCATCTCTTCCGTATTATTATTAAGTTTCTCTTCATCTTTTGCTTGTTTTTTTCGTTTCTCCGATTTCGCTTTGGTTTTTGGTTTTACTTGATCAGTTTGCTTGGCAGTTTTTGTAGCAGGTTTCTTGATAAAGTCATAATCAATCTGTTTGACTGATTCGCAATCCTCTGTGAACTGCTTCTGCGGCACAGCTGTGAAGTCCCATTGTTTGATTTAGTTTTAAATTCTATATTAGATATGTCGCCAAATGTGTTCACTTACCGTTCAGCCGCTTAACGGGCATATTGAATATATCACAGTCATCGTCCGACATTGTGGATGTAAAAAATTATATTTTAATAAAGTTATAGTTCTCCGATTGCGTCAGTTTAATTGAAATCCTTAAGTAATTAGTTAATGCCGCCAAAAGGAATACACAGACGCTGCATGAAGGCAGCAACAAAAATAATATATATCGACTATCGATATTTTGACAGCTGACGATGTATCAGTGTGTACACACAAAAGTTATGTAAGCCCGCTCAAATTTGAATTAAAAATAGGTGCAATAACGATTTAAAATTCTGTATTTCATAAAAATTGTATACAATTTAATAAATCGTATATTTCAAAAAGCTATTTTATTAAAGAAAGCTTAAGGTATTTTAGCAGCCTGGTTGCCAAGTGATTCTGTGTAATACTCCATTCCGAAACCTGATAAAATAACATTAACCACTGTGATTAGAAAGATCATCAACAGTATGATATCGTTTAATATTATAGCTGACATCTGGTCTTCCTCGTCGTTTATATTCAGACTGCCGATGGCCACAAACAAAATTCCAACGAAAAGCTGTTAACATAAAACTTGACATTATTTTTGATAGCAGACTTGCGGATAAATAAATTCAAGATCTTCAAATTAATTAGCATTGTTTAAAGCACTGCCCTGTGTCGGCAGTCGAGAATCGAATGCCGATATAAAAATATTTATCATAGTTGTCAGAAATGCAAACCCAGTGCGCAAATGATTGATCCCATTGGGCGATTGATTGAACGCGGGCTGCTGCTTGCGACAGTCTCGCAATAAGCCGAAAATCAGGCTGAGCATGCCAGACAGAATCTACGACATTGGAGAACGAGCCGTTACAACCCCAAGACCAAAGCAAAGGCAGACATTAAATGATATATTTACCTGCATAACTATGGACAAGCTAATCAGTATTAGCATTAGCTTGTAGAACTGATGCTGCTCCCCGACCTGGAGTATGTACTTCAGCTGAGATGCATTCGCTGTGAGCAGCGCTATATCCAGCATGCCCTGGGCAATCGTTTTCTTGGTCGCATAGCGATTGGCGTCCATTTCTTTGGACTGAAAATATATGTATTAATGGATTCAAAAATTCAAATTTTAAATATTTTGAATTCGCTCTGTTGCTTTTTTAATTAACACTTTATGCTTCTCCAATCAAGTGGCCTACACATTTTATATGGTAACGTATATCCCACCTGCCAAAAGTTTTGTGTAGCTCTCTGGGGGATAAGAATTAAGAATTAATGTGAATTAGATATAGAAACACCTACAAATAACATACCCGCCATAAATATTTGCCAGGCGACTGTAAGAAATAAGAGAAGAATAAGAATAAATAATTTTATGAATATTAAAATTATTAAATATTTAAAGAACTTTTTAGCATGTTTTTATTATATTTATTTATTTTTTTTTTGTATGGCTGTATTACATCTTAATTGCAGATTATATATACATATATGTATGTGCATAAGTATGGCAATGCACACACACACACACTGGGGCATCATTAAAGTGCACGAAGTGTAATTACAATTAAGCTCGTAATGCAATATCCAAATCAACTGGAGTATTTTCAAGTTCAAGAACATAGACTTCGTGCTTACAATCTGGTAAAGAAATCTAAGCATACATATAATTAAGCTTACCATTCTCGCATTGGCTGCTCTCCCCTCCTTAAGATTCCGAAGAGTTTTTAAGTTGTAAAAATTAAAAAAATTAAATTTTTAAGTTATATTAAGAATCGTTTTCGACTTTCTAACAGCTCAAACGGAATTGAGCTTGAGAATTGATGAACAATTATTTAATTGAAATGGTAAATTAATAGGGTTGAAAAATGATTCTTGCAAGTCCACATATTATAGCCAAAACAGAAATAATTTTTAAAAATTAGCAAACGTACAAATAAATTATAAAACAATAATTTATTTTGAGTGTTTAATTATTGTGTGATACGAAACTAAAAATTTTGTATATTTGAATACAATTAAATACATGAAATACATATTTAAGCGTACCTCTCTTTCGGTTGCGCGTTCTCCTACCAAAGACATTGTGACATTTTCAGTGCGCTGCGACATTCTTAGTTATAATTTAAATTAATTTAATTTCTTATATGTATGTTAATATAATGTATTAATTAATAAATTATTTTCGTTATATTTATGCTACGTCTAATGCTTTTCCAAGGCACAACTCAACTGACGAACATCTGAAATCTAACTGAAATGGTCTCCGTTATAGAAGAAGCTCGACATCCTCGTGCTGCATTTGAGAGAGAGAGAGAGGGAGCGAGAGAGTGTGTGAGAGAGAGAGAGACAGAAAAAGAGGAAGAACTCAAAAATGTACAGCCGCCAAAATGAAAAGTACAAATGCGCTGAATAAGCGCAATCATTGGCGTTCCATTTATTGACTATCGATAACTTTACAGATTTTCAGTGTGTACATACCGTTCAAGTTAAAGCCATAACAAATTGCGGTATGCGAGACATTTGAATAAAAATATATTTATATATAAAGCTCAACGAGAGATTCAATCATTTTATTTTTAGTTGTACAAAATTCTACAAAATAAATAAATTAGTTTTTGATTAGTTCAACTTGATCCTCTTGGTATGGTACTGCTGGATCCATGCCGAAATTCATTTTCATAATATCACAAAACACAGATAGAAATATGAGCGCATCCACAAAGTGATTGATTTTAATAAGTATTGAGCGATTCTTTGATTTGGCAATGCTCACAAGGGATTGAATAACTAGTAAAACGCCTGTTGTCACCTAAATATAAAAAAAAAAGAAGAGCATGATATTTATATACCGTTTATTATTTATTAGAAATCTTATAAAATATCGTTCGTCATGTTTTACAATTTACATTAAATACTATAATTTTATTTCTATAACTAAGGCACTTTAGCATGCTGCTCGATGAGTTTTAGTGGCTGGGAGGAGTACTCGATCCCGAAACCAGATATTATAACATTCACCAGTGATATTACAAAGACGACCACCAATATGATATCGTTCAATATAATTGCTGCCGTCTGGTCTTGCTGCTTGTTTATATTCAGACTGCCGATGGCCACAAACAAAATTCCAACCAATAGCTGTTAAAATTAAAATTGAAATTGTTTTCTTTTTAGATAGCAACGAATTTTTCCAAAGTATTTCGCTCAAAATATCAAATAGGATGGATTCATATTATCTTAATAATAATTTTAATTGACATCGTTCAAAATATTGCCCTGTATCGGGGGCAGGCGCGAATCAAATGCCGATATGAAAAGATTTAGCATTGTGGTAAAAAACGCAAACCCAGTGCGCACATGATTGATCACATTGGCCGATTGATGGAACTCTGGCTGATGCATTCGGCAGTCCCGCAATAAACTGAGAGACAGGCTTAGTATGCCAGACAGAATCTACGACATTGGAGAACGAGCCGTTACAACCCCAAGGCCAAGGCAAAGGCAGGCATTAAATGATATATTTACCTGCATAACTATGGACAAGCTAATCAGTATTAGCATTAGCTTGTAGAACTGATGCTGCTCCCCGACCTGAAGTATGTACTTCAGCTGAGATGCATTCGCTGTGAGCAGCGCTATATCCAGCATGCCCTGGGCAATCGTTTTCTTGGTCGCATAGCGATTGGCATCCATAGCCTTCATCTGAAAATATTTAGTTTAGAATCAACTATAATAAATTATTTTCAATATTCTCTGTACACACAGATGAAGCCATTTTAAATTTGTGTCTGCTTCGCTCGAGAGTTGAACCTAGTGTGATATGATTCTGGTATATTTAGAACTTTTCTACGATTCTTATCTTTTTGCAATTGATCTGCTACAAGTTGCACCTTGCTGATAAAGTAAAACTATCTAGTGGAACCAATTAGTTAGAGTGCAAATATAGAACAGAGCCAACAGCATCTAAACGATAATTACATCCATATTGAAATGCTTCAATAATATCATACCTCCCAGGCATTTTTTACAGCGCTCTGCAAGAGATAATTGAGATATCAACTAAACTACTGTATTCAAGTCAAGTTTAAAAATATAAAAAAATGTAGTAATTAAAATATTGAGCAAATGTGAAGTATATATGACGAGGGTTGTTATTAAAATGGATTTGTCTGGCCCTAAAACCATTATAGTATAGTAGACGCGGTAGTAAGCGTGGAAGTATTTAGTTATAGCACAACTAAACTTTTGGAGAGCAGACTATAGTGGCAGTGAGTGAGAGAGAGAGAGAGAGAGAGAGAGAGAGAGAGAGAGAGAGAGAGAGAGAGAGAGAGATTTGGATGAGGAAATACATGGTGTTCGGTTGAGCAATTACGAAGTTGTCTGTCCATTTGATCTTGGGAAATAAAAAGCTGGAGAATTGAACAAAAAAAAACTCTGTTAGACACAATGCGCACTACAAGCTATGCTTTGTTTCTTTCATATCTATAAAAATTGATCTTTTGAGTTAATTTGAGCTACAAGACTTACGGACCACCAGAACTAGTGTACTAGTAGCTATATCTTTTCTTTTACCTTCTTATACCTTTGCTCAAAGTATAAAACAAAACTTATTGGACTTTGCCACTTATATATATTATGATTTAATTATTAAAATATTATATATAAACAAACTTATCCCATGTCTTGTATGATTGTGTGCAAACTGCAAAGTATGAAGTTAATACTAGCTCTACCAGAGCATCTATTAGTCGACTATGCCCGATATGAGCAATCTTACTTGTGATTTTATTTATCTTTCTTACATCTTTTGTTTCCACAATTAGGTCAGACGCTACCTTTACTTAATATTATTTTTTAAACATATTTGGTATATAGCTTCAAAACAGACCCGATTAATGGGTAAATCTTTTGTGCAACAGTTTGGGAAAACTAAGTTTTTCATGTGTGGATATCAACAAAAGTTGACTGTTTTATATATGCACATGCAAACACACCCATATATATGTATATATATAGAGAGAGAGAGAGGTATATATACGATTCCATAAAATTCTTCACAAAGTAAATTTGTAATTGTGTTTTTTTTTTTTAAATTATAAAATCAATAAAGAGACACACACGACAACAGGAATGAATATTTGATTGGCCTAGCACATCTGAATTGTAGATATAGACATATGTAGTATATCTACAAATATGTACAGTAACGAATATATACACACCCCTATGTGCAAGGCGAACCACGTATCATTCAGGTGCACGCACGCTAATTACAGTAAAAATGATAATAGTGGGAAGTGCAATATGGGAATTCACAGGATGTCACTTCAAGCTTAAAGTCATTTACTATCTTTCTAATCTGGCTAACTGATTTGTCTTTGTAGATATTTTGGTCAGACTTGCCTCAGTCTCGTTGGCTCGTCCCTCCACCTGAGCCATTGTGAAGTTTTCAATGCGGTTCCACGTCGTTGCGTTTGCGAACTTAACAAATGACACAAAGTGAGGAGCTTCAAATTCAATTGAAGCTTTGTTTATTTTATTTGATTTTTTTTTTGTCGAATCCGCGACAATAAATTTAACAAAAAGTTGCTGCAGAAACAACTTTTATAACCGTTGCCATAGAGATGGTTGCCTGAGACACAACCAAACGAATAAACAACTGAAAGTAAACTGAATTCATTTTCGACCAAACAGCGTCATCCAAGCGCGCAGCTGGCTAAAAGCGCGAGAGCGGAAGCCAGAGAGAGAGAGAGTGAGAACGGCTCAGATACATGGCTAAGCGTATGACTAATGAGTAAATGAAGCTGCTATATTCCATAATTAACATTAGCAATTTTGATTGAACCTGCATTTAATACCAATTTTCAATATAAATAATTTTTAGTTTATATTTTTATTTTTATTTGTTTTTCTCTTTTCTTATATGCTGCGTAAGCAAATTTCAATAAATAGCATATTTAAATACTTTGCGCCTATTTATGCATAACACACACATGCAAAATTAAATCAAATTTTGTTTCATTAAGGATTACTTGATGTTAGCTGACACATGACTTTTGATACAGAGTTTAATAAGCCTTTTACACATAGCGTTTAAATAGTTTTAAACAAACTAGAAAGTCTTTCTGTGCACGGCACGTTGGCCCTCCTCCTCGAATTCTCGCTTCGATACCCACATCTTCTTGAAGGTATCCAGCGAAGCCAGAATTGAGCCACCCATCCACGTCGAGTATAAACGTTCCTGAGGTGCAGCAATCTAGACAAGGCAAATACATAAATTAATATTGAAATATGAATTGATTTATGTAAATATTGATATTTACTCTGATTTTCAGATCCTTTGCCGAGTGTTTTCTCAGCTCGGAGAGTAGACGATCGCCGAAACCTTTGAAAAGCGTTGAACCACCCGACAGCACAATGTTCTGATACAGCATTTTTCTGAGATCCATATCCGACTTTTCAATGGAATACATTAGAACATCGTGTATACCCTCGCACTCCTCACCCAGCAGATCGGGCCGGAAGAGCACCTCGGGCGCACGGAAACGAGCCTGACCAATTTCGAACGTCTTGCCGTCTGGCAGTTTATAGGCGAACTTTTCAGTCTCGACAGCCTCCTCTTTTTGTGGATTGGTCGCCAGGTAGCAGACTTTCTCCTTGATCGACCGCACGATCTCAAATTCGGCTGTCGAACGGAAATTAAAGCCCTCTCGGCGTATGAGTGTTTTCAGGTAGCGTGTCACGTCCCGCCCAGCGATGTCCACACGCATAATACTGTGAGGCATGGCGAATCCTTCGTAAATGGGAACTGCATGCGTCACACCGTCACCCGAGTCCAATACCACGCCCGTCACACGGCCCGTGGCATAGCTAATAATAATGAAATTGATTAGAGACAAATTTTTAGCTTAGTTTAAGTTTATGCTCTTACAGACTGAGTACTGCCTGCATGGAGACAAACAGCGCTGGCGCATTGATGCCTTCAAAAAAGAACTCAGCGGCCTTTTCCCGATTGCGACGCGGATTCAATGGTGCTTCAGTGAGTAGAACGGGATGATCCTCCGTAAAGGTTGCCAATTGTTCCTAAAGAAAACATAAGCTATAGCAACAACTGCCAACCATGAAAAGTTTACTTCACTTACTTTACTATATATATAGCTCCAAATGCGCTCCATATCGTTCCAGTCCGTCACGATGCCATGCTCCATGGGATATCGTATGCTTAGCAAGCCGCGATGCTCCTCCGCCTTGGGACCAACAAAAATGTCGCCCTCCAAGGCGCCGGCCATAACCCGAACATGCTTTGGTCTGCCAATGCTAAGATTAAGGCATGGTTAACGAGATTCTGCCTTTCATTCCGCTGTACCAAATACTCACTAGTTGGGAAACCTGCACTTTGGAATGTGCTCGCCAGCAAAGCCAGCTTTGATCACACCGGAGCCCTGCAAAGGAAATCGTTTAGTAGTTTTAACATGCTGGCTGGCATTCATTCAAATTTAGTTTTACACGCGTCAAGTTTGTTCATTTCTGAGTTGTTCTATTAAGCAGTTTCATAAAGCGAACAAATCATGGATTCCCGGACTATTCCCTTCGTGGATATGCTAGCTGTGTCGAAGAGTTTGCGTGTGCAGCGGAAGCCAATCTTGAAATTTGTGCCACCAATTGGCATGTCTTTTGTCAACTACGGCAGCCTGGGCGAGGTTGATTACTTCTACTTGGATTGCCAGAACTACAGGGATTATTATCGTGATCCTTTTGAGACGATGCGTCGTCCGGCGAAGTTTTGCCAGAATCAGGGCAGGTGTGGCAGTCGGCCGGATCGTACTGTTGAAAAATTAAGTGTGCCCGGATCTTGGGTGAATGAACGCCCTCCGGTTGTGTATCCGGAGAAATATTGTCGACGCATGAACCTGAGTGGAAAGATTAACATGGATGCTCACTTCTCACGCAACTCGGTCACAGTGTTCAAGCGTTGAGTGCGACATTATTACTTTTTAGTACACACTTTTTGGCCACTTTCAATAAATTTTGCTTTGAAGTCTAGGTTTTGGCTATTAGTCATTGCATACATAAACAGTTGCGACTGCTGCTAAAAAGTCGTCGGACAAAGGGACGGGCAGTGGCAGCTTGGCTTATTCGTTCGTGTTGGTGATGTCACTTGTCAGTGGCAAAGAGCTCGATGGAGCTTATGTGGCAATTGATTCTCGTTGAGCTTTAATTGATAGTTTATTGCAAATTTGACTTACGTTATCTATGACCACAGGCTGATTGACTACGACATCATAGGGCTCCATTTTGTGCGTTTAGAAAACAAAGTATTGCAAATTTTTCCTATAAAATCGCGGTGTCGTGTGCAGTGTGGCCGCGTTTCGTATGCCTTTTAACACCAAATACAAAACTGGTAAATTTGAAAGATACCAGAGTGTGCCTATGCAGAAAGGAAATGTTTTAAGTTATTTGCTTATATATTATTTAAATATTTTAATTCTAGCATTCGTTGTATATTATTTAATGTTAAATGAGATATATTGAATTTAAAATAGTGAAATATTAAATCGTATTGCTATTATTATTTTTGAGCTGCGTACTAATCGTAGGAATCGATACTATCGATCGTGGAAACGATGATTTTATTTTGTTTTTCTGTTTTCTTCCAAGAGTTAATATTATGGCTGCCTCAACAAATCCTGACAAGAAATCAGAGCTTAAGCCACCGCCTGGGCTGAAGTCCTTGATTGATCATTTGGTATCAGTCTATCCAGATCAACCGAACCCTCTGCAAGTGACTACACTGCTAAAATACTGGCTTGGTGGCTCCGATCCTCTCGACTATATAAGTATGTACAACAACAAAGGGCAGGGCGAAGGCGATACGGAGAGAATTCCACCGCATTGGCATTATGTTAGCTTCGGACTCAGTGACTTGCATGGAGATCAGCGCGTTCATCTAAAAGAAGAGCACATCACTCGTTCAGGCATGGGCTTCGAGCTAACTTTTCGGCTGGCTAAAACAGAGGCTGAACTGCGTCAAGAACGGGAATGTCCGGAGAAGCCAATTAGGCCGCCCACTTGGCCCGCAAATCTCCTACAATCAATTGCTCGTTATTGCTTTCAAACTGGCAATGGTCTTTGCTTTGGCGACAATATTCCCTGGCGCAAGGGATTAGACGGCAGCGCCGATTCGCGGATGCAAAGCTTGCTGGTGGCACAGGATCCGCAGTTGGGCTCGATTGACACGCCCTTTGGCACTGTAGACTTTTGCCAAATAGTTGGCGTCACCGAAGAGGAACTAGAGCAGGCCTCACGCTGGAACGGTCGAGGCGTTCTAAATTTCCTGGCCAAGGATGTGCAGACAGGCGGCGAATGGTTGGTGACCAATATACAGCGCACCATGAGCGTATTCGAATTGTTTCCCGAGACCTTGCTGAATCTGCAAGACGACCTGGAGAAACAAGGCTCTGATCTGGCTGGCGTCAATGCTGAGTTTACATTCCGTGAGCTGAAGCCAACGAAAACCATTAAGGAGGAAGTGGACTTTCAGTGCCTGAACGATCGCTGCGCCAGCGAAGAGAACAATCGACCTCTGACAGATTCGCAAATGAAGCGCGAAGAGCCGAGCTTCCCACAGTCCATGTCGATGAGCAACAACTCCTTGCACAAATCATGTCCACTAGATAATCAGCCCCAGGCCCCGGACTGCATATCGCTGGATGGCATTGAGATAACGTTAGCGCCCTATGCGGCCAAGTATTTGCTGCTGGCCATAAAGGTAAATTTGAAATGGAAATAGATTATATCTGACAGAGTCTAATGCATGTTCTTCATTTCAGGATCGCATACGACATGGTCGGCATTTCACGTTCAAGGCACAACATCTGGCTTTGACGCTGGTTGCCGAAACAGTTACGGGCGCCGCTGTTAGCGTCAGCGAACCCTTTGGAGTACTTGGGTATTGGATACAGGTACTAATACCAAATGATCTAGTGCCTCGCATGATGGAAGCATTTCGCAATGCGCAACTCGATGGAAAAACGGAGCCCACACAGCGTCTGGAATTCGATTGGCCCGATAAACACTTTAAGCTAATTGTAGATCAGCCGCCCTCAACGCTGGCCCCCACGGCCATGTCGATTGAGGCGGCGCCTGTGAATTGAAGAGCGACTGTCAAGCTCAATTCTTAGTATTATATACTTATAACTAAACTGAATCTTCCACTAACACGTAAGTCTTATATTTTACTCTTATTTCGAATATATATATATATATTATATAGAACACACATTTATGCGAAATAAACTCAAAAAGCGTTTCATCAAAGAAAGGCGCCAGCATAATTTCCCTACAATCAGACTCATCTTGATGAGTTGCCATGTCTGGCAAGGCATATGGATTTGCTGCTGCTTTGATGTGTGGCTGTCACAACGGACATGACCAATTTGTGGTACAAAAACGAAAGTGTCTCAGGGCTGTGCTTGGACAATGGACTTCAGTTTTCAATTCTGCGAATTGAAATCAATTTAAAATATTCGCAGTGGAAAAAATCGTTAGTAAACTTTATTGATACGTTGGCTGCGCATCAATTGATCAAATGATTTAAACTAATTAAAATGGATGCACCTCAATCCCTATATATTGTATATATGCATATCATATGAATGGGAAAGCATTTCGTTCTGGCCGCTTGATGGCTTCTGTTTTCTCCTATTTTATTATTATTATTATTATTTTTTGTGGTCATCTTCTCGGCATGGTGGTTGCCAACGCAACCGCAAAACCAGACGCAACCGTCTTGCGCGCCTCGTTTTGTTTACTACTGAGAACACTCACAATCACACGCCGTGTGGTGTGCTTGGTTCGACGTCTCCGATTAGGCGCCTCGTGAGTAAGTGACAAATTTTTGCAACAACAAAAAAGTAGAGAAGAAAAAAGCTGCTCGTGGAAAATAATTGAATTATTTTTCATTCCGTTGCCGGCAACGCAAGCGCTCGGTCGTGTTCCTCTGCTCTACTCTCGGCTATCAAATCGACGGCGTCTAGCTAAAGCCACAACCAGAGACGGCGGTACGCGCCATCCACGCTCCCAAGGGGATCTACGAGACTTTCGTTCAACAGCCATCGACTGCATTTAATTTCGTTGTAAGACCAATTGCACTAAGAACACGTTTATTTCTTACACTTATATTAGTTTGATGCATTGCGTAATCATGAGCACGCTTCGATTTTTTATGCAAATTGACAGCGACCCCCGCTAAGCGCTGGGGCGACGCCTGCGCTCGACACGTGAACATTGATAATGCAAATGTATATAAACAGAAAAAGAACAACATCAAATAAATTTACAACTTTATAGCGTAGAATGCATTGCCGTCGACTTTGACTCGATTTTTGGGCAAAACTTTTCTTTTGTTTTGTTCTCTTTTGTTTTCTTTTGCTTTGTTTTGCCTACATTTGCATGCAATTTGTTAGTGTACAATTCTTGCTGACACAAGTGAAATTTAATTTAAATAAACATGTAAATTTATATGCTGATGCCTATATATTAATATATCAAGGGTATAAAATTCCATTAGTTCCATCCATGGCCATAAAGCAAGCTGTAAAGAAACACTATATATACATATATATAACTATAGCTAATTGATATAAAGTGAAAAGGTTTACAGCCCTAGGTTCTGTGCATATGATTCATGTTTTCTGTAGCATATTTTGTTGTAAAATAATGCTTACACTGTTTAACAAAATCTATTTTTGATATGGAGGAAAAAAAAAATTAAAATTAGTGCGACGTCAATAATTTTCAATTAGGTTCAAGTGAAATTAGTTACACTTGAAACACATATACTAATTACACAGAATATAACCAGATTTTTAAATATATATTTTATATGTTTTTTCTGTAAGCTTAGCATTTCTTAAAAATATTATTAAAGCTTAGGGCTTTGCTGCCAAAATTTGTTGTATATAATAATTTGTATTTAAAAAGTATAGATTTATATCTTTTGCAGATATGTAGGTCAGTTCTTTCTTCTCAATTAAATTTAATTTTGTTAGCCTGTGAAGACTTTATAGAGTCAAAGGTTATCAATTATCAAAATTTGCTTATTCAGCAAAATATTTGTTTTATTAGAGAGAGTATTTACAGTCTGAAAAAAACTTAAACTTAATTCATATTTTAGCTTACTTCTACAGTTCTTTGGCTTATCTAATGCATTCTTCTAAAACTTTGGAAAATAAACATTAAATTGAATGCGAATACTAGGGAAAATTTCAATAAATAATGACTAGATAAAGTATAAGAAAATATATTATTACTAGACTGATAATTAGTGTAAAGTAATATTTTCCTTTTTTTACGCCATTTTGACTTGAAGCAGACAAAATTGTGAACTAAAAGAAAGTCAGATAAAGTAGAATGTAAACCGTACTTAAGCAAAGCCGTCAAAAAATATTGCTTTACCGCTTTTTCAATTTAGGGCCAAGAATGTGCCAAGCACGCAATCTGTTCAATGACTAGAATACTTAAAGTTCAAGTGCATTTGAGTCCATTGCATCCACATAGTAGCAGAGTCTCAATTGCAGTTGAGAGCGCAGCGCGTCGTGCAAATAATGATAATTACAATTAAATCTTAAATCGTGTCGGTTTATGGTTCAGCAGCTGTTTGAGAATCCGTAGAACTTACACTGCTTGGCCATAAACCGCATAGTGGGATCATATCAGATAGTGCCGGAGACGACCGACGACGTGCGACAAGCGACGCGAGTTGTAATCAGTTGAAATTTCAGAAACCACACGTTTTTTACATCTACGGCAGCAATGGCCGAGAACCAGCCGCTCGACGAGTCCGTTAGCCAGTCAAATGGGCGCATTATCAGTGCGGAAGAGCGCATCAATGGGCACGCATTGAGGGCCAGTAACGGTAACGGTCAAGTCCATCGAGTCGCATCGAATGGCAAGATCCAAGCGAATGGCCTGCAGCAGCATATCGAGGCGCCCTGCTGTCGAGATATACACGGCAAGGAGCCACCCGATGGCGGCGCACGTGCCTGGCTGGTAATGGTTAGCGCATTCCTATGCAACGGCGTCATCTTTGGCCTAATCAACACATATGGCGTACTTCACAAGCTGCTAACGGAACGGATGACCGCCCAGGGCGATGCGGAGGCCAACAGTAAAGCGGGTAAGTCCAAATGTCAAAGAGCACAAACAACTGCAGTTGGAAATGCTTGACTAGAAGATACCCTAAACTGACAGCTGATACTCTTCCATGCATATAGGCAGTTAGAGCCTACATTGAATCCTAAGTTTATTCTGTTTTACTTGATATACTGTCTGTTACATATATTCTATTGAAAACAATATACCCTGCTTACCCATTGTCAATGTGTTTGGGGCACAAACACAAAAGGGTTGACTGCAATCAATTTGCGCTTGGGCCTAATCCCTATAGAGCTGTGCCAAAGGCAAATTGATTCGGAAATCGTGACAATCCACGATTGAAAGCAATTACGCAGAAAGACCAGCACAGATTAGATGAGAAATTAACACTTGTCATAGGCGCATGTCAAAGTGAAAAGGGGTATATTTGACTTAGATTACATTTGGAAAACATTGTTATATAGATTTATTGATAAGAGCAATTTATTCCTATGCTGGCTCAGTTTATAATCAATCGGCGTTACCTATATCCTTTCTATGGTATTTACAGTTTGATAACTGGAGAATTCCATACTCAAATGCTTCCCCATCCTAGCAGCTATCAAATTATGAGCGAGCACTGCACAGTCGCTTTCACCCGAGTGTAACATTTCTATTTGTTTGCCAAATGACACCGAATTGACATCATTTTGCATAGTCTACTAATTACTTGCGCCACATTTATATGAAAATGTTTACAGATCTATGACCCTGAATATATATGTGATAAGAAATCTCTGTGCATGGACAGTTTTCGGTATATGTTTTGATTTATGCCTAGAAAGATAGGCTGAGCAATATATTTAAATATATGCCTGTATATAGTATTTATAGCAGTGGAATGCGCACTCCCAAGTAAATATTTTTATATATATTTGCATATTATTTATATTATATTGTTATCGGACAGAAAGCGATCGTAAAGTTGCTTTACATAAAATTTCCTTTACTAAATACTAAATAATATACAAAGATCTTTTTGAGACTTCTTAGAGATTGTGAGCAAGTTTTGTAAACGATTTCAAGATCAAGATCTAAAGCATATATTTGTAATTTAAAAGTATTTATTAAAAGCAAAAATGTATATTTGAAATTTGAAAATTGATAAGAATTTGAACAAAGCTGCAGCAAGATATGGATGTCAAGGGTCCTATGCAGATATCTCATTCATGCTGAGTTTTGAAACTGATTTAGGGGGCGTATTATCTTACATAAATCAATTTTCTGCCATTCAAAAACTATAAAATGTCTCTCTGATGTCTCATGTGGCGGAAATTCGAGCTATGTTCAGCCAATAGCAACTATTGAATATTCTACTCGCGATGCATGTCATATGCTCGGCTCGTGTCCAATTGTATCGTATGGAGGTGTCAACATATTAATTACAGATTTTTTGTTTTTGCACATGTTATTGACCAAATGCTTGATGGAAAAACGTGTGATTCAAGTGTTGTAAGAGCTGCGGTCATACGAGCCAAAGACGTAGTTCATTCCATGCTCGAGTTCAACAAAACTTAGCTCATGCTAGTGTAGACAATGTAAGTGTGTGTGTGTGTGTATGTGTGTAGATGTGCGACGTCAAGTGAATTAAATTGCTGAAAGTTTATTGGATCACAAAACGTTATTCAACACCGCGACGGCAATGTCAAGTCGCCGGAGTCGATGAGAGTTCAAAAATGAGCAGAAGAGAAGAAAAGGTCGTTTGCTGCGAATAATTTTGCGTGCTAGACACACACACACACACACACACACACATATATATATAAACACAGAGAGAGATTTCTCTATTCGTGTTGTTTGTCAAGGTTCGACGTTGCGCATACGCCGCATACGTTAAGCGTCGGCATGGAGCAAATGCTTGGAAAGAAGACCAGTTGCATTGGCCACAAACAAAAGACAAAAGCCGCCACCAAAGACGGCCCGGCTAAGCATAATGGGCACAATTGCGTATGCCACATGCCACATGCCGCCTGCCGCCTGCCACTGACCCAGTTACTTGCTAGACTGGCGCTGGGAAGCCCCACAAATGGCGGCGCTTGACAGCGATCCTCTAACGGGCTAAAGCTGCACTAGCCATTGACTTGGTTGAGTGGCGTTAGTTCCGCCATATGATTAAAGCTTCACGTAATCCGACTCCTAGCCGTCACATTAAGAACTTGCCAGAGCAGCCAAATAAGCCGACCTCTTCCATACACACAAATACAGACATACATGTGTCTATACTACATATCTAATCTGAGCTAATCTAATATTAAAGTACGCTTTATAGAAAGTAAGCGCTCAAGTGATAACCCTTCAAACTCATTGAAATTAAACGCAATTTCTTCTTCAATTCATCGCAGCTAATACCAGGTCGATCACCTTGTGATTGCGAAGTTTTTATTCCTTGAAGTTGACGTCATTGCTTCTAATTTTCATGAATGAAATAATATTGTTTATGTTTCAAATATTTGCATGGGTCCCTATTAGAAGAAGATCTTTCAATGAATTCGAGATACAATTTTGTAACTAAGCTTCTGAGTTAGATGCAACAGAAAGGCAGATAAGTCTTGGACTTGGAATATAACTGAGTTTGCCTAAAAATCTAGTGAATAGAGAGAGCATTTTAATAATATATGTAAATTTATAATTTCTGACATGATGCTTTATCATTTTGATCAAATTAATTTTACTAAGCAGCCCATTTGTTGCCATTGAGTATTTGAATCATTGTCATTTCGTTTTTTATACGCGTTTCCTAAAATATAAAACTGTTTGTCATGCCCGCCAAAAAAGAAAACTTGATGCAATGCTGCCTTTACTGTCGTCAGCTTTGTTTAGTTTTATTTTTATAGACCTTTGGCAATGTTTCAGAATGCGAACAGTTGTGTGGCTATTATCTAATATGTTGCACATGAGAATTGCTCTCTCTCTCTCATTACTCTTCTCTCTGGCGCTCTCTCTTTAGCCGGCTCCGGCTGTGCCATTGACATTGAATGTTTCGCCGTATTCTTTGCCCTGTTGCCATAGCACCCCAAATTGCATGTGTATCCGGCTAAATGCAGCTGCAGGTGTATTTCTCTCTCTCTGTGTGTGTGTGTGTGTTTGCTGGCGTATTGATTTCATAGCTTGCTTGGCCGAATCCCATTTTCTTGCCAAATGTAGGTCAAGTCTAATTTTAGTGTAATGAGCCCAAGCGCAAAATCTAATAAAAGAAATCAACATTTCTATTTGTTTAGACATTATTATTAACTAAATTACTTGATTGAACTTGCTTCGATATGGAAATTCTGTTGATACTGGGCTAGAGAATGAGTAAACAGTTAACAGAATTACATCATAGAATTTGGTGTATCTTGGCTTTATGAGGAATTTAATCTTTATTGCGAGGTTATTTCACTTTCGTCAGTGTTTTTCCGGGTGCTACCAATATTGACATCTCATATATGTAAAATCTAGCATATAAACAATATATGTATGCATATGTAAAATAATCTTGGAAAGTCGGAGCAGAATTGCTGATTTGAGCTGAGCTGAGCTGAGCTGAGCTGAGCTAATTTGAGCGGTTGACAGCTGCATTATTTACATGTGGCCATGCTTAACGATTCAGTGTGTGCTTTAACTTAATATACATTATCATGGGATTCGGTTATTTGCGAACTCTTATCAAAACTGGGTCGTTCATTGAACAAAGAATTAACCCCAAACTGTCAGTTAGGTGTAGTTAGGTATTATGTTTAAACGCATCGCTTACCAGCAACGAGATTAACGACCGACAGCAATTGCAATTGGATCTTTGAAATATTTGTGCTAATTACCCAATGCGGAACTTTGAGCTATATGTTACATATTGAGCTATATGAACGATAGTTAAGTTCGACCCACTCTTATGGCCCGATCGCTGACTCAGACAACGCGGCGAACGCTCTGTCGAATTAGGCTTTGAGAAAACTCTTTGACGATCGGCGATCGACTGGAAAAAACAGTTCATTTCACAATTAACCGCAATTGCGTGAGATTCCATTTATTAAATGCAATTTGTCGGCATCTATGTTAGCTTTACACACAATTAAACAGTTCGTAAAGCAATAAAATTCCAAAAAATAAAAATTTGCAAAAAAAAGTGTCAAAGAGCAATAGCCTCTTGCGGTATCGCAGTTGCATAATATAGCTGCAACGATATTAGATCTCTTTAAAAATATGAACTCTGTCTGTAATTAAATTCCAATCAGACTTAACGACTCTTATAGTAAAAGTTTTAGTGAAAAGCTGAACCAAAATGTTTTTTTTCTTTTCTTTCTGACCTAAAAGTTATTTATAGTTTTTAAAACGTATTGGAAATATTTTTAAAAACTTTCAGCTAAAAAATATAAATATTTACTACCATATTACTTAATGTCTTTAAAAAACTGTGGTTAGATATGCAATTTAGTCTACATATATATTTTTTATAGAAAGGTTTCTCTGTTTCGGTTATAAATTTGTATCAAGGAATAGAATTGCTGCTTTAAATTATTATTTCAAAAATCTAATGTCTATATTAAGAAATTCAATTACAAGAAAATATGCAAGAAATCTGTTTTTTCAATATTTTTAATAAGATAAACCTGCCTCATATGATAATTTCTTGGAGCTTTCTCAGCATGCATTAAATGTAAAATAAATTGAAATTAAAAAAATAAATCAATTTAATATATCTTAAAAATATAAATGTATTATTTTTATCCATATATATCAATTTTAATATATTTGAATCTCATCTTTTGTAGCTCTTGTTGGCTCGTTGGCCATTGGCACCACATTCTTCTTATCGCCTGTCGCTGGCTGCCTGACGGACAAGATTGGCCTGCGTCTGACCACCTTTATTGGTGGCATGCTTGCATCTGGCGGACTGTTGCTATCATCGTTTAGTGCAGATAATATTAATGCCTTGTACTTTACATATGGCATCATGTTCGGGCTGGGCGGCGCATTGGCCTATACGCCCACGTTGGCCATATTGGGGCATTATTTCAAGCGTTACCTGGGCAAGGTGAGCGGCTTTGTGACGGCGGGCTCAAGTGTGTTTACTGTTATACTGCCACCTGGTCTGGACTGGCTGCTGGGCAGCTATGGACTAGAGACAACGTTGAGGGTGAGTTGATGAACGCTGTCTGCGATAGATTTGCATTTTAGTCAAATTTATTTGAACTTTCAGGTTATGAGTCTTATGGCTGCATTTATTATAGTCTGCTCCTTTGTGTACAAGCCTCTGCATTTGCCCCTGCATGTGCCCAAGAAGATCGGACGCTCACGCTTGGCTGTGCTTATGCGTTCGGTTATCAATGTGGAGATCTGGAAACGCAAACGTTATGTCATCTGGGCGCTGTGTGTGCCGTTGGCTCTTTTTGGGTACTTTGTGCCCTACGTGCACATGATGAAGTTTGTGGAGGCCTCATTTCCCGGCCGAGATGTCAATTTGCCGGTCATGTGCATTGGCATTACCTCAGGCATTGGCCGCCTCATCTTTGGCGTCATTGCGGATATGCCCGGCGTGAATCGGATGTATCTGCAGCAGCTGTCGCTGGTATGCATTGGATTGGTTACCCTGCTGCTGCCACTGACCAGCTCATATGCGCTGCTCGTCACCTTCGCGCTGGTTATGGGCATGTTCGATGGCTGCTTCATCTCCTTGTTGGGCCCGATTGCCTATGAGATTTGTGGACCATCGGGCGCCACACAAGCCATTGGCTTTCTGCTCGGCCTATGCTCACTGCCATTGACCATTGGGCCTCCAGTTGCTGGCATGATATTCGAGCGAACTGGCTCATATACCTTGCCATTTATATTGGCCGGACTTCCGCCTCTGCTTGGCTCCTCGATGTTGTTCCTCATGCGCTGCGTTAAGGACGAGAGCGTGGCCAAAACTACAAATGGAGTTGCAGCTCCACACAACGGTGACATCGAGACGTCTTCTAACGGCGACTATCGATTGAGTGGTATGTATTCATATGTTATATATTCCAAGAAACCTTTTATTGACTTGGTATTATTTTTTGTCAGCTGTGAAGTCTAATGCGCCGCTCATGGGCTCCACTGAAAACGGTGTCTCCAATGGTTATGCGTTAACCAACGGCTCAGCAAGTGGTGCGTACTATATCTTGTAAATATTATATAGAAGTTCTATAATCACATATTTGATGTTTAGCCGCCAAAGGCATAGGCTCGACTGAAAATCCAAATGGTCTCAATGGACATGCCAATGGGCATGTGGATGTGACAGATCCCACAACTGGTTTGTACACTGAATCTCTAAGACCACCCAGCGACGACTTCGGTCAACGCCAATCTAGTATTACTGCCTGCTGCTCTGCAGACATATGCATTCATCCCAGTAGCTCGACTAACACTTATTATTCGAAACCCATCTCATCTCACACTGCTTTGCTTACTCGCCATTCAAGATCTCAAAGCTCATTTGATGATTTTAGCAAGCGTCAATATAAATATTCAATTTATTGAGCTTGTATTGAAAATATTATATGAACTGGCTTTTGAGAAATTTATTAGTTTTGTTAAATCTAATTAACTGTTAGAAAGCTCATTAGCTTTCCATGTAGTTGTGATATTGGTACTTTTGTTGTGTTTTCATATTTTTAAGACTTGAATTCAAGAGAAACATTTATTTTTCCAGATTAATCCATTCATCCATTCATCCATCACACGTAAACACATTTGCATTCATTCACCCAACTATTTTTGTATTCAATAATAGAGATAAGTGCTTTCTAGATCGTAAGCTGCACCGAACTATCTTCTGTAAATAAATAAATGCAACTAAATTTATAAGATTTCGGCACGGGATTGATTGCAATTCATTTAAGTTAAATAGTTTTACGGACAACGTCTGCTACTGCATGGAGAGCTTGTACATGTGCATCTATTGGATTCCATTAACTAACCTTGATAATCATGTAAATCTTTCAGAGACACTCACCGACAGGCCGGGATCCTAGACAAAGTCGCTGTCGTCTACTCAAAACTCAAAATTCCACACAAAACTTTACCATTGAAAATTTTCTGCCATTTTAAATCTATGATCATATGACCAGCATATCTAGCGCATAAACAGAAACAGAAAGAGAAAGAGAATGAGAATGAGAGAAGGGGAGAGAGGTGTTCATTACATTTTTTGACTACTGTACATAATGGGACGATGTACAAATATTATGACGAGACCTTCTATTGGAGAGACTCCTGTACTTGTTATACTTATTTTTGCATAAATGTATACTAATTTAGACTAAGACAAATCTGAAAATTTGCAAAATAAACATACGAAAACAAAATGAGTTTTTATTCCGTCTCTAATTAAAAATATTTATCAATCCGATATGATCAAGAACAATCAGCGAACTATATTACGCGACAAGCAGCCACAACATGAAAGTTAGATAATCATCAAATCTGCCAACGGGTTATTCAAATTCGTTCAAATTTCGTTGGGCACGCGTACCTGACTGGAATGGGGTAATCTATGACGTCGAGTAATGGTGGCTCGTAGAGCTCGTTGACTGTTACCTATTAGTGCTAATTAAACCGATTTGTATGCAGGCGCTCATCAAATAGATACCAATGAAAACAAAAAATTACTGGATATCGTTGGTGGGTTCATTGATGCGTACCCGTACTTCATCAATATCAATATGATTGCGACGTTTCCTACCGATATATTTTTGACTGGCAGTTGGTCAAGTCACGATTCGGCTATACGCCTGACAATATTCACGCATAGATTACTCGGCCTTAAAAAGTTCGAGCATCCGGCATATAAAAACTGGCTGAGCGCTAGAAATTTTTCGATTACTTATATAGACGTTCAATTGATCGGTCGGTCAGCGGATAATCAATTCTCACTAAGTGGATCGGAATACCTGAATATGTTGACGTGGCAGTTGTGGGGCGCATTGTTGATCGTGTTGTGGTTCTACTTCTTATGGACCCGTCGGAGATTTTATTTGCTCACCCTTCAGATACCGGGTCCTCTCGGCTATCCAATCATTGGCATGGTACACAAGCTGTTTCGCAGAGAAAGTGCGTGTTTCAAATATGTGTGTTGAAATGTTTCAATGAAATATGTGAATTTCTTAGATGTGCTGAACGCAATTGGCTTCTATTTGGATAAGCACGGACCGACAATATTTTCATGGCTGGGTCCCATACCATTTCTGATTGTGGCCGATCCACAAATAATACAGGATATATTTACATCACCGCATTGCGTCAACAAAGGCATCATCTACAAGGCTGTCGATGATGGAGCTGGCTTGGGACTCTTTAGTTTGGCAGGTTACTGAAGTGATGTGCGACTATATAAGAAAATATATCCATATATGGCGTGCTCTCCACAGATCCTCGTTGGAGTGTGCATCGCAAGCTGTTGAATCCCACCTTTGGACACAAGATGCTGCTCAGTTTTCTGCCCATTTTCAATACTGAGACTGGGACTCTCCTAAAGCAGCTAGATAGATTGGTCGGCAATGGAGAAAAGGATTTGATACCTCTACTACAAGCCTTTACCATAGGCATAGCAACACGTAAGTAGCACATTTCTCTCGAGAATTCTGAAGGTGACTTGCTTCTACTTCAACAACACAGAAACAACGATGGGCAGCGATGTAAAAGCCGTTACGGATATTAACAATAATCAGCTTCTGGAGGATTATCAATGGTAAGTTGTACCGGTGATCAGAATGAATATGCTTTCCTATCCATTAATAGTGTTTTGGAAACCATGACAGATATGTGCTTTTCGCCATGGCTTAGTTCTCCAACAATACGCCAACTGTTTGGCAAGGAAAAGCGTTACGCGAGTTCCAAGTTAAGAATAAGAAGTTTTATACGAAAGGTAAATCTATCAGATATTTTACAATTAACTACAGATTATTTATTTTCGTTTATATTTCAGCTGATCGAAATAAAACTGGCTAGAGATGCAGAGATCGGCGATACCGGCGTCCAATTGCCTTCAGATAAAAATATATTTTTGAATCTAGCTACGGATCTTCTGAAACGAGGTGTCTTCACTTGGAAGAATGTAGAAGATGAATCGAGTGTTATAGTATTTGGTGCCTTTGAAACAACAGCTAACACTGTTGCCTACACACTAATGTTGCTTGCAATGTTTCCCATGTACCAGGAGAAGGCATTTGAAGAGATTCACACTTTGTTTCCTGACTCTGGCGATTTTGAAGTAACATATGAAGATACACAGCAAATGGTCTATCTGGATCTTATTATAAATGAGTCGATGAGAGTGATGCCGCCCGTGCCAATAGTATCTCGGCAAACGTCGGAGGATGTGTTGCTTTCAAACGGAGTTGTTGTTCCGAAAGGCGTTCAAATTGCAATTGATATTTTTTACTTGCATCGCAGCAAGCGAATTTGGGGAGAGGATGCGGAAACGTTTAACCCGGATCACTTTTTACCCCATAATTTACAAAACAAACATCCCTACGCATACATACCTTTCACAAAAGGCATACGGAATTGCATAGGTAAAACTATATTACAATCAACTATAAATTATTATTATATATTTTTTGTATATTATTAGGTTGGAGATATGCTTTAATATCCGCAAAAATTACATTGGCTAAATTATTAAGAAACTTCAGGTTCTCAACTAGCTTTAAATTCGAAGATCTTTATTTCGTTGAAGATATTACTATAAAGCTAAAGACAGTGCCAAAACTGAAAGTTGAACGAAGGACTTGCTGATCTTTTGTTTCTGAACTTTGATTTTTCTGGTGCTAAGCTAAGCTAAATATAAGTAAGATTTGTATTTTGATTTGTTATTTTGTATAATAAATATATGATGTTTTATTATTATTAAATTAATCATATGCCCTTTAGTTCATTCGAAAATAATTGTAGTGTGTGCTTGTTTTGAATATTGCCGCGAAATGCCAATAATTCTCAGTGTTGAGTATCGATACTGTTGAACTTAATGAGTACTTTTGAGCAGCTATCGCTGCGTGCGATATATCGGTATTTGTGGTCAGATTGCCGGCTGTAGTATAATAGTGTCAATATTTTTTAATTGTACCGCAATGTCGCTCACAGATGTCTTGGAGTTAAATAAAACAGAATTGTTTACGAAAATACGCACTGTACTGCCGATAGTGCCGCAAACACAGAATTTGCTGGATTGCAAGGATGATTTGTTATACGCATGGAACTCCGCCGATTCCTGCCTGTTGGTTACAAATTGGCGCGTCGCATTGCTTCAGGCAGAACCGAAGAATGCAAAAAGTAGCTATCAAACGCTAATTCCATCAAATTCGGTTGGACTGCAGGTCGATCGTGTTGTGGTCTCGAATGAGGGTTCACTTGTCGCGCTGAGTGGCCCACAAAATGTGACAATATTGGAAGTACCACGCCGCAGTGGGCCCGATGGCTATTTAATGGATGGCAAGCCACAAATCACGTGCCGTTCATACAATCTGGATACGCTGCTCTTTCAAAACAATCCACAACTGGAGGTATGCCAGGTGCGTTGGCATCCCGATTCAGTCTCTGACTCCACGCTTTTAGTGTTGCTATCCAACAACACAATACGCGTCTACAACCACGCCAAGCTGCGACATGTGTGGAAGGTGGGTCCGTACACAGTCAAAACAGGCGCTAATACATCCCTTTCCGATTTTGGTGAGACTTCCATTGACTTTGACATTGCGCCAGCAGTTAAAACCTGCGCTCCAGCTAGTGATGAAACAAGTAAAAACTCTACCCTGAATGGTACCAAAACCACCAAAGAAAAGGTGGAGTGGCCAATTGTTATATTGCGCGAGAATGGGAATGTGTATATGATGCTCACTGGTATCGATTCAGATACAACGCGTCTACAGGGTCCCATTACCATTACACCGCAGACCAGCTCCAACTATGGCGTCGAGTCGTGTGCTCTTCTAATCATACCATCTCTGCCGCCTACTGTGATCATTGCGGAGTCAACGGGTAAACTGCATCATGCCCTTCTGCTGGAGGCTGAAACCACGGAGCATTCGTTTAACGATGCGGATGATGGCCTGGTTATCGAGCCGTCACAGTGGACACTCCACGTAACGGAAACCGTTGAGCTTGAATTGGGCCTCTCGGCGTCAGCTCCCAATGGAGGCAACACTTACAGCTGCCCCATACACCTTAAACGAGATCTGGTCAACGAGATGCGTTACTTTGCCTACCACAACGCTGGATTGCATATTGTTACTGTTAACTTCATATCCGAGTTGCAACGCTTCTTGGACAGCGAGGCCGAGGACAATCAACTGATATTATCGACACCTTCCTGTGCTGAGTATATATTGTGCACTAAATTCGATTCTAGTGATCGAATCAATCCTGTTATTGGTATCGCCTTGATGCAAATGCCATCCGGGCTCGTGCTGTTGCTGGGTAGCGGTCAAGTCATCAGTCTGAAGCTGGTCATTGATGCCCAGTTGCTGATGACGTCCAAACAAGATTTACAGTTGACTGCCACTGATGCTGAGCTGGATCAGCAGGGTGCGGGTATTTCGTTTGTGGAAAAAATCAGGACAATGCTACAGCGTAGCGTAAATCAACCGATTCTGGCTGACAAGTTGGGCTCGTCCTCCGCTCACGAACGCTACGAGCTGCTCAACCAGGCCATCGAGGTGCTCCGTACCCAATACCTGAAGCGACATGAGCTGGTGCGCGCGGAGTTTGCCAAGCGCATAAACTGCATTAAGCTGCAGAAGCAACAACAATTGCAGGAGATCAAGAGTCTGGAAAATGAACGAGAAATCATTAGCGAGAAGGCACACAAGCTGGCAGAACGCTTTGAAGAGATTAGCGATAGCCAGGAGCTGCTCGTGCGCCGGTGCCAAAAACTAATGCAGCTGGCCAATACAGTGCTGCCCAATAGTGTTGTGGCCGAGCGAGAGTTTGCCCTGGAGGTGGCACGCATCGACAAGGCCACCAATGCCATGGCCGCAGCGTTGGAAACGGCCAAGAAGACCTACAACAAGCAACGCTATCACATCGCAAAGTCGCAGGAGGCACAAACGAGCAATGCCTACCAGCTGCCCGAGAGACAGAAGCGCACCATCACCGAGATTCTAACTCAGCTCTCGAGTGAGATTGATCGTCAGATATCAGACGTGAAGCGATTGAATAAGATTATCGGTCTATGAGCAGCCTTATCATCTAATAAGCTTATCATTTTGTATTTTTGCTATTGTTAACAATTAAAGCAACCTTATAGTATATGTGTAAACAAATACTTATTCTTTAGTATGTGATTTCTTGATCGGTGTTTGTGCTTTATATTCTTAATGTGATTCATCTGCTATAGCACTTCACCCTTTTATTGGTCTCACTCAATATTTGCTTTTCTTTAGTTTCAGACATTTACTTCTACATAATGTACGTATATAAAGTTGTAGTGGAATATATATATATTGAACCTCGATCCAAAATGGAAAGCTAAATTTGCATGGCTAATGATTCGAATATATTTATATTCCTACGTAGCAGAATTAACATTTGTATTTACGCTTCAGTCTAAGTCTGTGCCTCAGTTGCAAGCGAACTTTCTGAAGTCGATATCGAGCTCAGGTGCTATCCCCAGCTATGGCAGCTATAATTCTGCTCAGATTGGCAACAATCTGTACGAAGATGTCCAACTACATAAAGACAAATTCACCCTTTGTGATTGAGGCGCTGATGGTAACGATCTGCTTCGGTGCCATAGTAGGCAGATATGCAATACTTACCTAGCTAGAGAGAGAACATACATATATTATTCATATATGTACATATATATCAATTGAATCGACGCATGTAAAATAAATAGATCGTATCTGAAACTTCCTCTAAATAGAACTAATATTGTATTTCTGTGTGTGTGTGTGTGTGTGTGCACGTGGCATCGTAATTGAAGATTGAACTTAAACTTTAGGCTTCTCGATAAGATGTATATAGAATGCTGGATTCTGCACAACATTCATCTCCTTGAAGTCGCCATACAGCTTGTGCTTGGCCTGGCTGCCAAAGATTTCCCTAAGGATCTCCGTGAAACGCTTCAGCTCATGTGGATAATACGAGAGCCGAAATTCGCTGGAGAGCTTATTGCCCTCGATCTGATAGTCCATGGAGACAAGAGCGGGTTTCCCGCAGTAGAATAGAACGGATGTTTTGATGTCCGCAGTGTGGCTTGTCTATATAGAATAATAAAAACAAAAAACAAATAAACAAAAACAAAAGTTATTTACATGTGCAAGTCATTCGAAAGGGCGATTAAAACGATGATGATGATGATGTTTTTATAAAATAGTTTTTTGTCCATTTCATGTTATCAGCGAAACTGTGAATGACTGGGCATATTGCGAACCCCAAGTGAATGAGATGTGTCGTTTAATTGTTTTTAATTGGCATCGAATACTGGAATACTCGCATACGAGGTGTTTACGTACATTGTAGTAAATACTCTTGGCGGGCGTGGCGCCTGTCTCCAGGATGTTGTCATAGTTGCGATGATCGATCAGCAGAATGCCACCTGGCTTCAGGCACTTCTCAAAGTTCTTGATCGCCTGCTTGTGCTCGCGCTGATCACCGAAACTGTCCATCAAATGGGCGAAGGAGTTGCCCAGACAAATGACGGCGTCGAAGCCACCATTCAGAAATTCCTGGATATCGTCGTATAGAGTCAGCCAGTTGGCCTCTTCGATAGCTGTAAGATTGATAAGATTAGATCAGATCTGGTTTAATTTATGTACATATATTTGGCTAATATATTAATACTCACTCCATTTATCAAAGGCAGCTTCATTGCGGCGATTCCAGCGCTCCTTGAGCGCATATTTCAGCATCTTGTCCGAAGCATCGACGGACATCACCTCAAAGCCCTCTTCCAGCAGCATTATGGAATCCACTCTGTAATTCAATAATATATAGTTTCACTTATTCACTTTAATGTGCTTCTGGCTTACCCAGTGCCGCAGGCGACATCGAGAATCCGTTTGCAGCCCTTCTGGCGCAGCAGATCAACCAGGAAGTTCTTGTAGTTGTCGGTGCGTGAGTTCTTATCGCCAATGAAGATCTCCCAGACCTTGGCTGCCTTGCCATCCGCATACTGATCCCGCACTCCTTCGGCAGAGATGCCTTCCGATCGGGTTACGAACACACTGTCAGCAGAGGTAGTCATTTCGAGTGTTTAGCACTGGGCAGCGGATCAAACTGAAATAAGTTTGCGTAGTGAATTCACTCGCCATGACATCTCCGGCGGGTGTTTTCAATCACTAACAGCTGGTAAGCTACACACCGATACGCGCACACATGCATATACGCCAGTAATCTTATCAAGGCGCTTCCAGATTGACCCGTGCTAGCAACGGTTCCACCAACATCAACATCTGCTCAAAACGTACACGTTCCGCTTTTTTGCTTTTTCTTTTTTGGCGACCTGACACTGACCTTGTTGTGATTACTGATAGATTACAGTGCCTAAAAATAATAGACAATATTATTATGATTATTTGGCAAATACAATACGTCATGCCACTTACATACGACTACCAAGGCAGAGGCGCTCTATCATGTGATATGACAGTGTAATCTCGATTAGACAGTTAATTGTATACTGGAAAATGGGCTTAAAAATAATTCGGAATTTATTAAAATTTATTAATTTTTATTAATGATTTTTGGGACTCGAACTAAGCTTAAGAGCTCTGCTTGTATTGTATTTGAAAGGGCCATAGAGAAAGACAATAGAGCCGAAATGAATGAGATAACTTATGGCTATACTAACAAATATTAGACATTAGTGTAACCATAAATTATCTCATTCATCGTGGCCCTACTATTATTATTGATACATTAGATACTTTAGTTATGGAACATTTCAAAACAAATGCATTCGTTAGTCTTTAAGTTGGAAAATTTGAAGGAATGAAACAGTTCATCTGGCGGGCGAGTATTGATATTGATCTTGATCTTTATATTACTTTGGCTTTGGATAGAAAAAATCTGATCTGTGATCATTTACAACTATAGTTTCTTCTTTAATATTTCCATTCAATTGATTCGAAAATCCTCTTTTCTCTTTACTTACCTCAAATTCAAATTTTATTTCAATTAGTGTTTGATTTACATACTGTCTACTGTATGATCAGCAGCTAGCACTTCGAATTAAATGAAATCTACAAAAGTTTGCATATAAGTTCGTTTTTATTTCAATTAGCTTAATAAATATTGCACTGCGTTGAAAACTAGGATTATGTATAGTATATCTGTAGGTATATAATTTAAGATGGTATTCGTATTGCACCATGTTGTTCAGTTGAAATTGCAAGTCTTAGGTGATAATGTCACGAGTTCGTTGATATCTTTATAAATAGTATACAATTTGAATATATATTAATAATAATCATAATATAAGTAAATGATTACGTTTCGCAAGATAATTAATTATATGCAGCTCGCTGGGCTTTAATTATCTTGGGAAACATAAGCTGTCATTAAAGTTAAACCAGATGCTTATTAGTTATGCACATGTGTATTTTGTGTCTGCGTGTGTGTGATTAGTAGCTAACTAAGGGATTTGAGTATTCTATTCAAATTCTATGGCAAATACCCCAGCGAGTCCTCGAGCGAGGCGCTCACTGCCCGCATGGATTGGTAGCTGGCCATGCGGCTTCTGCTCACATTGCTGCGTATCGAGGCGGCCTTCTCCAGCGCCTTGATGTTGATCAAGAGGTCGTCGGCGCTGCACGTCTTCTGTGCGGAGTTCATGTGCAGCGTGGGCGACAGGGGCATAATCATGGCACTGCCATTGCCTAGACGATCTGTGCTGAAGGATTCCCGTGATCGATACAGGGAACGGCGTGCGGAGGCACTCGAATGGCAGCTGCCATTGCTGGCACGCCCATTTAGCTTCTGGTTGTTCATCATCGGCGGGCAGAGACTCTTGATGTCTGTCGTCTGGCTGAGTTTCATGTCCGCGAAGACGGCCGCAGCCTCCACGCTCTTCTTCACGCTGAGCGCCTCGTGCGGCTGCACTGGCTTGCTGTTGCCGCCGATCGTGAAGAGCTCATAGTCCAGGCCCAGTTTCTCCGTCGACTTGGTCTTTCGTGGCGAAGCGCGTGACTTGTGCTGCGGATTGAGTGAATCCTCGCTGACATTGGCCGCTGATGCATTGGCACGCTGCCGGCGATGGTTGCGCTTGCAGTAGCATTTGCTGGCACTGATGCAGCTGTCCGTGTCGCACCAGGTGGTCGTGTCCGAGTGCGTGTTGCCCGAGTCGTGCTCGAGCGTGCTGTTGGGCTCCTCCTCCACCATGGAGCAGTAGCACTTCTCATCCGACTTGCACGATATCAGCGAATGGCGATTGCCAGCTGGGGCATTGCCAGTCGTGGACTTCCGACCATTGGCCATGGCCATGTTGCGTTCGTTCTTCTGGCGCAGCTTATGGTTCAGATGCTCCGTGCGCAGGCTGCAATAGCAGCGATCAGCCGAGGCGCAGGTGCACGACTCCGAATCGTAGCTGCACTCCGAGCAGGAAACGTAACTGTAGAGGTATAGAGAGATCTATTAGTGGGCATTCGAAAATGTAGACAACTGTAGACATTTACTCACCCACTGCTGCTGTTTCGATTGAGTCCTTGTAGCGCATTCTCGTTGCGCACGACGGACACATCAGAGCCGCTGGTGGTGGCGCGATTGCGCTGATGCTGCTGCGCATGGCTCTGGCTCGTGGGTGGGCCAATGATGATGGGTGGCGTCAATCGGCGCTTGCTAGAGTCGACACTGGCTGATTGTGACTCTTTGGTGCGTGTCGGCTTGGCCAGCTTGCCACGACAGGCGCGAAATTGTCCCAGCTGAAAGACTTTCTTCAAACTCTTCGTGCCAAAGAAGATGCTCTTGGATTTCTTCTGCAAGGCACTTGATATTACTAAACCATATGGGTATAACTCGTAGTATCTCACCTGTGAGCCATTTACGCTAGCTTTGCGCTTCTGCTTCTTCTTCTTCTGGCGCCGCATAATGTTCTTGGAGCGCTGAAAGAGCTCGTCCTGCGTGAGCGTCACGGCCAGCTTGAGCAGAAACTCCTTGTAGATGGGCTTCAGGTCGTTGAAGGACATGCCATCTGCATCGATAATGGCATAGAGTATGTCGTCCAACGAGTGCAAATTCTCGTGCAGTCGAAATTCATTGAACAGTTCACTGAAACCAAGTGGGGAACTAGAAGCACAATTCAAACGATGCCAATCAACCAAACCAAACCTTCTCACCGAGGATGCAAACAATGTTAGGTCAAACCGCAGGCCAGCGTCAGCTTGGACGACTACTGAGCTGTCAAATACCTGAGCTGTCGCTGGCCCCGTTGGTTAGTATTGATACTCACCCTCCACCACCGCCGCCCAGTTTGCCGGAATTGGTGCGACGCGCTGCTCTCGACTTGTACCTGGTCAGTCCGCCAGTGTTGAGGAAGCTGCCCGATCTGGGTATGGCCACACGGGTAAGTATATCGCCATCGCCGGCCGCTGTCACAGCGCCCACGCTGACCAGATCGCTCAACTTGCGACCGTTCGCATTGCCGTTAGGTGTCGGCGTCGAGGGTTGCTTGAAGTGCGCATGCGCATGCGCATGAGCATGACTCAAGCGATTCACATGTCCATTGGTGCACACAATGTTATTGCTGCGCCCCGAGCCGCTCTTGAAGCCGCCCACATTGGGCGCCGGCACTGGCGGAGCTCGTTTCGTCTTGTGTGACTTGCGTTTGCGTTCCTCCGTCGACGTCTCGATCTCGGCCGCCTCATTGATTACGTTGCTGTTGGAGCTGAGCGAGCTGCTCGACACCCGCTTTTTGCGCGTTGACCGCGAGGGCGTCGACCCACCCACGCCCATTGGCTTGGGACTCACGCCCGACAAGCTGCCACCGCTGCTGCGAAAAGAGCTGCGCCGACCACTCACGCTGGGCGCTATCTGTGACCTGGACAAGTAGTTGGAGCTGGTCATGGCCGAGCTGCTGGCAATGCTAACGCAGCTGACTCCGTTCTGCTGCCGGGGTGTGCGTCGCTTGGTGCTCCGATGCGAACTGGTGCTCACATGCGCCATTAGGCTCTGATAGAGCGTGGCTGCAATCACAATGGCATCCTCAGTGCTCTTGCAAATGAATCCGTGGCATTCGAGAATCTTCGGAGCGCTCGCCGAGCGCATGACCACCGCAAAGATGGGCGCATGCATGTGATCGCTTTGCTCCACAGCCAATTGCTCCATGGCGCTGCGAACAGATAATTGAGAGCTTTATCACACAGGAGATATGAAGAGAAATGAGAAATTTCCAGAATGCAAATGGAGAAACCTATTTAAATAGATACAATTAAATATCTCTATAGCTATACCTTAGCGGCTGGAATAGTGCAGTCTTGTCTATGTTGTCAGGATCGGTGATGAGCGGTAAGAATGCAGCGCCGCCATCCGGGTCGGAGATGACGAACTTCACTGCTGACCACACGGCAATATTGTGGAATGGTGTTATATTCGAATCGCTGTCCTCTTTGCTCGTGCCAGACATGGCGCTGATCTTAATGCGCAATCCCGTGGCACAAATATCCAAAGATCCCGATTTTAACTTCTACAAAGATCATGAGTTTCATTAGCAGGGGCTATGATTCGGGCACTTTAACCCGCTCACCTTGTTCGTAACCTCAGCCAGATACAGCTGGCGCAGTGGCTCCTGCAGGCCTTGTAAACTGGTCACCTTATCCTTGAGCGGCAGGCAGCCGAGACACGTGACATCGAAGCTATTCGTGGCATCCTTGGCCACGTCGGTGAAGAGCTGCTCGATCTGTGCCTGCACGCTATTGCTGATGCGCTGCACATCATTCTTGGCCGCCTCGGCGAGCACCTTGGCCGAATCGCTGGACTCCTGCAGGAAGCTGCTCAACGATCGCGGCTTATCACCCGAGGTGCTGGCCAGCTCACTACGTCCATACATGATGATGGAACGTGTGCGATGCGATCCTCTCGGATCGTCGAGGCGGCTACTACGCATTGATCTATATGAGAAAAGAAAGGGAATTGCAAATAATATAATATAAAAATATATAAATTTTTTTAAATAAATAAAATGCATTTAATAAAAAGAAAATTGGCTTTAAATTATTTTAAAAAATCGTATCTATAACTACAAAATATAATAAGGTGTATGTATATATATATATAGAAACTGCAAAACGAAACTTCTGGAATTTGAAATTTTCTCTTTGTATAAACAAAATTTACAAAAAATATAACTATATGCAAGATTTGCTAGTAATGTGTGATTCATGATATTAAACTGATTTAAATGTTATTTTGATTGTTATACAAATATTTTCTATATATAGCTGAAAGAAACATTTAATATTCAACTCAGCGCAAAACTTCGCATTTGCTTTTTTCTTGCCAAATTCGCATATTCCAAAATTTCTTTCTTTGCTACTGGAAATGCAAATTTCTCATCAAAACACATTTAGTACTATAATTTATACGCAGCTTTCAAAATAATATATTACTCTGCATTCCATTCAAAGACAATAGTTGAAAAAAAAAGAAGGAATTTAATTTAAAATTGAATTCATGAAATGAAATGACATTTAATTAGCTTAATATTTATAATGTTAAAAAAGATATATAAATAAATGAATTCTCCTTCCTATAATAATAATATTAATAATTAAGACAAACTATTTTTGTTTTTAAGTTATTAATTTATTTATTAAATATGCATACATGTACATATATTTGGGTATATACTAAACATTGCATATCGAAGCTCGTTTACTTTTCCAATGCAAAACAGTCTGCTAATATTGTAAGAGTGCTTTTTAAGTGGTTCTCTCGCATGTGCGACAAACGTTGAAAAGTTTTGTGAAAGTTTTGCTGATTAACTCAAATGAGCCACTAAATTTAGCAGATACATAAGTACACATGTGTATGTGTGTGTATCTGTTTGTATATGCACAATTCACAGATATACGCACGTACACATACTTATGCGCACGAGTGTGAAGCATGTAGCTGAGCTCGTTATGAATTGCCAATTGGCTACAACAATCATCCTGCTGGAAGAGAAGGGAGTCAACGAGTTTTTGGAATCAGATGTTAATCTAACGAATAATGGCACATTGTCTGCCCACTTTGAGGCTGACAGCAAGTCTGGGCACAAAGAACGAATCTGACGGGCAGTGTTCCCAATAGAAGAAACCATTTCGTTTACCGCTAGTTGACATCAAATCGGAAATGTTTCATTTTGGGAGAACGTCGGCGACGCCAGCTACTTTGAATATGAATGAATAAAGATGCGACAGCCGCCAGTGCTGCGTTCGATCAGCATCAGATGCGAATGAATAAAGTTTTCTTTATGCATACTCTAGTCGAGGGTATTTTGACTATGGCGCTGGTTATGTAACATGCAGAAATCTATAGAATATGGAGAGTTTAAGTACGGTTCTATAGGAGAGATGATTTGGTAATCTTAATTATCTTTCGATAACTATTTTCATACAACTTTTGTAAAATAAATATATTTTGCAGATAGATCTTGTCGAACAAGCTTCATCAAGTCGAATGCAAATATAGAGCATCATAGAATACATCATTTAGGACTTGACTGCCTGAAGGTTTAGTTGAACTTCTGAGGCACATAACTTGTAGGGTGTCTGATCTTCGGCTACCTTTGGACATGGCCATGCTTTCCTGTCCATTTTTTTTTTATTATAATCAATTAAGTAGTTCACTAGGCGAATGTGTGTCGCAGCGATCGATGAATATTTATACATTGGAGCAAGTGTCGGTTCAAATATGCTGTCTGTGGCTGTTGTCGCTTCTCGTTCAGTTACAACAGAGGCTGTCTCGCTCTCGCATGCAGCACACTATATGCGGCTGTATCTGTAAAGCTTTTGCTTTGTAACTGTATATTTGTTGCTTATGGAAATTGGAAACGGTAAAATAAATGTTGGATGCTGCGACGTATACATCAGGTGCGTGAGCATGTGTGTGAGAGTGTGTGTGCATATGTATATTTGTCTCAAATTTTATCGTTTATTTTTCAGTTTCGAGAACGAAAGTGCCTAATTTGTTGCAGTTGAAAGTTGGCTTAGATATAGGCAGAGCTAGCTCCAATATTAGTATTTAATACTATTTAATAAACGAAGCCTAAGAAACAGCTGGTAGACTACAATTTTCGGATCACTTAAATAGTATTATATAAGATGTGGGTTTGTGCAAAAATAATCGAAAAACTTTCAAAAACTGTTAACTGTTAAATGAAAAAGTTTTGTTTTGATTTGATTTGATTTTTAATTTATACAAGAGAAAATATTTCAAATCAAAGCAAAAGCTCATTATTCTTTAATAATGATTATCTTTTGAAAATGATGAGCTATTCATTGGCTACCATAAGATATAAGAAAGCATTCTACTGCCAGAGAAAGTCGAGCTGTTCTATTCTAATCTATATAGTATTAGTATTTTTTAAATGTTATTCAAGAGTGTCTATTGGAATATTATGCTTTTGGCACTCACCTGGAATCGTCAAACATAAGATCAATTTTGAGTTTGTATATCGAATTTCGACTGACGCTCGAATTGTTCTCGAGCTGATCGCCGTCCAGAAGTCGAAAGCCAGATGAGTTGCTTTTACTGCTGCTGCTGGCTGGTTTGCGGGAGCGAACCGAATTCATGTTGGGCACAGCCAGAGCAGATTGGGTGTCGATCTTGCAGGAAGTGACCATCATCAAGTGCGATGATGCAGTGGCAGTAACAGTAACAGTAACAGTGACTGGGACAGTGACTGGAACAGTGATGGCGGCAGTGACTGCGGCGCATGCCAGTGAGGCGCTCCTCTTGACCGTTTGTTTGTTTCGTTTGTTTGTTGGCTGCTGTTACTGCTTCTTCTGGTCTTTTTCTTTTGTAATTTGTGTGCAATTAGCGGTAAATGAATTTCAATTATGCACATTGAATGTTAATTTTCAGCATTTTTAGCTAAATAATTATTGCACACACACTCGCACACACACACCTAAACGGAGATGCACCGCACGAGAGTTATGTATTTATGTTTTTTTTTTTAACACTTTGCATAGGGCACACATGTGATATGAGGCTGGGGTGTCCGATGTCTGCGCGGTGTTTGCCTGGCGTGCCGTGTGTAGCCAATCGTGTTGGCTCATTAATTAGCTGCTTGCCAGCCTGAAAACCGACAATGAAAATAAACAAAAAACAGATTAAAAGCTGTACGAAACAGATGGAAAACGTGGCTGGGCGATTGTGGGCTTTTCCTTCAGGAAAAACTATTGCACATATTTTCAATGTTTGTTGTTTTTTGGTTTGTTGCCCATTTGGCTGATAAATTGCCCCATAAAATGCGATTGTTGTACTGGAAAAATGCTAACAATTTGCACCGCACAACAGTTGCACTCGCACACTCACACACACTCACACACACACACTCGCACACACACACACGTGAAATACAACAAAGCAAACGCGTTAATTCGACGCTGTGTGTGACGCGGCTGTGGCTGCATCTATTAGATACTTTCACTATAGAGAGATATTTGCTATAATTAGCAAATGCCGTCTGCAGCTAACAGACACTCACTCAGAAATTGGCACTGACATTTACTTTTGCCTTATTCGAACTTCACTTTGGCCACGAAATTAGCTGCACTGCGAAACAGTCAAGCACCGGAGAAGGCCCGGACCCGCTTTATCTGGAATTCTGATTCGTTCGCACAATACCGAGATCTATGAGATCTCAAAGCTGTATAGATCTGTACGCGTCGGTTGCCACACGGCGACTGCGCAAACGCGTTGGCTGAAATGTCGAAGCGCGTCTAAAAGCTAAACTTCAAACCATTCGAATATGGCTAAGAAACGAGCCCGCTGACGACTCTGAACGAAGTGAGGTGGCCAAAAGAAATGGCCAAGCTAGGCGGCCAGCAACGTAACTCCAACTGTGACTGTGTGTGTGTGTGTGTGCGAGTGTGAGTGAGTGTGTGAGCGAGTGTGTGTTTGTATAAGCACAATAACAATATAAACTCTGGCGTAAGTGGGTAGCTCACCTCTTCATATGCCCCGCATGGATACATGTATCTACCTACAGAGACGCTGCTATGCTTTGCCGCTCTGCTTTGCCATTCATGTACATATACGTATTTACATGCACATGGCATCCCCTCCCTTTCCGTGGCTGCCTCCCCGCTCTCTGGGGCGAGTGGCTGCTGAAGACGTACGAGTGACTCCGCTCGGATTTTCAACATCGCCGACAATCACTTGGCCAATGTTCAATGGTGCTTTATGTGGCCAGAGCTCCATTATGTACCCTAACAATGCAAGTATTATTAACACTTGCGCGTGTTTTGGCTGGCCCAGCAACAACAATCAAATGGACAACAACGGCAACGGCAACGATAGCATATGAATATGTGTGGCAGCTGGGATTTGCATAGATGAATGGAACGACATTTACGCAAAGATCTTTGTGCAATGCCCTCTCAGCCGGCTGCAGTCAGCCAATGTCAATACCAACTTTGGATTTGGAATGGGGCTTGACTGTTGCAGCTGGGTTGAACCGATTTGATTTGGTTAATCGATGCCCGGTCCCGGTTTTGCCATGGCCATTGCCATTTGCGCAAGCCCAGATCTATCACAGCGTCGGAGGAGACGAAGAAGGCGACGGCGACGGCATTTTCGAAATCAATGACCGTGGTCAAGTTTATACAATAATTACTGGCAACTGCTCATATGGCTCCCAGTGGACCCGTTTCTGTGCTTGACTATGCAATCTCATAAAATTGCTTATAATTTTTGTTTCTCTACCCATTCACGTTGGCTTTCGTAGCGAGCAGTCAGTCTAGCATAGAAACGAACCTTAGAGGAATACGAGTATGAGCATAGTACACTGTGCAAAATGAATGCTAAGTAAATATTACTTTTATATATTATAAACAAATATATAGATAAAAATAAACAAAATAAACATAATTTAGCTCACGAGAATTGCAGAGTCTTCCATATCAATGAGCCGATATCAGCTCGCACTTTAAAAACAGAAAGTCGCTTAGTTTCGGGTTGACCCTAGCTCACGATTGATATGCCCAATTATAAGATATAGAAAATATTTAATCTAGCGCATTTCCCTTTATATAATATATAAATATTTAGATATTTACATAATTAATTTTGCAATTGATCGGCGAGTGATGTAGCTCGAAATGGACTTTTATTCATGAGATAACAGTCCAGAGTTACGACTAATTAAATTGTGTATAGATAAAACAATCGGTTAATAGCCATCTATTGTGTGGACTGCCTTAATAAACTCTTACTTTTATGTCGAACAGATGCGCAGATGCTGCCTGAAGGTATATTCGAAGACGTCTGTTTCATTCGCATCTTTGTCGCTTTTGGCTTTTCGCTTTTCTTATTCAGTTTCAGTTTTTATTGATTAGTCCAGTGAAACAGTTAACAAGACAATGGGAAAAACCTGTCTCTCTTCGGTAGCGATACCAAAAAGGGCATTAAAAACAGTTAGGTTTTCGACTAACGCTATGCAGCTAGAACTTTCGTTTGCCGCATAAAAACGAATCTGATTTTTCTAAGACGCATCTCTCTCTGTGGCTGCATTCGTTATTCAGCTGCCATGGCTGGCAGCTTCAAATGTAATTTATCTAACAAATAGCACGATCATGCACATCACTTTCTCTGTCCAATTCGGCGGGCTTGTCTGTCTTTAATTGTTTTAGGTTTGTTTTATTTAATCACAGTGGCAAGCACAACAATTTAAAAATTAGTCATACGCTTTACTCCAGCTCCCATGCTCTGTACCTATGCCAGATGCAAGCATGCTTGAAGATACAGATACAGCTACAACTACAACTATGGCTATAGCTGAAGCTATAGCTTTATATATATACATATATTGCTGCAGATCCAAACGCACATCTGCTAACACACACACGGGCTGGCCCCCCCTACGTTGGACTCCCTCGGATACGGTTGATTCCTTGGCTAGTCTCTTGTGTCTAACATTGCGTATCTGACATGCGCTTCAAGCGCACACTGAGGCAAAACTCTGCGCAGTTGCGCTTAAAATTATTTTTTACATTTTTAAATATACTTTCTGTAAATATATATTTCATATAGATTTATAATTTCAAATTCATATTTTTATTGTATATTCTTTCTGAATTCAACTTTCAACTCCTTTACTTTTAATATTCAATATTTTTAGATCTTCAGCATGATATCACACATATTATATAAAAAATTCACAACTTTAAATAGTTTTTAAATCATAAAATTGTCACATTATTTTGAGCATAACATTTTATATAATCTATCTCAAGCCAGTTCTTCAGACTTTCAACTGAAATTATAGCACAATTAGGCCCAATGAATGAAAGACTGAAAGATTTGTTAAGTGTTGAGAGTTACTGCAATTATTCTTCTTATCGGGATCTGACTTTCTTTTGACATATAGCCTAAGTAGCTGCGGTAGTTAAAATTTGGGTTGACTTCGAGCTGCGAGCTGCGAGCTACGAGCTCTGAGCTTTGAGCATTGCATCACGTAGAGTGCTCCACAACAATTGTCACATTGTGCTGTGCGTTACGGCATGTCTCTATTACTTCTTCTTTTTCAGCTTCATACCCCTGCAGCGTCTCTGTGTCTTCTTCATTTTCAACATGTTTCCACTATTTAACAATAACAATACAAAACAACATTCGTGCAAGTCAAGCGCCGTCGCGACTGAGTTGAGCATATTAAGAAAAAATTAACTTTGTGTTTTTTACAATTTGCGAAAATGATTTTACAATGTTGTCAAAAAAAGTATATTTACTTTATGTAGTATCCAAAGGTTACCAAACAGCGACGTATAATTTCATTGTTGAGCAAATTGGTTTTACTTAGCTAAACGTGTCTATGAACTACTATGTTGGTCGCAGCTATCAAGTCTTTAATAATAAGTGAGGCGTTAACTCTTTGAGTGTAACTAAATTTAGATACTATAGGAAGCATGTGACATAAAGGAAGATTAGTTTGAGGCACTTACAGATTGCTTAGTTACATATTTGCATAGCTGCCCACAAGGTGATCTCAAAAGAGACATTTTAATATATAGTAGACATCATTGTGCCGATAGACCTCATATATGTCTATTACATACATAAACAATTTTGAGTAGACTACAACAACAACAAACACATTCACAGTTGATATATTTGCCAATTTGAACAATTTGGAGTTGCCTCTGTGCAACATAGCTGTACCTAGACAGCATACTCCTACTCATACTTTAAAGACGTTGTTAGGTTTGGCGAACAATGCGCCCATAAGGTGAGCATTACGGCGTAGATAATGAAATCCAACATAGAAATTGCTCAAAAAAGCGTGACGCGTGCCGTTGCTGATGAACTCTGCGCCATAAATTGCCAAGAGCCAACACACTTGCATATCCAGATACATATCTACATACACACAGCTACACATATATATGTGGATAGCTAGCTATATACACATACGTATTACAACCTTAGCGGTATTTGGTAGACGCAACAAAAATTCTTATGGAAATTCAACATGTTTTATTGCTTATAATTGCCTGTTGAAAGAGATTTTCGTTAATTCTGCTTCTTCTTTATTATTTCTTTCTGTTTGCTGTTGCTGTTGTTGTTTTTTTTTTGGTTTTTGGTTTTTTTTTTATTAACCTGGTAAATTTTCAGGCAATTTTCATCTTCTTTCTTCTGGGTGCTAAAGCGACTTTCATTTATTTCGGTCAGCTGAGTTCAAATGGCGCGTGCTTTGTGGGTCAGTGGTGTTCCCCACACTCACTCAAGAACGAGAGGAGGTGGCACTCGGCTCTTGCTGAAAAATTATATAGAAGTTGGAGTGCTCATTGACACCATCAGATTGTTGAATTTAAATGCTAACTGTTCTCTCATTGTTCGAGTCGCTGTGCCGTTGTCGACGGCCTGTTAGATATAATCGTAGCTCAAGTGCGGACTGTGGATCGTTTAACACGATTCAGGGAAAGTTCTGCACCCGCATAAAATAATAATTAATAACTCACATGAGTCATGTGTTAACTGTTATTAAAGAGATAAATCAGATGCTTGATCATAGATGATAAATATATAGGAATGACTATGTTTTGTAGGTCGAGGACAGCTGTCTATGCTTGACAAAAGGAATCCTTATAGAATGTTAATGCAGGCATTTGGTAATAGAGTAGAATATAACAGTTATTTCAATTAATTAGAGGCCATCGTGTGGGCACATGTTAGATTAGCGCATTCATACATGTACATAAGTAGCTTGATTGAAATACAGTTAAGTAGCAGTAAAGTGGTGATTGGAAATGTCTCGACGTGCCAGCAAAACTGGTAATTGTATATCTATAGCTTCTCCGCTTACGAGCCAGCGTGCGTCTGTATTGATGCGTTCTGGCGGCCCCGCCGGCAAGGAGTTATGGCTGTGACCCACCTTTAGAACTGGAAGCGAACACTAGATGGCAACCAGTTGCAGTTGCAGTTGCGCAGCTGCCGCGAACGGCGCATCGATGCTCCAGTTTCTCAACCACAGACCTGTCACGCAGCAGCCGAGAGGAGAAAATCTGAAAATAATTGCATGAAAACTCGAGATCCCTGCTCGAAAGAAGCGCGAACAGCAAATGCGGCCAACCAACAGACGAGAAGGGGATGCATCAGGGGCATCTGCGAGCGAGTGCTACCAGAGCTGGGGCATAAGCCAGAGCCAGAGCCAGAGCCAGAGCCAAAGCCGATGCCGAAGCTGATGCTGATGCTGAACGAGTTCAGCAGGAAAAATGACTTTGTCGATCTTGATACAATTGAATGTAGGCAACATAAGAGATACCGCTAATCGAATGATTGTATTTAAGTCTGTACTTCAATATGGCATTTGCTTCTGGTACCCAATACAGGCACAAGTACAGTTAACAAGCGCTTAGATGGGCAAGCGTCTTGTCGCTAATGGCTAATGGCTAATTAAATGAACTGAGGTAAGAATAATTGCAGAGACAAGCAATTGCAGTCAGCACAGATTGACATCAAGTGTGATTGGAATATATTCAAAGAATTGTGTTACACAACAAATTAAATATTTATGAAGTAATGATTATTATTCGATATATTTTTAATTGCAATCAATTTGCCAATGCTGAGTTCATCCGCATCATTAGAATGCAAGTAAATTTGTATATTTCTTATAATTCCTATATCCATTTATATGAAATTATGTATAATTTATATATTTATTTATGTTTAATATTCTCAATGCTTAATGCTCAATAATTATATACATTAAATTCTTGGCCAACTAGGCGTATGTGGAACATTTCGCTTTTCATTTGCTTGAGTTGAAATTCTTAATCTAATATTTCAGAATATACATTTTAAATATATTTTACACACATTCAATTCAATTTCTACTGATAACCAATCAGCCAACGAGTAGTATGAGCAATATTTAGATAGAAATTTCTTGTAAAGTTTTCTCGAAATTTCTTTTGGAATATCGTGTTGACTTACTTAATTTGTATTGTAATTCCCACTTGGGCTGCCAATATCCATATTTAAATTTTATAGTTCTCCAAGTTCAAACATAATTTCGTTTTAATTAATTCTCTTCAATCACAACTTTTTACTCTACTTAAGGTTCTTCTTAGATAGGCACTAGTCTAGCTGAGCAGAGCACACTCTCAAGTCGGTTAGCTATTTGGCCAATCGAAATAGTCAGCCATGGAAACTGCAACCGAAACAGCAACCGAAGCGCGTGAAGTCAATAACGAGACTAACAGCTCGAGTGCAATTCAGTCGAGTGCAGAGCAACGTCCAGAGGCGGCCAAAGCGCCAGCTTCATGTCAAGTTTTCAGACTCGGCCGTGGCTTCGGGTTATGTGCAGACTGCTCGTAATCTCGTCACGCATTTGCCTAGTCGCTGGAGGCGCTCGACTGACGCTTGGCGGCTGTTAGCGCCAGCTGATGCGGATTAGCCAAATCTTCTGTCCGCGCCGACAGCTCTAAGCCCATAATTAAGACACAAATAGCTCGCATTTAAATATTTAATGTCAACACTCGAATATATTTGGGCTTCAGTTTGACTTCCTGCAGGTTGTAATATGTCTATCCATACCTTTTCCTTTTCCTATTCTTTGTTGAGTCCACACCTGTCTATACCTGTCTGCCTTGACCAACGGTCTCGATTCGCTGCCAAAAAGTGGTTAAACCTGCGTGGGCTCTGCCCCAAATTTCTGTGTGTGCTCATTTGGGCTCGTCCCGGTGTGCCGAGTATTTGACCAATATTTGAGTGAACCGTTAGACACAGGCGCTTGGAGCTCAAGGCGGCCTGGTCATATTAATTTATGCCTGGCCCGGACTAGCTAACTTCATCAATACAAACGGCCACCTGAATGGAAACAGGTTCTCCACGCGCACTCGCACTCGCATTCGCATTCGCATTCGCCTTCACCATCGCCACGAAATGGGTCAATCTTTAAGAATGCTGCTGTCAGAATCTTTGGCGGTTGCAGCTCCAAGCGAGTGACGGTCTTCGATGGTGCAGCCCCAGCATAACGTGCCCGCTCCTGGTTAGATCTTCGTTTCGTTCTTTCGCTTTGTTGTTCCGGGGAATTGTGTCAGTCGACCAAGGCGGCAGCGTCGAACACTTTATTGGGAGGATGAGTTACCAAAAAGAAGTCTTTTCCGCATACAGGTCTGCCTTGTTTCTAATTGGGTCAGCACCCCATTCATTTGAATAGTCTGATTAATTTAGTCCAACTTTTGCTATTTAGAAAATGAGAAATTAGACTCAGCTGAGGCCTTAAATATAAAAAGACTTTATTCAAATATTTTAATTGAGAATTTGTTTGTTTGTAGAAAATCTATCAAAATGCCTAAGACTATTTAATGTAGAAATAAAACAATAGATTACCTTGCAGTCCAATCGGCCATTAACAACGAAACAATCTGTTGACAATTCGAATGACAGCTATAAAAATATCTTCTAAGTAGATAGTTTCCTTGATAAGCTAAAAACTCTTGGCGCAAAGCAGTGACATTCAAACTGTGCTCTTGAAGATATAGATTTAGACAGGAAGCGTAAGTCAGCGACTTTTTATTGATTCAGTTATACGTGACGCTGCATATAGATCTAATTTGGTGTTGTAATTTTCACAAGTATTGAAACCGTTTGGAACCGTGCCATAAATACACAATTTTATATGCGGGCAGCCTTTTTTTGTTATATTTACCTAATAATGTATAATATTAATATATAATAATATTATTATTCATTAATTGTTTTATTTCTATAGAGGCTATAAATAAATTATATATTTACATCGAATGCTGACTGCTACGAATTTATGTACATAGACTGGCTGTCTCACAAAGGAAAAAAATGTTGCATACTTTTGCGCTTATACTTTTATACTGTTAATGCCTACTTTGCGCGCATGACCAAACCAAAAGCAAAGCTTACAAACAATAATTCTCTATATATTTCATAAAATAAATACACAATCATAGAATGAAAAGTTTGACCAGTGTAAAATAAATAGACAGACATAACACATCAACTAAGCAACAGCGTGGCCTGTCTATGACGACTTGTAGCACACAGCTTCTGAGTGCTAAGAGCGCCGCAAGCAGTGCGAGAACTGCTTTGCCAAGTGTACAGCAAACAATATTCGCTTAATTTTCCGCTGCATCCTAAAATTATGCGACACCTTAAATTATTTATGTGATGCATGCAGATAAATGAATAGAATATGACAAGTGTAAGTGGCACAGGGTGCACCATATTTGCAGTCTGAATTTGATTGCATACTTTTATGCGCTGGGAATAACAGTTGAGCTTTTGCATCACCTTTAAATATAAATGAATATCGAGCATATAAGAACAATTTGCTGAAATTACTCCTTTATGGAATGCAGAATCTTTTTATTCACTTTGATTTGGTTTAAGCCATGGTTATGTTAAGATTAGTAAGCATGAGTTTGTACTATTTACAAAAGCTTATCACTCCCCTATCCCCATATCCTTGCATCATTTTTATCGTCCGAAACGCATGTGGCCGTAGTCATCAAACTGCTCATCGTTGCCTCGCTTGCCAAACCTCATGTGGCCGTAGTCGTCGAATCTCTTTGGGCGCTCAGCCTCTTCATTATTCACCATCAGCTCCAGTTCTATGGGAATTTTGGAGCGGGAGATGGGAAAAAACCTTGGTCCATAGCCAATGGATCGTTGATTGCGTCTGTTGCTGTTGCCAAAGAGTGTACGCGCAGCGCCAGCTCCACTCACGCCAATCGTGTCACTGTCCGATTCCAACTTGGGTTCCGTATTGCGTCTTTGTTGCTCCTCCTTAAGCAAGTCCAGGCTCTCACCGTGCGAGGGAGATGGCAGGATCAGTAGCAAGTAAACTGTTAGCACAACCAGGATGAGCGCACCCGAACAGCGTCTGGAACTCTTGTAGGGCAACATCTTTACTGTAGTTCAGTCGCTGATTGAATGCCAATTCCCAGCCAGGCGCCTTGACTTTTATAGCCAACTCTCCTTGGAGTCCTGCGACCCACTCGCAGCAAGCCAACATTTCTTCTATTTAATATTCAGCGGCTACTCGCAACGCCCTAAGTGAAGCGGTAACAAATTATTTGACAGCTGATTGACGTGATTGAATAAAGAGAGCAAATCCTACGCTACCTGAGAAATTATTTAATTTTAATAAAGCTACATTGCTCAACGCTAGACCGAATTGAATTGAAGTAAAATAATGTTATTCGCTTAATCCTGTTGAGCAGCCAGAATAGTGAATAGAGAAGCTATAGCAATGGAAATCTTTAGGAAAAATAGTTTTAACGTGAAATAAACTAATATAGTTATTCATTCTCTGACCTTAGAGACATCATAAATGGAAAATTAAGAGATTACATCAACATGTATGCCACATTGTGGTCCACCACATGTAGTTAGCCATGAATGCCCTATCAAAAGTCCCATTAAAGAACCGAACGCTTAACACTTAACATTTTCAGACATTAATAAATACAAATATATATTCAGTTTTCAAGGGCCTGAGATGCAGACGATTTTCGAACAGATCAATTACAAAGTTGTTGAAGGCGTCCGACACGACTTCTCGCCCCTTTTTCGGTGGGTTCATTGATGACAGGTTTAATTAAATGTGTGCCGTCTGCAGAGCCAGCTCTGAAGAGAGCCACGATGGCGTGTCAAGTGCCGACTCCCTCCGATTGACCGCATTGAGCCGCTTGGCTCTGTGTTTGTGTTTGTGTGGTAAAAGAATGCCATTTGCTGACCGGATTGTCCGCATTCCAAAGATTCAATCGAATAGTAGACACACACACACACACACACCAATACTCACACACACACAGACTAGTATATAGTGTGGTACATAAAAGACCAAATTAACAGCTATAGAGAAAAGTATCTACGAGTTTATCAATAAACAAACCGCAATCCATAGCCGCAGTCGCAGCCCAATGCAACGGATTGTAGACTTGGACACACACACACACACACACACACACTCACACAACACACACATATACAGAGGCACACACAGTCCACAACCAGTCTCAGAGAGTGCAAAAAAGAAACAAGAGACAAATCAAATGTGAGCATAACAAAAGCCTATGGCGAGAGACGCGCATTAGAAGCAAAACAAAATCCACAAGACGAAATTTTGTGAGCCACACAGCCGGCACATCTCAGTCCATGGGCACTGGCCAGTGGCCACCACTGGCTTGGCACTGTCCATCGGCGGTGCTCTGTGGTGCCGTTGTGTTGTTGTGACGGCCACAGCTCACGACAACTTCTTGCTGCTTATTGCAGGTGTTTCGAGGTCTCGATTGCTGTTCACGCAATTCAGCTGAGCTGTTCTGCGGATCGCGTTTAGGCGCTCTTGTCACCTGAACTTATATGTATCTATATATATCTATATACATATATGCAAATCATTAAAAAGTGTGTGCTTCTTAGACAACTTCTGTTTATGTAATACGAAATCGTATATATGCAACCAAATGAGCTTATCTCTTTGCTGGAATACTAAGTTGATTAGCTCTTATTCAATTCACTTCTTCACTTCTTGCCCAATGGCCCTATCGCAGCTGCTTTTTGTGGTCGCTCTTAGTTAAGCATTCTGTGTTCTGTACGTGAGGTGCATAAAGCTTATTTATCCACTTGATAAGACTTAGCAGTACAATGAGTTGAGCTTGCATCATTTGCATTTACAATTAGAAGTTCATGATAAATGGGCAAATTAGTTTCCTGCAGAAGCCTGCTTCATTAATTTCCCCCCAACTTATGCTGGCCATCGGGTGGGCCAGCTATAATCGAGATGCATTGGAGACAGCTTATGGTGTGGCATGTGCGCTTAGAGATTTGCCTGCTTGACCAGCTGCCCAAGTCGGCGTTGGTATTCCAGTAAAACTGGAAATGGAAAACATTTTCTTGCCGCATTTTCTTGTTGCATAAACGTGGAATTTCCATAAAGCCAACGATGGTTGTGCCGCTGACACACACACACTGCCGACAGCCGACAGCCGACAGCCAGCCCGTCGGTGGCTCCGCCAAGAGGGATGCCCTGTCCTCTCCGCGTCACATCATCCGACGTACGCGTTTTTAATTGAAAATCGCTTACGCAATGCGCGGGGCAGACATACTACATACTATAACTCCTGAAAGCAGAAAACCGAAAACAACAAACTGAAAACTGAAAACTGAGCTGCAAACTGGAACTGCCAATTTTGATTTATTCGTTAAGCGGTCGGAAAAATATATGCTTTGCGCCTGGCGGCAATTAGGTAATACGCGCATAAAGGTAAATGGCTATTGGTGCAGGCAATACTGGCCATAAAGCCCAGCCCGTAATTATTGTGGCCAAAATAAAAAATATATAATATATAAACGAGGACACTGATGCAACTCGCTTTTGGCTGTTTTTGTCTGCTTATAAAGTGCTTGAAAATTAACCTGTTCACCTGCAGCGCATCTCTGTCTGCCCCTGTATGCGTGTATCCGTATCGGCATCTGTGTTCGTATCTTGTATCTTTTAATATACAGCTCACAGCTCAGCTCACAGCTCACACATGCTGCCCCCCTTGCCAAGTGGAAGTTAAAGTTGAGCTTGAATTGCGATGATCTTTGCTTTCGGCATTATAAGTAAGTAGCGCCGACTCAAAAACTGGAAGTGAAATCGGAATTGGAATCGCTTGCGGTCTCCCTCTCTCCCTCTCTCTATCTCTCTCTCACTCTATCTCTGGCTCTGTCTCTCTGTCGAAATTCTCGACAGTCTCGAACGATTTCATCACTCAAAATTCGAAAATGCACATAAAGTATGTTCGCTGCAACTTTCGCTTGTTTTACTTTAGTCGATTGTTAACAAAATATCCGAACAATTTGTGTTTGAATATTTGTGTTTGCCACTAACCAACCTTCGCGGCCCTCCCATGCCCAAGCCCAAGCTCAAGTCTCTGGCATGCCATATGCAAATCTTAACTCTGCAGTCAGCGACATGCAAAGAATTTGCATGCAAATTCCATTATGCGACAGCCCATGTGCATTGCCTAGACTCAAGCCGTATATACCTATATATATACAAATATATTATAGATCTGAACATAAGCCAAAGTAAAATATTCTGTAATGCTGCTGGTGGGTGTCTAACTTCAACTGCATACACTGCAAAAATATCGGCTACATATAATTTTACTGAAATTAAAAGTAATTTTATCTGCTTTAGTATTTCCTATAGCTTTAATATAACATTTATTTTTCGAACGGAGTGCATGGCATCGATACACTAATATAGCCTTGAGTACATAAGAATGTATGAATGTTTTTAAGATTCAAGGACAAACAATTGACTTAAAAACATTCAAAAAATATTTGAACTGAATTGTATTCTATCAAAGCATTAATAGCAGTATGCTCTGTATGCTGTATGCTGTATGCTCTGTATGCTGTATGATGTATGCTGTATGCTGTATGCTGTATGCTGTATGCTGTATGCTGTATGCTGTATGCTCTGTATGCTGTATGCTGTATGCTGTATGCTGTATGCTGTATGCTCTGTATGCTGTATGCTCTGTATGCTGTATGCTGATTATTTTGCTAAGTGTATATCGGCTGTCACTAGGCTTCACTCGCAGCATTTTGTTGGTTCCCCCCTTTGCAAGAATAGCCGCTGTGCCAATCAGTTAAATTGACTGTCTGACATGTATATATATACATATGCACATGTACATATATATGCATATATACATGCATACACACATATGTATATATATATGCAAATAACTGATATTTATTCATGTTGTGCTCACGCATGCTAATTGAGTTAAAGGTGCGTTCGGGCCGAGAGTCGCAGCCATTGTCGAGTTTGATAAAAATAGAACTTGGCTTAGAGTAGAAATCAGCTTTTGGCCATCTTTCAATAGATTTACGAAATAAAAAATCATTTTGTTAACATTTTATTATATTTATTGTACACATATGTATATATGTATGCATATTTGTCGTATTTATGATTATATCTATTAAATCTGCGCTTTAACATACTAATATGGACAGATTGAAAGAACAGTATTTTATGTAGGTATATATGTGTATGTGTGTGTGCGTGTGTGTGTCAGTGTCTATAACTAAGTGTAAACGCTTTTAACTAGCTCATTCGAAAAGATATTTTACATTTGTGCTCGCAAGTCGGGAGAACCGAACTTGTTCTCCAGTTGTCAAGTGTGGTGTATTTATTATAATATTCTACATTATGTATTATAATTGGTTATTTGCATTCTCTGCATTCATCTGGTTAAAGGCAAAAAGATTTTCAATATTTAAATGTTTTTTTTTTTTAATTTTATTTTTTTAATATTTTTTATTATATATACTTAAAGTATAAACCTAGTAAGGCACTCATATTCATTGTTGATAATTGATTTTGTTTGCAATATCGTAGAAGATATTCGATTCTAAATTTGGTTACCCAATCTTATCTGAAGTCTGTTGCTGCAGTACAGCTTGGTCTCTGTTGATTCGATTTCATTTCTAAGTTGACCAGCATCGCTAAAATGTTGTGTAACTCTGTATATATATATATGATCATATATGTATATATGTAGTACTTCTAGTCCGTGTCGGGTGTACTCTGCCTGGCTTGGTGGCTTGGCCGGGATAGCTTATCTGCGCGGCTTGCCGAAACTACTAGCGGGGCCGTATATCGCATGGGGATGAGCATGTGGTTGCGTGGGACCCGCTGCTCCGTTTGCCATGGCAGTCTGTTTGCGCTGCAGCGTGGCCGGACCTGGGGCCATTTGGCGGCGCTCGCCATCGCTGAGGTCCAGACCAGCCACCATTTGGGCTATCTCGCGCTCTTTCTTCATGTCCGGTGGATTGAACTGTAAGCTGGCCAGCGAGCCGTGGCTGCGACTGCGATGCTCCTGGCGTATCGAGTAGCTAAAGGCACGCTCATTCAGGTGGCCCTTGCGTCGATAGATGCCCGTGCCGCCTGGCGATGGTGACTCGGCGCCCGAGTTGCCCGAGTCATCCAGACCATTGCCCATGGACGCGGCCATCTTGCGGCTAGACATGCTCAAGGGACGCGGCTCGCCGATCATTGACTGTGCCATTGGCGGCGGCGGCACCCCGCCCATTGCCTGCTGATAGGCGTAGATGGGCGGTACTATGGGCATGCCCACGGGCATGCCGACGCCCCCGTTCTTCTTATCCTTCTTCTTCTTTTTGCTAGTGGACCGCGATGGCTGCAGCGTCGCGTACTGCTGCGGCAACATCATGGGTATCTGCAGCGGCGGCATGCCAGCCAAATGCTGTGCGTGATGCATCTGCATCATGTGCTGCTGATGCGCATGCGCTTGTGCCTGTGCATGTGCATGTGCATGCGGGTGATGTGGGGGCGGACCGGGTGGAAAGCCGCGATGACTAATTGTGTGATATTGACGCGCACCGTGCGGCCCGGAGACGGGGCCATAGATGACGCTGGCGGAGCCGGGACCAGGTCCTGGCCCGGCGTGCAGTTGTGTGCGATGCATCGCAGCCGCCGGATGCATGGGCTTTGGTCTGATCAGTGTGCCCGACAGGCTCTGGCTGCCGCTCGACTTCGATGACTTCTTGTCTCGCTTCGTCTTGCGCTCCTCCTTGACAGGCGGCGGTGGCACTTCGATGGGCGTGCTAATCTGACGAGCGCGCAACGGCCTGCCCAGCGTGGATGTGTTGCCGGCATACAGCTCGTAGGGACTCTCCACGGCGCCAATGCTGTCCAGCTGATCCTGTGAGCCGCTCCACACCTTGTGATTCTCATCCCCATTGTACACAGATGCCTCGCCATCGTCCACGGTGACGTTCAGATCCGCGCTGCTACCATAAACTGCAATGTTATAAAGAAGTTGAAGAGGTCTTAGTATAAATGAATACTAAATACAAAATAATTGATAATAAATAAAATAAATACTCAAATAATCAATTCAAATGTTCGATATATGACCCAGACTTTAAAAACTATCGAGAGAGAATTTAGAGCAGACTCTTTGATTGATTGATGAGCTACTCTCGAAGTAAGCTACGGCAGCTCGATGGAAAACTAAGTACCATGGATGAATAACTCCGTCTGATAGGTATTGCAATAATCTAAAACAATTGAAGCAAGATCAACTTCTACATTCCAAGCTAGTCTTAAGGATTTTACTCAAAGTGATACCAAAAATCGAACATGTGCAAGGTGAATGGGTTTTAAATCGAATGACAAGTAACTAACTGCTCTTAACTGTTTTCTATCAAATACAATTTAGAAATAAATTACAAACAAAAAGGTAATAAAAACAACTCGGAGCCAAGAACAAGTTTAGATGCATTTGATATCATGCAATCGAGTGATCTGAATGCAGCTCTTGGGTTTCACTCGATAGCTGGTTGACCTTCGCGGCCAATGGATGCTGACCAGCAAACTATTAAAATCCCAGAGGGGAGCAGAGGTGGAGGGGCCAGTGGGGCCCAGCACCATGGCCGCACTTGTCTCACATTACGGCAGCCCACGAGCCGTGCAGCTGAGGCTAAAGCGCTGATTCACGCGCCAAGTGGCGAGCGCTGGGCCCAGACCCGGGCTCGGGCAATGGCATTTACATTAGCCAAAATGCTGGAAATTAGCCGAGCGCGTCTAATCCAAAAAACAAATTCAAATGAATATAGGCCAAGACCGTCAAGAGTCGATGGCAACGGTAACGGCAATAGCAACGGCGGTCGCATTCAAATGAATCGATTGTGAGGCAATTGAATGCGCTTCGATTCGACTTTGACGACTCTTAAGTGTTCCCTTCACACGGTACGTGCGCACACATGTTTGTGACTTGGTCAGTTAGGCAATGCGAATGTAGCCAACAGATACAGATACACATGTGGCTAAAAATATATACTAGCTACACACACACACACACACATACTTAAGCATTCGCGAAGCCGTTACTATCAAGTTGAGCGTCGCCTTTTGTCGCAGCCGATGAAGGTTGGCGCGGTTCTGCAGCGCATTTGGGCCATGGCAGCAATCGCAGCAATGGCAACGGCAAACGGTTTTGTAATAAATAACGGTAATTTAATAACTTGAACGCGGCGGCTACACACCTGCCAACAGCGAGCGCTGAGCCCCCTTTACCCTAGGTTCCTGCCACAAAAAAGCAAAACAAAAAGCAAAGCAAAAACAAAAACCAGCCCAACCCCAGTTGACGTCGCCGTCACCCGTCACAGCCACAGCCAGAGTCGCCGCCCAGTCCGGCAGACGACAACAAAACGACGAGTCAGTTTTTCTGCATACTCTGCCCGAGAGAGAGTATTATGAATCTACTATAAGATATGGTAATAATGCAACAATTTGTACGATTTTAGAATGTTATAAACAACAAAGTAAATATAAAGAGTTGAAATATATCTTATACAATACAGAATATAAATTTTTATTTATTGAAATTTATTGTTAATATATGCCTTTAGCATAGCTGACTATCAGTAAACAAAATGAAATATTTATAACAAAAAATTATTTCATTTACATATTTGCCTTAATTTAGGTTAACATTTGCTTAAAAGTGTATTAACTATTCGTACACTTAAAAGTAACTGTTCTTTCTAGTTTTTATTTGTATTGTTTTTTTTTTCTTTCAGTTTTTTGTTAGTGTCTGCTTTGGTAGCTTTGCTTCTTAGCCATGCCATAATTTGGTTTGGTTCCTCCACTTTTTTTTAGTTTTTGCTATTCTGCTGTGGCTTTGCAGCTCTTTTGCTGCTTTGTCGCTGCTGCTGTTGTTGCTGTTGCTAGCATGAGAAATCTTCGGTCGCGTTGGGGTCTATTGACCCCCGTCGAGACGCGGCCAACGTGCTCGACTGACTGACGTTGAAAATGAGAGCGAACTTTTTGGGCACCGTGTGCGGCCCTCCCGCCCGGGAAGAGACCAACATGAAAAGCTCTACATATAAAAGATTGTATTGTTTGAGCGGCACAGGCTGCAGACGTTGTGGGAAATGCTCCGTTTCAGTTGTTGTTTCTTAATTAGCAAGCTTTTCACATGCCCAAATGTCAAATACATTATATAGCATACATAGTAAATGTCCAAGAGAGCTGCTCGGTCATCTCGCCAATTCTCACATAACTTCTGGCTTTTGGCTCTGCCTCGTTTTGTATCTGGGATCCATATCTTGGCAACTTTCATTTTTGAGCTCGATATTCGAAAGTGAACTTAAGTGGTTTTTACTGAAATTATATTTCAGTTTCCGCGGGTCGCTCACACTACATCTAAGACTTCATTTATCATTCTCCCCACACGAACTGAAAGTGTTGAAAATATTCTTCTTAATTGTTGAAGTTTCCGACACGATTGAAGGCAACAGAATTTATAATTATTTCAACAATTTCTGATCGATTTTTGATTAATAACTAACTCAAATATATACAGGCTGCAAATAGATACTTCAAAGAAATTCTTTTTCTTTGGTAATCTGAGTGCATCCACTTAAGAACTAACTTCCTATAATATGCGACATTTATCGAAGGCGTAGCTGTGTATTCAATCTGTTGAAATTGCTGGTACGATTTCACTTTGATTTTGTGTTTAAGCAATCGATTTGCAGCTTTTACCTCGCCGCGGAGCATAATCTGCGTAAACGGTTTGCGGAAGTCAATCAAATTGCTGAACAATGACTGTATCGGCCGGCAGTTGGCTAGTTAGTTGGCTTCGATTTGAAATGCTTGGCAAAAATGCAAAAATATAGCTGGTAATTACACTTCCAGTTGCAATTTACGCTAATTTCGCATGGAGCGTAGAAGTTGATTTATAATTTTTAATTATTTCGCATTTCGCTAGCTGCAATAATTACGTGAAATTGTTTTAAACAGCTTTAACCGAAGTCCCCCTCTTCTCTCTCTCTCTCTCTCTTCTTTCTTTCTCTGCGCACTTATGTCATAAGCAATGTGCATTGCTATCCACAGCGCACTCCATTCACGAAAAGTAAAATTAATACTCTCACTTAATGTGGCGAGTGGCCTCAGCGCATGCGTGCGTGAAAATTGTATTTCCACGTTTTGGTTGGGGCTGGGCTGCGACTGGGGCTGGTTTCAGTGAGTCATTGCAGCGAACTCCAATCGAAGGCAATACACGAAATGAGAACTCCGCTTAAACACAATGTATCTTGAGTTGGCCAAAAACAAACTGTTGGCATTTAAGCGCTATTGCCATTCAGCTGAAACATTCCGAGCGGAAAGGGGAGTGCCAGAAGCCCAAATAGCGCCTTTGAATTTCTGTTTTGTTTTTGTCGATGCAAAAATGGAGTCGCAATGTGGCTTGGAATTTGCATGTTGCCTTTGCTTGCCATTTCGTTTTCCTCTGTCTGGTGCTCGCTGCCTCTTGCCCCATTGCCCCAAAACCCACATTGAGTTGAGCTCGTGCTGCAGCTGCACAGCCAGAGCTCCGCTAGGTCGCTGCCAGAGTTGAGTGACTAATGGCAGAGTGGAGCAGCACCTACAAGCCCATAGATTGTGAGTTATTCATATATGCTTGGGCAGAAATTGAAATGGATTGGGGTCTGGAGCTAAGTGTGTGTCGCCAGGCACATCCCACCAGACAAGACAATAAAGATTGAAGCGATTTTTCCATAGAGAAATCTGTCAGTTGGCGTGAGTGCAATTATTTTTGTTGTTTCACAGGAAACTCCACTGGAACGTGAGGAACAACGGATAAGATCTAGATATGGGTGAGTACACTCACTAAAATGGGAAGCTTATAAAATCTAGATTGAGTTAAGTAAACTAATTAAAGACTAAAAACAACAAAAGCTAAAGATAACAGAGAATCAAATAAGAGTTCACAGCAGATATATAGATAGCTGCCCAATAGAGATTCTCTATTGAAATAGATACATGAATATTAAATGGAAATATATTATCTCATTTATTAATCCATTATTAATTGTTATGCTTATAATTAAATATTGCGTAATAATTATAATGACATTCAAAGCGCACTCATGAATATAATAACTTAATTACAGATCCAACGATGTGTAGAGAGAGAGAGAGAGGGGTAATAGAGAGAGAGAGGTAATACAGAGAGATAGACTGAGAGGTGGCATGCAAACTGGGTCAAACGCTGGAATTTGCTTCTTTTTTCTAACTTTTCTGTGCCAGTCCAATCACTGCAAATAATAAAAATCAAATTTGTGTAATCGAGCCATGCTTAAATGCAATTCAACATGGCAACAACAAAGATTGACCACAAAAAAATTCGAAAAAAAAAGAAAAATGTTGCAAGTCAACGCGAAATGTTTGCCGAATGACTGCAACATGCAACAGAGCCAAGTCATTCAACTGCAACTGGATTTCGGTTAATGTGCCTGCCACTCGCTTCCTCTGTCTCCCTCTCGCTCCATCTCTCTCTTTCTACGTCTCTATCTGACAATCTATCTATGGGTATATTTCACGCTCAATCTCAGACCAGCTTCTTTGCATAATAATAATGCAACAGCAACAGCAACAACAACAACAACGGCAACTGCAACTGCCAGTTGTGATCGTTGCTTGTAATAGCAGCTAAAAATGTTGCACAGCCGCTCCTAGAGATGCCGCTCGTTGCAAGCGGAAGTTGGAACCTGTTGCCGCTTCTTTTGCCGCTGCGCCCACCACTGTTCGATATTTCAGTCATGGTCAAGTGGCCATCCTGTTATTGTATATAGTTGCCTCCATAGCTATATACACACATATAAAGCTCTTTTTGTTAATATTTAAAAACTATATAACTCTTGCGGCTTGGAACTGATTTCCACTTGATTTCCTAATAGAATTTTCATTAGCTGATTGCATCACGGCCAGCCAAAACAAGATATTTCTCCCTCCAGTCCTATGTAGGTCAAATTTTGGTTAACTGTGCCGTTGCCGAAACTGGAATCTGGTCTCCAACAATGTGCAACTTGTTTCGGTTTGGTTTTTTTTTCTTCTGTTGCTTTTTGCCATTTAAATGGTACCACAAAATGTGTGGACAAAGCCACCTGCAAATTGGTTGAATCAACAAGCTAGAGGCGAGGCCAAAAACTGGCGGCCGGAGACTGAGGCGAAGTCAAATTGTGGGCCACTTTGTTTATCAATGGAGCTGAGGCTAAACCGAGTTGGCCAACAGCAATTGGCAGCTGAGGTCGCTGCATAAACTTGACTCGAGCTGAGCAACAGCAGCAACAACAACGATAATATGAGTTATAGCTCTCGCTTTAGCACACTTTCAGGCCATTAAAATGCAATTGAAATTAGTTTATTTAATTAAAAAATAAATGCGAGAGTGAGAGAAAAGCAATTATCCAGCTGCCAGAGATTCCTTAGCTCGATGCCACACACAACCTCAATTCGCATCGAGAGCAACAATGAGCAGCAGCAGCAAGACCTTAATCTCGTCTCCGTCTACAAGCAAATTAACAATGTTAATTAATAGAAAATCTACAGCTTATAGAGATAGCTCAGAAAGAGACACACGAGCAAACACACACACACACACACACACACACACACACACTTGAACTCACGTGTGTGTATCATATAAGATTTTATCATATCTAAATAAAGTTTCACTTGCTCACACGCTCAAAATTTAAGAATCCCCCCAGCTCTTGCTCAGTTAGTCACGGGTCTGGCTCCGCTCCACTGCCACTCGATTTCACACTTCCCAGCAAGCCCTCAAATACAAACGTGAATAGCTATGTGTGTGTGTGTGTGTGTGTCTGCATAACTCTTCCCACCACCAGTTGAAACAAGAAAGTGGCTAGCAGGGCAATAACCAAGTCGACTCAAAACCAAGACCAAGACCAAGACCAAGTCCAAAGCCAAGCGAATGGAAAACAGTCATAACAAAAATAAACCCTAACCCAAAATTTTCTCACGCGTTCATCTCAATTTATGTGCTCAGTGAGTACATATAAATATATATATTTACGATCATGTGTGTAAGACCTATGCGCACAACCCCCTCACGACCTCAACTTGAATCTGAAGTTTTATGTTGGCGGCACCGACGTCCGCTAATCTGCACGCGACCACAGTTCCTGCCCAGTGAGTATGAGTGAGTGAGTGTGAGTGAGTGCCAGTGAGTGTATTTATTTTGCAACTGCACCTGGAAATGACAACGGCTATGGCTGTGACCGAGTGGCGGCTGTGAGAATGGCTCACATACATACATACATGCATATATACAAATTATGCGCCTGCCATGAGGCATAAACTCTATTAATTAGCGTAGAGCATTAAGCGAGTCATTCAATTTGCATATTTACTTTGAATGAGATGGCAAAAGATCGTGTAATTTGCTTTCTAGCGGCCACTCCGTGGCATTTACAGCCAATTTGGGGCTAGAAAGTGCTTCGATTCGGATTCGGTTTATTGGTCGCATTTCTACTTATTAAACATGCAGACAGCTCAGATTTGACCAGGGAGGAGTTTGCAGGTCGAAAGCGAAATGCGGCTAATTTGCGTGGCTCGAGTGGAGATTGGCTTGAAATAAATTTAACGTGGCGTCGGTTGCTGCTGCTGCTGCTGCTGCTGCTGTTTGTTGTTGTTAGTGGCGGCTGCTTTCCTCAGCTCTAGCAATTTACATGCTAATTATCATAACTTTGCTATAGCCGAGACAACTTCAACTTCAAAGGCAGTCGTTGACCAGGCCAACAACTGAAGGCAATGCCATAAAGCGGCGATTTCTGTGCCTCGACGACGAAATTTAAATAAGTGGAAAGTGTTTAAAACGCTGCAAGACACCGCTCTAGCGGCTGCCAGTAAGTGTTTCTCTGTTACCAGACACCGTCAGCAACATCGACTAAATGCTCATGTCTGCCACTTGCCGGGCCGGGCCCTCCATCAGTCATCAGTCATGAGTCGGTTCGACAGTCCGAAACTCTGAGAAACGTGCATACGAATGAACAAATTGTCAATAACAGAAGATAGACAGCAACAAGAAGAAAACAAAACAAAAACAATAAAAACATTAAAATACCTGTACTGCACCCAAATACTTTCGACGCTGTGACAACATTTTCTATTTTTCAACAATGTCTGAGGCGTGTTAAAATGTTTCTTTTTGCTTTATTTTTTTCATTTGTTTAATTTCTTTGCACAGATTGTAAGGCAGCAAGTGTATGAGTGTGTGTGACTATGTGTGTGTGTGTGTATTTCAAGGTGAGGCTCATCTTTTGTGGCTACTTTTATGATAAACGATTTACCTTCAATTGTTGTTTATATAAAATTAAGTTCTATTTATTGATATTGCACGGCAAGTAATTATATAAACAAATCAAGAGGAAGCGATAGCTATTGTTGGTAACTGAATTCAATTGATGTTATAGTATAGATATATAGAAACGTATCTGATTTATGATCTTGACAATTGAAAGTTAAAGTCTTTTTAAATAAACCTTTCCGTAATATTCTGATGTAATCAAAGTCTTGTTTCAGTAAATCCATGCAATATCTTTTTGGCATCTTAGAAACATACGATTCTTGTATCTATAATTCTCATACTCAGAGATGAGCACATCTCATTGAATTCATAACAAGTTTCATTAGCTATTTTTTAGCAGACCCTCTGAAAGGGCATACAAAGCTGTCTCATATTAGCTACCTGATTGCTGAGATCATAGCCAAGATGGGAGACAAAGCAGTTTGCGTTTTTTTGTTGTTTTTTATCTCAGACTTTTCTAACGTTTCGTGCCGGTCACATGCAGCTAATTAGATGACATGCCAGCTATACTTGGGCAACTGTACCTATAGCGAGTAGCTGTATCTGATGGCTGCTAAAGATGGGGCATAAATATTCTCAAGGCGCTGGCTAGAAAGCGCACTGGCACTCTGGCGACAACTCGACGGGGGGCGTGGCTAAAACGAAAGACTTAGGCAACAAACTTCAGTGCTGCATACTTACAATTTTTGACTGATGTGTAGCCCTCGGCGGCGCTGCCTGTGCTGTCGCCATTCACGCCCAGGCCGGAGCCGTTGAGCACATGTCCATTGGATGTGCGGCCCAGGCTGTTGAGCGTGGTGGTGCTGCCGGCACGCGATCTCCAACCGCCCTGCCCGGCCAGATGATGCTGACCGTTGCCATGTCCGTTGGTCAAGCCAACGCTGGTGAGGTCGCCATTGGATTTGCTGCCGGCACCACTCTTGAGCGTGCCATAGACGCTGCTGCCGCCGCCAACGGTGCTGCCCGTCTCCAGCTGGCGTGCGTACGAGTTGTCAGCATAGGCATGGAAACAGCATCTGACTAGAGCATTGGCCGCCGCCTCGCGCTTGCAAATGAACACGTGGCACTCGAGCACCTTGATGCCAGTGGTGCGACGCAATATGGCTGCAAAGATGGGCGGGTGCTGGGCGCGCGGCATGCGCGCAAATGGCGAGTCCAGCGGCAGAAACTTTGGCTCCGGATTAGCATTGCCGCGCTCCGGTATCAGCACTTGGCGCACTGCGGCGCAGTAGTGCAGCGATTCGATCGGAAAGAAGCGTGTGATTTGCTTCAGATTCTCATCCACATTCTCCAGCAAGATGCCATTCGACCAGACGCTCAGCCAGCTATCGATGCCCTTCGCGCCCACAGCGCCCTCTGATGGATAGAGGCTGCGCAGCGGCTCCTGTATGCCCTGCAGGCCATCCTTGCTCTGGCGGGGCACAGCGCTGCCCAAGTAGAGCACGCGGCAGCGGCAGATGGGCGTGGAGTCGCCCATTGTCACAGTAGCAGCAGCGACGACGACAGCAACGATAACAAAACAATATGTCTTACGTTATGCGCGTTCTTTACGTAGCGTAGACAACGTAGGCGCGCACCGAGACCGAGCAATGTGGATTTTCTGGTTTTGCCTTGCTTTATATGTATGTTAGCCACGTACCTACACACACAGGTATGCCAACCAGTGTGTGCGTGTGTGTGTGTGTGTGTGTTTGTGCTTTGTGGTGTATTCAAGTGTGGTTCTTAAGCCGTCGCGAGAGAATTTGTGCGCTTAGGTAAGCGGATATTTCTTACACAGCCAGTCGCATTCACTAACAAAGCACGCATACACTTGCAACATCACACACACACACTCTCCCGACCATAATATCAGCGAAAAAACACGCGCACACTTCACAAAACTTGACGGGGTTTTTTTCTTTTCTTCTTCTTGTATTTGTTGTTGTTTGCTTGATATTTGTTTTCTGTTTTAGAATTTTGCTGGGTTTTGTTTCACTTATTTAAATGAATTTCGAATCTCGTTTCACACAGAATCGTTTCGTTTCCGCCCCGAGATGATTCTCTTTGACACTCACTCACGGACACTTCTCACACGTTCAATCAGGTTGAAAACAAATATGGCGTCATGGGATTCTGAGTTTTGCGGTTCCGTTTCGCACACTCCGTTGCGCCTATATGGACGTCTACTGTATAGGCAATCGATAGTGCAATTGAGTTTTAATTAAAAGTCGTTTACTTTCTGCTGGCAGCTGCCTCTTACAGCTCTGCCTCTGCTCGCTTGTTGTCTGTATTGAGTGTTTTGTGGTCCGCTCGAGACTTGCGATCGCGACGGCGTCTCACAGTGGAATGAATTCCAACAACGCGAGCGGCGGTCTACGTGGTCTTTTCTGTCTGTCTGTCTCCTCTCTCGCTCTTTTCTCGAGCTCGTCTCAGGTAGAGAGTACCTGTTGCTGCCCACCAGCTGGAAGGTGCAGCGTGCAGGTAGGCAGGCAGGCAGGGCACGACGATACGAGCACTGTGGATTACATTGCGAACTTAAGGTATTCACTAACTCTCTCTCTCTCACACACACACACTCACTCACACTGACACCGACACACTCTCAATGCGCGTTTGCTCTCTCAGCTGAATAGCTGAGCTGAAGTATTTGCCGAGAACGATTTCTTTGCAGAGCAACGACAGATTACCGGTTTTACAGCTTTGCAGCCAACCAATAATACATGAGTCTATTTTTTGTTTGTCTCGCCAAACGGACTCGATCAGCCGGCTGAGTTCTTGCAGATTAGAAACGTATATAAATTAATGGGGATCGGTTAATATGCTGAGTGGAGAATTTAAAGCGATGCTTGGTATTTTATCTTATAGAGGCACACTTAAAAATTTTATCTCATATCATTCTTTCTTAAGTATCTAGAAACTAGTGATGATAGCTATACAAATTAAGTTATTTATATATCATAATTAAAAAGTGTAATTTATAATTTTACTTATGCAATACATATTGCAACAAAGTACCACGAGTAAATTATTAAATATAATCTACAGAAATAACAAATACTTTTAAGCAGGATCGCTAGCAAATTATAGGGTAGCTTTTGCTCTAGTTAAGAGCTAGCTCAATAAACCTCAAGGGGTTGTGTCTTTGCTAAAAGCGCCATGCACAGCTCAGGGTTTGTGTCTACGATAGATCATTCGACTTTTGTGCATTTCCAACACTGTTTGCAGGCAATACATTTTAAATTGAATGTAACGTTTCTTTTTTTTTATATTTGTCAATCTCAGAATATTGTTTACTTTTACAAAGAGTGCGTGCACAGTAGCAAATCAATCACGATCTTAATCTTAACCTAAACACAATCTAAGATAGCATAATTTGGAGACTTTTGTCTAAGCTATGCGGCGCTTGTAATGCTAAGCTCAGTAATGGTAGCATCATTAATTGAAAATACTATTATCAGATATGATATATTAATTAATAATGCATTTATTCGTATAGCTATTAAATAAACTATTAAGTGATTTATTCACTTGCATATTAACAATTATAGGTTTATTGTTGCATAGAATAACTATAATCTAGCTGGAAACACACAAGCCCCGATATCATGTTTGTGCAAGGGACATTTTTTGCGGTTAGAATAAATGATGTTTGAATAAGATTAAACTGAAGACATTTCTGGCAGCTATATAAATTCAAGCAAGCACAACTTTATTGCTTATATATTTATATACATATGTTTATATGTATATGCATATAGACATGTTCACATATCTCGTTGATCAAACTTTCGGGGATTTCAAGTAGCTAATTTGAGCTGTACGATGAGTGCTGGCCTCTTCATAAGTTGACAGCAAAAAAGTACAAAAAATATTGTCCACTTTGTTGGACTTCCCATTTGTGTAAATTCCACAAAGCAATGCAAAGAAGTTTGGGGAACGAACCCAAAACAGCGCAATTAGACAGCCGTTCTGCTGCATGGGCGGAGATTAATATCTGGGGAAGTTATGAAAGCAATTACAAATATTTAATTTTAGCGCAAAAAAAAAAAAACATGTTACCTGCCGTACCATCATTTGAAAAAATATACATTTTACAGAGCGTAGCTTATATCGAGGTTGTGAGAGTGAGTGGGAGAAAGAGAGCGAGAGAGAGAGAGAGAGAGAGATGTGGGGTTTCCTGGAATCTAAACGCTTGACCCACTCGCCCACTGTCTGGCGGCAGATATACATATATTCCATTTGGCACCTATTGACATTCTGGGTAATATCGAGTCTATGATCAGTTCGCGCTCTACGCACGTGCTGCACTGAGGCGAGCGAGTCAAACCTGTTGTCCAGTTGAGAACAACATGCTCTCAAAGGTGGGTAAATTATCATTGATGCATTTTAATAAGCAGCTAACACAGCACGCGAACGCCAGGTACAAAAGCTCGGCACAAGTCGAGACGGGGCTCATTCACAGTTTAGCGCGCGAGTCGAGCTAAAGATCAACAACCGATCGCATAGATTGAAGCTATTTACGGAACACTTCTTGAATACTTGGAAAGGATGCAACTATTTATAGGCGGCTTGGGCCTAATATTATTGGCTATACCATCTGTGGTCTTCAGTCGTAAGTAGTCTGAATAGGCGTTCGACTGAGTCATATGCGAGAACAAAGCTGAACAATTATGAACTTTTTTAAGTCTAACCAGTTAAACTAGTTATGAGATGGTTGGTCAGCTTAACACATCATTGAGTTAAACGTTTGTTTTATTTTAGAGACAGACAACAGATGTTACACGCCCGATGGCGAGTTGGGCAACTGTGTCCCATTCCAGGAATGCCAATTTGTAAAGGATGTGCAGAACAGATATGGACGCAATGTGCCGCGCTCGATACAGAATCAGATCAGGAAACTGGCTTGCAATGTGGGCAGGCAATCGGTAAATAGAATTGACGAATTCAAATAGCTTGAGCTCTAATAATTAACTTGATTGCCCTGTAGACAATTCATTTGTGCTGCAGCAGCACGTCTGGCATTACGGCGCAGAGCGCTAACAACGCCAACCGGGATTCAATGATGAAGCCTAAGGCTCCGGTGAACACGCGCCAAACCAATCCCAATCTGCGACGTATTGATGCTCGTGGCATGGAGCTGCTCAACGCTGTTAAGGATTGCGGCAAGAAGGCCAACACGAAGCTGAGTGGCGGAGATGTTACAAAAATCGGAGAGTTCCCTTGGATTGTGTTGCTGAAGTATGAGACCTTCGGCCGACCCTTCCTTTGCGGCGGCAGTTTGATCTCTGATCGCTTTGTCCTGACAGCCGCGCACTGTGTGAGGGAAGGCTCATTGCCGTAAGTTTCATTTGTCGCATTCTGCTGTTAAAGCATGCTAAAGTAATTGGCTTAACATTTCTCTACAGGACTGCAGTGCGCATGGGCGAACACAATTTGGATACCGAAGAGGATTGCCAATTTCTGGGCGGACGGCGTAAAGAGTGCTTGCCACCCTACGAGGAGTATGGCATCGAGGACATACGCGTGCATCCCAACTACGTAGATAACGAGATCCACAATGACATAGCTTTGATCAAACTCAATCGGCCCGTTCAGTTCAAGTCCCACATCAAACCCATCTGCCTGCCCATTGATCGTCAGTCACAGGATATAGCATACGATCAGAGCTTCTTCATCTCCGGCTGGGGTCGTACCCAAGACAACAAACCATCCTCAGTGCTGCTCAAGGCCGTGATCAGGCGGGAGGATTTGAATGTTTGCCGCCGTTTCTATCCAGGTGCTCCGGTTAACGAGAATCACATCTGTGCTGTCGGCGATGGCATTATGCACACCTGTCGTGGCGACTCTGGCGGTCCTCTCTTCTTCCGCAACTCTTTTAAGAACACGGTACGTTATGTCCAGTACGGCATCGTATCCTATGGCGGTTCGCGATGCGGCAAGCGTGAGAACCAGCCAGGTGTCTTCGCCTCAGTCCTGGACATGCTACCCTGGATCACACAGAATGTATATTAAGGACACGTCTAACCTGTGCCGTCTGTTATACTCACTAATATTTATTTATTAGCTTAGCTCTCAATGCCATTGCAATAGTCACACTTTGAGATTATTGCTCGTAGTTGTTAGTTCTTTAATATATGTAAATATATGTAATGCAGAATGAAAATGAAAATGTTCATGGATTTTTTTTGACCAAGCTTCAAAAAAACTCAGTATTAACTGCGAAGATGTGAATACTCAGCAGCCAATAGATTGTCATTCTTGATGAAGACATGAGTCACACATATAGCTCAACAGCTGGATTTTTATAGCTATGCTCATTAAATTAACAAGTCTATATACACGAATTTGGTACGAATTTATGAAAATACAATTTTAAAGTTTTTGGCTTTAAATTTTTAGTGGTTGATCTAGCTTCCTATTAATATAAATTTAATAACTGAGAAACACATCTAAGAAAATGTAAAACGTCTAGTACAAATCATTTTACATATGTTTTCATATTTTTAACGATTATAATAATGTCTTAGATTTACATGCAAAATAAGTTATGTAAATATGGACAAAACATCATGTTCAACACCTTGGTTTCGCAAAAGCCATATTGGCGCATGACGACTATTCTACTGAATTCGCCATAGTTCTTATTAATGGATCATATCTAGACTTATATGAATTTTGAATCATCATAAAATTCTAGAGAAAATAATGTTCGCTTATTATTAAGGGGATTCATTAAATGGTTTGGAAAACCGATTTGCAACTATATTAAACCAAATACAAGTTTTACTGCGATTTTCCAAGACGCAGATCCTCAACTTTATTAAAAAGAGTATCTAATATTTTACTTAACATAAGCTATCAAGAATTGCGAAGTCTAGGGTGATCAACTAACCGCAGTGCTAATCACTTTATTTGCATTTTATTTCGCAAAGGTACAACATCGACTTTATTATTATTTAATCTCTATCCCACTGAAGACAATTTATTGTTCCATTATCATAAACTTGCATGATTCATATCGATCGTGTCGATCGGGAATTGGGCCTTTAACTAACCGTGCAAGTCCGTTGCCTTCTCTGCTATCTTCCAGCGTGTGGCATTTTTATGTGAAATTCATTCTGATTCAGATTGGATTTTATAGCACTGAATCACCTAAGCGTTGGCTTGAGTCTGCTGTGATAGCCTATATGTACTATACTAAATAGTATACATATCTTACCGGCTTGCTTCTAGTTATAAGTGCAATCATTACAAATATCACAATTCTAGTAGTATTGAGTTAGCTATCGTTTATCGTGGGGGAAGCCCAGGGAAATCCGTCAAGATTGAATTAGAAACGTTATATGTATATTTGTGATAGTTAAATATATGCGATGGCTAGGAAACAATTAGATCTAAATTACCTAGATTGGTGCTTCTGATATGAGCTATAGCTAAAACAACTTCTATAATTTATACGCCTATAGAGAAACACCTGAAATCTCATTAAAAATAGTTTAAATTTGCAACAAAAAAACCTATTAAATGTATGCATTAGTATGCAGCGAAAATTTAAGTTAACAGAAATGATCCCAATTACTCGGATGAAATATATCCATATACATATATGTATATTAACTAGACATTTTATCAACTTGATTTAAATTGTATTTGATATTTAGCTAGAAACAGATACCCTTCTGCATATAGATAAACAGAAAATTCTAGGCATATCAAATCAGAATTTGATATAATAATAGATTGAGTGATATGCTATTAGAATAAATATATGCTCTATGGCATCTGAGAAATCTGTTGCTTTAGCTTACACAGTTCGTGACGAAAGTATAATACCCACTACAAAGTTATTCATTCACAAGATAGTATTCTGGCAAAGGGGTAAATTGATTTTATTTAGGAACAATGCGTAGATCTAATCTCCACTACATGGTTCCTTTGTGTTCCTTTGTGTTGTTACCAAAAATCAAAACAAAAAGTTGGCCCGCGGCTCATAACAGTTTCGACTTTTGTAGCGAACGCTTCGCAGACAATGCACTGGATTACTTTTTTGTCATTGACACTGAAAGGGTAAATTACTATTCAAATATACTATATAGAAGAGGCATACAGCTAGCAGCGAGACCAATTATATAATATGAATATAACCCATTTTCCAAATAGGTCGCTCTATTTGGGTACACTTTATATATCGCTGACATTCATAGTGCCCGTGACCAAGTCGTTGGTGGAGAGCTACTTTGCCACATCCGTGTCCTTCAACTTGGATACCATTTAGTGAGTTTAAAGCGCTAAGAAATCAGTGGACAACTAACTCAATCCTATTTAAAGCCTCAATTGGAATAGCTCGTTCCCGGCCATAACCGTTTGTGAGCTGTACAACTCGGAAAAGATTTGGGACGCGAGTGACTCGCTCTTTGGCATAGAGCACGCCTTCCACATCGATGACTTTGTCGGCGAAATTGCATTCTTCAGAGGCATCTGCACCAGCTGCGAGATGTGTCTACAGGTGCAGTGTCCAGACAACTTTACACAGCTGCTTGATGTGGTGGGATAAAAGAAGTGCACGAAGTCTCGTATTCTCTCTGTTTAAAGATTTCTCTTTCAGTTTCGCAGCAAGTGCCATGAGCTGATTGTGGAGTGCCAGTACCTCAACAAGATCTTCGACTGCTGCGAGCAGTTCTTGCCCATACTCACGGAGTACGGCGTCTGTTACAGCTTCAACTCCATGCAGGCGCGCAAAGTGGCCCAGGTGCAGTTTAAGAATAATCGCATGACTGGCGCCGGGAACCTCAAGTTTCTGGCCACGGCGGACATTCAGGTGAATGTGCATGCACCCATCGATGTGCCCTTCCTCTACTCCGAGGGCATGATACGCGAAACAGTGCTGCTGGGCAACAACAAGGAGCTCATACTGAACGTCATCGAGGTCTACAACCACGAGAGTGTCGAAGAGCTCAACTATGAGCAGCGAAGGTGCCGCTACAGTCACGAGCACGCCGAACAGAGCATTGGGATTTATGAGTTCTACAGTTTCTCCGGCTGCATCGTGGAGTGCACCGTGACCCTGCAACTGCTCTACTGCAACTGCACCAGCCACTTCATGGCTGTGCCCAGCAAGAACTCGTTGCCCATGTGCGACTTCCAGGGCTTGATCTGTCTGACGGACATCCATGACAGGCTGGTCGCTGAGCGCAAGTCCTGTGACTGCATGAGTTCATGCGAGGAGCCAGAGTACAATATTATCTACAATACAGCCGATGAGTAAGTGGCTGTACTAGCCACTTTAAAATATAATAACTTTATATATTACTTGCAGCAAGCAGGACTCTGAAAAAGATTTCTCCGATATTCATGTGGCACTGGTGGAGCTGCCCACGCAGCGCTATGTGAGGCGTGTTTCAAAGACTTTCCTGGACTTGCTGAGTAAGCGAGAGAACTAAACGTATTGCAATCATTCCATTGAATCCTCTCCTCTTTTCAGTTTCTTTTGGTGGCTTAATAAGCCTCTTCTTCAATCTCTCAGCGCTACGCGTCGTAGAGGCCATATTTATGGGGCTGGAGTATCGTAGGGAAGTCTTAAATTGGTCAAATCGAATATTCGTTGGCACACTCAAATATTTAAAGATTTTAATCAAGTTAAAGTAAATCACAAAATGTTTTCAATATTTTCTATCTGTCTTCCGATTGGGCAAGTACTATGTGCATAACATATGTCTAAATTTCTCCTGTATGGGACGTGCGCAGTACATTGCGTGGCATGTCTTACATGCTGCTGATTCTTTGTGGCACGTATGTTAGATCTTCCACCTTATTGGATCCAGCTGCTGGCCTTATAATCTCAATCAGTGTGTCCATATAGCTGGGCAAATAGACGCAGCTCGAGAATACCAAAAGCACAAGCATCAGCAAGAAAATTCCATCTGCGTATGAATGAAAAGTGTTCTTGTTTTGAAAAGATCATTATCTTGACATCACTTACTAATTAGCTTCTTCTCCCAAGGCTCGAACATGCTAATGCAGGTGATAAGCTCATATTGGCGATATAAATGTGCGGCAGAATCTTTTAAGTTCCACATTTTAGCTAAATACTTTTTAAGTATTGAGTAGACACTTTACAAATGCGGCGCAATCAGCGACTAACTTCTAACAAATTTACTGGAAATGCTAAATACTGCTTTTAAATAATTCATTCGATTCGCTTAAACATTTTATTGCTATTAACCATTTAGAAAAATATTGAATCAGCTGTTCTGCTAGTGTGACCGTTGCTATATTTTAAATAAATCATTCAGAGCTGCACAGCTCAATTTGGGTTTCATAGCAATCAGCTATTGAGCTACTACAGATGTTGGCGGTTAAATATGTACTTTGAAAATGTGATTTTTGTATAAATTTATAAACGTATTAGTAAATGTTAGTTGCTTACTATGCAGATATAGTATATTATAGTGGATCGAATATATACGAAATTCGGTTCACATAAAGTAATTACATTCAACGACCAACTATCCTAAAGCTTAAATTGATTATCAATGAAAATATTCAATTCACTCCTCCGGCATCTGTTCAAAGCTGTCAAAACACATCAATTAATATATCGATCTATGCTACGCAATCAGAAATAGTTCAAGAGAATGCGTAAGACGTTCAGATGCGCATTCAAAACTCAAGTTGACATTGAACATTTCGAATTAGTATTATTAATTGTAAGCTGCACTTAATTGCGTTCAGCTCCAGTGAAATTTGTTGTAACTTTTGGTGACCCAAAACAACACGGCAATAATTCATGATCTAGAGTCAAGAGTCTAGACCAATTGCCTATGCAATATATATAAATTTGCCTTTGAACACACGTCTGGACCATCTTCACATAGCGTAGACTGCTGCAAGGTAAAACAGGATTTCGCGCCATTGCGCCATAATTCGCACTGGGAAACTAGCACACTGCTCCGCAACAGCCACATGTGGTCCAGCTGTGTTGGTCCGAGCACTTGCCAAGAGCTACGTTGGCCATGACGACGACGCTATCAATGCTGCCGTTGCGGATTGACAGGCGAGCAGTGGCTTGATTTATGCGCGCGGCAGAGGAATGTGGCAAAGTGTAAAAAATGTTTACACTCACACTCACTCTTGCACACAGACGGACAGGCTCACATAGCGACACCCAGTCTCAATATGTGTCTAAGTCGACTCCAGACCAGACGAGACCAGACCAGGGCTGGCCGAGTCACGCATATGCAGCGACAACTAATTCAATTTCCACTTGCCAAGCACCAAGCAGCCAAGTGGCGAACATGGCGGCTGTTTAGCCAAGTGTGCACGCCTAATTGGTAATGCGATCGGCTTTATTGAGGCACAGGCATAGGCACAGGCGCAGGCGCTGTAACTGAGACTCTGGCCATAGCTGAATCAGTTGCAGGCTATCGTTGTCGCTCAGCGTAAATCCCATTACGTGCAATCCGTTTCGAGCCATAAACATGTTGCTGCAGCTGCACCGCCAGCCCCACCACCGCCACCTGCTCTGGCCCGTCGCTATCCTGGCTTCCAGCAGCGCAACTTGTCGCTCGAACTTAATTGCCTTGGTTGCGCTTATGACTCTCGTGTGCAATGCATCCACATCCACATCCACATTCACATCAGCCCATCTCTTTTGTTGTTGCTGCTGTGTTCGGTGCATTATTAGAAAGTAACTTGCAAAAAGCTATCAGCATCAGGCTCGTCGTCATCATCATCATCATCATCCTTGTGCTTATCGTCATGGCTCCGCTTGTTGTTGGCGCTATTTTCGACACTGCTTTGGCCTGCCATAAATTGCCAAATGCCAGCGTCACGGGCCCTGAAATGCACTCGACGCGCTCTTAGCCGCAAAATTAGAAAAAGTCGGTTGGCTAATTTAGTGAGCTGCCTGACTGCTTGGCTTGGCTTCATGAAAGTCCATTTTCCATTTTGTACGGTTTTCAATTAAAGCAACTGAAGCAACATGCGACTGCCACGACCTCGCGCGCCCAAAGTTCAGGCCAAAGCCACAGCCACAGCCAAAGCCAGATCCAGAGCCGGAGCCTGTGCCGCTGACTGTGCCTGTGCCTGTGCCTTGGCCTCTGCTTTTACCTGTGCCGAGCAACTAATTCCGCAACACCGCAGTGATGATGACAGCGAGCGATAGCGAGAGCCAGGAATAAGCTGCAGTTGCCCAAAAGATAATCTAATTTTTGGGTGCCAAACCAGACGGAACGCGCAGTTTGCATTATTGTTCTGAGAAATTGTTATTAATTGAGTTGTCCAGCTGCAGCAGGCGAACTAGAGTTGGCCATTTGGCCGTGGGTGGTCCGTGCCCTGACAAATATTGAACGCTAACCATTTGCCCAATTTAATTGAGTTTGGCCATCAATAAGCCACTGTCGTGGCTCGCCTCGTGCGCGCCGCAGATCGCGCCACTTGGCCCATTTGCTCATTTGCATATGCTTAATTTATGCCCATCAATTAGCTGATTAATTTATTTGGCGTGAGACGCTCAGCGAACGCTCGGACTTAAAACGCTTGTCTAATTAGATAAATGCGCTACATTAATGTGCCGCGTCTGACATTTATAAAGTGCTGCCTCCGACCCATGGGCCATATACGTTCGGCGCATGTCGATTAATTGCTGGGGAAATTTCGCAGTTAGTTGCAGATGGAGCGAGATGTCGCTTAGTTATTAGTTATTATTTTCTCTAGTGTCTCTTCCCAGGCATTGCTAGATCTATGTGGATGTGGATGTGTGCCAATCAATTCCCACCCAAATTAGCTTCAAATACTCTTTTTATAAATGCCACCTGTCCAAGCAACACGGACATGGCTCGATCTCAATCCGGCTCGGCTCTTGGCCCGGTCGAGCGCTAACAGATCGAGGGAAATGGCAAAATATTTTAATTAAAATACAAGTAAACGTTTACTGTAAGCGATGTTATCCGTTTCGCCAGAGAGCTGCTATCCAATGCACTGCATCGCATTGCCATTGCCTAGCTACCGGCTGCGTGTCTGGCGCTAGGCGGCTGGCTGAGTGAGTGCAACAAATGCTGCAATTGTTGCATGCAACAACATCAACATGTGTCGCACAGCGCCTATTTGAATATATATCAAATCAGTTTAAGATAATTTTCTATAACAGCTACTCGCAACACGGCAAATGGCGCACATTTATACATTGGCAAGTTTGTTGCCTAAGTCTTTCGTTTCGCCCGTCCGACCCCAGCGCTGTGTATCTGACTGGCAGTGCATATTTTACGCGCTGCATTGTTGCAAACGTTTCGAGGCTCGAAATTAAGTTGTTTTGCATAAAAGCGCCATAAAAAGTCGCATGGTTAACGCATGGCCGGCAGCCAAAGGAGCCAGCTACAATTGTGATTAGAACGACACGACAGGCACGACATGAGCGCAGGGCACGGACAGACCAGACAGAGTGGACAGAGCGAACGGAGGCACACCGACGGACGACAAGACATATGACGCTGTTGCTCTATACCAATATGGACAACAATTGCCTCAGCAGCAGCAACTGCTGCATCGACGACGACGACGACGACGAAAATTGGCAAGTCAACACGAGCGACGTATGTCAACAAATGGCACTGCCATTAGCAGCCAATCCGGCCGAGGCTACACGAGATTTTGGCTTCCTGTTGCTGCTTGTAGGCAAATGCTAGGACAGCAATTCAGGCTGCCGATCGCCAACAGCCTCCGTGGCAGCAGCAACGGCAACGGCAGCAGCAGCGGCAGCTTGTTGCAACTATTATCAATTTAAGTTGGCTAATTGGTTTCAAATTTATGGACCTGTATTTGATATTTATGTCGTCTGCTAAGAGCAAACGGCCAAGGCAGCAGCGTCTCAGTCTCAGTCTCAGTCTCTGCGTCAGTCTCAGTCTCAGTCTCAGTCCCAGCCTCGGTCTGTGGCTGCAATTTTTGCCTCGCTGCCTTGCCATTGCCGTGGCATGCTGCAAACAACGTAATTGGCTTTCAATTTGCAGCAAATTGTTGCAACAGCCACGACAACAACGAAAAGCAGCGCAGCGCACAGCGCACAGGCGCTGTAGCGAAACATATTTAGATTATAGACGGATAAAGTTTATGTACGTTCTGTTCTCTTGTCCACAAGACAAGTTTCTTTTGCGCCTTGCCTGACTCGGCCTCGCCTCGTTTCGGCCTGGGTGCTGGCTCGGGGTGGACGTTTGCTGCTCTTGCCATTCGCTTCTTCCATAATTCCAATGAGTTATATGGCCATCATGTGTACTCGGGACCCTTCAAACGTTCAAAACGTAGCGCGCGTTAATTAAAAAGCCAACAACAACAACAACAGCGGCAACTCGCAACAAAAGCGCCAAAAATGCTGCTAAATTTTGCGCTGCTCCAACGGCAGAAAAAGGGCGGCCGACTGGGCTTAGCTGTTCAATAACTAAATAAAACACTCAGCCGCCTCGAGTCGAAAAGCCGCCGCGTCGATCGTCGCGTTTACTTCGCGACAGCCACAATCAAGCGAAAATTCCAAGCATTTTCTGCTTCATTAACAACGCACAACGCGGCCATTTCGTTTTGTTCGAAATTTACGCACACACACACACACACACGGACATGCACACTCTGTTATATATAGGCAGCCTGGCAGTGGCTCTGCATCTCTGAAGGTTGAAGCTGGCCCACGTTTTCGAGTCCGTTCAGCAATTGAGCTTAGTTTGGTTTTCGGCTTTGTTTTTTTTGGTATTTTAATTAGAAACCGAACAACGCAAAATGCATTGCTCTTTGGCCATTTCGCTTTCTTTCGAGCCTTTTGGCCGCTTGGTCCACGCGAGGCCAACTCGCATTTTGTTTTCACATTCAATTAGCGCATATTTCAAATGCGGTCGCTGCGAATATTTCTGTTATGCCAGGCAAAACGCACAGGAAATGGCATCGATAGAAGTTCGACTGCTCGAAGTCGAAAAGAATAACTATAAAATTGATATTGAAAATTGTCTGGACTTCTGATGAAAATAATGATGCAAAATATAAGAAGAAATAATTGAGTGAAAGGCAAAAATCAAGTAAAGCATGCGAGCACTTTAAATTTATAATGATGTCAATTAGTTAAATAATAAAAAAATATGTATAAAATAATAAAATATTAGACATATTTTTAATATTTTAAAGTCTCAAAGAGAAGTCAGCTGCGAGACTCTGGGCATGAATATTCCCTTCCAGTCTTCTAGTCTAGTTCTAGTTGCTTGATAGTCTTTAAATATATTCCAATTGCAAATAAATATAAAATTTATTTTATTTCATTTGTACTCTTCCCACTTACCCATTTAAAGTTCAGTTTTCGATTTGCTTTAAGTTTTTATCGTTATTGTTGTTGATATTTGCTTTATTGCTGCTAGATCAAAAGTAACTGCTTACAGAGTGCACTGGCGCTATATTAGAATAATAAATAAATATTACTATATAGTATAATACATAGAGTATGCGAATGAATTTGTTAAAACTTTACTTAAGCATATACACACAGATTATTAGTTAATTGCAAAAGGTATTAACAATTTGTTGCTGATTCTTGATTCATGTTTAATCTAAGCTAAAGTTGCTGCAGCTTAAGGTATATATATTTTTTCATTAGACAAAATACAATAACGGTAACTACTACAACTTTACAATTATATACAACTTAAGAGCTACAGATGCATATGTCCTATATATGCTGCTCGATTGCTCGACTGCTCGACTGCCACGCTGGGGCCCTTAGAGCTAGGCTATGTACAGGCTGTGCTTGGCCAACAGAGAATGCTTATACACTATATATACGAGTATATGCGCGTCTGGGTTATACTAAATATCACACTGTGTAGGATGTTGCTTAGCGTTGAAGAGAAGAATTTGAAATTACACTAACAGAGAATGCAACACAAAATGCTAACTACGCAGCCAAACTAACTAGCTTAACTTAGCTAACTAACTAACTAGCTCACTAACTAACTAACTAACTAACTGATTAACCTTAGGCTAATTATACTACTAATGCACTTGGAAATCGCGCCCGTGCTGTGGCAATGGCTGGCTGCACATTAAGCGGAAAATGCCATGCTATATGCCAGGAACTTTAAGCGGGAATGGGCCTCGGGCTGGAGGTGCCATGTGGCTGGCAGCAGCTATCAGCTGTTGGCTGTTGGCTGAGATCGCTAAGGAGCTAAACCACCACAGTGGTTAGCACATCGCCGCTTTCATCGCTGGCTGGCGGTGGCAGCGACTTGCAGTTGATCGAACGTTTGCCAAAGTCCTTGCGCGGACTCTCCAGCGAGCCGACCGTGTTCTTTTTCATGTCCGAATTCTGCGTCTTGTGCAGCAGTATCTGGGAGCTGCGCTTGTGCGCCTGCTTCAGCCCTGTGCTCACGTCCAGCTCCCGCTCGAAGTCGCAGGGCGGGAACAGCGGCTGCGACCGATGCAGCGCCGAGCTGCTGGCAGCTGTTGCCGCCAGTTCGGGCGCGGGATTCAGGCTGAGCTCCATGCCGGTGCCGGCGCGCAGCGAGGACGTGCTGCCCTTGAGGGGATTCGTATAGCGTCGCAGATTCTCCTCGTTCTGCAAGTTATTCGATTTTTCCTCCTCGTGACGCAACGCGTCCAAAGGCGGCGTCAGATTCATGCCCGAACTGCTGCGATAGGCCAGGCGCTGCTTCCAATACAAGGTTATGAATACGGAGAAGCCAACGAGGACAATGAAGATGCCGCAGAGCACGCCAATGAGCAGGCTATGACTGTTGCCATCAGCCACGCGTGCCGTCTCCAGCTTGACCTCCAGTATGGACGTGAGCGCCGCCAGCTTGGCATGCTGCAGCTGCAGCTCATTGCGACGCTGAATGCCGTTCAGTTGGCGTGAGCTCAGCAGCTCGCCCAGCAGAGATACTGCCACGGGCAGCTGTTGATCATTCAGTTTGCTGGATGACTATGGATGGAAGAAGAAGAAGAATAAAGTGGATTTAAGACAAATTGTTCTTGCTTACTGCACTCTCGACACTTACCACTGTCAGCTCGATGGTGTCATTAGTGCCCGTCTTCAGATCGCACAGCACCATCAGCATGCCCTCCTCCTCCTGCGCGAGGCCTATGGGCGGCATCAGTGGCTGCTTGATCAGCCGCGCCGCCAGCAGCACTCGCACCAGAGCGCACAAACCTTCAATGGTGGCGCCTTTGCCCACGCGCTCCAAGTCCAGCAAAATGGTGAGTCGTGCGCAGTTCTCGTTGACCAGCGCCTGGTTGGGCCAGCAGCTGGCCTTGGCTGGCAGACGTGGCGGTGCCACGCGTCGTGATGGCTCCAGGGCGCGACAGTCGCCGCGCACGGTGCACGGCGGCGACAGGCAGGTCTCGCCCAGGGCCGGCACACACACCTCGTGCTGCTTGCAGACGCCGGATAGATTGGAGGACTTGGACAGTGGATCCAGCTTGAAGCAGTTGGGCAGTCCGCACCAGAGATTCGTGCAGCGTGATGTGCCGTTCTCGCAGACGCAGGCATTGCAGTGCTCGTCCTCCTCGCTGCGCCCGCTCAATGCAACGTCCAGCCAGCTTTGGCTCTGATTGAGCGCCGTATATGGAGAGATGGTATTGCTGGCATTCAGGCACGCCGACTTGGGATCCGAAAGCACTAGAAGGAGATGAATCACAGTTAGTCAAGTTTAGTCTTCTTCCTCCTCATTCTCAGCACACTCACATATCTCGCAGCGTAGTCCGTGGCGTCCAGGCGGACAGATGCATGTGTAGCCGCCGATGCCATCGATGCAGGTGGCGCCGCCCTGGCAAGGCTGCGGCGAGCACTCGTTCACGTTGATGCGGCAGTCGGGTCCCGAGAAGCCCTGAGCGCACAGGCAGCGAAACCAGCCGGCGCCCGACTCGCAAGTGCCGCCATTGTGGCAGGGCTGGCCGCGGCACTGGTCGATGGTCTCTGCGCAGAACAGACCCGTCCAGCCGGGCGCGCAGCGACAGTGCGGCTGCAGCGCCTTATCCGGAGCACCTGGCATGCAGGTGCCGCCATTTTGGCATTGGCCCGCATAGCAAACGGTCGCGCGTTCCGAGCAACGCTTGCCTGTTAGACAGAGAGAGAGAGAGAGAGAGAGAGCAGAGCAAAACAAAAGACTTAGACAGCGAACTTGAAGCATAAGACAGGATGTAGATCAAATGTGCGCGCTAACCATGGCTAATTCAAGGCTATGCCAAATTTACAAATTAAAAAGTAAAAGTCTGCTGACATAGATCGATGTAGCTACAAATGTTTATGCATCGCGCCAACTATGTATCTGTGACAAAAAAGCGAAACGCGTGAAATATGCAAATCGCATATCCAAAACAAACATAAATCATGCAAAAAACATTGTGAGACGCCTGGGTGGATGTAACACACACACACACACATATGTATATATTTGAGTGTTTGAGTATGCCCCACGGCTCTGCCACATGGGGCAGAGCTGAGACCAATGCGCAGATTATTGCCGCTCACAGTTTGTTACATTCGCCACAAATTGAAGCTGTAATGACTGCCGACTTTCAATGTTCAAATAAATGCGACCGACAATTCAACTGTGTCTGTGTGTATGTGTGCAGCTCACTTAACGTGCTCAGCTCTCGTCTCGCGCTCATTTAAAGCTCCTAAAGCGTTGATAATGCTCCAGTCCGACAGTCAGCTTATATCAGGTTTTCATACACTCACTCAGGGCATCTCGACTACATGCAGCAGTTCGCACTGCACAGCCTAATGCACTCAAATGTTGAAGTAGAAGCTTAAATCAATTTCAATATCAAATATTTGATAATGCCTTGCAGAACTAGCTTGTCTTCCCATATCTATTGCACATCTCTAAAGTTTTCCCTTCATTTCATGGCAACTCTATTGAGCTCCTTGCAGCTATAGAGTATTGGCAATTTGCTATGCTCGATGGCAATTTGGCAGCACTTGTTGCGCCCCGGTTTTGACGTTCACTTAAGCAGCGGCTGCACCGCACAGCGACTCACCTGTCCAGCCCGACATGCACTCGCATGTAAAGTCGCCGTCACCGTCAAGGCAAATTCCAGCGTTTCGACAAGGATTCGGTGAGCATTCGTTGAGATCTGCAGAAAGTTAATGAGTTTGCTGTTTCTCTTTCGCTTTCTATGCATGTGTGTGTGTGCGAATTACTTACTGTGCTCACAGAAGGTGCCGGTGTGGCCCACATGACATTTGCAGAAGGTGCCCACGTCGCTCATCTCGCAGCTGCCATGCCCGCTGCAGGGCTGGCCGCCGGCCGTTGTCGTCTTCGTCGCCGTCGTCGTCTTGGTTGTCGTTGTCGTAGTCGTCACAGCGCTGACATTGGCAAAACAGCCCTCTGCATTTGACAGACAGCAGTGAATTAGGCTTATGGTGCTCAAAAGGTAGTTCGTTCGCTTGGCATAATGCTTACCATTGCACGGCGGCTGCGAGCAAAGGGGACGCAGCTGCTCGCAGTGTTTGCCCGCACGATCTGGCGGACAGTGGCAGTAGTAGCTGCCGGGCGTGTTCAGGCAGCGCCCCTGCAGGCAGGGCGAGGGCGTGCAGTGATCCTTGGCCTCCTCGCACAGTGTGCCCGAGTAGCCCAGCGGGCAGATGCAATTGAATTTCCCAATCATGTCCACACACTCGCCGCCGTTGCGGCAGGGCGAGTTGGCGCACTCGTCGATGTCCGTCTCGCAGTCGCGGCCCGTGTAGCCGGCGGCGCAGGCGCAACGGTAGTCGTTGACCAGATCAATGCAACTGGCGCCATTCTTGCACTGGCCCACACAGTCGTCCAGGTTCTCGGCACAGGTGGCCCCGCCCCAGCCCTCCAGGCACAGGCACGAGAACGAGCCGGGCAGGTTGAGGCATTCGCGCGCATTGATGCAGGGTCCGTGCGTGGCCACCGAGTTGGAAGCGGCCACGGCGCTGGTCAATGCCGCCAGCAGGGCGGCCGAGCTACTCAGATTGCTGCCAATAATGGCGCTGGCCGTGGTGGAGAGCAGCGCATTGGCCGGCAGGGCAGCCGCATAGGATGCCTCGCATTCATTCACATCCATCTGACAGACATCGCCGCGCCACTCGGGCGGACATTCGCAGCGAAAGCCGCCGATTAGATCGACACAAGTGCCACCATGCTCGCAGGGACCTCCAGCACACTCGTCGATATCTGCAGAGACAACGACAGCAAGAGAGAACGAAAGAGAGAGAGAGAGAGAGGGGGGGATGAGTCAACGATTGGTTAAGTGGCATTCGAGGCTCAAGTGCAAATGTGTTGATTTTGTTGTTCAGCCCGCTCGACTTGATGCGGCCCAGGCCCTTGTCAAGCAGGTGGCTTAAACGCTGGCCCAGTCGAGGCGAGTCGTTGAACCGCTGACCAAAAACTAATGTGCGGATTGGTAGCTGCGTGCATTGCTTATCGCTTGCCAGAAATCGCCGTCGAAGAGTCTGTCTCCCAACCCGACCCAACTCGACCCAACCCGACTGACGATGCAGCCAGCACGCAACTCATTTGTTTGTTTGCTGATAAATAAAAGCCGATAAGAGGAACCTAAATATTTCTGGTTGACCCTTGGTCGCGCGTTTGGGTCAGCTCTTTATAGTTGTGTATCAATATTTTAGCATATTTTGTTCAACTGTCTCACGGCATAGTTTGGCTCCAGCAAGTTTGTTGCCTAAGTCTTTTGATTTTAGAGCGGCAACTTAATTAGCTTACGGCTTATTGCACTGCCCCATCGAAATGGCTGAAATGTGTGGTGAATGTGTGTTTCGGTCGTGCTCCAATTGGAATGCAAAATCAAATTTGCCAGACCACCAGAGCAACAACAACAACAACAACAACAACCACAGCTGTGAGCCTCTGCGTGCGTGCTACGTTTCATTTCATTTCGCTACAGTCAAATGCGTGTGTGCTCAATTGCATGATCGAGTGGAATGGAGCTCTGGCTCTGGCTCTGTCTGTAGCTGTAGTTGTAGTTGTAGCTGTGGCTAATCGCGTGCTGCAGCCCGCTGGCAAATGCGAAAAATTAAATCAAAACTCACTTATTTCACATGTCGGTCCCGTCCAGCCGGCCACACAGCCGCAAGTAAACTCTGCGGCCAGAGGCGGCAACTGTTGCTGCTGCTGCTGCTGCTGCTGTGAGCCATTTCCATTGCTGTTGCCGCTAGAGATGCTGCCGCTGGTGCTGCCTGTGCTGCTGGCATTCTGCGCCTCAGGGAAGAGGCCCGCCAGGCTGCGTATTGAATTGCGACGACTTATCGGTTTGCCCATGGAGGAGCTCATGCCACGCATAGCGCGATATGTTGGCGGCTGCCCGGTCGCATTCGTTAGCTGCAAAGAGTCGAGCAGTTGTTGTAGTAGATGAGCAGAGTGCCATGGCGAAAGCCAGCGGCATATTAAATTATTTTATGGCACTGCAGAAATACGTATCTATAAATCGAGGGCTTACCTTGAGCGTGCAAGTGCCGCCATTGCGACAGGGCTGTGTGGCGCATGGATGCTCCACAATTTCACACTGCTCGCCCGACAGCCCCTCGGCGCATGTGCAGCGATACTGATCCGGCGCGGTGTTCTCGCAGGTGCCGCCATGCTTGCAGGGTTCATGGGTGCCACAGTAATTTAAATCTGTGCGAAGAAAACGAAGCGATACGCTTAAAATATGCCACAGCAACCCATCGAAGCATCGACGCATTGCAGCATCGATGCTATCAATGTCATTGGCCATGCCAGTGGACCAGGTGTGTTGCCTGCTGGTAATTGCCTGGCTAGGAGTCGGGTCACTTACCTTGATCGCATAATATGCCACCCCAATTCGTATCGCAGACGCACTTCCAGGCGCTGCCATTGCAGGAGCCATGCTTGCAGCCCGGATAGACCATGCACTCATTGCACAGTGGACCACGCCAGCCGGGTCGACATCTGTTCGTAATGGTGGGAAAGCAGAGTTTTCTGATTAGTTTACAATCTTACGTAATGTAAAGGGACGATGTGAACTACTCTATATACTCGGGGGGGCACCTCGATTTTGCATACGAATCATTTTAATGAGCATAAATGAAAAATTGTTGCAAGTAATTGAATATGAGCTTTGATTCGAGTTACTTTTGTAGCTGGCAATCGCAGCTTCAATAATCTTATATGAGCTTGAGATATTATCTGGACTTAATGTGCGTTATCTAATGGAATATGCTGGCTCAACTTTGATTTGATGTCTGATTAAATGTGAATGCTCAAGTGAGATCATCAAGTGCGATTATTTTCGATCTCTTCTACTCTTAAACCAGATGATGTCTGACAAAATATGAATTATCAAATGAGGCTAGCTTTTACCACAGCTTCAAGCAACTGATATCAGACTGAGCTGCAGTTGTAATAATGTATAAAGTGGCTTCGTTGGGATCATATACGATCTTGCTAGAAGAACAGACTGCAATAACGTGAGATTTCATTTTAATTATCATGCAAAATCTTATAGCTTTAAAAAATATCTTCCCAGTTTCAATTGGGTTCATTCCTAACTAAATTATCATTAAGTTCAAATGATTTCCAGACCAAATTGATAGATTTGCTTGGATTTTCAACAGCATTTGCTTTATTGCTTTTAAGACTTCCTTCTACGTTTACAAACAATTCCCCCAAGTTATATGTCAATTTGCATGGGAACGCATGTCAAGTCCTTTAATCACTGAATTGGGTCATTATGAACTTTGGCCTTGGCTGGCATAACAATAAATGCTAGGAAAAGGCCATTTCCATTTCCACTAGCCAAATGAATTTGTGTTGCCGCTGATGCTGCGATTTTATCGCAGCAACACGCCAAAGTGCAGGGATCAGAGTTAAATTGCCTGGCCATCGAGTTATCGAGACTGGAACCACCAACGGCCGGCCGTCAGTCGAGGTGCTAACTCTACAAGCCGGGCATGACGTGGCCGGAGATAGTCGGCTACGGCAATGAGCTGAACGAGCTGGGTCCGCGTCGAAGTCAAAGCTGAACGCTGAACGCTGTTCGATGTCTATAATTTATGATTTCATTAAAACAGCAGCCTGTTGTTATCTGTAAACGAATCTATTGCAGTGCGGCGAGCGCAAATGGGCCAGCAACGTGCAAACAGCAAAGTAATTTTTCTTCTTGCTTATAATTGTTGTTGTTGGCTGTCGGTTGGCGCGGTGCTCGTTCTTGGTTGTTCGCGAGGCTGTGCGAAAAATCTGTGGAGTGAGCGCTGGAAATCTGCTGCAAGTTGTTGCAACATTTGACTGGTTTTTGATGGTTTCTAGGCCACGCTAATTATTGCTATTTAGAATCAGCGCGCCAGGACCCAATGCCAAGGCGGTCTCGAACAGACAGATCGTAGAGGGGAGGCGGACAGCTTGTCGGGCAGGCGGCTAGGCGGAGCGGGGGGTTGACTGACGAGCGACTGTGGCTGTTCGCTGAGAAATGCAATCATGACCGCTGGCTCACGTATTCTGTGTTACGCTCGAACATTAACAACGGCCAACAACAGCAACGGCAACAACAACAACAATTCCACAAAACCACAAACGTTTTTTCGTGCTGCTGCCGCCTGCGGATGCAACTGCTCAGCAAGCTGAAGCGCTCTGCTCCTGCCAGTCTGGCAGCCGTTCATGTTGTGTTCTGGCAGCGGGCATGACCATTCACTTGGCGATCAGACACAGGGCCCAGGCTGAGCAGGAGGCAGAATGTTGCATTGGCCATCGTGCGGGTGTTTGATTAGCAGCGCGAAGAGCTAAGAGGTTGCAGTGCTTGAAAGCTTGATTGAGAATTGCCGTGGAAAGTGCAACATCGATGGCTCTTGATTGCAGATTATAGCTGCTTACAACTTCATAGCGATATCTAGCTAGATTTTATTATGGATCACAGCAGCGTTCGCAGCATGCCTTATAGAGGGCATTCTTCGCAACTGAGGTCGTTCGGTTTACTGCGCTGCCAATTTCAGTTAAATGTGGCATATAGATATAGATAAACAGTGAAGCTAAATATCGATCTCCATTTGCTACTTAACATCATATGGATGTGAGTATAGTCCTGGCATATAGCATTTCATTTGGATTTCCCTATTGCTAACCTTCTTCATTTTCGATAACAATTCCAGCTAATTCCCATTCAAGCCCATTGCTCTACACATACAGTTAGTTAAAGCTTTGCTAAGCTCTATTTCTCAGGTCAGTCAGGTCGATTCGCATTGCTGCAATCGATGCATAAGAAACTTTCCCAACTATGATTGTGGTACATGGAGCTTGACAACTATTTACACATCCGTTGGGAGTGTTACAAAAAAATTACAGCACCCAAAGAACTCTCATTTCTCTGCAGTTAATTGTGCTATAAAAAGAAAAGCAGCCATTATAACTGTGTCTGTGCCTATGTCTACGCCGGTCAACAGCAACATCGGCATCGACATCAACATAGCGAGCAATCTGCCCCAAGGGGCAGTTGGCTTGGCCATTAAGGCGCCCCAAAGTTGTTCGACACACGACGCAGTTGCAAAAAAAAAAGTGTCATAATCACATCGTTAAGAGAGAGAGATAGAGAGAGGTAGGGAGGGGGTGAGGTAGCTTATAGAGCTAATTACAATGTTGATGTACTTACTCGCATTCACCGGGTCGATCACATTTGCCGTGTATGGGATCACAGCCGGGCTTGCAAATGGCCTTCTCACAGTTGACGCCCTGCCAGCCATTGAGGCAGAGCTTCTGACCCTCCGAGCCACAGGCGTAGTGTCCAAACTGATCGTCGCGCGGACGGCAGAAGGTCGTGCAGGTCGTGTTGTAGTAGGTAACGGCGCATTGCACCCGGACGCGGTAGGTGATGCGCGCGTTGCGGCCAATATGGTCCAAAGTCTTCCACTCTGGCGACGGCAGTATCACGCCCGAGTATGATGTTTCTTCAATTAACCTTTCCGCATCTGCATTTTGGCATTGTGTTGAGGTTGAGGTTTTTTTTTTTTTTTTGAGTGTGTGCATAGCAATGACAATTGTTGGACGACGATGGTGGCATCAACGTTGGCGTTCCACAATAGTTGCCCAGGATTCGAGTAGATTGGAGTTGAGAAGGCAAAACTTTAGACATGGCTGACAACATTTTGCGCGCAATTGGCAACAGTTGTTGCTGTGGCTGCTGCTGCTGTTGCTGTGACTGTCTCTTATTGTTATTGGACTGCTGGTGCTGTGCTAATTAAGCCAAATGCTGTGCACAACACACGACCAACAACAACAGCTACAACAGCAACAGGCACGTACAACGAGCCGCAATTGCAATTGCCACCGCACTTACCTGGATAGGATGTGTTGTACATGTCCAACGCCTGGAGTATCAGCGTAAACGACTTCTGTAATTGAACAATGCGCAACAAAATGGAGAAAAAATAAGAAGAAGAAGAAGAGTGAGTTTAGCAATTGCAACATTAATACGAAAGAGCGGGGGACGTATGGAGGCTGCGGCTGCATTCGTCTCGGCTCAGTGTTGACGCTAATGGACAGTTTAATCTGCAGATGCAAATGAAGACAGCGACAGCGCCTAAAAAGGCGCACAAACAAACGAGCAGACGAGCAGACGAACAAAATAAGCCAAATGCACAAACAAACAGTTTAATTTCACGCAAATACAAACAACAAAGACTTTCTAAACTTGGCCAATGAGCGCATGGCGTGGCGCATTAGAGCTGATTTTAGATCGTGACACGATTACAAAGAACTCGTAGTGAATTGTTTGATTCAATAGATCAGTTATGAATAATTAAATTAAATTATAATTTGACAATTAACTAAAGCATTCATAAATGAAATAGAATTTACATATTTTTTAATAATATAAATTTAATACAAATTTAAACTAAATAAAAGCAAATTTTAATGAAAATATAATGAAAATTGTTGTTTGATAAAAAAATCAAATTATGTCAAATTGTATTGAGATTTAATTAGACTAAATATTAAATTACAAATGTTTCACTCATTCATTAAAGAAATAGATATTTATAAAATTTTAAATTAAATTAAATTAAATATTTTAATAATTTTTTTTTTATTTAATATTTAAAATATTTCTCTTATAAATACTGTATTTATTTACTTTTCACTCATTTATAAGAAAAATAAATATAAAATTTAATAATCTTAGTATTTTAATAAATTTTATATTTATTTTTTAAAATTTAATCTAATATTTTAATAAATTTTATTTTTAATTTAAAATATTTCTCGTTTATTTATTTATAATATATATTAAAGTACTAATTTTTCACTCATTCATTAGCAAAATAAATAAAAAAAAAAAAAATTTAATTTAATATTTTAATAAATTTTATATTTATTTAAAACAAAATTTAATATTTTAATTATTTTATATTTATTTTAAAATAATTATCTTTTATTTATAACAAATATTAAAATACAAATTTTTCACTCATTCATTAGCAAAATTAATATTTTTAAAATTTAATTTAATATTTTCATAACCAAAAATTTTTAATTTAAAATATTTCTCTTTTATTTATTTAAAATTAAATTTTAGAGTTTTAATTATTTTATATATTTCTTGTCACATGCTTTTACAACATGCGCCCATTTCGCAATGCTCAAGATCAAGATCAAGATCATGATAAAGATCGTGTCACGCGCTCATCGCCAATCTACAGCGCAAGCTATTGAGTGCAATTGGCCAAAGAGAACAAATTTTTTGCTTCTTTTCGCATGCGCGCATAAAAATTGAAGACTCGCTATTTGCTGTTGTTGTAATTGCCAACTGGGCAGCTGTGGAGCTATGGAGCTGTGGAGCTGAGCAACTGAGAAGATTTCTCGTGGCACAAAAAGCAATTAAACGTCTACTACGACGTGGACTACGACGATGGCGACGACGACGAGAAGGTTGTCGTCTGCGCCGCTGGATGCCAGGAAATGCTCATTTAGTGATCGCAGAAGGCGACAGCCGACGGTGGCGGTGGCGATGGTGGAGGCCACGAAGGCGGCGACTTGGTTGCCTTGTTCCCATGTAATTGGCCCAGCGGCGCAACGCTAAATCAGTCCAAAGCAGACATTGGCTAATTGCAAAACAGTTCAACTATTGTCGCTTCTCGCAACTTGACACAGTTTGTCAAAAAGCTGCAATAAAAGGTCCAAGCAGTCAATTTGTGTGTGGCTGCTCGAATTTCCATTCAATTTCCCGCTGTCATCATTGCACATCTCGCTCTTCCGGGCGGCCGCAAGCGACAAGAAAAATCTAGACGCACGGCCAGCGGAAGTTTTTCAATTGAAAATGGCGTTGAATTGGTTTCGGATTTCACCATTCAACAGCAACTGACAACAGACACGCGCCAAAACGAGCGAAACTGTTACTAATCGGACAGAACATATGTATATATGTACATATATAGAGTTATCTGATCACTAAGCGACATATAAAGTAAGTGAGCTCAGCTCCAATGGGCTGTAATGTGATATACGACCATTTTAGAAGATTTCAAGATATTTAAGTGAGTATTAGCTCAGAAACTTGTATGTAAGTTGCATACAAGAGTTTAGTTCTCATAAGGGAAGTTGATGAATTTTTGAATGAAGTGAAAACTTCTTTAGAGTGAGTATATCTTAGGGAATATATTTTCTAAGCAGAAGCTGTTATTTGAATTCAAAATACAAATACATCAGATACAGCATCATTAGTTAACAAGGCTAGAAACCTTCCCTTATGAATTTACTTCCATCTAAACTCTCAATACAACATTTATGATTAGCTATTTGTACATTCATTGTATATATAATTTTGATTTTACTCTCTTTAAAAATTCTCTAACGAATTCAAGCCTTCCTTTGCCCAGCCCATCAACATTTCGAGCAGAGGCATCGCCTAACATTTGCAGTTGGGAAATATATTTCTATACATCTATTCAAGTTTAGAAATATTAATTTGAAGTAATCATCATTCTATGTGCATTTTCACTTAAAGCTTTGATCAATTGTGGCCAAAATCAAGTAGCAAACAAGACAGCATCATTGAGCTTTCAATTGGCCACTGAAATGTTTACAAACTGTCAAGAAGCTGACCATACTTGGCAGCCGAGAAGACCAACAAACAGCTGAGCTAGACAAATAACCTACCCACTTTCATCTGACAATTTTTTTCTTGTTCAGTTTTGGTTGGCTTTTTTTTATCAATGACATTGGACCATTTACGTACAGAGGCTGTATAAACGAAAGCTTTCGTGTTGGTTTCCTCTTTCTACTTCTTTCAATTGTGTGACTCCAAATATAGCTGCATGTGGGGGCAGTGCGGCTATGGCAATGCCCATTCAGCTGGACAACATCATATATATGCACAGCTATAGAGTATATCTATATATATATGTGTGTGTATATATGTGTGTGTATCTATGTACATCTTTTTAAAAGTGGAGCAAGAGCAACAAATTCCACTTGAGAATTTTGTGGATGATTGCGCACGCGCACTCCAACAAAAGAGTTGAAAATATTGTCAAGTGAAATTCATAGAGTGAGTATGTGTGTACATATATTTCTTGTTCATGTTTTCAAAGAGTTCGATGGGCCTGTTGGAGTTGGTATTTGACAGTTACATTGAAGCCATGTCGGTTGGGGGCAGAGACAGGGTGGTAGGATGTGTGCGAGAAGGGGAACTACTGATGATGTTGTAGCTGCTGCTTCAGTTGGAACAAGTGCTTGAAGTATTTCATAAGTCATGTTTATAAGTTTTAACGTGCCATTCACTCAATCAACCCAGTCGAAGACTCCCGCCAACAAATCAGAGAAGCAACGAAGAAAAAAGTCATTCAATAAAAAGTGGGACAATTGCGACGCATCCAACGGCTGAGAGACAACAACAAAAGTAACAACTCGCTTATATCGGCAGCTTGATATTTTTTTGGGTCTTTGTTGCTGTTGTTGTATTTTGAAGATTTCGTGATTTTGTGAAAGGCTTCTTGAGATTTCAGTCAGCAAATATTGCCGTTGTATGCAGAATTTGCCAATGCCGACGCCAGGGCAAACATTTGCCAGGTTTCGTTTGAGTCGCGCATAAGGCACACTACAGCCACAAATATATATAAATATATATGCACGTATGTATATATGCACATGTGAGGCAGGCAGGCAGGCAGGCAGGCAGGCAGCCAGGGCAAGATTAAAGCGAAACCATAGCGAAGCGTAACGTATCGCCATCGGCCAAGCGACAAGCGCGACAAGGTAATGTTCCCACGAAACAGGTTGTCCGCACTTCAGGCCACGACCACGACACTGCGCCGGCACAGAGTCAGACTTAGATTCAGACTCGACTTGGACTCAGTCCCCAACTCCAGAACAGACCCCCAGTCCACAGTCCACACACAGAGCCGGCTCTGACGCATGCGCGCCGGCAGCTCCCTAGCCCACAGTCGCTTAATGTAAACGACGGCGCATGCGCATGCCGACGTCGCTGCCGACGCCGACTTCGCCGTTGCCGTCAGCATTTGGCCATCAGCAGAATTAGTTGGCAGTGTCGAGGAAGGCGTGTAATTGTTAACCAAGTTAGTTTTGTGTTTGTACATTACCAAAACATTGCCGTTTTTTTTTCTTTCTTCTTTTTTGCTTTTCTGTTTAAGACAAGGCGCATAAAAGAAACGTCTAGGCGAGACTGGCATTAAAACAAGAGCATTGCAATTGGGTATATGAAGCTGAAGGATGCTCGTTTCACTAGACAATTTATCTTTGAAGTTGCAAATTGCTGGAGTCTAAAACTGTAACAGTTGCTCTCAAACTGTAACTAGTTGAAAGTGCATTTTGTTAAGGTTGCTCATCTCTCAGCTCTACTCTTAATTAATATCACCCTGACAAACTAATATGCCCATTTCGACTTGCCTAACAGTGCATCAATTCAACTGGCAACCGCGCCCCAGCCCAGGTTACATTTGGTGGCGTTGACTTGGCTTATGTTTTATAGCGCGACGCAAGCAGAACAGTCGAAATATGCCACATTTTAGCAGTCATAAGCCCGCATTATGCGCACTTAATTAATGCCAGGCCCAGAATCCGAGACGAGGGCGCAACGAAAGAGGCTTAAAGCAACAACAAAACAATATATATACATATATATTTATATATATATAGCACACAAAAAACTAAAAGAAAAACATAAAACATAATTTTTAATTGCTTTTTATATGTGCGGCTACCAGAGTAACTGACTAAGCGGCTTTTTAGTGGCAGCGGTCCGTGATTTATTTGCCACAGATACTTAAGTATAGGCTGCGCATATATCTGCCTATATACGTTTGTATGTGTTTACCAGAGCTTTAAGTCTGAACATGACTTGAATATTTATGCTTTGGACTACTGTAAAATAATAACCCTATTTCTAGCCAAGTGGACAGCCCACGCAAGCGGCTCAATAATATATCTTTCTTTCTGTTCATGTTTGGCTTGGGTTTTTTTTTCTCTTTTCGTAGTTTCTGAGTTAAGACCGGAAACTGCGATACATTCTCCGTAGATCGTTAGAGCAATAGACTACCGAGTGCCGCTTATCACTGTTGCAGTTGCTGCCAGCCGCGTCGGTTGCCAGCGCTCGGGTTTATCGCTAGAAATTCCGCAATGACGTCTCGACGTCTCGCGTCTCTCGTCTGTGTGCTCCATGCGGAACACCCCCGGACGGCCCTATCAATGCGGCTAGCTCGTGCCAAAAGTGTGCGTTTTCTTATTTTTATTATGAGGGGCAGGAACAGTGGGAGAGAGAGCTTTGGTTCCGTTTCGTTGCTCACAGCAGAAAAGAGAAGGAGGCAGCAGAAGAGCAGCAACAACTTACCGTCCAACGAAATGTGAAGGGCAACACAATGGCACCCACGCCCGGATCACTGAGCACAAAGCTAGAGCCGCCAAGTATCTTCGTGGTGGAGTTGCCAAACGAACAACCCGTCGATATGCTGACACCCTGTTCCGTTGTCTGATACTCCTTTAAGCACAGCCGAAATGCCGTTGTGCAGGGCGAGCAGCCTGTGAAAGATATTCAAAATGGAGAGGGTAGATTAGCATCAAGAAATTAAGACTAAACATAAATATAGCAATATATAAAGAGACTTGAAACTAATTGTAGACAGTTGAAATAATATAATACATAGATATTTTATAATATTTTATTTACTTTATAATTTCTACTCGAGTACTTTAGATTTCATTAATAAATATGACAAAAGATATTTCATATATTTTATATCATTACAAGTTAATTTATGAGTTTAATCTGAAGCCAAATTAGCACACAGTTTCAATTAATATAAGAGCGAAACTAAAACAGTTTTATTAGAGAAATAATCTATATTCAACTGTAAGTTTTCTAAAGAAATGCTCTCGAAAAGGCGAGACTAGGCTACATACCATAAACAATTGAGACTTCTACAGTCAACTGCATATTCATAACATCATCAAATATACTCGCAATTTGGCAAAGCATCAAATTATGAGCATATTGTTTATACATTTTAAATGAATCTAATTTGTTAAATAATTTTTCAAAAAAGTTGTACTTAAAGTTTGCCTGCAGGAGAAAAGCAGCTCAATTTCAGCAGCTAGATCAAAAGGCATAATTTTAATAAACATATTACTAACACCCTCAAAGATAACAAACATTTTATTACACAATAAATAAAACAAAAAAAAAAAAAAAAAAACATTCGCAAAAATCTGACCTTGAATATAATAAGACTCTTTTTTTTTATGCGATAAAACATTTTAAAAACTGAAATAATTTTAAAGCAGATTAAAATGTGTGTCAGTTATGCAATATCTCTCTCCCTCTCTCTCTCTCTCTCTCTCTCACTCTATATTAATATATATATAACACATATAGCATACATCACACGAGTATTTTAATCAGTTATATTCGATTTAGGCGTAACTTACCCGTTGTCTTCGTGGCTCGCAGCTCTGAGGGCATACCGCAGCAGTAGCCGCTTAGTAGATGGCTATTCGTATTTGAGATTTCTAATATTTCCAGCTCGAAGTTACCAGCTGCGGATATCTGTAAAAATCGAAAGGTACATCATCATGAGACGCAGCCAAAAATCAAAATCAGAAATGAAAATAAGAAACAAAAAAAAGCAACATGTAAACACAAATTTCGAATCGTTCAAATCAATCACGGCCCATAACGAAGCCATAAGCTAAATAAGCGTACAAGACCAAAATAAGTCCCCCTCTGGCTGCTCGAGAGGTCAACCCCCGCCCTTTTGGACCTCGCCTATCTAGCACTAACCGTACCCAATATCAAATAATATGCTCAACACTGCCGTCGCTCGCTACGTTCGCTTGTTGTAAAAACTAATAAGCCACCTAGGGCGCTCTGATTGGGCTACGGTAGAGGTTTTAATTAAAAAACACGAGAAAGAAATTCAAAATGGATGAAAACATATATACATAAACATATATATATATATATATGTATAAATATAGTTTTTCTTGTTGTATACGAATAGCCGTAGTCAAATGAAAGGAGCGCCAGACGTAGATTGGAAACGGAGAATGAAGTCTGATAAATCTGCCGGCCAACTGAAACATGAAAATAATGAGAAATATTTTCAAACACAAAGCGCTTTGTGGTTGTGGCTCACTTAATCAAACGAGATATCCAGCCAGCTTATACAATTTAGAATGCCTTTTGTTGGCCATAACAGCTGGAGTTGGCTAACTGCCTAGCTGGCTAACTGCCTAACTGGCTAACTGGCTAACTGGCCAAATGTCCAACTGGTAGCATTGCAAATCAAGAGCCTATCGATTGGCGCATTTGCCATAAAATTAATAACGCATTAGATCGGCCAAGTAAATTGCACATAAAATTTATCTATTTCCACATAATGTTTGCTCATAACTTAAAACTTCCTCAGTCTCCCCCTTCCTCCTCTTCACTCTCTCTCCCTCTCTCTCTCTCTGTCGTCTTTCGTGGCCATGGTCATCAAGTCTGTAGTTTAGGGTTCATTACAAAGTCCGAGCGAAAATTATGCTAATGAAAAGTTTTTAGTTGGCAACTTTTATGGTTTCATATTTCACGAAATTTATTGTTGAGCTTCGTGCGCCTCGCACTTGGTAGCTGGCAGCGTTGATAAGTTTATTAGAAATAAATTGCAATTTAGCTCGAGCTCTGTCGCACGCTGCAGGCTCTGCACCGGGCTAACGGCAGTTGGCTCGTTTGGACGGACGCAGTTCTTGGCCAGTGCACCTGTGCGGCATATATACGTAGAAGAAAAAAAGCAGAATCTTTAAGTTGCACTTGAGCTGGTTGTTGTCGTCGTCGTCGTTATTGTTTTTGTTGTTGTTGTTGATGTTATTCGAGTTAAAGTTGCCGGAGCAGGCGAGCGCGCATTGTTGATCAACCCATAGATCAATCAATGCAGTCAATGCTTGCCACTTGCCACAATCTTGGCTGAGTTCTCAGCAGTCGCATCTGAGTTGTGCCTTTTGTTTGCCGCATTGTGCAGCAAGCATTTGGTCAGTGCCCCAGCGGCAAGTTGATTGGATTCTTGATCGGATCTGTGCTGTGAACCGGTTTGCCTGCTTACTTATTTATTTATCACATTTCTCTCCCTCTCTCCCCCTCTCTCCTTCTCTCTCCATCCACACTCTTTCTTACTCTTGTGCCTGCATTTTCATTCATGCCACGGATGCGGCAAGTGCAGCTGCCACAGCTGCCACAATTTCTGATTCTCGCAATCAAGCGCTAATATTCAATACAAACTTTTCACGTAATCAATTCGATTAGATAATGCCCATGAAATGTCTCAAACGATTCGTAATGCGGCGCCAAAAGGGCTCACAATTGCTTCAGCAAATATATATAGATTAAAAAAAAAGGTAAAAGTAAATATAAATCTCAAATAAATATGAGAAAGTTATGAAATAGCACATCAACTTGCTATGTTTGTGCAGTTACGTCCGTTACGAGAGCTGCCTAAGAGCAGCTCTATATGAATGTTTAGTATTATTGGGAATATCTTGATATATTGAAGTGGCTTTCAGACAGAGTGTGTATGTGTAGTATGTGGTTCAACTATTGTATTTATATATATATAATAGAGAATACGAATATAAATCTTCTACAAATTTATCAATCTTCTGTTTGAGTGCAAGATGCTCAAGAATACTCTTTAGAATAAATCTAAGAAGGTAAGCGAAGACGCATCTTAAGTATATATAAATATATATTACATTATTAGACAAAACATAAATAAATGTTAAAGATTTTCGTATTCGATTTCAAGTTATGCCCAGCATCAGCTAGCAGCTGTTCCCATTTTTTAGGCTGCCTACTGATTTCATGCTGATAACATATTACGTGACGATAAAAGAATCTAGCTTACCGATGCATACAGACTTTAGAGAGAATATATTAAAGCCTTGTCTAAAGGCAGATGAATAATTACATAATTTTCTAAAAAGTCTCAATGCTTAGATATGTATCTAAAACTCACAAATAAATGTCATATTATATATAATATAATATATAATATAATATATTCAAATGCAATTAAATTTTAAGTACCATATCTTACTGAGTGTGCATCACATATTATAATTAAAATATAAACGAACTTTGAACAGATTTGATCAAGTTCCCACTAAATGTTACAATTTCATGATGAAATTAAAATACCCTCGATAATCAAGTACTTTGGCTTTGCAGCTTGTTGAGCCTTGTGCTAAATTTATAAGCATATTAAGCTTAATGCATTTGTTTAATGAAGTTAAATGCACAAATTTATGCGATATTCCATTTTGAAGATCACGTAATTATATTTTCATCAACTGGCGCCTGTAACAATAATTTTCGCCCTAATGAGCCCAGCAACTGCAGTGCGGAACGTTTTGTTAATGCCTTAAGCGTTGCGATAAACAGCAACAACAACAACAGCAGCAGCAGCAGCAGCAACAACAACAACAAGTTGTACAAACAAAACGATCGTGGGAGCTGAATGCTCAATTCGCCAACTCATTTTGTGGGACTTTCGAATGGCAAGAAGAAGGCGAAAAAACTTATATATGGATATACATATATATATACATACATCTTTATGAATATCATCAACAGTTGCCGCCGACTGCCAGTTTAATACGCAGCTTATGATCAATAAATGTCAGGCCTTATGTGGCGGCTTTAGCTCGACGCTACAAGCCGATTCCTGTACGCTTATAACTGGGTTAATACGCCCCATGATCACTGAGCAGTGACACTCGCTGAGCCGCAAGCACAGCAACAAACTCTTGTTTCCTGGAAGCGACCGACTAATCCCAGACACAAAATATTTTTCACTTTTCCTTTGCTTAATTAATAATTAAATAGTAAAGGAAATAAGCATTGACCAAGTAATACTCGCTCAGAGAGAGTTAAATTTGAAGAAGTAGACGTTATTGAATGGAAGTTTTATGATTTGAAAGATCGAGATTTGAGTGTGGCCTGATGAGAGTGTTTTAAAATATATATATATATAGTAAGCAGTCAAATTTCAATAAAATATATAGATAAGCTGTGCATCTAGTGTTCCTTAATGCACATTGCTGTGACCATTTGAGTATCAATCCTCATTTCATCAACTGCAAGATCCAACAGATTTTAAATATCTTGTCTACATACATACATTAACTGTGATAATGTAATGAATATAAACTATGATAAACTACTTACAACAAATTATTCATAACTAATTAAGAAGCATTACAAAGAACCTAATATGCCCTTTTACCCTCTCGAAGCGAGCATAACAATGTTGAGGCTAAACCATGCCCATTTAGAAGGCCATTTCTCATTTGACGACGACTTTTATCGCCAGTCTTAACCGAAATCAATGCACTCAAGAGCTGCTGCTGTTGCTGCGGCTGTTGCTGCTGCTGCTGCTGCTACGGCGGCTATTGCTGTTGGGGACTCAGATAAATGTGTATAATCAATTTGATAGCCCTGTGTTGTGGATTAGGCCTGGGCATTCTAATGGCTGAAGCTGCGGCTGGTCGCGTATTAATCAAATTGTTGTTTGTCTTTATGTATATACAAACAGAACATATATACATATAGATTCTTGATCGCAGGCAACACGATTAATTTTATGTATCTGCGGACCGTTCGTTCTGTTTAATTGCCTCGCAGGCATCTGCGCTGGCATCTCAATACATGTTTAGGCACTTTGTATAACACTTTATGATGTCTACGCCCCTAAATAAAAATTTTGTAGGCAACGACTACCGTTGCTGCTGCTGCGGATGCTGCGAGCTGCTGTGGGAACCAGCTGGACCGGCGGCAAGGCCAACATACATATTTGGAATACCCAGCGATGCTGTGATGCCTTGATAGATACATGTTACTTTTTGGTTAAATAGTTCCGAGTATCATAAATACCCAAAGAAACAGGTAATGTAGTAACTCCACTCTTACACATATTACTCATGTCTGATTAATATCGCGCGTTGCACTGCATCCCAATATATTGAAATGGAGCAGTCAGGCGTATATTGCGCTGCAGCAACAGCTTTGCATTCAAATTAGTAGTTCAACTTTGATGGCTTTATAGCTGTAGTAGAAGCAATAAAACTAATTTTATATAAAACTTAATTAGTTTTATGGAGTAACTGCCATACAAAGTGTAAAATAAACACGAAATAAAAGATGCATAATGAAGTAGAGTAAGCAGAAAACTAAATATATATAGATATATATACTATAATTGTGAACAAAAATATATATATATTTTAGGTTATTGCACCTAATCTATCTGATGAAGAAGAATTTTGTTATCTGATAATTCATTTGATTCGTATTTGTTAACGAATCTCAGTTGAATTTTATGAATGGCTTCAACTCTACTCCATTTACGAGTCGATTAGATAATCTATAAACTATAAACCATGTCATGCTTATCAAAGGTATTATTCTAGATTCCGTTTATTGCTGATACTACAACATGCTAATAGCAAACGCTTGTTGCCCCTTACAAGCAACTCGTTTCGTCGCTTTTGTCATGTTTGCAATTCTCCTACTATTCTACTACTATTCTTCAGCACCCTCATCGATCAGTTCCCACACAGCTCACACACACACACACATCGTTTTATTGCCTTGAGCGCAATTTGAGCCAAAAGTTGAATCAACTTCATTTTGGCTAACGAGAAATCAACATTGAGCAAAGCAACACCCGCATATTTAAACTAAATTTTTGTTTTACTCTTTTGTTTCGGACTCTTTTTCTCTGTGTGTTCTTTTTGCATGTGAACGCTTTTTGAACGCTTTTTCGCTGGCGAATTGTAGGGGTTGTTGTTGTAGTTTGTAGGGGCTTTGCTTACCTTATGGACTAACAATATTAAAATTAAAGCAATTAAGTTGCAGGCAGACTTTAATGATCGGCAATCGTCGATCAGCGAACGCAGCCGTTGCCATTGCCTTTGCCTCGCTGCAGACATTGTTGATTCTCTCGTTGTTCTTGTTTCTGCTGTTGCTGTTGTCGATTCTCTCGTTGTTGTTGTTGTCGTTGTCGTTGTTGATTTTCGGCGAAAATGTTTTCTAAACATTTTGTACATTCTGTGCGCGTTTTTGAACGTGCTGCCGCCTGCTGCTGCAGAGGATGCTGGCGCGCAGTTTAGTTCCTTGCTGCTGGTTGTTTGTTATGCTTATTGCTGTTGTTGTTGTTTATGTTTTATGTTGTTGTTGATGCTGTTTAAGCACAACTTTTTGGCACAAGTAACACACACAGATTAGCCATTAATTAGCCCATTGCCCAGATAACTATTTGTTATATATACGTATATATGCTGGATATACATATATAATTATATGCGCATTGTTGTCGCTTTGTCAGGGCATTTTTTGTTTCGTTTTGTTGTTAATGTTGTTATCACGAACTTTTATTATTATTGCTTATTACAGCAGTTGTTGCTTTTGCTGTTGTGCTTTGCATATATTTTGTATGTAATGCTTATTCGTTTTCTATACACTTTACACTTCCACTTGATATGACGTTGTTATTGTTGCTGCTGTTGTTATTGATATTGCTATTAGTATTGTTGTTGCTGCTGTTTGCAGTTGCTGTTGTTGTTGTTGTTGTTAAGGCAATTGTCAAACAAAATGGAATCGAAACACTACGGCAACTGGCAAGTGCCTGTAAAATCCATTTCTCATTGCCTTTAAGCACGCATCATCAACGCTAATTGACACGCATTTGTTGTTGTTGCTGTTGTGGATGCTGCTGCTGCTGCTGCTGCAACAAGTGCTGGCAGCAACAGTTGCTTTTGCCAGCACAACCGCAACAACCGCAAAGCGGCTCAACGTGCAGCAAATGCAAATGCAATTCAATTTATGTTAATTTAACACTGCTGCTGCTGCTGTTGCAGTTGCAAGTCGCAAGTTGCAAGTCGATGCTGCTGCTGCGGTGTCTTTGGCCACAAGCAATTTGCATCTTGTGCGCATATTAATTTACAGATATTTTCACTCTTGCCCACATTACTCACGGTGCCCCCCGTTGCTGGCCCCGCCTCTGTTTGAGCTGCCTCTTGACTTGGCCTGTGCCATTTTCCCCCCGTTCCTGCGGCCAACACACGATGTTGATCGGGTGTTAATTGTCCATTTAATTAAGTAATTTGCTACGCTTCCAGTTGCCGCTTCTTGCCCTCTAGCCCTCTCGCCCTGCCCCCTGCGAACGGAAGTCGTTGACTTTGAGTCGAATTTGTGCATAGAGGCCGCCGTATGAGAGCAGCAACGGCAGCCAGCCAGGCAGCAGGCACGACCGGAAGTGGACCAAAGGGTGCACTTGGCAATTGGCGCAATTGAAGTTGCAATGAGAGGGAAATCAAATATGACAACTGAAACATAGAGTATGCGAATTTATGCAAATGGAATGCAAAATGGAATAGTATAAAGTCTGCAAGCTACAAGAATTTAGAAGACTTAAGTATGAGTGCTCAAGACAACTCTTATACTACAATAGTTCAGCTGATTGTCGCAGCGAATGCTGTGCTATCAGCTAATTATATAAGCAGCGCCTGGCTTAGTACTTAGCTACAGTTATGAAAGCTCTGACACGTTCTGCTTCGCCCTCTGACTGACTGCTCTCTCTCTCTCTCTCACTCTCTCTCTTTCTTGCGTATGGTAAGCTCATCCATATGTAAGCATTGCCCTCGTTCTCTCTCTCCCATTCACTCATTTTGTGCCTCTCTTTAATATCACTCGCATATAGGAATTGTTGTTGTTGTTATCATGCATTATGCGCTATTTACACATCCTATGTGCAGTTATGTATGTGTGTATTCGTATTTATTTATTGTGCTGCTATTTGCTTTCTTTCACTCGTGTTTCGATTCCACTTCGTTTGCATTTGCGGGTGCGCGGGTGTGTGTGGGTGTGTGTGTGTAGCTCTGAGTCTGCGTTATCAATGAAACCGTTGCGTTTGCGGCTATTGTGGACTCTGACGGGGGCAAGGAACACATTCGCATTCCCATTCGCATTGTTTGCACTTTTACTTTAGTGCTTTTATTAACAAATTTATTGTGTGTATGTTTGTATGTACGAGCGCATGTATGTATGTCCATATGTAGTTCGTATGCGTATTGTACGAGTAATTGAGCGCTATTTCCGTTATAATATTTTATTTCGCACTGAGAATCACACGCTGAGCCGAAGATTTTCGAAGCTTTGATTTATGTTAAGTTAAATCGACAGTTGAAGAAAAAAAAATAAATTCATATAAATTACACATGCACAGACACATACACAGAGACAGATAGATACACGTAAATAAATTAAGCGGCTGTCGATTGTGCTGTTGTTGTTATTGTTGTTGTTTTTGTTGCGATTGTATTTGTTGCTATTGTTATTGTGATGATTACTTGTTGGCTTTCTGCTTTGCCATCATTTGTTGTAATCAGCAAGCAATTCAATTTAATTGTAACACATTTAACACTTTCACATCATTTTCATTGATTATCATTGTTGATGTTGTTGTTGTTGTTGATCTCACACAGACAAACACTCACACACACACACACACACACACACACAATTGCACGCACACATAATCCAATTGGCATTTATCGTTTACCGTTTGCAGCGCTGCAAAAGTGCTCTTTACTGCTCGAAGCACGACAATCGACTAAATATGTTCACATTAAGCGTGTCCTGCGGCGCTTGCTTCGCCTGCAGCAGTAGCAACAGCAGCAGCAGCAACAGCAGCCACCACACGGGGCGGAGCAACTCACGCGAGAGCGTTTGGTAAGAGAGTAACTAGCGGCAGCAGCAGTAGTTCGGCAGCTCGGCAGCCCAACCACCACCAGCTGCAGCAGTGATATTTACGAACCGGCGTACGCCAAAGCTGGCCACTGTTCGAACTCGAATTCGAGTTCGATATCGAGATCTTGTCTTGTGTTGCGACGTAAACTTCCGTTCGCTGCTTGCGTGCGCTTCAGGCGTCAAGTTGCGACTGATTGGAAACTATTGCTGACGGCGTCTGGCATTGCCGCTGGGCACGTTCACTCCGCGAGCTTTGTCAGCTCGGCGCGCTCTCTTAGCATGTCAACCGGTTTCTCTCTTCGTGCGGCGCTCTTTAGCCGGCCGCTGATTGGTCGACCGAACATTGCCTGCGGTCTGCGCGACTGACTTGTTAAACGGAGTTGCCCCGTTCCGAAGTGGAAGTCGTTGGCGTTCGGCTGCGTCGACTACTACTGTTGCTGCTGCTGCTGCTGCTGCAGCTACCTACACGCATGCGTGTATGTGTCTGGAGGCGCTTTTTTTATGATTTCAACTTAATTATGTTTATAAACGCTTGCCGCGCCTGCTCTAGATCTAGTTAAAATGCCACACGGCAGCCTCTGCAATTGGCCCAAGCGTTTCATTAGCGTTTTATGGCCAGATCGTGGCCAGCGCACGTCTCGGGGACACGTTTCACTTGCACTGCTCCAGGCGTACAATTAACACCTGGAATAACAGTAAAAAATGATGTAGTTTGGGTATACGTTAAACGGCTGCACACAAGCTTCGGCTGCCCACAATAAATATGATCCGAGCTGCCCATTTTTGGGGGCCAATTATTAGTACAAACTTACCGCACAGACAGTGCGGCGCGACTCTGCCCAATTATATGTGGCTCGAGTGTGTATAAATCAAATTTAAATGCAACTCTTTGGGCTATCGATATGCCTGCTTGTTGTAGTTGCTGCTATTGTTGTTGTTGTTGTTGTCGTTGTCCAAAACAAAAGACTTAAGCAACAAACTTGGCAATTACATGCAGACAGCAGACAACAACGCGGCAGCATCTTTTGTTGTTATTGCTATTGTTGTTGCTGTTGCTGTTGCCGTGTTGTTAGCGGCTCATATTTCTTAGCGCGCATATCTAAATATCGAATCATGTCGCTGATTTGCTCTGCCGCACCATTGTTGCTGCAACTAGGCACTGCAACGGCAACAGCAACAGCTACAGCTACAGCTACAGCTACAGCTACAGCAACACCAGCAACAACAACACACACTAAATCTCATTGTGCCGTTGTGACATGACTCTTGTTCGACAATAGATAAAACAAATTGACTTGGTGTGTGCCCAAAATGTCTTCTCTAGCCATTGGTCTAGCCAGTTGCCGTTGCTGCCGCATCTGCTGCTGCTGCTGCTGCAGTTACTAGTGGGCGTACCAACAACTTGAAAAGCTAGCGGCCGCTTCGCATTGGTACCTTTGTCATCTTTTGCAGTCGGCAGTGAGAAAAAAGTGCACCACAATGCCCATTATCAACAGCATATCTACGAAATCCCCGAGCGACAATTGTCCAACGGGGCAACGGCGACAGCAACAGCAACACGCTGTCCAAATATGTTGCAAGTTGGTGTTATTCTTCACACGGCATCATAAATTTCACGTATAATTGACGCTTTCAGTTATATCAAAATTGGCTAAAAGGCAGCACCAACAGCAACACCGACAACAGCAACAGCAACAACAAGAGCCACAGCAACAACAGCAACAGCTTTTGCGTTGGTGGCTATCGGACTCCAGGGATTACTTTTGCACTGTGCCTTGCTGTTGTTGTCTTGGCTGACTGTAGGTTACATTGTTTTTGGCTTACAGCTAATAATAGCCAGCCAGACGGACAGCCACAGCGACTGAGTCAGTCAGCAACTGCTTGCTGTCTACAGGTGTTTATTTTTCTTACTTTGCGCACTTTTTTATGGCATTTCTTTGTCGAAATCGACTCTTATATTTATGTGAAACCAACTTATATATAGTATATACTTTAGACATTTGTTTGCTTGTTTTGTGAGCACATGCACTGTTTTTCCATAGCCATTGACAGCTGCACAAGTGGCACTCGTAACATTTTGCAGCACGCGCCATAAATCCCAAAAATCAAACATATTGAGTAATCAAAACTGCAGAGGCTGCACGCAATTAAACGCGTCCAACAAATTTTGTTGTCCAGCAACCACCCTACCCTACCCCACGCACAAGTAGCGATAGCGACAGCAACATTTGCTGCAACCCCCGTTCGGGCTGGGCTCATTAGGCAAACAGTCAAATATGTTGGCAATTTCCAACCAGTTGTTGGTTTTGCACCACTCAAATTTTATGACAGATTTTTCAAGTGTTTGGCGGTTGCACTGACTGCTCTACCCTTTAAACGTATGAAAGGGGGTATATGGAATATGAAGAGACGAGATAAATATTGAGTGAGATTGTATAGCGAATGCACATTACAGGATATCTCCGTATCGATCATTGATATCTGCAATTCCCTGCTGCTTCCGTCTCTGCGGTGGCGACGGCGGGCGTTTAACTGTGTGGTTAAGATGGATGGCAACAGAAGGCGGCAGAGGGTAGAGCTGGAGGGCCTGTAAAAGGAAAAACATTGCCAGAGGTTAGTTGTTTATGAACCTTTTTATAGCCGTCTGTTGGTCTTACATATTTATGCACCATATTTTACCAATGCGGTGAGTACTTTGTGTGGTTTCTCGACAGACAGTAAAGTAAAGCTTCAACAAAAATACAAATATATTGATATAAATCAAGAAAACATTGACAAATATAATTAAAGAAAGATATAGATATAGATATAGATATAGATATAGATATAGATATAGATATAGATATAGATATAGATATAGATATAGATATAGATATAGATATAGATATAGATATAGATATAGATATAGATATAGATATAGATATAGATATAGATATAGATATAGATATAGATATAGATATAGATATAGATATAGATATAGATATAGATATAGATATAGATATAGATATAGATATAGATATAGATATAGATATAGATATAGATATAGATATAGATATAGATATAGATATAGATATAGATATAGATATAGATATAGATATAGATATAGATATAGATATAGATATAGATATAGATATAGATATAGATATAGATATAGATATAGATATAGATATAGATATAGATATAGATATAGATATAGATATAGATATAGATATAGATATAGATATAGATATAGATATAGATATAGATATAGATATAGATATAGATATAGATATAGATATAGATATAGATATAGATATAGATATAGATATAGATATAGATATAGATATAGATATAGATATAGATATAGATATAGATATAGATATAGATATAGATATAGATATAGATATAGATATAGATATAGATATAGATATAGATATAGATATAGATATAGATATAGATATAGATATAGATATAGATATAGATATAGATATAGATATAGATATAGATATAGATATAGATATAGATATGGATAGCTTGCCCTACATATGACCCACCCTAATAATAATCGCATCATCATGTGGATCGCATCATCCATCACATTCACCTGATTCGGCAACTGTGCTCATCATTTGTTCTCTTCATTTGTTCTGCCCCGCACTTGTCAGTGTCGCTCTTGCTGTGAACTTCGCACATGTTGCTGGGAAACAGAATAATAGGAGACAAGAGAGTTGATATATCAGTTCATCAGGACGATCAGTGCATGCCTCATTTAACGCCCTTGGCCTGACCGCACTGAAGAACCGCCCCTAAGGTCTCTATATACATGCACAAGGCAAATCAGTAAGGCAAACATGCTTCGCATACGCATCAAATTATAGCACGAACAAAGGCGATTAATTAGCGATAGGTCGAGGAGGGGTTGCGCTGTAATCGAAGCTGACAACAGGAAGGGAACTGCGCGTGCTCGCCCGGCCAATGCCAGAGGCAGGCACACGGGGCAAGGGGGTTGCATTTGCAACTGCAGCCCAAAATCCATGCACGTGCATATGTCATTTTTATGGCGCTGTTCGTGTTGCCATAAATCCATAACAATATGACAAGTACAAGTACTTTAGCGGCAGCTTCTCTCATGTGCAACATGTTTGCACGTTCACGCCAGCGACGCCCCGCACATGGGGCATGGGGCATGGGGCATGGTGCCTCCAGCTGCCTTTGGCTACCTTCAGGTGATTGCGATCAGCAGCCGAATGTGTGTGTGCCTGTATGTGTGTGTGTGTGTGTGTTAGCCAGGATGCTCATTTGTGAGTGGATGCTGCTGCTGCTGCTGCTGCTGCTGCTGCTGCTTCTGCTGCTGTTGCTGTAGCTGGAGCTGGAGCTGTTGTCTACGCTTCATTTGGCGTGGCTACAAAATATTTTGCGCCACTCGACGATTGACATGATTTACATGAAGTCAGGGCAGACGCACGTTTTTATTACATTTTCGTGGCTGTAAGTGCGCCCAAGCCAGGCACCACCAAGCGACAACCACTGACAATTGTGGCTCGCCGGCTTGGCTTTGATTTTTTGTTTGATGCTGTTTATTTTCCATATCTTTTCTTCTTCTTTTTTTTTGTGGTTGTGTTACGCATCAATGTTGGAAAACCCAACAGCTGTGCGGGACGACAAGGGGTTAAGTGCACATAATCATTTATCATTTTTGTTTCATTTTTTTATTTTGTTACAATTTTCAAGTGCAGCACCACAACAACCACCACCATCACCACCATCACCACCACAACCACAACCACCACCACCACCAACTAACAATAACACAGCCCAACGCCCACTTGTTTGCAATTAAACAGAACAATAAAAAGTGTGGCAAGTTTTTTATTTTGTCGAGTACCTTAAAATGAATAGAAAATGTTTAGAACAGGGTATGATAGTTTATTGTGTAGGTATGTAACAGAAGACAGCAGATTTATCAGATATCGTTAACTATATTAAGTATTAATTATATAAATTTATAAATGCAGTTGCCATTTCAGTCTATGCTGCACTAATTATGTATAAAGAGAAGAATAAATATAAAATTCAAATATATTTTAGAATTTTCAACATTTTATACTGAAAATTGTTGGCAAGTTCTCATGATCAAAAAATTAATAAACGACGATTGCTATAAACGAGAAAATAATTGATGTACAAAATCTAGCACGTGTTCTTTTTCTGGTATTCCAAAATTACTAGAATCCTATAACGAAGTCTTTAAAAACATTGTAGGTGATACTTTTTGCTGTTTATAATAGGAAACTTACTCCATGATCGACATCTATCTTATCGATCTTCATAAATTTATATACATTTTGCATTAACAAGGTTTCATCTATCCTTTTATTATAAATCTGTTAATAATTGAATATTGCTAAACGTAAAAGAAAACATGCAAATCATATAATAATATATAAGATCAACAACACTTTACTCTATCAATAGGCTAATTTCTCGTTTTATATGTGTCTGCTATAAGAGAGAACAATAAATACTTAAATTAACAGAATTGCAAGAGCCAGAACACTTTTATGTTAAGCTATAAGCTTGACTTGAGGTTGCCAGAACTAAAGAAAGTTCTAGAGAGAGACAATTAGAAAATTAGCGAGAATGAACACACGTGCACGGAATGCACAGAGCTCCAGCGTCATGAGTAAAAGGACTACTCTGGCCGCATCCGACGATGCCAATGGGAATATAGATGGAGACCCGACAAATATATAGAGTTAAGTACAGGGTATACTCAAGTCAAGCACTCTAGAACTAGATCAGTTTTACTTGTAAACATGCATACGTTGTGCTGGATGGTAGTGGTGGTGGTGGTGGTGGTGTTAGGCACTGTCACTCACACACACACATACACACACACTTACACACACACAGACACACTCGGTCGCACACCCACTTGTCACTGTCGGACTGAATGTCGCTTTTGTGTCACATATAGGAGCAGCGGCTTAAGTCGACAGTTTAATTTAGCTTTGGAAATTGAAAATTAAATACACTCAAGTGAAGATCGTAATCGTAATCCTTATAGGCCGATGCGTAATCACATCATTTATTGGATTTTCAAGCTTATTTGGCTTCATTAGGTCTTAATCAATTTGGGGAGATCAAACATAGAAAAATTGTCAATCGTTTAGAGTTAAGAGTTATGTTTACAAGGCAGCGGAGACTGTTTTCTTTGGTGGTCTCTTGGAATTCTCCTGCTCTTGTTCTTTATTTGAATTTTTTGTTGGTTCTTGGTTTGGTTTGGTTTGTTTTGTTTGTTTGGGTTAATTGTGTGTCTATAGAATTTTAACTAATTAAAATACCTATAAAGGCAGCATGTTGAGTCCTGCAGCGGCAACATTTTCAACATTTCATTGGAAATTTGGAGCCGAGCCGAGCGGATTGGATAAGCAACACGCTAACCCAGCCAACGCAGACAGCGCGAGAGGCCCAACAAATGACTGTCAGACCAGTTTCGAAGGCCTTCTCGAACGGCTAAAGATGAATGGTGCGCTCTTCTTCAATCTGACTCTTGGCTGGGGCGTTGTTGTAGCCTCAATCTGTTGACTGCTACTCCCGCCGCGGATTCGTCGCTCATGTCCGGCGAGCCGCGACTGACAGGCAGCAGCGGCAGCGGCAGCGGCAGCAACAGAACACCAGAATCGACAGCCGAGCGCTGTTTACTACTACAATAAGAGCCGAAAACAAAACAACAACAAAAGTAAAACCCAAAAACCGGACAGAAAAAAACAAAACTGAACTGAACTGAACTGAACTGTGCTAAGTTGAGCTCCAGATCGGCTTGTACTGGATGGAGGAATAGCTGCAATGGACAGCTGAAAAGGAGGCTGGAATTTTGTTGGGATGGAAGCTTAAAACTTTAGCATTTTTAATTAGCGCGTTCTTTGTTTTCGTTTCGTTATTCGTTGCGTTTTACACACAGCTTCCAATGAGCAAATTAACAAAGAAACAAAAAGGTATCGAATAATCGAATCGATTTAAAACGATTCTTTTTTTTCTTTAATTTTAAATAAGTCATATAATAAATATTTCAATAGTTAAAATATATAATAATAATAATGCTATATATATAATATAGATATATATGTAATCTATTATATTTAATATAAAGTAATTATATAATTTTAAAAATTTTATTTTTTGAAATTATAAAGTTTTTTAACAAATTATACAAATTTGTATAGTTCTTTCTGATACTCAAGATGCTTAAGTGCAGATTAGCGAGTCAGAGAAGTCCAAGGCTGAGCCTCTTACCTATCTCTATGTATTCAATCGTAGTTAACAGCAATTAATTGCATGAATCAGAACTGCAACTGGACAGAACTAGAAATGTAGCTAGGAACCACAATTCCTTTGAAGCTTCTACTAAGAATCGATTTTGAACAGAAAACTTTCGAAAACATTATTTGCATAAAATTGTTCACTTATTCATCGATATCTATAAACTCAGCACTCTCACATGAACCATAAAGCCAGGACAGTTACCTCAAACACCATAGAGAATATATAAAGCTCACACAATATTCAGTCTCTAAGCTCAAATCCGAACCAAATTGCGTAAATGGCGCAGCATGCACAGCCAATCTTGAGAGGCATTTCAGCAATTGCAACTATAGATTTCTATATCTATGGACTATGTGCGATAAGTTCTGGTGCTGGCTCTGTGCGTCGTCTGTCAGATGCTTTGGACAACGATTTATAACAAAATAGGCGACCAATTACGCAGGCATGCCTTCGGGGCAGCGGCAGTGCGCTGGCAGCTAACTGTTTGGCATCTGCAGCAGTCGGAACAGTCGGAGCAGCATCATCGTAAAAGACAACATACATAAATATCAATTACAGGTCCATAAATTTGAAACCAATTAGCCAAGTGAAATTGATAAGAGTCGTTTGCGAATGCAGCAATTTACAACAATTTCGCCATCAAATAGTTGCCTGACAATGGACATCAATTGGAAACGGGAAGCTAAAGAGCCTAGCAGACTTCTGGGGCCAATGGACGCTTATGCAAACCGGGCGAAATGGCTAACAACTTAATACAAATTGAAAGCTCAAAAGCCAAATGTTGCGTTCTCACATTAAATGGAAACGGCAGCAGCTAAAGCTGCTCCATCCAGACGAGCTGCCTCGAGAGGCAGCAGCAGACGTTGGCCAAGTTCGGCCAGCAAACGGAGACAGCGGCAGCGAGCACTACTTAACTTTTCGACACCCAATGAAATTTTCGCACATTACTGCCAAAAGTATCTAGATGCAAAAATATCTGGTCGAGCCCGTTGCCACTTTGCATGCAACTGCAATGTTGCCTACTGCCCGCCTGCTCATATCTGCATCTGCTGGTAGGCAAATGCAATTTATTATACCTCTGAGCCGGGCCAGAGCGCATGGCGAAGGAGCGAGCAAGGGAGTCACAGCGGAGGCAGGCCAACTGAGCGTACAGATCGAAGCAACGTTCCCTATGCACACACGCAAGCCTTTAGCCATTTTCTTATTAATACATTTTTATATCCTGTAGACAATGAGCATGCAAAGAGGGTATTTGAGTATTTGAATGTGAGAGTTGCCTCTGGAGATGATGAGAATATATATAATAAATATATGTTATTAGAAATAAAAACATATTTGGAAAAACTTTAAAATTTCATGCATAATAAGTAAAGTAAATCTAAGTGCACGAAAAAGTTGTAGAGCTCGTCAGAGTCTGTCTAGACTGATATACATATATATAGACTAACAGACTTGGAATGAAACACGAAGTCTTGAAACTCATAGAAGCCTCACAGAAATGTCGCTCTTATAAGCAGAGTTATAGAGGGTAAGCAAGACATAGTCCATTTTAACAGACTAATAACAGAACTCGAAAATAAGTGTACTCTCAGAGCTTAGCAACAACTTTTACTCATATATGTAGACGTAGTCTTGCTGCATAGCTTATTTACAGGGTATACCGCGAGCTTGTCATACTCTATTCATGCCATGCTGCGGCGGTGGCGTTGGTGTCGGTCTGCTTGGCATTGCAATTGGTAAAGCTAGCAGGGACCCAGGGATCCTGAATCCCCGTCTTGGGGGCAACAGCAACGGCAACGGCAGCCACAAAAATCAGATAAAAAATGCTTCGCACACGATTAGGAATTTTTAATTAAAATATTTTGTACTGCTGTTTGTAGTTAATTTTGTACAACAACGGGCACACAAAGTGCCACAGAGGGACAGAGCGAGGCGAAGGCGAAGAGGCGAACGAATGTAGCATAAGCACCTGCATTTCATTGCTGCTGTTGTTGTTGCTGCTGCTGTTGTTGCTGCTGCTGTTGTTGTTGTTTGTTGTATGCGTGTAGAACAGCAGAAAGTACGAGATCCGATTTCAATGCCGCAAAGGGTGCCGAGCGCGGAGACCAGGCAAATCCTGTAGCACATTTCGCTTTCGTGCCCAGATCCGTGAAACTCCCTTCGGGCAACATTTCAACCTGCCACTGTGGTGGCAGCATTGATGGGCGTATACATGCGATTCTTTCCGTGCCTTCCACTTTTTGCTGGTGCTGCTGCTGCTGCTGCTGCTGCTGCTGCTGCTGCCGAGTCGTTTAGCTTAACTCAACATATTTTTAAGTCGCAATCTGTGTGTGAGCGAGAGCGAGAGAGAGAGCGCGCGCTGAAGTGGGAGAGCGCGGGAGCGCATCGATGATATATTTAGTGGCAGGCAAAACGAAAGACTTAAGCAACGAACTTGCGATTACGACACAGCATGGCGCACACATGACTATTCGGCTGCTGCAGTTGCATCGCACTACGCTACGTAGCCTGCTATCATATGTATTATATATATATATAAAGTTGTTTATATATATGTGTGTATATATAGGCAAGGCCCGGCTCCGCCCGATGCCGATCGTCGCACGACTTTTGTCTGGCCTTTTTGTTTTTGTGCTGGGCTGCGCTGTGTTATGTATTGGCCACATTACCCCGCGCCATGCCCCTATACTCACTGCTCTTTCAGCTCCCCTACTCCTCGTCCTTTCGCATTGTGTTTTGCGCGCAAATTGAAGATCGTGTTAAACGCTTAAGTCGCTTTTTTCTTTGCAGCCAGCGACAACAACAGCAAACACATGAGGCACAATGCATCATTAGCGCTTGTGGCAAATGTGTTTGCCATGCACTCACACAGACAGCGAGAGAGAGAGAGACGCAGACAGAGGCAGTGCAACAAGTGCAGCAAAGCGAGTTCAATGCCTCCATCGCTTTGATTATTGAGGCTCGTAAATTATGACTAATTGATATACAAATTCAAAACAGGCTTTGTGATTGCAACATGCAGCCGAAAAAAAAACCCACACACACATACACACACACAAAAAGAAACCAACAACATTTGCAACATGTAAGCGACACGCACGCGATTTTGGCCAATAAATTTTGAGTTTGTCGGCTTTGTGGCGCAGCTATGACAAATCTGCGACATCTTTCAGTCACTGCAGCAGCGCGTCGTCCGCATCGCCTCCACACGTGCACAGCATCCACAAAGCAGCCGCAGTCCCAGAGCTCAGCTCTCATCTCAATTGTGTTTGTCTTCTTCATTATTTAGTCAACAAATAAGCCAGGCCAAACACTTTGCGGCCAGCAATTGTAAACATTTAAAATGCAAAATGTGTCAAATAAGAAAACAGTTTTTCAGTCTTAAGCTGCGTTTCTCTTCTGCGCTGTCTGTCCCCTAAGTAGAAGAAAAATGACCCTCAAATAAAGGGTAAATAAAATAAATTTACGTTTTGCGTGGCGTGAAAAAATGCGCACGCACAGATTTTGTAAATGAAGGCGAAATGAGAAAACACAACGCACACCAGCTCTGTGGCCAGTAGAGGGGGGCGTGGCCAATTTGAAAGCAACACAGTATGCGTAACATGTGCGTACTTAAGTGTTTACAAGCCCAAGTTACGACTGTAGCAGGTGAAGTTGCTTACATTCACTTTAGCTGAGGCTTGACGAAATTTGGCTCTATGCGGAATTCGAAATTTTATTCTATTCAAGGAGAATTGAGCTGAACTCATTTATGGTCACTATTTATAATTTGTAGATATTCGTAATCAAATTGAAATATTTGAAGACAAAATTGAAGAAGAAAAAACAAATTTTTCTATATTGACTTGTCAAAAACAAAGAGAAAAATTTTATTTCATTTCAATTTAATCTAGTTTAAACAAAATATTATTTGCGTGTTCAGAAATGCAGCAAATATACTCCATATATTGATTATATTGATACTGATATATTCATACTGATTATATTGATGCTTGAATATTGTGCATAAATATTCTTTAAGTAAAGATCATTATATTAACTGCAAAATAATTTAGAACTTTAATTTTATAACTTTTTAAATAAATACCAAAATGTAGATTCTCCGAACGTGAAAACTTTAGCTCCAAAAAATTATATTATATATTTATTATTTTGATTTACATTTTAATAAAAGTAAAAATCAATAAATTCTGTACCTTTCAATCAAATTAATTGTGATCTATACTATTATTTCATATCATTTTCATAACCCCGTACATTCAACAATTAAATATGCTAAAAATCAATTGTAAACTAATTCAAAGATTCAGTTGAAGCACTTGGCAAATGCAAGTCGATATACATATCTGTAGGGCAAGAATTGATATTTGCGATCAATGAACTATTTTAGCCTTGAGCATGGCAAAAATTCTTTGAATTATGTCAGCTGCGCATATTTCAAGGCGAAAAAAATACGAAGCACAGCGCAATTGTCACCTTGAGCCGTCGTTCTGCGCAGCGCGCTTAAGACATATGGTCAGTAAATGGTTTATGTATGTCCAAGACTTAAATTTAGTGGCCAAGTAACGACGCCTATAAAGCAGTTGCCAGATTTCCATATAACTAACAAATAAAAGACAACAGCAGCAGCAGCAGCAGCAACAACAGCAGCAGCAGCGATAGCAGCAATTGTCCAAGAGTTGTAAACATTTCAACTAGTTTTTGCTTACAGCAATTTCCATTTTAAAAACATTTGACTTGCATTTAGAGGAAAGGGTATGATGGGTCTTAGGTGAATAGATATTGTAATAGATATGGAGAGGAGATATGGAGAAGGAGAGAAAGAAAGACGAGACAAAAGCAAAAGAGAGATCATATATATCATATGATCTCTCTCTCTCTCTCTCTGTTCATCTGTCAATATGTATCTGTATAACTTATCAGATATATAATCTTCTTCTTAATAATATATATATTTAATATCATTATGAAATGCAAATTCAAGTCGAGTTTTAATGACTTTTTGAAATGCTAAATCTGTATATCTAAAAGGCAACATCTTCAAGAATTTAATTTATCATGCAACACAGGGTAATTCCCAGTCGTTCAATTATCATTAAATCACTCTTACTTGTAGTTCATTTAACTTCTTTTTTTTAACATGCACCACGAGTACGCGACATAAAAAACTGGAGCAGCAGCATTTTTAGCTGCTACTAAAACGAAGCAAACAAAATAAAAACTTCTGAAAACGAAATCGAGTCGTGTCTTTAATTGTGTATTATTTTGATTTCAATTTTAATTGCAAATTTTGAGACAGTATGTGTGTGTTGTATGGGTGCTGGCCAGTTGGCGTAGTTGATTAAAAATGCTAAGCAAATACACTTCATTATGGGCCATTTTCCAGCGCATGTCACTCACAGCGGCCACATATTTCACTCAAGCCGAGCAGCTGCTGGGCGGCGGGGCGCATGCAAAGCAGCTCCCGTGACGTTGTAGGAGGCAGGCGGCAGACAAGCGATCTGAACCGGCCTGAGCCTAAATTACAAGTGCAACGCATTCCCAGGCCGATTTCATCAAAATGATAAAGAAGACGGCCAAAACGCCGCCGTCTGACTGGGCTAAGCTGACTGACAGGCCAGTGTCAGTGCCTACTGTTTGCACTGGCTCAGCCCTGGCCAAGGCCCAGGCCCTGGCTTTGACTCTGGCTACGTCTCTGGATCCAACAACCAACAAGTAACAGCCAACAAGCAACAACAGCAACAGCAACAACAATCGAAACATTTAAGCACTTTACGCTACGCTCCACTTGAGCTGCGTTACGTTTCACATTCGAGTGCAAAATCAACACACAAACAACATTACTGAAGGCGCAGGCAAAAGATTTAAATGCCTATCGCAGCGACACATCGACAATCGTCCCGATGCCCGTCACCATCGGCCATAACCAGATGCCAGATACAGAAAGATGCAATCCCCTGTCTCCTCCCCATTGCTACTAAGGGCTAAGGGCTGTGGGCAGACGGTGGCACTTGTATTTGGTATTGATCTAATCTATCCACGTTCAGCGCATGTACGCTGCATGTTGGCTGTCGCTGTTGTTGACTCGGCGGTGGTCTGCATAATGACTGAGAGCCAACAGCCGACGGCAATGGGCAACCGGGACAACTGGCCAACGGACAGTGGACAACGGGGCAACTGGCCAACAGTGGGCAACAAGAAATCTGCCCACGCAAGCTGCTCGGCTAACAGCTTCTTGATAGTCTCTGATAGTCTTTATTGAGAAATTACCGGGGCACTCAAAATGAGGTGTCAAATTTTAAATTTGTTTGGCTGTGTGCCTGCCTATCCACAAATCTATCTATGCATAACTTTGCCCAAGTTCGTTGCCTAAGTCTTTTGTTTGCCACAGCATATTTACGATGACAAATATGGCTATATTTTCGGCCATTGAGAGAGCACATTCTGAGCACTCAGCTCAGTCCATTTGGTATGCAGTCCATAGAGTCATAGAGTCATATAACCAAAGAGCCAGCCATCTAGCTGGATAAACAGCATCGAGCAAACGGGACAAACGGAGCAAACGGGGCATCCAATCGACACCTTTGGCAAACAAAGGCTTAATGAAGTGCGTGAACGCCAGGGGAAAGCTAAGCAAACCAAATGGAGTGTGTGTAAATTATATGGTAAAATAAATACATAAAAGAATTCCAAGACCGATTTATGCTGGCTTAAAGACCTACGTTCTAAGTCAAATTAAAAGCAATTTGAACACCAAATAGAAAGAAAAATGCCAAAATACCAACAACAACAACACACACACGATACCCACCGAATACGTAAGCTAAAATCACACACACACACACACACATTCATACATGTATATGTATGTATATAAATTTATAAAATCCGGGGCTCAACGACAGTTTGCTCCAAATTAAAAAAGTATAAAACCATAAAGACGACAATAATGACAGCGCGTTGATGGTGACAACGACCATGGTTTGTTGTTGTTAATGATGTTGATGATGTTGCCGAGGATCATAATGAAGTTGATGATGACAATGACGTGTATGATAATGATGATGGGGATGGGGATTGGGATTGGAATTGGGCTGGCATGGGACACGGTTTGCTGTCTCCACGCACGCACACAGCACGATGACACAGGCAAATGTCTTTCTTTTCTGGCCAGCTAGCGAGGCGAGCCTCAAAGGTTCGGTGAGAAAATGTCAACGTATACGAGCATATATAATAAGAGATAAAATTTGAATATTTATTAAATATTATTCATACAAATAAAAAGAAGAAAGAATTAATTAATTCAAAGTCTCTGCACCTGAACATCACAATGAACCAAGTCTAGCTTGGTCTAGAGAAAACCAACTTTTGACAACTATAATCGCTCTACGACATATCCCACATTTAGAGTTAACTTTCAGGCAACCCTCGCGCATATAGCTTGGTCGCATGGCTTGATTTTTTTGTCGCTGAACCTAATAATCCTCATGACTCGCATATCAAATGACAACAAATGGCAGCGGCTAAGCGACTGACTGTGCGGAGTGTGGGCCGGCGGGGGGCGTGGCTGGGCAAAGATGATGCCGCAGTCGCAGTGTCAAATTGAGCGACAATGGGCGACAAAAAGAAGCGGGGCACAGTGGGACAGTGGCAGTCTGTAGCAACTGTAACGTTTTGTTGCCTTTAGCAGAGACTTTTGTCTGTCGCTTCGTCCCTCCGTTCGTTCGCTTGGACACAGCCCGTGCGCGTCCCCTGGCCCCGCAGCGAACGCTCGATGTCCCCTCCGTCTGTGTGCTGTGCATTTGCCGCTTTAATACCTTTTAACACTAATCGCATCGAGCGCAACGCAATCAGTTGTGATGAGAATATAAATAAAATAAAAAAACGAAGCAGAAAAAAACACACAGAAAAAGGGAACAAAAACCCATCGGACTACAACAAAACAGAATCTGGCCATACACATATCGTCGCCCTAGTCGCCAACGTTGTCGCTGAACAAGAAATAAAAATCGTTCAAGTTCTTTGCCGAGGCTGAAGAAAAAAACAAAAACAGAAAAAACGGTAGAGCCCAGCCGGAACCTGAAAGAGTCTTCAGTTCGAGGCACAGTCAGAGTCAGAGTCAGATTCAGAGTCCGAGTCGGAGTCAAAGTCAAAGTCAGAGTTGGACTTTTTTTCGGGTGAGATTTTCTCACGTGTTGTTTGCATTGCTTTATTTATTTTTTACTTTTTTTTTTTCGTTTTCATTTTTTTTTTTATTTACCGATTTCGATTTTGTTTTGCTGCCGTTGCTGCTGCGTTTGAAACTGGAGCTCCTCATCAGCATGAAACGAAGATTTTTATGAACGCAGTGAATTTTTATGTTTCCATGATGAACTGTGCACACGATCCGGGCAGAGTCAGCGCTTGGCTTTGGCTCTCGGCCACTGGGCGGCAACATGACTCAGTGGCCAAGTCTCGACATGTCTTTCAGAGTTTAGCCAAAAGGTTTCGCTGTCGTTTCCCAGGTTGTCGGTATTAAAAACCATCGAACAGGAAATTGCTTCAAATTCTTAAAGAGATTTACTATGTGTATTTTGGCCCTAATGATTTCTATTTGATTTCATTATGCATATATATATACATACATATATGTATATGTGTATAAATACATATCTGTATGCTCATATCATTTGGCCAATGCGAAACACTCTCGTGGCATCTGCACAGTACGTGGCCCATGGCCAGAGTTCAAGCCTGGCCGCAGACAGCGTTCAGTTGCGCTCTGGCTGGAATTCCCGTGCAACACATGCGAAATCAGTAGATCACGAAATGAATAGCCATAAATACAATGGCAGGCAGCCGCGGCACAGCAGACAGGAGTGCAGCCAACACATGGACAATCAGACGGACAGGCGAGCGGACAGACAGACAGACATAGGTATGGACAATCAGACATATAGACGTATGGGTAACATTTTGCCATTTAGCTCGATTGCAGTTGCAAACATGCGATTTTGAAGAGGTTCGATTGGCCCCAGAGCCGAAGCTTCTGCTTCTGCTGCTGCCGCTGCCGCTGCTGCTGCTGTGCAGATCTCTCTCAGCTCTCGGGCTCACAGTTCACAGCGTGCGTGTAAATGCCTAGGAGTTGAGCTCTTGGCACTGGGAGCCTCAAATTGCGATGCGATGGGAAAAGAATCAGAGAACCTGCAGCTCGCTCCCGACTGCTCTGTGGCCTAACAACAAATGCCTCTATGCAAATGTGGGCATGTAATAAAATAATTACACTTTGATTCCTTGATTTGCAGAACTTGAAATTGATCGAAGAACAGCAAGAGCAAATGCAGCTAATCAGCTACTATCCCATACATAATTTTGTTTTATTGAAATTGTTCAAGTCTCAAGTAATGCAAATATGCTCGCTTAACAATATGGTTTCCTTTGCTGCATTAAATCTCATATAAATACGAAAAACAAAAGACTTAGGCAGCAAACTTATCGTAGAGCCTGAAGCGTATTGCCTTAGATCTTAGTAAATACTTGAAGCATATCAGGTATTACGGCTATATGTGAGATTTTATTGGGCCAATGGCAAATATATGGCAGCTAGTTGAACGTGTGTTTTACGAGCTTCAAACAAAATAATATCATAGCTGGGCCATAAACTGGCCAATTCTGGAGCTCACAGACGATAGGAAAGCGCCTAGCGCTGGCCGTGAGCCAAGTGGCAAAGGCCAAGAGCTAAGGCATTGATGCGTTTATTTTAACAGTCGTCGAATGGCTGTGGCCATTCGCAATGGCAGTCATAAACTGCAATTTCGCAGCCCTGACGACACCCGCTGTTAGGCTGCAGTGCAGTAAAAACGCTGAAAAATTAATTAATCTTCACATGCAACTAAATTAACGCATGATTGCCGGTTCAGCCGGAGGCCAGCGTAGTAGCAGGAGCAACAGCAGCAGCACAAGCACGAGCAGGAGCTGGAGCTGAAGCTGGCGCAGTAGCAACAGCCAGAGTCGAAGAGCCCCAAGGCTTTAGCTTTCAGTTGGGACACGAGTTCAATGTCTTGGATTTATTGCATTTATCGAGCCAATCGAATTGCGTTGCCAGTTTAAGATTTATATTGGGGATATTTATTATTTGTTTCTCGTTTGCCTCATGCGGAAGTTAAAGTTGGCGCTAGATGGTTTTTTCCTCCTACTTGCCAGTCACTAATTAAATGTCTCGTCTCCCATTGACACAGCCTCAATTTATTTGACTCGATTTGGTCCTGTGACATTAATGAACACGGCGTTGACATGTTCACAGAGGCAGAGACTGCTGCGGCTGGAGCCACGACAACGATGACACCTTTGGCCACAGCGCGACGTCTGACAATGGGAATCATCAATTAAATTAGTTAAAGTTGTTTGCAGAACATTTGCCAACAACGAGCAACGAGCAACGCGCAACGGGCAACTGACTGCAGCCATGCTCTCCTCTCGTATGCAATTGGCATGACGGGCCTCATTTGCATTTTGGCCCCAAAAGAGAGACCGAAGATCTTGGTTCATTTAAGTGTTAAAAATGGCAGTAACATGCGCTGCAAAATGTTACTTTTTCGTGCCTTGGCTCTGGCTGCTGTTGTTTTGTGTTGTTGCTTGTAAATGATTGCGGCCACGTTTGTTTCCTCAGTCTTTTGTTTTAAATATTAAACGGGGCTACAAATCGTTGCCAGCTGCAGCCACTGCCGCTGCCGCTGCCGCTGCCGCTGCACCACACACAAAATTTGTCATTTTTCCCGCGGTTTGGCGGCTCATTAGTCAGCCAGCCTGTCGCACATTTTCGTGGAAGCCTTTCGGCCAGCCTGGCTTGGCCTAGTCTGGCCCGGCCTGGCCTGGTCTGGACAGAAAGCTGCCACGCGATGACAAGCTAGATTAGAGCGCCCAGACCAGAATAAGCACAGTCACAGCCGAAGCCACCGCCACCACCACCGGCACAAGCACAGCCACAGCTGAAGCCGCTGCCACAGACGACACAACGACACCAGGCACCAGGGCAAAACATTCCAGCAAGGGCTTAACACTTTCTGTGGCAAATTTAATTAGAAACAAAACGTTTCTGTTGCCGTTGTTACACAATGTTTACTTGATCAAGAAGGGTATATTAGTTGTTGACTCTATTGTTGTTATATTTACTCACCTATTTCACCATCAGATCAGGTGTTGAGGCAATAGAAATACTTTGCTGTTATTATTTTAATGCCTAGCCAACTTCATTCTCCACAGACTCATCTTTCAGCTATTTCTCTTTCTTCTCATCTGACTAATACATTATTTCTCTTCTTCTTCTTAATATTTTGCACTTTACTTTCTTCCCCTTCTCTTCGTTATATTTCGCTGTCTGCTACTCTTCATTCTTTCTCATTCCTTCTCGTACTATTCTGTTCCACCCACATCCGGTCAGCTTATCCCGTTTTCCTTCTTCACCTTTTCCTCGTCTGTTTTTTACTTCTATATTTCTCTTCTTCTCAGAACCTTCTTCTGCTTCTTCACTTCTTTCTTTGTTTCTTATTTTTTCCTCCCCATTTCTCTTCTCCTTCTGCTGCTGCTTTTGTGGCACCTTTTCCTCATTCATCTCCAGCTCTCAACTTTACACTTTCCAGGAGGAGGCTCCTTCTTTAAGGATCAAACTTCCTTTTAGCTTATTCTATATAACCTGGCTATCGGCTATAACCAGTGTATATCAGCGTTGACAACTCCCAACTGAAATAATTCTACTTGTTTTTTTTTTTAGCCCTTTGTTTTTGTCGTTTAACAAGCGAACGCCGCGCGGTTCGCACGCCTCGGCACAGCCTCTCTCTCTCTCTCTCTCTCTCTCTCTCACTCTCTCTCTCTCCCTTTGCAGGTTCCAGGCTTGTGGACAAGAGTTAATGTGTTGGGCAAATATGCAGTTGGTCACTTACCACTCGAGAGTCAAATTATAATTTCATGGCTTATAAAACTTATATTTGTGTTGTGTTTGATGGAATTTACGCGTGTGTTAGCCTGACTGTGCATGTGTGTGTGTGTGTGTGTGTGTGTGTGTGTGTGATGTGTGTGTGTTAAACAAAACGTAACTAAAAACATTTTTCACGCTTCTTTGTCTGATTGCCTTTCGACTTCGTTGGCTTTTTGTGTATTTTCTATTTACACGCAGCCGATGCTAGGCAAACAGATTTTAACGCTTAAATGCTAAAAATCATTGGCCGCGCTTGGAGAGCCACAGAACGAAGCGTACAGAATTTCTAATTAGAAGTAAGACTCCAAGCCCAGCCTGAGCCCGCCAGCTCCGCTGCAAGCTGCCACACAAATTGCAAAGGAAAACAAAAGCCGAGTTGTTGTTCGCGCAAACAGCGCGCTATTTGTGCTTGTGCTTGTGCTTGTGCTTGTGTTGGTGTTTGTGTTTGCGCAAACAGTTGGCACTCAACGCACTCGGCAAATGAAAACAACAAAAAAGCAGGAGAAACAAAACCAAATCAATCCCTGACCAAAACGTAATCCGAGTCAACCAATGTGAGGCGTGCACAATTAAAATTTAATGACGAAAAGGCGGAAAATCGTTACAAGCTTTTCCAGCCACAAAATGTGTCGAACAGCCCCCAACATGCCCCAGCAGAATGAATTATGCACGGGCAGAGCTCATGAGGCACACGAAATGCCGAATTTGGCCTTTCCTAATAACTACAACTGGCCAAATAGCTACCTCTATTGCAACATATGAGATGATGTCCAGCCTCAGTCTATGCAACAACAACAACTGCAACACAAGCAACAACAACAACAACAACACCAACTGCAACAAGCACTGTCCAATGCTGGATGATGGCGATGGCAGCGGCTGACAGTAAATTCGATTAAACCGCAAATAGGTTTGGCCAACAGACAGAGCGGGCAGAGCGATCAGCTGCCCTCTGACTCTGCCCAGTCAAAGATATCACAGGCTCTGCACAGTGGAACAAAAATTCTATCAATAAGAAATGACAACATATCGTATATGGTTCAAGAGAGTTCAAGATAAAAATTCCAAATATTAGAGTCGTTGACAAATATATGAAAATCACATGGAAGATTGCAATTCCTTTTCATCCTTAAAGCAATCTCTCTTCCTCCTCCTCCTCTTCCTTCTCCTATAAGATAATCACATAGAAGAGTGCTACTTCAATATTTCAATTCTTTCTTTTCTTCCTAAACGGAATCTTTCCTCCTCCTCCTCCTCCTCCTTCTCCTCCTCCTTCTCCTTCTCCTTCCCCTTCTCCTTCTCCTTCTCCTTCTCCTTCTCCTTCTCCTTCTCCTTCTCCTTCTCCTTCTCCTTCTCCTTCTCCTCCTCCTACTACTCCTCCTCATCCTCTTCATCCTCCTTTTCTTTACTTTTTATTGCTGTCTCTCTGTCAAAATAATAATTTATTTAAATAAAAATTTTCCTGCTTCATTTCATTTTATTTTTAACTGTCTCTCTTTGCGATTCTCAGCAGTAAAATAATGAATATTTTTTAATTTATTTAAATAAGAAATTTTAATATAATATCTTTAAAGTCTAACATTTCTTTTAATGAGCATGGCAAATACCAAGTTGATTTTCAGTTAACATCTTGCCAGACCAAGAATACATCGAAATTCAATAATCAATTTGCGTATTTCGAACCACTGTGCAATTGTGCTGGTTAAAGGTGCGCAATGGCGGCATAATTTATGATTTCATTAAAAGCAGCAAATTTAATCGAGCGAATCTGAGCCGGGCTGAGCCAAGCTGGAAACGGCAGTCGAAATCAGCTTCGCAGCTTCCCTTTGCAGCTTCCCTTTGACTGTGCCATCCATTCCTAAGACATTGGCCAGCCAATCTATCCACTGGCCTATAAGTGGCACAATCGTGCTCGCTGTGGACGCTTTTTGATTGAGCAATGCATCTCGCTGGGATGGCATGGAATGGCTTCGGAGGTGAGTTGCCTACTCGTTGGTTCTACCACTCAATTGGAATGGGAGCAAGGCCTGGACTTTGGCAAAATTACAACTTGCTATAAAAAATAGCGGGCGATTGGATTGTTGAGGCGCAGTTTGCCATAAAAATAACTAAGTAAATCGCCGCCCAGCTCACGTTCCGAGCTCCAAATAAAATGAAATAAAAATCAAATTGAGAAACAGAAAAAAAAAAACCAAATGCGCCAACTTTTGGGCCGTACAAGAAATCGGGATGGCTTCGAATCGAATCACGTATTTTGTGTTACAGTTTGTCGGACCCGAAGCTCACTTCGTGCGGGCCAGGCAATACATATACATACATATATATCTAAATATATATATAAAGCTATAGTATATATAATGCTTTTGACTTGGCGATGATGGCGTCCATGCTGGCGCTCCACTCCACCTACCACAAAGCTGGCCAACAATAACAGCGACAACAGCGACGACAATCAATAGACAAAAGTTGTTGTTGCTGCTATGTTTTTGTGTTGCTTGAGACCAGGATACACTGCATAGTAAATCAAACGGAACAACTAGAGAAACGGTATTGTTTCCAATTGGCAAGCAAAAGCCTGGGAGGAGCACGTCGCTTACCAAACACTCCCCACCTCCCCATTCTACTCATCCTACCTCCCGCACCTGATGGCTGCTGCAGATGGCCCCGCCGCTGGTTCAAGTTGCCACCGCAGAGCTGACAAGCCGCAGGCATGTTGCCCACAGGCTTACAGTGCACGCCCGCTAAAGAGACTGAGTTTTATACATCTCTGTCTGTCTCTCTCTGCCATTCCCTCTCTCTCTCTGTGTGTGTGACCCTGTGACCTTTTTACGTTGTGCTCAAATCAAATCGACTCTTTTTCCGTGTGTCCGCTTCTTGGGCGATGCTCTCATCACGCCCGCCCGTTGATGTTTCCTCAATTAACCTCCTTTGTTTTCTTTTTTTTCTGTTTTCTGTTTTTGTTTTTTTTTGGCTGCTCCAAGATCTGGGCGTATGCGCATTGTCGCCATTAGCTGCAGCTGCACCAGGTACCAGGCACAGACTCTTGGCCTACACATGGCCTGCCTTTCCATTGTATAGAGTAAAGAAGGCGAAAACAAGAGTAGATTTGGAAATAGAAATTTCGCCAGCAAATACCGAAAGTTGACTTTACTTAAATTGAATTGGCACTTGAAAAAGTTGTAAACTGCAAGCTGTAAAAACGCTTTAATGCTTGGCAAAGGCGAATGCGAAAGACTTGCTGAAAATTTCACAAAGTTTTGCCAATCGACATCAAGTATACGCAATGTGTTTTTTTCCCCCTATTCTCAAAGGTAAAAGTAAACGCCAAGTACATGACAAATATCAATTAAACTAACAGCAACATGTTAACAATTTTTTATTTAACTATATATTAGAGTATACTATATTGAGTGGACTTTCGTTGGAGTACGGGTCAGGTCTGAGCTGCTACAAATAAAGTTTATATAATTTTTTTTTTTAATTTTTAGCATAATAATATTTACAATATTTAGCATATAGTATCTTAAACAGTCTAAGCCCCAGCTCTGAGCAGTGGCATGGAGTGCAGCCCACTGTGTAGAGACCCCACACAAAGATGGCTAATTAAAACGGTCCAAAGCCAGCAGCAGCAGCAGCTACTGGTATTTCGTAGTTTTTCTTATGTTACTTTTTATTTTTTTTCTAGCTGGCTCTCGGTGACAAAGAGGCGTTGCAGCATGGGTTAAGTGAGGTTATGTTATTTGTCAATTTGTTTCTCCTTAACTAGCGACAAGCGCTTGTAGTTGTCGTCTGTCGGCTGTCGTCTGTGCATGCGGCAGCCGAAATGCAACAAGGTTATTAAGGTTAAGCCACAGCGCCGCCCTCGCTCAATAGACCCCAAAAAGTCTAAGCAAACACACACACACACACACTCCCTACCTCTCTCTCTCTCACTCTCTCTATCTCTCTCTCTCTCAATCTCACTCTCTCTCATACTAGCTCTATCTCTATCTATTGCCATAAATAAACCAAGCTACAGCATTGCTGAAACATCTTTTCTCGCTTGCCATAATTTTCAATCACATTAAATATGCATTTAGCCAAAAGTCTCGAAAACGAAAAACAATGGAAAAAACTAGCGAAAAAACATGTAGCACTTGTCAGCACAGCCGACAGACCATAAAGATCAATACATGAAACCATTTTGAAATGTAATAAAGATCAATAAAAAATCGTTGTTTGATTTTCGTGTTTTTGTTTTTTTTTTACTCGTTTCTCAGCGCTTTTGTTTTCTGACTCTGTGTTTGACAAAGATTTTATTAATTTAACAATAAAATTGTTTATGCAAATTGGCTGAGCGTAAATCTTTTGGCTTTTGCCGTTTGTGCGCCCTGCTCGAATTATAATCTAAAAGCAATTATAATAAAATTCAAGAGCTAAATTATGGACTGAGCACAGCGCTGCGGGGCGCTGCGGGACGCTGTGGCCGGGTGCCAACGCAGGGGCGACACATGGGACAAGCGGCTAATGAAATTATAAAACAAATGTGCCTCATTATTGGACACTAAATGCCATTAAGAATTCAAATTTTTCGAAATGCTTATAAATTTTGCGCAGCGCTTCCACCAAAGATAAAAGCTGCCAAAAAATGTTGGCCAATCTAGCATTGTGCGAGCACATCTATGATATGTTTTTGGCGAAATTTATGTGACAGTCGAAACTGGAAAACAAGCAACAAATGTCAGCAAAGTGACCCATGAATTATGTTTCAAGCTGAACCAAAGAGCTGAGCTCTTCGCCCAAACCGAACGAGCAGCCAGAGCAACAACACCTGAAATGAATGAAAGCAGCAGCAGCAGCAGCTGTTGCTTTGCTTTCTATTTGACATTGACATCGATCAAGCACGGAAATCATTCATGAAGTTCTGCCATCAAATTGGGTGAAAAGATTGATTTAGCTTATAGCTGAATGTATATCGCGATATGAGCAAATGATATTTGGTGTGAATATGTGTTTAATACACAATATAATAATTTTATGTTTACTAATTGAATATCAATTCAAAATCTCTAAATTCTTTTTTTTTCTTTTTTTTGCAATATGCAAATGTTCAAGTTTAAATGAAAAATAAATTTCCAATAATCTTTGTGTCTCATTATTGAGAGTCAGCCAATAGAATAACACTTCAGGTAAATTTCTGTTTTGACAAAATCTATCTATACCCGGAAAATGTCTTTTAAGGCTATAATGGTGTAGTGTAAAGTGACAAAGAGACAAGCATGCGCTAAGGCGTGGTCGGCCTATAATAAAATGGATATCACACTTGGATTAGATCAGATCAGTTGTTATAACTATGTTTGGCCGTCTGTCTCTCTAATGGTTTCTATAGCCATATAAGCGCAGAAGTCTCTCTCTAACAATATTTAAAAAAATATATTTTTATACTATTTGTACTTATTTTGTATATTCTTGTATATCATTTCACAATTTCTTTGTTAGGCTAACTTAGGTGTTTTCTATAACTACATACATCTATAAAGATCCATATTAGACTCTTAAAGATTAACAACTAAAGCTTTACTTGAGCTTCCGCATATTTAAGTTAATAAGGTTAGATATTCATTCCGATTTATCACTCTAGAAGCAACATGGCGCAGCACTCACAGCATCTGCTTTCCCGTTGATAATTCATGTTGATCATTTCATGTTATATTTGCTTATAGAAATCTGTGCAAATTTAAATTTGTATTTTTTGTTTAAAAATCAATTTGTACCTAGTCAAATTTGAACTAAAATAAGGCTCAAGGAATTGGAAGTCCAAGCTTAGATGTTCAGCTTGGGCTTCTAATTCCTTGAGCCATATTTTAGTTCAAATTTGAATAAACGTTTAGTTCAAGCTGCAATTAATCATTACTTGAACTAATTAAATTATTTATCTCAAGTCTCCTTTTCTGCTACATCTATCGAACCCCAGCACAATCTCTGCGCATCAATCAAATATAAGTTTAGATCGAATTACAAGCTGAGCTCTAATCGTTTGATATGCGCTCGCTCCCATTTGAAGTTCATTCATGGCCAATAAAGTTGCCAACTTAACGGCATCTTTAATGGCCAAAAATACGACAAACTGTCAAAAGCTCAACCAGCTTGGCCAACAACTCATCGTATATTTATGACTATTTGCATAAATATATAAATTTCAATTTGAATAAACGAGCCAAAAGGCGGTTAGACCAATGCCGCCGACATCGCCATCGCCATCGACATCGACATCGCCATCGTCAGCGACACATTCAAATAATTCACACCTCAATCGGACGCAGTACCCAGCGGGTGCTTAGATCCCTGCCCCACCCTCTTTCTACTACGCCCCCCACAGCTATACTTCGTTGTCTGTCTGGCTGTCTATTTCTGGCTGTGTGCGGTCTTAAATGTCAAATATATGTCCGAATCGAGAATTTCTCACGCTCATGCCAAACACATTTCCAATGCTATATAATTCAAGCTGCAAATGGCCAGCGAGCGACAAACTAGTTGCATAAAAATATTGCTTACAAATTATTTTTATTTATTTTAATTTGACTTTTGTTGCTTTCTTTCTATGGCAAATTAGCTGCAGCAATAAAATGCCAAATGCAAATGAATACGTATATAGCTGTGAGTGTGTGTGTGTGTGGAAAAAAAAACAAAAGTGTAATAAATAAAAAGCAGGCGAGTCTCATGCAAATAGCGCAACAGGCGTTGTATTAGCTGCCCACAAAACCCCCCTCGAACTGCCCCCTCTTTGGGGCAACTCTGCTTTGGGCTGCCTGGACAGCCGCTGGCTGCTCGCAGATAGTCTGGAAAATCGTTGTTATATTATTTATTGCCGCCGATATTTTTATGTTTCGCCGAAGTCGTGACTTGGCCAGGTCGCAGTCGCTGTTGCCAGTGGACGTCGACTGTGCCGCTGCGTCGGCTAGACAGGCAGCAATCGGTAGGTGTGTTCCTGGCCACTGACGGGTGCTGCTTCTGCTGCTGCCGCTGCTGCTGCGGCTGACCAACTGCTTCAGCAGTTCTTGGAAAGCTTTCGAAGTGACGCGTTAACTACGAACAAGGTTTGAATCAATCGTTCAATCGAACGAGCATTGCATCCACCGGAAGTGGCTGTCGCGGCTGCCCATCAAAAAAGCTAGCACAAAAAGCAGCTAGACGAGCTAACAACTGTTGCCCAGCTCGAGAACATGCAATCAGCTTGTTAACTGCTTAAAGATGACACACTCGATCAGCTGTAGTCGTGTCTGTCTCTGTGTGCTTGGCTTAGCTATTCTAATTATTCAGTTACTCTGACATTATCATAGCTCATAAATATGCGCAGGCGTGCTTCACAGCGCAGGAGGTTCTTGGGCAGTGGGTGCGGGGGCGTGGTAACTGCAATGAACCTCAGTTCCTGTTGACTAATGCGTTCGATTTTAAGCAGCAGAAGAGAACTCAGGCGACAACTGAATACACTAACAAAGTGAACTAAAATGGGAAAAAATTATGAAACATTCCATTTAGTTATGAACATAATTCTCAATGTATGAAAATATTAGAATTTATATATATTTTGATTCTTTATTAAATATTAATAATGATTTAGACCACTTGACTCGAAGCATAGATAAGTTGACATCAATAAATCATATGCTATATAGGAGTAGATAATTGTTGAAGCATCTTAATTTCAGCCTATAGGTTACATACCCATTACAATAGTCAATTAGCCCTCCAATGGTAGAGCATTTGGAAACAAGAAGTAGAAATAATGCGCGTTGTCGTTGCGACATTTTTTTGTTGATGTCGTTGACGTCGAGTCGCGGCGACTCTTCGTTTGGTTAGTTCGATTTGCTGGACACGATCGAGACAAAGTCGCTTACTTTCGCTTGGTCATGAATATTAAAGACATTAAGTAGGAGACAATAACATACGGATGAAACACGGCTGGGCGGGATCGGGATCGGGATCGGGACACATGACTGGCGAAACAGAATTACCCAGCAGAACAGTAAAGCCAAAGCCCAAAACAAAAACTCAACTTGGCTGCACTTGATGCTGCTTGGCTTTATGGGCTTGTGAAAATGTCTGCGCATGTCAAAAGCATCCGGAGTAGGAGAGGGCAACTCCAACAACAACAACAACTACAGCAACAATAGAGCAACAAGTACGAGCTGGAAAGGATTTCGTGTTCAGTTTTGTCATCGCATGTTTTTTTCGATGCTGGCAAATGAAAACGTGAGCCTTACTTTTAGCCGTTTGCTGCTTATAAATATGCATTTCTCGATACAATATTTTCCCCCACTTCTGCGCTTTTATTTACCTTTTTTTTGTTTGCCTTATAATTTAAACAACGAAAAGCGAATAAACAATGCCGCTGAGTCCAAGTCGAACCTGGCGACTGAAGTTGCAATTTTGTTGTCAACGGGCGACGGACAGTTGCCATCAAATACTTCAGAGCTGTTCAGTGAATGATGCGGATGATGATGGAGCTGGCTGGCTGGATGGCCGGCTGGCTGACTGACTGCCTGGAGGAGGCCCATCAACTAGTGATTCAAACTTTCAACGGGGCCGCATCGATAATGCCGCCGACTGTGTCAAGTGTCTGCTGGCCAGACGGGTTCATTGCTTTCCTTTCAGCTGTTGCTACATTTAAATCATTTACAAAACACAACAACAGAAAATCTGAAAAATCGAAGAAGTTGATTGGAAATTCAAATCGTTTACATTTTACATACGATTAACAAATTCCCGATCATTAAACCCAATTGCCCGTTCTCTGTGCCTTTTCAGACCGATTATTAATGATTTCCGTTCAATTTTTCATAGACGAATGTGGAGTGCAAGGTCATCAAAAGACGTGTTGATTACCAACAACAATAATAACAACAATAAATTAATAGCAGACGAGCCAGCAGCGAGACGGACAACCCGCTGCTAACAAAGCCCCAAAAGGTATTCCATCCACATACCCTTACCCGAAACCGAAAAAAAATGTAAGGCGATGCAAAGGGCATAACTTGTTGGAATATTTTATGAAATGAGCATGATAAATATAATCCAAAGTTGTTAAAAATAAAATGAGATCTTAACTTCCAGCGGCCCAAACTGTTAGCGTAAATGATGAAATCTTATCTTGCTTGATACATATATTGATTAATCTAATACGAAATTATTCAAATTAGGTTAAAATAAATTTCCAATATATTTGAAAATCTCTAAAAGACCAGCTGGTTTATTACTTCAGATGCCATACATTTGTCTTTAATCTTAGAAAATAAACTGCAAATATTTGTGTCGTGTATCTCAAATACTTAAATATTGTAAACTTATCCAAACTCAAATAATACTGAGCAGTCTTATTAAACACTTCACTATCATTTTAGCTCCAAATAACATAACAATCCAACCTAGTGACAGAAGTGAGCAGATTACAAATACAGAAACTAGCAAAATTACTAATTATGACAAATATTAAAAAATACCGAATTTATAAATATACCAAATAAGTAAATTTCCCAAATAAGTATATTTATATACCAAATTACGAAATATACGATGCGAATATACTAATACTAAATTTCCCAAAGAACTGAACTTATGTTTAAAGAATTGAGTAAAATTTAGCCTAACTTTAGACTAATTCAATTAAATTTACAATTTGCATTGAATTTAAGAAAATGCATGTAAATAACGTATTTCCCAGTTGGTTCGGGTATATCACAGTCAATATACAAAGCTTTACTCTGCTCAGTTTGATGGATTGCGCTGTCTGTAGATGTGTGTGAGATTGTGTGTGTGTTCACTCTTTATAATAGACAAATCTATTTTCCATGTACAGCACACTTTACGTATACAAATTTTGTCTGCACACACACAGATAAACATGCAGAGAGGGAGAGGAGAGAGAGAGAGATAAACCGCATTCATTTTGATTTATAACAATTTAAAAGCATTAAATTGTACTCGCAATAGATAAATTTGTCGATTCACCGAGAGTTAATTTCACAATTTATACGTTTCAAATCTGTGTTTAAACAAAATGATGAACCGTTAAATGTGCCAACGCCAAAAGTAAATGAAATCATTTTTGATGACTTTTTTTTATTTTGTTGAGTAGCAGCAGCAGCAGCAGCAGCAAAGATGTAAATGGATCTAGCTTGGAAATAAGAATTGTTGCAGCCATTAAGATACAAAACGTTGCCAGTTGCCAATGAGTAGTGGCAAATGTAATGCAACACTAATTGGCCGCTCATGAGGCGTCTAATGCCAAATGCCCGCAGACAATGGCCACAGTCTGGGACAGCGAGCTATGGCCAGCTACGAATGCAACTCGTTAAATATTTATGAGCAGCACGAGGTGCATGCATACCAAAAAAACACACACACACACATACATACAGCTTCTTGTCCAGATGTGTAGCCCATAATTGTGCAGAGATTTTGATTTGGAGTCCGCTGGATGTGGTAGCCACTGCCTTACAGTGCCTTGCCTTGCCCCTGGCCAAATGCAGCCTAGCTGTAAAAAGCCAAGCCATAGTTGCAGCGAGTACCTGGCCCATAGCTCTCGGCGCAACACTTGAGCGCAGGACAACAGCAGCCCGAGCTGCCAGAGCAGCCAAAGTCGAGGCAGCAACAACCTGTTTCGTGGGAACATTACCTACTCGGGGCCTAACTCCACCTCTGACTCCGACTGACTGCAGCCACGTTGCCTGACCATTGTCTAACTGACTGACGGACAAACTGACTGACGGACGAATTGACGAGCAGCTCTGCTGCTGCGCTGCTGCTGCTGCTGCTGCTGCTGCTGCTGCTGCTGCTGCTGCTGCTGCTGCTGCTCATAAATGAAACCTGTTAAATGAATGAAATAAAGTGTTATTTGCTCGGCTCACAAATGTTTTGCTGGAGCATGGGTTCTCTGCTCTTCTGTTTATATGCTCGTTCATTGGCTGTAAAGAGTATATTGGTTACGTGTGCTATTCGGCGTGCATCGCTCTATTCATTTGCCCGTTGAAGAGACTTTCGTAGAAAGAGAAACTAATTTATGTTTATTTATTTAAAGAGATGAAATTATAAAGTTTGAATCATAATTTAGTAAATCTAAATAATGGAACAACAACAATTGCAACAATTAAACAGAGTTTTGTTCAGGCAGTGAACGAGTATAAAGAAGTCAATCAAACTCGACTGCAACATTCTTGCATGATTTTTTTTTCTTTAAGGTGCTGCTTGGGTTATGCCACAAACTCTGCTCTAAGTCAGGGTGTGTATGCATGTGTGTTTGTGTGTGTACTATGCATGTGCATGTGTGTGTGCAGCTGTATATGTATGTGTGTTTTATGTGCTGACTATATGCTCCGGTTCTTGGACTTTTGGACAACAGCAACAACCTCGCCTCAACCTGTACGTACTTTAATTTGATTTTTTCAGAGCTTGACTCGCCAGCCCTGCCCCTTGCACACTCACACACACACACACATTCTGATTTAGCATCTGTGTGTGTGTGTGTGAGTGACTTGTAAATTTTTGATGCTGTTCGCTGTTATTGTTTTTGTTGCTGACGGCCAGTTTTTTTTTGTTTTGTATTTTTTTTATGCTGGTTTTTTGTTTACCTACAGTAGTTGTAGCTGCATGTTTTTGTTGTCTTTCGAGCTGGGTCCTCAAGTTGAGTTTTATTTTTAACTTAATTTCTGGCCGCTGCCTTGGCCCATGCGTAATTCATATTTTACTTAAGCCATGCCATGAAGCATAATTCGCAAAACTTTGGATCTCTGCCATACCATATAATTTGTGGCAACAACAATTTGTGCTCCTCTTGATCGCCCGAGAAGCTAAAGCCATCCGAACAACCGTCCAGCCATCCAGTGAGCCCAACTCGTAATTGTGCTTGGCTCAGCATTGGTCCAATAAATGCGGGCTTTACATCATTTAGAGTCAGTTGGAAGTCGTTGATTATTTCAGCTGGCAGCTTCGCGGATTTACATTTTATTGTATATGTTTCAATTTGAGTTTATATGTATTTCACTCTCTCGCAACAGACTCGAACACAGCTGTTAAAAATGTTGGCTTAATTCGACAATTTAATTTGGGCTTTTGCCGCTAAATACGAACATACAATCGCGGGGCCAAGGAAACGGCCATGTGAAATGAGGAAGCTGCTTCAAATAAAGGGGGCGTGTTCGCATCTCGTGTACGCCAATTTTTTATTGCTGGTGAAAAGTTTTCTGGGTTTTTGGCTACAAATTGGAAAGGGCACAAGCAAAAAGACGAAGACAACTAAGCTGATCTGACAATGTCCGGAAGAATTGCGGAAGTTAGCGAAAGTTTTAACTTTTTCTCTTTATGGCAGCTGTTATATTGGTTTATTGATTTGATTTTTTATTTGAAATTAGTATGAATCGAAAGATGCTTAACTTCAATGCAGTTAATTTGTAACTTCGAAGAAATACTTGTGAGAGAATTGTAATTTTCTGTGAAACAACATGTTAAATTCTATTAGATATTTGCCAGCTGACATGGGTGTTGGTACGCTATCATAAGAAACTTGAAGTCCGTTTATATACACAAGACCCTAGAAATTAATTAATAATAATAATAATAATATATTTACAAAAAATATAATTGTTCTTACCACATAGGGACATGTATGATTAATATTGGAATAGTTTTGAAACAAGTCGAAAATGACAGTGCCCAGAGAATTATACGGCTTCCTTAAGAACCGACAGACGTCTATCGTGAGTTTATAGGGCCGTGGCTTAAAGCCATTCAGATTCATAGAAAACTGGGACTCAAAATGAATAACATAAGCCGGCTGCAACAAGGTAACATTAACGTCAACCAAATTGCTCCGATTCACTGGCCTCACGCGACAAGCATTCGTTACGATCCACGATTCGTTGTAGGACTTGCAAACGACATTGGTGAACCGCAGTTCAGCTGCATTCTAGAATATGCAGAAATACAATATACTAACTGCATCTGATGCATTTTCAACTTACATTGTAGCTTAAATGCAGAAGAAGACAAATGTGAAGAACACCAAAAATATATTGTGCTGCCTTCATAGCTGCTCTCTCGTTTAACTAAGTTTTAATACTGATTGCTTAGATTATTTATATTTCATACTCTTCATTAACTTAACCAAGAACCAGAACTGATCAGTAGATATATTATAAATTACATTTAAATCGAGTATTAAACGTATTTTCAACTAATTTTAATTGCTTTTAAATCAAATAAAATAAATAAATAATAAATATATATATATATATTTTATATTATAATATCTATATTGTATTTATAATATTTTAGAAAAGTATATTAGATTATTTGTGGATAAAATATGCCTCAAATTGAAATCTTTATACAGACAGGCAGCACTAGTATGACTCAACTCGTAGTCTTGATCAGGATAATATATTTTTAGAGTATTCAGCAAGAATCTATCTGCCTGTTACACATATATCTATTGGTCTAACTGCCAAAATATCTTATCCGCAATGTAATCTGCTTCTGAAGCACTCGAAGATATAAATTAATGATAGATGTGTATTTATAACTCCACTTAAAGTGCTTAAAGTGCTCAAAATGCTCAGGTTGGTTAGAGAAAAGAGAAGATTTTAGTAACTTACAAATTTCACTAGTTTTATTTGATTAAATACTATATGTATATAATGTATATAATGTCCGCTGGCATAAGCCAACACAGACTTTTCACTTTGTGAACGAGCATTAAGCGATTTACATTCCGATTTCAAAGGCGTTTTAAGATTTCGTAGCCGAGCGCAACTAATTTTTGTTGAACTTTATAAATAAAGATCTTTGGCCGCTGTGTATATTAATCAAAGCATCAAATTGTTCGTTTTTAATGCTTTACACTTTTTCCAATCAAGAAATGCGGAGCTGAAACAAAAGATTCAAATTGGATTTCATAACGTATTTCGTATGTTGCTCGTTCACAAAGAGAGCAGAGCATATTGGTGAAGCGAGAAAGTTTGATTAGCCACACCCGAATCCAAATCATATCACTGATATGAGCATTAGACGGGTATTCAGCAGTCGCATAGGAGCAACTGCAATGTGCTCTCACTTGCTTGCCTCTTAGATTTGTTCTCGTTTCTTGTACGCACATTGGGGATAGTCCCGCTGCCGGGGCGCCAAACATTTTAGTTCCACTTTAGGCGCTCAGACAAGGCCATGATGCGTGGATAAAAAAGAAATGGAAATGCGAGTCTGTGGCCAAAACAATGATGACTAACGGGGATTCGTTTACATTCGGTTCCCATGAAAAAAAATATTTAATTTGATTGCCGTTTTTATGTCTTCATTAGCAAAATGCTACAAAAGTAATAAATTAGAGATTGCGGCTTTTCGAAAACGGTTTCTATAATCTGTATTTATATATACATACATATACATATATGAATAGTTGTGTAATTCGGAGCGTGCGTGAAGATTAACGATTGATTAATTAAGCCGATTATTCATAATTCTTATCAGTCAGAGCTAGAGGAAAGCCAAGCTTACAAATAATTGAAACATTATTCTGCGGCTGCACTCAATGCTAATTCGACTGCATAGAATTTGATTTAGAGATCATTAAGAGCGAGCGCGAGCAGAACAACGACAACATGGACATATACATGCGCTTCCTTTGCTGCTCATTGAAGATGCCTCCTTCCAGACAAACACACCTGTGTGCTGTCTGTCTGTGTGTGTGTGTGTGTGTGTGTGCTCGCCTGCTCTGTCTGCACATTTGCGGCACGCAGCTCGTCAATCAATTGACCAGGCCAAGTTGCAACCGGTTTGTGCTCCACTTCCAATGCACAATTTGATTTTTTATATTTTCATTTACTCTACCCTAACAAAAACTGGCAGCGCAGGTATCCTCTGATGTTGCCATTAATCATATACATATGAATACCCTCCTCCAAAAGATTACTAAATTAAACCTAATTTTCAGCCATCGAATTTCAATATTTCGGTAAATCTGCCTTTTAAGAGAGGAGGAGATGAGCCGATAACAAACTTGAGACATCGATAACAGCACGATGAATTTTGTACATTTGTATATAAAATCGTGAATTCTTTGAGATGTGCAAATCGCAGCAAAACATAAGATTAAAATTATTCGAAGACTTACGCCAACACGCAGCATTTAAAATTTGATAGCTGGGAATCGTTCATTCAGTCATCAATGATTAAATGTGGATCGTTTTTGCTTGTGCTCTTAATCTGCTTGGGCGCACCTGGCGTACTTAGCTCATTATCTGGTAAATTATATACTCTGTGTGTATACACATGATTGTTGAATTTAAATTTACTTATGGTTTTAGTTAAATGCGATGAGAATCCAGCGCAGGAATACTTTGGTATTGACGGCAAGTTCTACTTTATATGGCATTCAAGGGTATCTTGGTTTGATGCAGCCCACGTTTGTAGGCGAAGGGGAGGAGATCTGGTCTTAATCGAGTCGGAAACGGAACTGAACCATATTTCTAAATATCTGGTCGACCAGGGTTATCAGAATGCTTGGCTCTGGACATCCGGTAACGATCTTGGAGCAAATCGAAATTTCGTCTCAATAACAACCGGCATGGAATTGCCATACACCAAATGGTCCGGCGGACAGCTTGATAATGCGGGTGGCAAAGAGCATTGTGTCCATTTGTGGTTTCGTAAAAACAGTTTCAAAATGAATGACTGGATGTGCAGCGGGATAGCTAAGGTCTTATGCCAAAATCAAAATCATACACGCTGCTGGGAGATTTAAGCCTAATCTTACTTCGATAAATATGTATCTGCTATCTTTGGTTACGTTCCGAATTACCATACGTATACTTAATATGTCACTCGAAAATATACAGAAATAAAATCGATCAAAGTCAAAGATGGAATGCAAAATCTAGACTCTGAATTCAAGAAGCTTAATAATATTACTCAACTGATAACAGTTTCAAAAGCACTGATAAGCGTGCAGAGTATTCAGCAGTCGGTTGTGCTTGATAAAAAAACTTCTTGAGACTGTTGTTATTGTTTCTTTTTTTTTTATTTAATATGATTATCTAAGCATGTGTTGATTTTTCCTGCTCACGCTGCGGCGCTTTTCCAACTGTCAACGGCGCACAGCCGTCGAATGATTCGCAGATTCTGTTTGACATCCGATCCGGTTTTTCATTAATGAACATGAGCGACTGAGCGAGAGAGAGAGATAGAGAGAGAGACTGAAGGAACACACGCACTGAACGCGACAAACACGACAACACGGCTATGGTCATTTGATTTATGGCCCGAGCCTAGGGTTAAGGGGAAGAGATAGCACGAACACTGAGAGAAATTCGGCAGTGAGTTACGCTCAGTTTCAGTTGGTCTTCAGGGCACCCTAATGAAGATAATTTATTATGCGATGCCGTTTAATTAAAATCAGATAACCGCAGATCGTTCGCTGGCCATCAACTCCTTCCAGCAGGCTGCATACACATACACACACACACATACACACACATACATGCGAACGATCCATCGAGCAGCTCAGCTCCAACTGACAAAAGCAACTCCTCCTGCGCATCCGTCGCAGCATTCCCAGACATTGACTTTGTAGCTCTGAGGAAATGCTCTGACGTTGATGCGGCTGTTGCCTTATAAGCAGGGTATATTGGTTTGGTGTGACGATCTGTAACAGGCAGAAGAAGACAGGATTAAATATTAAAGTTAATATGAATGAACTGATAGATAATCAATGAATGGAAATTCGAATAATATATTCGTGATAAATGTCGATTTTAGACGTTAAAGATCTTTGGCTCTCACATCAGCAAGAGAGACAATTCGAATCAGCTTAACATTCGCTGATGCAGTGCATCTCGTCGTTGGCTATGCTCAACTAGAGCACTCTTTCTTGATGTTGTTTTTGTTGTTGTTGTGTTTGTTAATTTCCCAGGCGCAGACCAACAAGATTTCGCGTTAAGTTCAACAACTTGAAGGCAACAAAGTTGTTGCCGGTCAAAAACGTCGCATCGCCGGTGGCAGCTGCGACTGCCCCACAGTTTCGTCGATTGCCATGGATGATTGGGATTGGTTCCTTATCAGGATCTTGTTTGGGCCAATCTCATTTGCTTTGTTGCCGTTCGGTTGGAACTTTTTGTCTTTGTGGTTATTGAATGCTTCGCTTTATTGTGGCTCGGACCGGCCTTCATTATCGGCCTATGCAAATGATTTTTAATTGTCTGAACGGCTAGTTAAGCTGCTGGAAATGACTATTTAAACGACTTAATGACCGGACCACACATGCATCCAGTTGAGCGGCATGAGTCAGTGAATGTTGATCATAAATACTTATAAATAAAAACGTGGCACAAAATTTGTTGGCGCCCATTTTTGGCACTTTCGCAAAAATTTGCATAGACAAAATGGTTGAGATGCTCATAAAGAGTAGAGCGGGGCTAGCCTCAAGGTGGTGGGGGAGGGGGGAGCAGGTGTACTAGCGCTCTCACTCTATTCATTTCATTACACTTAATGGGCGGGGCTTAGAGCCGTATCTAGCGGGCATTTAAGAGAGCGACAAAAGCTTTAGCTAAGAGCGTCCGTCATTCGCTCTTCAGCTCAAGTTGCGCTAGTTACGGCAAAGAGAAGAGTAGAGTAGACTTCGTGTCGCTCGCTCTCCGTCTCTATTGCTCTCTCGTGTAATTAAACTCGATTGCAGCACAGAAATCAATCACAGGTGCAGTTCCGCGACACAGTTGGGCAGCCACTGGAAATGCAAAAGGCAAGTTTCCATGCGTGAGCAGCGGCTCGTCATAAATCAAGCCGAGCAGAGAGTGTGAAATTTTTGCTGGCCAACTTTATGTGTGTCGCGCACATTTTTAGCCATTTATGACTTAATTTCAATTATACGTATTTGGCCAAATTATTTGTTGACACTTTGGGGGCAATTAAAATGGCAACACGTGCAACATAACGCGGCCAAAGATGCGAACGTTGCGTTAATTAAAAGCGGCTAAAACTAACATTTGGCCAATACCAAAAGCATTCGATCGGACGATTGCTCATTGTAAGGATAACATATATTTCGTAATAATTATTATATATATAAAATATATTGAATTTAAATTAATTTATCTTAATCTCATCTTTCTGCGTTACCTAATCTATATTAGATGAGCACTAGCATATGCTGCATTCATTGTCTTGGACTCAAGCGCAGATTATTTGCAATTTGTCAACTTTGCAACGGTTTAAGCCACCTGAGCATCCCGGCTCAGTTCTGCTCGTGGCGCACCTTGCGCTTAAAATTTGGAGTGCAAGGTGCAGCAGAGATCGACTCAACTTTCGGTGGACAACGCCCCGAAAGCCCTCAACTTAGCCAGCAAACGGTGGCATCGATTTTAGAAAGTCAGCTCGAAATCGCAGCGCTTAAGACGGTAAAGCCAAAGCCTTTTCCTTTTGGCCAGCAACAGGAGCGGAAAAGCAAAGCTTATATATCGGTGTATATAATATATATGTATATACATATAACTTATTGCAGACATTTGGCCTTTTATTAATTGTTTGACGGCGCCCGTGCCCATGAAGTTGCTGCTGCGGCTGCTGCTGCTGCTCTCCCAGAAGCCCTCTCCATGCTGGATTTGGCTTGCTCTGTGGCAGTGTCTGGGCGTGATGAGAAATTTAATATTGGCAAACGGATAAAACCGCCAGATAATTATACATTTTGAGTGGCCCAAGCTGCAGTTGTGGCTGCAGTCTGGCTTACTGGCCACCAGTTTACAGTGTTTTCTTTTTCCAGTTCATGATAGTATAAGATTTCATTTCATTAAAGTGCATCACGACGGACAGCGGACAGCGGACGACGGCCAGCTGCTGGCTGGAATCAATGAGCGACCGCTAACATAGTTGAGACGCTGCAGTCGTTGCCCGTTCCGACCAATGCCGCCCCATTCCGCCCGCCATGCTACTAGCCAAGCAGCTACCAGCCGCCCAGCCGGCCAACCGAACAAAAGCTTCCTTTGCTTACTTTTCTTCTTATTGGCAGATTACGGCTGCGGGGTGGTACACTGGTACGTACACCAACTTATAATCAAATCCGATAAAAAAATTTCATTATTGCAACGGCAGCAACAACAACGGCGGCAGCAGCGCCCATAACTGTTTTGCAGGTAATCTTTGTAGTTGTTGCAGTTGTTGTTGTTGTTGTTGTTGTTGCTGCTGCTGCTGTTATGATTGTTGCTGGCTGCACTTAATTTTCGCATGCGCACTGAGAGCTCATGATCGCGATTTGTTCGTTCCGTTCGTTTCGATCCCTGCCATTCCGCAGCGAACGCCATTTTGATTTTTGGTTCTCAGCCACTGCGCGAGTCTGGGGTCAGCAAGCAAGGAATAGAAAGAAGCTTTGATTTCAAATAGCATTATCTAGTTGTTGTTGTTGCTGTTGCTGCTGCTGCTGCTGCTGCCGTTGCTCTAGCCACACAAATTGGGACGTGATTATGAAATAATTGCAGATCAGTTTTGGGTTGCTTGTACTTGGATCTTGCGCAATAGACAGCCACAAAGTTAATGCCAATCAGTCGCCAGTTGATTTAAGATCAGCTCATGACGAGAACGTGTTGAGGCAACACCGCGATCACAACACCTTGGGGAGTTTGACACGAACAGGAGCAATGACAGGGCGACAGTTGATGTCTGACAGCCATATCAACAGCGTTCGCGCAAAGAGAGCACACAAAAGCCAATTGGCAAGCATTATAATGTGTGAGTATACATCTGATACATCTGAACCGGAAACAAAATAAATAGGAATTATAGCTATCTGTATACCTACATTTCGTTCTGAATAACTAATTGGATTGCTCTACAAGCCAAGCCAAGTTCAAACTCGTAATTATTTGGCGAAATTTTGTTACACTAAAAATCAGTTAGAAAATACCTTCCAAATACATTTAAAATGCGCTAAAAATGAATTACATCATTTTGGTATTTTTTAAAATGAATTCGAATTCAAATTCTACAGCATTTTTAAACTCTTTTATTTACCAAAAATACTTGAAAGTACCATTACGACTAACATCTGAACAACATGAGAATTATCAAGTGCAACTCCCACAAACAACTCTGGAGTGTGTCATGAGAATTATGGAAGGGGTTTGTCCGTAAATTCGTTCACGTCCACAGCTACTTGCATGATGGTTGAAGCTCGGCTACTGCTCGTTTTCCATATACACATATGCAAATTAAATATAATTTCAACACTCGCATTGCTGTTGATTCCTTTGCTGCCTTTGCCGTACGTATGTCCATAATTTACATGAAGTTAACACGCAAGCAAACAGGCGGCAACAGATGCCTCAGGACTGGCCTTGATTATCTGCTGTAAAATCGAATGCACGCACACACCGGCATACAGTGAGGCTACGGTAACGGCAACAACAATAGCTGCAACAGGAGCAGCAAACAGCGCATCAAGTTTGTAAAGTTTAAAAAGAAATTCTATTGCAGCGTTGAATGTTGAAATATTGCCAAATCATGGCTTTGAAGTAAATAAATTTCCACGCCACCGCTCGCCGTGACCGCTGAACTTCTGACGTCGGCAATGGCAGAGGCAGAGCAGCAGAGGGGTGAAAACAGAGGCAGAGGTAGAGACAGAGGCAAAAGAGAGTAGCAGCAGCAGCAGCAGCTAAAATGCCTGGCCGTGTATAAATAAGTAACCTGAGCCGCGCAACACGCTGCCTGACAGCCCAAAAACGGCACACGGTTCGGCTTGGCTGGGATCGGATTGGATCGGCTGGGCAGCGACTGGGTTGCCAACTTGTTCAGATGCCGCTGCTGCAGAAGCTGCCTGCCCCTTTTGCAGATTGCAGCAGTTCGCGTGTGCGCCTGGCGGCTTTTTGATTTATTTGCGATTTATGCACTTGGCTGCTGCTGTCAGCTGGCTCGGCCATCGGCTCTCGTGAATGCTCTTTATACCCTGAAACCATAGAGGATAACTAAAGAGGGCATCATGCTTTTGTTAAAATGCTTGTAACAGGATAATAAGATGCGTGAACTCATGTGTCTATATAAAAACAATTTAGTGACTGGAGAGTCTTCACTGGAGATTTGAATTTGGATGTTCTGGCAAATTTATTATACTCTACTTGGATATTAATAGAGAGCATATCGGACAAAATGTAATAGCTTATTATATTTTTATGTCTCATTCCAGACAACAAAAATTAAGAGCATCGGCTAGTCGTGTACGCCTGGCTAATGTACACTTGATTTTTCATTTGGGTTTCAGCTGCACACATTTGTGCGCATCCACTTGACCGATTTCCACTAATAAAAGGACTGTATATCGTTGCTTTATTCTCAAACGTAACGATAAACAAAATATACACATATATATATTTTAATATACATACATCAAAATATACATATATAAATCCACAGAGTGTAGACTCGAAAGGCATTGCAATTGGGAGTACGTAGTACGCGCGTTAACTGATTTAGTTGTGAATTGGAAAGCATATGAAGTTCTGTGTGTGTATAATTTGTTCGTATGTCTTTCAGCGCAAAATATTATCGTCGTGGAGATGTTGTCAAGCGAGATAACACAATAGCGCAATCACAGCGGATGGATAAGAGGGGGTCTAAGCATTGGCGGGCGCTTTATTTGCAAAGAACCACATAATACCCATGAGGCAGCTGGGTGGGCTATTGTTGATGGCGCCCTTCTGTATCATTTTCTTTGCCTCATCCAGTGAGAGTTCCACCACCTCAATCAATTCATCATCCACACCGCCTCCACTATTGACTTTATCCGCATCGGTTACTTCACAGTAGTACATCGCTTGTCTGGCACCCGAAGAGCCAACACCAGATCTGCAAAGGTGAAAGATGTGGGTGTTGAATAATTTTGTTGAGTACAAAGTCATTCAGCTGCATACCTGTACTTCATGACTTCCTCGATGCGATCCACGGACACATCGTAGCCACATTCTTCGAACACCTCCTCACGAGCGATTTCATTCCAACTCTTCGACTTATCCACAATACCAGCGCACAGTTCCAAGGTCACTCCGATCGATGGCGGGAACGTCTTCAGGTCGACATTGTCGAGGCTGCCCTCGTTGCTAGTTATCACACCATGATAAACAGCCGGTCTAAATTGACGCACAAGCACAAGTTTTTGACGTGTCGTGTTGAACAATATAATGGCAACGCTATCGTGTACTTTCAGTAGATCCCAGTTTTTTTCGACGCCGTTTTGAACGTAATACATGCGAAATGGTTTTACATAGGGCGAGTCAGCGGGCAGCGGACCCATCCAGATCTTTGAAATGTTTTCCATTTTAGAACAAATCAAACTGCGGGTCACAGCTGATTTCTGCGAAAAAAAACAACAACTGACTGATTTGTTATGGAAACTTACACAACGCTTTTTTGACATTTAACACCAAACAGTTTTATGGCCACACTCAAATTTAAATTCGAAATTCGGTTATATCTTGTTGGCCAAAAACCATAATGTGCCTGCTATTGTGGCCGGACCGCTATTTATTGTTGAGCCCTTTTTTACAAAATTTTTGGCCTCATCAATTGATAGCTCCACAACTTGTATGACTTCAGAATCAATGCCGCCACCATCAGATACTTTTTCCTCATCGCAAACTTCACAGTAGTACAAATTATGAGCACTGCTGGACGTACCAACGCCGGATCGGTATTCAACAACATGTTCTAATTTGTTAACGGGTACATTATAGCCACATTCTTCGAAAACTTCTTCTCTAGCTATTTCGGCCAAACTCTTATTTTTATCCACAATACCTGCACAGGACTCCAACGTCATGCCCAATTCATACGGATATTGAATTAAGTCAATTTCTTCCTTGGGTAGATTACGAAAGTGTTTCATTATTAGGCCATAGTATACGGATGGTCGAAATTGACGGACAAAAATGAGCTTCTGCCTTGAAATATTGTACAAGACTACAGACACACTATCATGTACTTTAACGATGTGGTAAGTCTTCGTTTGTCCATTTTCAATGTATTCCATTTGAACCGGTACTAACCATTTAGAAACCTCAGGCAGCGGAGAGAAACAAATTTTAGTTATATTACTTAGCTGCTGTCCATGTGGAAGTTTTGCGTACGAGGCGTAGCGCAAAACAAGGGCAGATAGAAACTTCAGCATTTCCGATAAATACGCGAATAACTATCGATTCAAATCTTCCAGCTGTTCGTACTGAAATATTTATTGTGGAGGCAGGTAAAAAACAAGTGTTGTGTAGGAGAATAAAATATTCTGACATTCGATTGGGGCGAAAAGACGTTCGTCGGTGTGTATAAATTTGTTTTAGTTTTATTAGGTAATGCCAAAATTTTAAAAACAACCTTATTAATAGCAAGCATACAAAACAGTTAGAAAACGGTCAACGAAATAAGCCATAATGCTGCGTTCTAAACTCTCCCATGTGGCTTGTACCGCCCAGCGTGCATTCTGCACGAGTCCCAAAGTTTTGGCCGCCAAGCAGATGACCGTACGCGATGGCCTAAACAGCGCCCTAGACGACGAATTAGCCCGAGATGATCGTGTGTTCTTGCTCGGTGAGGAAGTGGCACAATACGATGGCGCCTACAAGGTAAGTGCAAAATTTGACTTTGCCACTTGTAAGATGATTACGTAAACAGGCCAAATGACAGCTAGCAATGACAGCTGTTTTGGTTAGGGGTGGCGCGGGGTCCGTCAAACAACAGTTGCAACGGACACCGCTACTAGCAGCGCTGATTACAGATTAGAATTCACAGAGCTAGTTTTTTTCTCCTTTTTTTTTTGTTGGTAGATTGTTAGAGGTCACGCTTAGATTATGAGAGCCGATAAGGCACGCATCGATAATGAACACAATCGATAACTCTTTTGTTTACAACGCGCAATTAAAAATAATATACGTACATATAAATATATATATATAAAGAATGCAATTGTGATTTAATTCAAAGTAAAAGATTAATTAAAAAATAGTTGATAATAAAAAAAAACATGTAATATACCAATCTTGAATCTGCTTATTTATGTAGAAACTAACAATTTATTCTTTTTTTTTTTGTACAGGTTTCGCGTGGTCTATGGAAGAAATATGGTGACAAACGAATCATCGATACGCCAATCACAGAAATGGGTTTCGCTGGAATTGCAGTCGGTGCGGCGATGGCTGGTCTACGTCCTATCTGCGAGTTTATGACCTTTAACTTCTCAATGCAGGCTATCGATCACGTGAGTAGCACGCACCTGTTGGACCCGAAACCCCCAACCGCCCACACACGAACCACAAGCAGTAGCTTAACTACTCATATTATCTCATGTATATAACAAACTCAATTGAACTCCAACAACAATGTGCATATTTGCCCAACCAGCTGAATATCAATTCAAGTTTGTCACACGATCTGTAAATTATGAATCGCCTCCAATTTAACGTAATGGGATAATATGGGTCTCAAAATCAAGTTGAGCTGTTGCTGCTGTAGTACAATCTAACTGTCATTTGGACATTTAGCCAAAACGAATGATTGACTAATTCCACCCATATTATCCAATTATGTGCAGGCCAATTCGCTTAAACCCGTCAGCGACCTCAGCTTGCGGCCACTGGTCAGGCCACAGACCATTGGTGATTCGCCACAGCTGCACAAGAAGATCATTGAGAGTCCACGCTCCAGCCTCTTGACTGAAATAAATGACATATTGAATAGAAATCGAGTTGGCCAGATAATCGCACCTCCGCTGGACAGGAGCAAACCCGACAAAATGGAAGCAGCGCGTCTGATTGTGATTCGGCGTCGCAAGATGAAGAAGCATAAGCTAAAGAAGCTGCGCCGCAAGATGAAATTCGAGTGGGCCAAGGTACGGCAGCGACGGGAAATGCGCAAAGAGAAGGCGTTCCAGGCCCAACTCATGTCACAGATCAAAGAGGCAGAGAGCTTCAACGCGGAACAGTATGTCAGCGAGGTGCTGCGGCAGGCCAACGAGGTGCCGCTGCCACGCTACTGGAAAGGACGTCGCCTGCCAGCATTTATCATTAAGCAGAAACTAGGCATTAAGTAAAAAGATAAGAGTAAACAACAAAATAAAATGCGAGTGTGCAAACTTGAATTGAATCCAGTTGAACTATCTGAAACGATCATAAATGATTTATTCTTTATTCCTTTCCCGCTCTCTCTACAACTCGCTCTGTTAATTATACTTAAACAGAATACTTATTCCCTTTGCCTTTACCTATAGGTCATCAATTCAGCCGCTAAGACATTTTACATGTCCGCTGGAGCCGTCAACGTGCCAATTGTGTTCCGTGGTCCTAATGGAGCGTCAGCTGGTGTTGCAGCACAGCATTCTCAGTGCTTTGCCGCTTGGTACGCCCACTGCCCAGGATTGAAGGTGGTGTCGCCCTACGATACAGAGGATGCGCGCGGACTGCTCAAGTCTGCCATACGTGATCCCGATCCAGTTGTTGTGCTGGAGAACGAGCTGATGTATGGTGTCGCATTTCCGGTTGACGAAACAGTAACTGATGTCGATTTCTTGGTGCCCCTTGGAAAAGCAAAGATCATGCGAGCCGGCAAAGACATTACAATCGTGGCGCATTCCAAGGCTGTGGAAACGGCGCTACTTTCCGCCGCTGAACTAGCTAAAAAAGGCATTGAAGCTGAAGTCATCAACCTGCGTTCCATACGCCCATTAGACATGCAAACCATTTTCACCTCAGTCCGTAAAACGCATCATTTGATCACCGTGGAAAACGGCTGGCCACAGCATGGTGAGCATCCATCTAAAACCCGGCTGTGAACTACATTTAGAATTATTTTTGTCTATTGATTGACAGGTGTGGGAGCTGAGATCTGTGCTCGCTTTATGGAGGATCAGGCTTTCTTTGAACTAGACGCACCCGTTTGGAGATGCTGCGGTGTTGATGTGCCCATGCCATATGCCAAGACTTTGGAACTCAATGCACTGCCCCGCGAGCCCGATGTGACTGCAGCCGCTCTAAAGGTGCTCGGCAAGAAATAAACAGACATCATATGCACACATTCGAATCACAGGCTTACTAAATTATTTGTCCTATACGAAAACGTTGGGCATCAGTTGTCCAAATTTATGAATGCGCGGCAAATCGAAAAGTGAAATTATAAATGTTTATTAATGGGATCAGGTCGAGAGTTTGATTTCCCTGTTATTCTAGCATATTAGTTGAATTATACCATTTGGCAAATGAAATCTCTGCAAAAATAAAAACAAAACTACGATTTAGAAAATGTTGCATTTTTTAAAGCAAATTTCGATTGGCGCTAGAACAGACTTTCAGCCCTGGCCACTGTATGCCGTTTACCAACACTGACAACAGCCATACAGCGTTACACATCACTTTTGTTTTGACAGGGGGAAAAAGTATCAATAACAAAAACAATTATCAATGAAAAATCGACTACGCATATTAAGTGCAATGATTTCTCTGTAATGGCAAATAGCTCCAGCTCCGATGAAAGCTCCAAAGCACCTGAGAACTTTCAATTATCAAGCGCATCCACAAATGATGACGAAGATGAGAACGACGTCGATGTCTGTGACGGCGTTGCCTACACAAAGAAGCATCCGAAAAGCGATGTGCGCGTAAAGCCAACAGCTGGCGTCGCTTCCACAGGTCTGCGATGTCCGCTCTGCTGCAGGCAACAGCGACGACTGCATTGCAGAACTTGTGTTAAAAATGGAAACATTACGCACAGCTCTGCCTTGGAATCCGAAAGGTTGTTACTCAGACACACACACACACACGGTTAGACTAAAGTAAATGAATTTTAAATTGTTGCAGCTTAACGGAGAAACAGCAGAAGTACATTAACCTGCAGGCGGGCTTGAAGACATACAGCAATCGGTACGAGCACCTTATTCAACAGCACAAATGTAATGAGAATCGAATGATTGCGATCCGCGCAAAGCGTGAGAAGCTACAGCTGCTACAACAGCTCATCGGCAACACGACGCATCGATTGCAGACGCTCAGTGAGCAAAGGGATGAACTGCGTCAGGCCAATGCTGAGAAGCGCAAGAACCTGCCCAAGTATCCCACCAAGGTGAAGATGCTGGAGGACTATGTGATCGATCGTTCGATGCGCATTGATAAGCTGCGCCAGCAGCATTCGAATCTTTTGGATAGCATCAAGCAAACGGCTCGCCGTGACATTCAGCAGCTTGTCACCTATATATTCCCCATCTCTGAGGTGGTGCTGAAGGACGAGCAACAACGCAAGGTTGTTGCCGAGCGCAGCGAAGACGCCGAAACAATCGCAGCACTGGCCGATGCCAAGAACACCTCATACATACGCGGCAAATGGGTGTTCCATGGCAGTGGCATCAGCGAGGTGCAATACCGCATAGTGGGTCCTTCGCTGCCCGCCAACGGTGACTACTCTGCCTACTTGGATTATCTGTCGGACAACAAGGAGGATGTGCCCAAGACCACGGCCAATGAGATAACGCCCAGTCGCTTTGAGGCCTACCGAATAATGGGCGCGCTCACTTACACGGTGCAGCTGACGCAGTTGCTTAGCTTCTATCTGAATGTGCGGCTGCCACACAAGGTGGCCTACAGCGACTTCTGCCGCAAGATGCGCAACGAGGAGCAATTCCTGCGCAAGGTCTGTCGCGTCAACAACAACATCATGTATTTGGCCTACTCGCAGCAGGTGAAGCTGCGCGCTCTAAACGAACAACATACGCTCGAAAATATTCTGGCCATTTTGGATCTGGAGCGCAGCGATTTGGGACGCTACGGTCATCTGGATGTGGCCAATGCGCCGCTAATGAAATCTGTGGACTCGCTTCTCATTGGCATTGAGACGGCAACGGAATCTGAATCTGAAGGTTACCGTTGCTTAGATTACAATTTACATAATTGAAATATTAATCGATGATCTTCTTGCAGATGAGAGTTCATTACGGCTGGATTGGGAGGCGGTGCCGAGCGTTAACGTAGCTCAGCCAGAACTGACAGAGTCCAATCTAATACCTGCGGTGGCACAGCAATCCACCATAGCCATGGCAGCTAATCGCCTCACCTCAATGCTGCGCTGGATCAAGTGAACCAATTACCTGACTCCGAGTGTGTCTGTTATATTTTACAACTTAGGTTAGAGGTCGAGCGAGAGGAAGAACGGGAGATGACTGTTATTCGATGGCTTGTTTAAGATGATAACCATGGGGGATGCTTTGTAAATCCCCAATGGGATATGTTAACCGTAATGTATGTATATAAGTTATGGTCAGTTTGCTTGGGTGTCATTGATTGATGCTTTTTGATATGTGCAGAGGACGAACCTTGTGAGTGTGCACTAACATTGAGTAGAATATGCGCACTTTGATTTAATTTTTTATTACATAACTTATTTTTCTTTTATTTAATAAAAATTGATTCACTATAAATAACTAGATACAACTCGATTGATTCTTAACCTCTTTCAAAGTACATACTTTAAGTTGGTGGACTTGATATTCTTCAGAGAATGAATTATAAACGAAAAATACAAACAATTACGAAAACATCACATCCCGGCACACGCACACGCACGCACGCACACACACTACAACAGACCGAAGACGGTATACTCTTATTTCGTACATGCATCACTTAATGGCTAAGCATTTCCTTCATCTTCTCATGATGATTACTGGCAGTGATGCAGATCCACAATTTAAAATGACTAATTCTTATGAAACCTATAAACTAAGCGTCTTAATTCTCTCCCCTCGGGGAGATGCACATATACATATATATATTTATAGATATATATATGTATGTATGATCTACAAATGTTGAACTCAGAATAGTTGGTGGAGCGTGTGTGTGCTATGCATATACGTATCTAAATGAATTTTGTGGGCAGTTGCGTCGCTTGTGCCGTGCTTGCTGCCATATCGCTGCTAATCCCATCGACAGCGGTTGACGGCGGCGGGGAAGGCTTTAGAAATACTTGTGGCAGTGTTTGTGGTGTTGTTATTGTTGTTGGTTTTGTTATTACTGTTGTTGCAATTGGTTGAGTTGAGGCACTGGACATCTGATTAGTGGTGGCCAGAGAGCCATTCAACAGTCCCATCTGCACATCGTACGCATCATAACGGGCGGCAGAGGCACTCATCGAAGATAGCACCAAGGCGGCGGCCACAGCCTGCTCGTGATTATAGAATGCCGACACCGACACCGATTGGGGCTGTGTGGCATTCCCCATATGTCATTGATGCGTTGTTGGTTTTCCGGCACCCGCTCCAGCACTGGCGCCCGCTCCACCGCTGGTGCCAGCACCTTTATTGCCGCCGCCAGAGAGTAGCGAGCACGGTGACCATTGCAGTTGATTATCTAGCGCCGTTAGTTCAGATAATTTCTTCATAATCTGCGGATTGCGGCTGAGATCGTAGCCAAGCGTTTCCGCCGTATTAGTTGCCGCAGTGGTACGTATGACTCCAGGTCCCATCTTGAGGGCAGTATTATTATTGTTGTACACGTACATGTTTTCCAAATTGAACCCAAGTGTACCATTGACTCCATTGGGCACCGTGCCCGTCGTGCTTATCACTGATGTCGGCTTGCTCTTCTGACTACCCTTCGACCGAGGCTTGGTCTGATTTGGAATTATCTGCTTGACCACCGCCGGGTAAACGCCAACAATCTCCACGCCGTCCGACTCGCTGCTGCTCTCGCATCGTACAACAGCGGGAGGCACTGGTGGCTGCTCTTGTGACTGTGCCACCGGTTGCCATTTGGTGGCTGCCAGTTGTTGGGATGTCTGTAAGATATCGCTGGGGCTCTTATAGTCGTCCAAATTGATGACATGAGGCACGGGACGTGCCGCAATAATGGATGCTGTGGAATGTGCTGCAGTCTGTGGCAGACTACTTATGGGTGGACCGACGCTGGCTGCCGTTGCGTTCTTCGATGCGGCTGTTATGATATTGTAGATGCTGTGATCCGTTTTAGTGGGAGACGCCAACTCCAACATGCTGGCTGCTGCAGCCACAACTGCTGCATTAAGTGCCGCTGCCTGCGCTGAAGTGCTTGGCTGCGACATAAGTGTGTCCATCTGCGTCATCTGAGGCTGTGCATGTGTCTGTGGCTGACTCACTATCTGTGGCTGTGACTGTGGTGTGGCCAGCTGCTTCTTCTTCTTGGGCGGCTTACTGCCCAGTTTCGATGGCATTGTGCCGCCCAAGACTGGATTTTCCAGCTTGCGCTTCAGACTGGTCGATGAGGCACTTTTAACAGAATCCGTATCGGAATTGGCACCCGAGCGACTCTGCGAGGCTGTGACAGTAAGGTCTTCGAATTGCTTCAGGTAATTGTTAACAGCCGGCAGCGACATCGTCTCAATGCCAGCTGATGCCATCGGCAACGCGTTGCTCACTTGCGACATCTGTGCAAGCGTTGCCGCCAATTGTTTCTGGAATTTGATTTTGGGTGGCTTTGCGCTTGGCTTTGGCTGTGTCGTGGCAACACTGGTGCTGGGCGGCAATTCAATTTTACGCTTGACACTATTGGATGAGGCACTTGTAGCTGAATCCGTATCGGAATTCGCACGAGACCGGCTCTGTTCGGTCACCGTCAGATCATCGATTTGCTTCAGGTAATTGTTTGTTGTGGTGTGTGTTTGTATTGCGGATGCTGTGACTGCAGTGGTTGTGATTGTGCCAATTGACTGTTTCTTCTTCTCCTTCTCCTTCTCCTTCTCCTTCTCTTTAAGTTTTTTGCTGGCGTTCTTGTGCCGTTCGATTTCACGCTGCAGTTCCTCGTAACGCATCCAGCCGGTAGCCCACACATCCACTATTTTGTCTTTCAGGTAGCCATTTATGAACTGTTCCAGTGAATCCTTTCGTTTGCCCAGCACTGCGTAAGATGTCCAGCGCGCTTGGTACACCTCGTAGAGCCGTTCGCGCAACTCATTTGTCCACTGAAACTTTTTCCGCGGCATCTTTGGCGGATGCTCCGCGTTGACATCTGCCGCTCTAAAATTAAAAAATAAGTTATACAAGTTGTGATCGTTGAAAGTTAAATTTGTGTCATACGCTAACTCAGCAAATTTATGGAGTTCGATCTCGTAATTGGCAATTGCTTTGGGCATCACTTCGGCGACTGCCTTGCGTAATCGCTCCAAGGCGTTTGTTGTCTTATTCTTCTCCTCTCTGGCGCGCAGCGCCTTGGCCTTGCGCAGCACAAAATATTTTGGCAATTGAAGCTGGTATTCCAGATGCGCAAACACCATGTTTCGCTCATTCCGCTCCGTGCACAGCAGCGCCTCGTAAATTCTACAAATTAAATAATTAAAAATTATAAATGAATTTTATTTTTTAGCTGCTAAAACTTACTTGAGTAAAAGCGTCGTGAGTTTGCCATCAAAATAAAACCGTTTGCCACACAAATCTCTGCTTCTCACCAGTTCCTTGAAGCTATTGATATTCCCAAGGATTTCTACATCCAGTGTTGTCGGTAGACTCGTATCAGCCGATCGTAGATCTAAAAGGAATACAAATTGTTAATGTTAGAAAAGAGACTAAAGTATTTTGCTCACTGTTCACTTACTGTCACTGGCATCCTTGTGCTTGGGCAACTTATCCGATTTCCCTTGCTCACTGGCTGAATCGGTGTCATCGTTGTCGCTGCTGGAATCAACAATAGTCGTGGTGATGCCCTTGACTTCACCGTTTAAAGCATTCTTCGAGGGCCCGTCAAGCTGGCCTTGGGATTTTAGGAAGCTATCGCGCTTAGCCTTTAGCATATCCTTGACTGTAGTTGTCTTGACCACTTTTTTTGCCTGTGCCTGCGCCTGTCGCTCCTCCGTGTCCGAATTGTCTATGGTAATGGGACGCGGTGAATTGGAGGAAGAAGATGGCAGCTTGCTACTTGGCTTCTTTGCATTGGCACTGTTGATCTTCTGCTTGGAAGCGGAATTGGATTTGGGACGTTTCAAATCGCTTTGCTTGAACTTCTTTTTCGCATCGGTAGATCTGCCGTTGGTCTCATCGTCGAGACTTTCGCTTTCGCTGTCAGAGTCGTCGATGCTTTCGCTGTCATCTGAATCTGAATCATCATCCTCATCATCATCATCATCATCATCGTCATCGTCGTCATCATCTTCGTCCTCACCATCATCAGCATTATTATTGTTATTATTATTATTATTAGTATTATTGTTAATTTTATTATTCGTAGTTTGCTTCTGTTCAATATCACTTGAAGAATCAGATGATGATTCAGTAGATTCATCCGAACTGCTGGACACGACACGTTTTCGCGATCTTTCTGGCATTTTGATAATTGCATCTGTGCGCCGTGTACTCGATTTTTTATTCAGATTCTTGAATTCCAATGCGCCGCAGTTGATATAAAAGCCACCCTCGAGAGTTTCCACTTCTTCAGGTAAGATTTCATCGTACTAAAAAGATATTTTTTTTAAATATAAACTTCATATTCGTAATCATGAAAAGCCTACCGCCTCGGTATTATCTATAAAGGAATCCGATTCGTCGTAGCCCATTCCAATGTCGCAAAACTCATCCTTCTTGCGCCTACTACGGCCTCTGGCATAGGCATTACCATATTTGGCCTCCAGTTCCTTGGCAATGCGTGCCACATCATCATCGTTATCGGCGAAGGGATCAGTTCTCCCATTGTTGGTTTTCTCTTTCAGCATTTTTGCTTTTTTCTGCAACAGGTTTAAATAAATGTCAAACCATAATAACCTAATGAGAGTGGCTCGTATGTACTTACCTTTTCCAAGTAGAGCAGCTTTGAGTAGTTGAACTCGGGATACCTGTTTGAGTCCGTCTCGAACATTTCGAGTTCCAGTCGAACGCTTTTGTTTGCCGACTTGCTGCCCTTGTTTGCTTGCATCGCGTCCGGATCCAAGAAGTCACCGAAACGCGAGAACATCGGCGGCATTGAGCTGAAGCCCGCTTCATTGCTATTAGTTATACTCCTCTGCGTGCTGATTGTGGTGAGGGACACACGCTTGTGCTCGCCCAGCTTCGACATTGCCACCGCCGCAGCCCCCCAATTGTGAGGCTGAATTCAAAACGCAGTGCAAACAAATAATAATGTAAAAAAAAAAAATACAAAAAAAAGCTATCGACACACGCGTAAAAAAAATTTGGACGAGAACCGTTATAGTTGCCTTCCCGCCCTTTTGCTAAGCTGCACGCCGCGTGTTTCGTGTGCCAAACAAAAACAATGTCAGCAGCAGCAGCAAAAACAACAAGAACGGTAACAGCAAAAACGAAGGCGATGTCGGGCCCCACCTCCTGTTGGTTGTCAGCGATGTCTGCTTTTGCTTCTGCTTCAGCCCATGCACGTACACCACCAGCGCGACAAATACTGCCAGCTCTTGGCCTGTTTTCACTTTTTGTTTTGCAATTTAGAAATGTGTGCAGAAACTGGTATAAACAAAAACAAATCCGATGATTCGGCGTCTCGATTTACTGCACACACTCTTTGTTGAGTATATCTAAATTGTTCGCATGTACGTTGCACTCGCAGCAGCCGAGAAAATAATTTGTCACTTTTGTGCAATTGACAATATATTTGTAGTTTTGGCGTCCAGCCGGCGGAAACAACACAAAGGCTTTCGCCAAACACACATATAATCATCGACCCTTATAGCGAATGGCCAACTTAAGCGTCTTAAATGTAATTCGAGAGTTGGACTTTTGCAAAATTACGAACAGTTCTTAATTTGTTTTCGTTTTAATCAAATCTTGTGCCGTCTTCAACGCTAAACATTTTCACTGCACTCATGCCGCCGACCCCGCAATTAATTAATTCTGCGCTTTCCAGCACTAGCTGCAGAATTGCAATATGACTATCTCGCTCTAGTTGGACTTACACTTGGCGCCCGAACTGTTGCGCAGCTATATTTAATGCGAATAATTTGATTTGAATATGAATGCTTACTTATTGTCAAAAATATAAATTCAAAATGTATTAACATCCACTGCAAGCTAAATTGTGAATATGTATAAAATATATTATTTATCATGTCATACATAAATAGAACAAATTACCATAAATAACTAATATTTGAGAGAAATTAAATAAAATATATTTTTGTTGTGTTATCCCTATATAACATTATCTTCAACCTGTTGAGCTATAAGCAAAGAAAGTAAATTAAGTAATTATTTAATGATACTTGGTCATTTTAAAGCAGTCAAATTAAAAATAAAAGAAAAAGTACATGCACATATGCTAAAAACTTATTCTGTTGACAATTCACATGTTGCCGTTATTCAGATTAAACGATACTATCGCAGCGGACTGCTAATGTGTGTTAGTGTGTATTTGTTTTGACTGCTCGTTACTGCGTTGGTCAACACTGCTGCCAACAGCTGAAAGCGACTGGGGGCTGTCTTGTTGGGTCTCTCCTCCACTCAGTGTTATTGCGTGCGTTCAAACTGAATGCTCAACTAAACGTCAAGTGAGTGTAATAATTATAAATTTAATTGAAGTGTTTTTATGTAGCATAACCGTGTATTTGTGTATGAGTGAGTGAGTGAGTGAATATATGTCCGTGTGTGTGTGTGTGTGTGTGTGTGTGTGTCAACAATAAAACTAAAGTTGCATGCAAAGCAATTCGGGCCAAAAATGCACAGTGGCTATTAGCGAAAATTGTTGAACCGTGCACCTTATCAGAAAATGATATGTAATAAAATAGCGAATATGTGTCATATCTCGCCTACAATTCGCAAACCTAGTGGTTTCTTTTTATAGTGCGTCTGTGATGTTGGTCGCTCGTGTGCGTGTGTGTGTGTGTGTGTGTGTGTCATTGTGATTAATATTTACATATATGTATGTACAGTGGCTCACAGCTTATTTGATACAGTACTATTTTTAAACTTTACTCGTCTATAATATCGAATGTCGATGATATTTCGATAAACTTTAAATGCAGTCCTCGAGGTATATATTTAAAATACTAGATTTAAATAATGGGATTCCCAGAAAATTTGTCTTTTGGCGTGGCAGGCACAATTTACGAGTATATGTCGATTTTTGAGCTCTCAGCTTATTTGATACAGTCTACTTTATGTAAGTAAAATGACCATATACAAGTATTTTTTTGGCTTGCGAGTATTTGGCTATATTTGGGTAATATAGAAGACAATATTTTTCAAGATTTGCGGCACATTAATACATCAGGAAAGAAGATATTCTATAATGGGCCCACGAACAAGTATTGAGAAGCGTGAATTGGTCATCCAGCATTTTAAGAAAGGAGAGAGTGTCCGCAAAACTGCAGAGTTGCTGGATTTAAGTGCCTCTACAGTCCAGCATATCATAGAGCGCTTTAAACACGAGAATCGCGTGGAAAATAAGGGAAGAATTGCGCCAAATAAAATATTCAATGAGTCCGACGAGCGCTACATTGTCCGAAAAATTCAAGCTAATCCCAAGTTATCTGCTCCAAAGTTGGCTGAAGAGGTTGAAAATGAACTGGGCAAGGCTTCGATTGCAGAAACTATCCGTCGTGTGCTGCGCGACCATGATTTCAACGGTCGAGTAGCTCGAAAGAAGCCGTTCATATCAAAGAAAAACGAGCTAAGCCGACTTGCCTTTGCCAAAGAGCACATTCTAAAGGATTCCTCGTTCTGGAACACGGTAATTTTCTCGGACGAATCAAAATTTAATATTTTTGGCTCCGATGGGATGTCTTATGTGTGGAGAAAGCCGAATACTGAGCTCCAGAATGAGAACCTCAAAGCAACAGTGAAACATGGAGGTGGCCACGTGATGGTTTGGGCTTGTAAGTCCGCAGCCGGTGTGGGAAATTTAGTGTTTATCGATGGAGTTATGGATAAAATGCAGTACCTTACTATTTTAAAAAATAATTTGCTCCAATGTGCTGAAAAACTGGGGGTAGGCAGAGATTTTCGTTTCTACCAAGACAACGACCCGAAGCACAAGTCTGGAATAGTGCAAACATGGCTGATTTGGAACTGCCCCCACCTCATGAATCCACCGGCACAGTCTCCTGATTTAAATGTCATAGAGAATTTGTGGGCATTTTTAGACAAAGGCATCAGAAAGCATAAGATTAGTAGCAAAGAAGACCTGAAGAATGCCTTGATGGAGGAATGGGCAAAAATTACCTCAAGCTACACCAAAAAGCTCGTAAATTCAATGCCAAATAGGCTTAAGGCTGCTATTGAAGTTAAGGGAAAGCACACAAAATATTAAAATAATAACTAACCTAAAATATAAGCATTTTACTAACACTGTATCGAATAAGCTGTGAGGTCATTTTGTGATATTATTTTATTTTTTTTATTTTTTTGCTGTTGAACAGCTCACTTTTCAAATAAAATGTTTTGTTTTGGAAAACTAGAAATTGTCCTCTTTAAACTGGCATTTAAAGTTTTCCGATATCATTTATAGTTTTTGAATTACAGTAGGAGAAAGTTTAAAAATTGAAGTGTATCAAATAAGCTGTGAGCCACTGTATGTTGCCTTTATGCTTGCAGCTCCAATCGACGCGGTGCTACACCCCCTCCTCAATAAGCAGTTTTTATATCCAGTGACCGACCGTCGCTGCCGCCGTTCAAAGAGCAACGTCCGCGACGTCAACGGCAACAAAGGCAACCACTTCAGTCGTTTACAGACTTTCGCCTGAGACGCAGCCCTAACGCGATTCCTGCATTCGGTTGCAGAAGCAAACAAAGCAAACTCCCCACCCAGCCATTCATACATACCTGGACACTGGACTGGATTCACAGCTACTATGCAGAGACAATAAAGAATTGCCTTGTTTATTGTTTCAATTGTTAATTGTGTTTGTGCGGTGGTGGCATAGGAGGAGAAACTTGACAAACGGTGAGTAATTTACCTATTCATGTCACTCTGTATCTGTTTTACCTTTTAGTAATTAATATTGTACAGTTGTTTGCCATTTGCCATTTGGTGAATCAAGAAAGGCAGAACAGATAAGTGAAGCAACAGCAGCAGTAGTTGCACTCTTATCTATTTCCTATTTGTCAAGAGTGTAAATATCTTAGATAAACAAGATAAAAATTCACAAGTCCACGACCTGGTGAGCCACCTACACTTGGTGACTATGACACCAGGCTGTGTGCAAATACAGTAAAATCTAAATGGAGCACACAATTTTGACGTTTTAGTACCTAGCCTAGATAAACAGAACCTTGTCCGTATGACTGAAGCTGTTAGAGATTAATGAGTGTATATCTAAGAAGGGATGTATTGTAGTTAAGAATTTCTCTACTTCCTATTAACAAGTGTATGTCAAGGCAGCTATATACCCTATTCTTCATTTCATTGCTTTCCAAGCGAGTCCATGTCCACATTGTACAATTGCTTGCATATCAATTTACTACTTACCAAAGACTACTGCCCGTGTCGTATGCTTTCACTGTACCTACATATGTACACGTTTGGTGGAGCCTTGCGGTAAGTGACCTTGAATATGTCGCCATTGACGTCGCCGTCGCCTTGTTAACCAAAATCTATTTACACTTTTTTAATTTCAATTTCAATTTCAATGGAAAGCGAATTGTTTCAGGTGCCTATTTAGGCCCCAACCAGTTTTTACTTTTATTTTTGGTCAACAGTGGCAAGGCGGACGGCTAATAACAACAAAACAAAAACGTGCCACAATCAACAAGTTGCGTATTCATGTGAGTGTGTTTGTATGTTTGTGTGTACGTGTGTAGCCACATAATTAAATTTATTTAATACGCTTTTAATGCGTCATTAATGCCAATTTGCGCAATGCTTTGTTGTAGCCGGTGGCCAATAGAGCTCGCGTTTGTTATCAATGGAGCAACGCGGCAACGAATGTCAATATATTAATTTATATAAACATATAGATACATACATACATATGTATACAAAGATGCATGTGTAAATAAATAAACAGAAAACACCAACGTCACACACACAGGCATACATATGCAGTTATATATGCACGTGTAGTCAAGCAAAATTGTGAAATAGAAAACATTTTCTTTGTCTCTGGTAACATTTAGATACCCTTTCGTTTAAACACTTTTGAGGGAAATTTGTAAAGTAATATATGTATATAGTAAACCAACTTAAAGTTTGGAATTAATATTTTTGTTGCATATCAAATGTTTTTTTTTTTTTTTTTTTTAATTTTAAATTTTAATTTTTTTTATGTTTATTGCATTTGATTTATCTATCATTCATATATGAAATGTGACATTAACATATTTACATTTAACGATTGCTAAGTAGTTAAATATAGTTTGCTATCTCTTAGATTTATTACATTATACTAGGCTAATGATAATGCGGGTTTTTCTTATCTAACCATAATTAGCATAGCTTAAAGTTACTTAGTTTTAGACAAGAACTATATACATACATAAACTGAAAGCTTTAAACACATGCAACATATTAAATAAAAATAAAAATTTATTTATCATTATTTATATCATAAAATAATATAATACTAAATTAAATATATTAATATTTAGATACAAACTGAAATGTGATTTGCATTTAGAGCATTAAGTGCGCGTAATATTCGTTTATTCATACCATACACAAAAGAGACTTTAGTGTATGCTGTCTGTTGCCGTTTGGGTTTGAAGAAATGACGAATGTTCTGAAATAACTTACAGTGAACTATGTTCATATAAGTACTATATACATGTATGTATATATAATTATACATACATAATACACTTATGTCGTTACGTAGAAAACAAAAACAAAGCGAAGTAAAAATTCTCCATCAAGTATATACATACACACATACATAGGTATATAGACAAAAGCATTATTGATGATACTTAGAGTTGTTTTCTGTTTCAATGACAGCTTCTCTTTTTTATGTATGTTTAACCCCAGAGCGAGTGAGAGGCTGCAATGACTGAGAACTTGGAGCTGGTGACCAAATATGGCGAGCCGCTGCGCTATGATCGCAATTTCCAGGGACCTCGACAACGTGACCGCAGCTGCACTGATGTACCCTGCCTTATCATATTTGTGCTCTTTCTGGGCGGCTGGGCGTTCATAGCCCACTATGCGATACGCAATGGGGATCTGAATAAGCTAATGGTGCCGACGGACATGTACAATCAGAAGTGCGGCATCGATTCCAGCGTGCTTAATAAAAAGTATTTGTTCTTCTTTAATTTGGACCAATGCATTGATCCACTGGTACCCATTACGGGCTGCAATACACCTCAGGTAAATTGATTGCGAATGAATTAGATCCGGATGCACTTTCATCTCTTCTCTATTTGTTGCAGATTTGCGTCGAGAGTTGTCCCACCCAGACTTTCGTTTGGGATAGCATGAAGAACACCATGAGCCTGCAGGAGCTGAGAGCGCGACTCATTTGCAAAACGGATGCGGACAAGGCATCCATTGGATCGAAAGCGGACATTGAACGTGCTATCCAGGAAAATCGTTGTGCTCGTTATTACATAAAGAGTCAACCCTTCCTCAATCGCTGCATGTTTGAGTTCTCGGATCAGATCTGCGATTTGCTACCCAGCGTGCTGTTGCGTGCTCGGCGGGACTCAACGTTGCGATTACCGGGCAATGTGAGTCAAGTAGAGGAGCTGGAAATGCAAGCGATGGCCCTGACCATGCAGAGTGAAGCGCTGGCTCGTGTGGCACCACAAGCCGGAAGCAGCAAGCAGGAGCCCGTAGACGAACGAGTCGGACAATGTCGTCGTCAGCAGCTGAACGGAGCGGTCATTAAGGAAAAAATGATGCAAACGGACACACGACTGGCCAAGATGGTCGGTAATCTGGTGGCCCACTTTTACAATGGCACCCACGATGCCCAGCGTCTAGGCGAGGAAATTGTCGAGGATTTGGTCAACTCAATATCTGTGGTACTAACGGCGCTATCCCTTACTTTGCTCGCCTCACTGATCTACATTGCCTTGATGCGCTGGATTGCTGCGCCCATACTCTGGTTCTCCATCATTGGCGTGCTGGTCGGCCTGCTGTTCGCCATCTATTATAGCTTTAAGGAGTACAGCTTCTGGAAGAATACAGCGACGGTGCCGTTGCACGACCTAAATCTGCACAAGCAATGGCAAAATCTTTTGCAAAATCCCAAGACTTGGCTCTACTTGTCCATTGCTGTCTGCATCGCCTTTGTAGTCATATTCCTTTTGGTCATTGTGCTACGCAAGCGGATACGCATTGCCATTGCGCTGATCAAGGAAGGCAGCAAGGCAGTGAGCACCGTTATCAGCACCGTCTTCTTCCCGATCTTCTCCTGGGTGCTATTCATTGGCACAATTGGATTTGCCATTGGCGTTGGCCTCTATCTCGGCTCCATTGGCACATTCTCTTTTCGCATGGTGCGACGCCTGACTGATGCGGCCGAAGTGACCAACGAGCAGTGCGTTTGTGAGGGACCTGGCGTTAACTACACCGTTGGCGCCGCCTGCGATCCGGAGATATTTCAACAGTATTGTCACATCAATCTGAGGCGCGAGGCTTGCGCTCAGACCACCTGCAGCTTTTTGGAAATTGATAATCCGCCGCTAATTCGCTGGGCCATGGGCTACAATGTGTTTGGATTCCTCTGGCTAACCTTCTTTATATCTGCCTTCAGCGAGATGGTGCTGGCGGCCACCTTTGCCCGCTGGTATTGGACTTTCAAGAAGCGGGATGTACCTTATTTCACGCTCACACGTGCGTTCTGCCAAACCGCTTGCTACCATCTGGGAACGTTAGCCTTCGGCTCCCTGATCCTGGCCATTTGCCGGTTGATACGCCTGGTGCTGGAATACATTGATGCCAAATTGAAGAAGTACGATAATGCGGTGACACGAGCGATTCTCTGCTGCATGCGCTGCTTCTTCTGGCTGCTGGAAACCTTCCTCCGGTTCCTCAACAAAAATGCCTACATTATGTGCGCGATCCATGGGAAGAACTTCTGTACGAGTGCCAAGGATGCGTTTAATCTGCTGATGCGCAATTTTCTGCGTGTTATCACATTGGATAAAGTTACCGACTTTCTCTTCTTTCTGTCCAAGCTGCTACTCACCGGCGGCGCCGGTGTGTCCACCTACTATTTTCTGGCCAATAATCCGTCCGTCATACAGTTGAATTACAAGGCTGTACCCACAACTGTGGTGGTGATCGCCGCCTTTCTGATTACCAGCGTCTTCTTTGGCGTCTATTCGATGGCCGTGGACACACTGTTCCTGTGCTTCTTGGAGGACTGTGAGCGCAACGATGGCACACCCGAGAAGCCCTACTTCATGTCCAAGCAACTAATGAAGATTTTGGGCAAGAAGAATAAACTGCCGCCGCGACAGCGTCGCAACAAATAGAACTGCAGCCAAACGTGGAATGGCCGCAAAACCAAAGCAATATTGAATATCCCTTGTAAATGACAGTGCAAATTGTAGCCTAGACGAAGTTGAGGTGCAAATTGATCTTTGGAAAGACATATATATACATACACATATTTATATATTTATGATACGGCAAGGAGAGCCGCAGGTTGTGCACGATTACAGCTCATACGATATTCAAAGAGATGGCAATATTTTGGGTCGACTGCAATAACTACTTACATATAATGTAATTTACTTAATGCTGCAAATTTGCCAACCTAGTATTGTTTTTAACATCAATTATATGCATATAATGTACATACATATATTTATTCGAAATGAAATTCAATTTATATACATATATTTAGCTCGGCGTGCTTATTGCAACGGATGCTCAACAAATAAAGTGATAAGACGATAAGCAAATACTAAAGTTAAAATAGAATTCATATCTCTATATTATTTGAAAATTCTGAATCTAACGCTAATAATTGAAGTCGAACATTAATGAATAAATTGGAAAACTAATCGTAAGGAATTTATTTTTTATTTCTATTAATATTTATGCACAGTTTGATGATTTTAATTTGATAAAATATTTTTGAATTTATTATTTATTTTTTACATCATTAACATCAATTTTATGAAGTTTACCTCAGTGAATTTTATTTCAATTAATTATAAAAAAAATTGCCAAGCAAATATCTTAAAGTTGTAAATTCTTTCAATAATTCTATATAAGTTAACAAAAGCAAAAAACGCAAAAAAATACAAATAAATAATTTGATAATGAAGTATTTATACACATATAAAACCATTATAAATAAATGATTTATATACGAAAACTAAAACGATATATCATTTAGTACGTTGTCGCTGATGTTCACCAAGTCATCGTTGTCTCCGCTTAAATCGAGATTAAATTTGGGCGGCTTCGTATTCAATTCATTCGCTTCAAACTCCTCCTTAGTGTTCTGCAACTGTTGCGAGTCCTAAAATAAAAACGTCTCTTAACACATTTTAGCTAATTTTATATTATACCCACGTTTATTGTCTGATCATTGAGCTGTAAGCGCGGTATGGCTTGCTGTTCGGGCAATGGACCTGGCACCAGTGCATCCAGTCGCCCTGATGGTGAAGTGGTAAGATTATGTACGTTCAGCGAAGCGTCCAATACTTTCATCAGGGCAACGCTCTTTATGGCATACAGTGAGCCATTGCTGTTGTTGTTGCTAATATCAGCAGCAGCTGCTTGTGGAATTCGCTCAATTCGCGTTCGCTCGTTGCAACTTAACGGCGTAAACGGCGAGTGATCAGTGACAATGGTTGGCTTAGGTGAGGTGGGCGCTGCGGATGGAGCCTCATCGAAATTAAAAGAGGCCTGCATCGCTTTCCATTTGCTACCCAGAGAGGAGAGGTTAGCGGCTGTCGTGTTAGTATTACTCGACTTTTTGTTAATGGTGCGCAATAGCTGCATTGGATCCATAATCCTTGAGCGATTGGTGGTGGTATTTAATTCCGAAACATGTTCCACCTTAACCTTACGCGCTGAACGTGGCACTGCGGCTGCTGAAACAGATGTATATTGATGAATTAATTGATATTTATATAAGATATTTGCTGGCATTACCCAACAGATTATTGCACGTCGTCTCCAGCTGATTGGCGTTAAAGTCGTCCTGCAGCGGCAGCCGCACATGCGCACTGCGCACACCACTGGTCATGTCCGCTTTAATAGGTGGCGTCGAAACGAACTTCATTAGCAGCGGGTGGCCAGAGCCGCCCGCATGCAGGTGAGGATCCAAATGACGCAATGGTGTGGTCGGAGCCGCACCTAGTGAACTGGATGCCTGCGAGGCATTGCCATTGATGCTGTGTTCCTTATCACGCGAATTGAAGCTCTTTTGCACATCGTTCACTTGCTGCTCGATCTGCTGTAGTTCGGCCCGTAACGTCTCCAGGCCTGTGGCAACAAATTCATTAGATTCGTTGCAGTGATCATTGGCGTCCAATTGCTCGGCAATTGTCTCGCTAATGCTATTGAAAGCGCTCATCATAGAGTTCACAGTGGCTGAAATGTGATTATAGATATATGTTAGTGTGGATAAATAGTTTGGATAGAATTTATTACTGCAATATTTACCTGTTGCTTGATCAGCCTCTATACCGCATAGCTTCTGAATGCTGCGCAATGCGTTCTCAGCAGCTTCTTTGTTTAGCTTGTGGATCGCCTGTTTGGCTTGAAACTCATCGATGTTGTCCTTCAGTTTATTCAGTGGAGTCTCCAGCTCCGCGATTCTTGCCGCTTGCAAAGTGATTAGTTCCTCGCATTTCTGGCGATTGGAAGACTCAAAGGCCATTAGAAATTTATCGTCCGACAACAATGCTTCGTCAACTCCTGTCGCCGCTGATATTTCGCTAAATTTTCGCCTTATTTTCTGGGTACATTCGCGTAGCTTTGCAGTATTCTCATCCAGCTCTTCAATATACGCTGAGACATAATCTTTTCGGAATTTGTTTGCTATTTCCATTCGTTCGGCGCTCCAGTTTCGGAATTGAGAAATGTCTATGTCAACGGACAAAGCTTTCTCTCGTTGCTTGATCTGCTCTTGTATTACGAAGGTCACAAGATCTAACAGAAAGTTGATGAACTTCATTCCTCCCGGCATGACAACCAGATAAGATTTAATGTTGGCCCAATTGAGATTATGTTTCGCATTCAAATACTTTAGATAGTCAACGGTAGTTGTTCGGAACGTTGCTTCCGCTTTCTTGTCTGTGATGGGCCAAAAGAATCTGCGCTTGAACTCAACTGGATCCAGTATACGAAACAAATAATGCATCACTTGAAAAAAGGCGGGCTGGTTGGGTTTAAGGAACATGTCCCACGATAACAACTTCTTCATTTCATCATTCATAGAATGCATTAAGGCTAAGCCTTTCAGCTTCTGGTATAACTTTTCACTGAGATCCTTTTCTTCAGCTTTCCACGGTGCAATCATTGTACGATCCATTTCAGTATTCTGCTCTTCTCGATAGAAATATTTGCAATAGATTTTCTTTGTTTTCAATATGTCGGCAGTTGTGCCGCTCTCCTTTCAAGACGACGTGAATTCGAACTCGAATTTATTCTTGAATTCAAAGTATCGATAAATACCGAAAGGCTTTAAAAAATTGTACGATTTATATTAGATTATATGTATGTAATAATGGGTTGTATCAATGTTTTTTGCAGAAAAACGTACTATATTATAAATCTTAAATATATTAATTAATATATTTACAAATAAATTTCGGTTATTTTTGGTTGGTCACACTGGGACAAGCGCTTATAATCGAAACTATTTGTTCTGTCGATAGTTTGAATAATTTGTGTGCTTGTTATCGATTGTATCGACATAATTTTTGCAGCTCTACTGCAAAATCTACGGAGAAAAAAAGTTAAAACGTATAACAACCATTAAGTGCACATTCAGAGTGCAAGTGATTAGTGGAATACATTCCACTCTTTCAACATGGATGACGACACACAGTTGAAACAAGGAACAGATAAGCGCATGGGTGCTTCGCTGGATGACGGTCCACCCGGCGTGGATGGCAATGATGCTAGCGAAAAAAACGAGGCTGCACCAGCTACGGCGCCTGCATCTCGCAAAACAAAGTCAAATTCTCGTCGACGTTCAACATCTCGACGTCGCTCTATGTCGCGCCACGGTTCTTCACCCATTCGACGTAGGCGCTCACATACTCGTTCGCCGACGCCGCCACCTTCGCGTCGAGGACGCTACGACTCACCGGACTATGGCCGTTACCCGCCACGACGTCGCTTCGATCGACGACGCTCACCAGATCGTCGGCGTTCGCCCCCACGGCGTGGTCGACGAGACCGTTACGGCAGATCGCGATCGCGTTCGCGCAGCGGCTCTCCACCACCACGACGAGGCGGAGGTCGTGGTATTAGTCCAGTGTCTCGATGGTCTCCCAAGAAAAAACCAGCTTCGCCGCCGCTACCAAATCAAGCAGCGCAACAGCTTGCCCAACAACAGCTAGCGCATCCTGTGCAAGCGGCAGCTTATGGTGTCATGTCGGCTCCAATGTACGGCCAACCGGCATACGGTGCACCGGATGTATACGGACACCAGTACGGCATGGCGCCACCAAATGCTTTTCCACCATCGGGTCCGCCACCCGGCTATATGCAAGGTCCGCCGCCAGCACAGGCTGCAAGCTTCAACACGGGCTACGGCGCTTGGGGCGTAAATGGTAAGCTTAGCATTCCATTATTTGTTATATATATATTATAATGATTTCTTTACCACAGAATATGGACAACAAGTTTGGATGCCGCAACCGATGCCCACTGTACCGACAGCAACACCTGAGCCACTGGCAGCGCAACAAATTGCGCCTCAGCAGATTGCACCACCGCCACAGCAGCAGCCGCCCCCTGCAGTTATTATGGAGGAGCAACCAACTCCGGCGCTTGAGAGCGCAGGTTTGCCGCCACAGGACGGTAAGTGTGGAAATGAACTTTGATGTTGATACTTACCACAATTCACATGCAAACCTCTCACATTATATTTTATTGTTGTCATGATTTACGCGCCCCCTAACAACAACAAAAACCAACTTGACCTGTAATTGAATTTGTTAATTGTAATTTGAATGATGCGCTTGCAAACGCACAAAAGTATTTAAGAAAATGCATTGTAAAAGACATTTAGAATCTAGCTATAAAGTCGCAGCGAGAGCTTAAACTGACACGGAGTTTGGTCAGAGACGACACTTGAAAATATTCAATTCTATTTACGTAAGCAAAGCGCAACATTGTCTCGTTTTCTGTCGTGTTTTGTCTAAGACCCAACTTTCTCGTTTGGGGGGAGCGGCGGCACGGTCAGCAGTTACGACACGGCACGAAACGGACGGTCAGCCCGTCAGCGCGTCAGCCCCAACATGCACAGCCAATACCCGATGGACAGCAGTACAAGCCGTCAGACCCGATATGCTACAAACCGATTCGATAACGTTCCGGCGAACGCATCCGTTGGTCTCATTTGCCAACTGTGTAACTAGCCGTGAAATGCACTCGAAACTGCATTTTGTAAATGAAATTTGAACTTTAAATCACATCTAGTAAGAATGTGTATTAATTAATTTCTTTCTCTCACTCCCACAAAAAAACCAAAAACTCTACTCTACATCGATCATGACAGCTGTGGCACAGGAAGCGGAAAATCAAAAGGAGGAGCTGAAGAAGCAACGCGCAAACTACGTGAAGAAGGTGTCGCTTCTCAAAAAGGAGATGAAAGTTTTGAAGGATCAACGAAACGATCTGACCGCTGGCGATGCGCCACCATCACCAACAACAAAGAATTTCATTGAGGAGAATGATCGTTTGCAGGCAAGTCAAAAGTCAAGAGACATCATTGATATAGTAATCCAAGCATTAAGCATCCAAATAATAATTACACATTTAATTCGCAGGTGCAAATCAAAAAGAAATTGGACACCATTGAGAACGTTATTGATATGTTGAATGGCATTATTGGCGACGAAGAGGCCGATGAGGATTCGGAGGTCACTCCCAAGAAGGAGTCAGAGTCTGCTATAAGTAAATTAGGTCAAACAGCAGGTACTCCTGCTGATGCCTCCACGACGACAAGCGATAGCTCTGATAGCTCAGATTCCAGCTCATCCTCAAGCAGCTCGTCAGAGTCATCGTCCGAGGATGATGATAAGAGCGATGAAGAGAATGGCACTGGTGACGGCAGTCCCACAAATCGCCTTAAGAATCGCGCCATGAAAACAATGAAGGCTAAACAAAGACAGGCAGCAACGCAGTCGAAATCGGCAGCGCCCCAGGCGCAAAACTACAATTATATATTCTTCGATCCCGAGCAGCATTGGTGTGAGAGCTGCAATGTGTTCCCAAAGACGGCGCGCGACTATCTAAAACATCTACACGCCGAGGAGCACATGAATCGAGAGATCATGGAGACGCCCTGGCATGTGGGTATCGATCATGATCCGTACCCGACTTACGATAAGGCGCCCATCAAGCGTGTACCTGTGCGTGGACTACAATTTCTGGTGCCTGCCAGTGCCTGGTATTGCAAGTTATGCAGCGTTTGGATTGGCGATTTGCACTGCGCCTCGGCGCATCTGAAATCTCGCATGCATGCCAACAGATATGACGTAAGTGTATAATAATATAGAACAATATGCACGCTTTAATTATTATTTATTGACACGAATTTCAATTGCAGTTGTTCGTGAAGAAGCAGCCGAACTACGAAAGCGAGTTTCTAAGTAAACGCGAACGGGCCCAGCAACTACAGCAAAAGGAAAACGAGGAGGCCAAGCTCAAGAAGACCAAGAAGGACGATGACAAGACCTCAAAGAAGCGTAAGAAGAAGAGGTTAGTATTGCATTAAATACATAATTATTAAATAAATTATAATGTTAATTATCTTTCACTTCTCTTCAATACAGCAGCGAAAAGAAGAAGAAGCGAAAGCACAGCAAGAAGCATAAGCGTAGTGCGAACGCAACAAACAGCACATCCGCATCGGACAGCTCTTCATCGGATGAAACGGATGAGGTGCAGCAGCCAAAGAATGCGCAGGTCACGGAGGAAGTTGCACCATCTACCAATGCTGCCTCAATACGTGTGGCCATGCGTAAGCAGGAGGCGACTGTGCCGGCTAAGATGGAAGTGGTGCCACCGCCGCCGCCCTTCATAAAGGATGCGTTTAAAGATACAGCAGAGCGTGGCAAGTGGACAGCCGCCAACGATGATTCGAAAGCGAAAGAGGAAGACCAAAAAAAACGCGACGATACGATGTTGCAGCAATGGAACACGGTGCAGCCAGTCATAAGCGAGAGTGAGAAAAAGCTGCTCGAGCAGCTCAAGGGCAAACTGAAAAGCAAATCTCGCCCGGCAGATGATAATCGAAATTCCAATGCTGCCATTGATGAGAAGTCAGGACGGACCGCTTCCAAGCGACGCAGTCCCTCCCCACGCAGTGGAAGTCGCGAGCGCAGAGATCGTGATCGACGCGATCGAGAACGTGATCGCGAACGTGACCGTTGTCGTGATCGGGATCGCGAGCGTGACCGTGACCGTGATCGTGAACGTGACCGTGATCGCGATCGCGATCGCCGACGTTCTCGCAGTAGATCACGCAGTCGCGGTCGCAGGCGTAACTCACGTTCGCCTATGCGCGGTGGCCGGCGCAGTCGCTCACGTGATAGCCGCTGGCGTCGCAACAGTCGAAGCCGCAGCCGTAGCCACTCGGAGGAGCGCGTTGAGCGGCCAGTGATCAAGCATCCGGAGTTTCGCCCGCGTCAACTGCCCGAGCGCAAGCAAAACGAAATGAAACGGGAGAAAAAGGAGCCGGTGGCCAAGCCGAAAGTTACCAAGAACAATTCGAGCACCGCAGCGGCAGCTACGGGCAAGAAGCTGCCATTCATTGGCAAAATGCCCGTGCTGAAGAAGCAGCCGGTTATTACGACACCTGCTACTAGTTACAACGATCCCAGCACCTATACCAATGGCAACATGGATAATATACCAGTGGGGCCACCTCCCCCGCCGCCTCCGACCTCGATAAGCATGACGAACGCAGCGCGTCAGAATGCGCCGACAGCTGCACAGATTCAGATGGCAATGATGGAGGATGTCTATGGTAATGCTCCACCTTTTCATCCCGATGCCGGCATGATGATGGACTATGATGAGCTTATGCCGGATCCAGTGCAGTTTGCCAATTTAATGACCCATTGCCCGCCACCCCCGCCGCCTGGGGACAATACCACGGCGGTTGGTGCCGAGACACTGGATACAGATCAGCTGGCCAACGAGGAGAACGGTGAGGAAGATGTGCTCCCACCGGGTATTGATGAGGCTGAAACCGATCTGGTGCCGCAGCCGCTGGTTGGGACGAAGCAAACGAGCGACGGCGAGCTACCCAAGGATTTCGCCGAAGCGCTCGACATTATATTCCCCGCGGATAGATCAGCTGACGATGAATCCAATCAGAACAACAAAATGCCAGTAGTACCGCAGACCATAACCACCATCGTGGAAGATGAGCCTGTGCTAGATGAGCACAATCTGCAAGACTTGGCCAAGCAGGGCATCCATCTGATCTCCATCGAAGAGACCACATCCAGCTCGATGCCAGGCTCAACAGTTGACGATGCACTCCAGTCTAATGACTCCATGCAAATCAGCGCTGATGATTCCTCACAGGGTGTCTATCAACAAGCAAACGGCAATGCGGAGAGCACAATTAGTCGCAAACAGATGACGACGCAAGATATACCCATGCCTGGCACACCGCCAGCTGAACCCGTACTCGAGGCCAAGACCAAGGCCGAGGAACTGTTCAATGTGGGCGACATACCCCAACCGCCCGACTCGCCGACAGACAGTGAGAAAATGCGGCGCCAGTCGGAGCTGGACGAATTGGCAATGCTGGGCATCGACAGCAGTGACATGGCAGCTCAATGTATGTAGACTGCACCTACACACAACAACAATCACCCATTCACATGCACACACGCAAACTTGCACTTTTGCCCACTCATCTACTCACACACACACATACGCTCATGCATTCACTTCATCAATTGCCATGGCTTGGCTTTTAATCTGCATTTGTGTATTTCTCTAGATGCATTGTAAGCTCTGGCCAATAAACTGGCTTTGACTGCAGTTGACGCCATCAGCAGCAGTTCCATATCTGACTTAATCGCATGCAATGGGCCAATAATGGAGGCGCCCAGATTTTATTCATTTTATAGGTTTACTTTATTCCTATGTATGCTTGTGTTTATCTGACGAAGTGTTCTCAATAAATGCACATATATGTATGTAATATATGTATGATTAAACTAGAACTAGAGTCTTTTTATGTAGCTAAGTGAATGCGGAAATTGTTTATAAAGGGCGTATATGGGTACGAATCTGCGGAATGTCTACTAAAGAGATACAGGAATGTAGGTAATGGAGTATTTATGTATGATTTTAATCTTTTATATATTTACTAAATATTGGCCGTCTTTTTGTCAACTTCTACTCTTCCCAACTACATTTAATCAACAATAAAAAACTCATGCTTAATTATTGTGCAAATAAATATTTACATATACAAAATTCAAATATCTGTGAAAACAATTGAATCCCGGGTCCAGGCATTTTCTTAGGGTAATTAAATAAAACATGAATTTGTTTATGTATCAAATGGCACCTAAATCTGTTTAATGTAAGTTATTAAAAAATAGTGATTAATACTACAACACTGCACAACAATATCGATGAACGTTCGTATAAAGTGTTTGTATTCCTTAACAAAACAGTTACAATTGTCTCTAAATAGAATTTTTGATTTTTGTTCGCTTGTTATAATAGGTATATGTGTGAATATATATAATAATATATATGTATAGGTACACGATTTTCGATATTAGTTACATAGTTAATGGATGTAGGTGTGTGTAGCTACTTTGATTTAGTAACAATTTTTAAGTTTTGTGCGGCCCGAATTGTTGGATTGTTGGGTATACATATATCGAGGATTTGGCCTTTAATATGATCATTTGGCTTATATAAATAGGTGTATGTTTGTGTGTATTAAACATGTTCTCCACTTTTTTGTTGATTTATGCATAGGTTAGTGAGTTATAAATAATTTTGAATCGAAATGTGTGCAGTCGCCGCTCTTGTGTCCGAGGCTTTGGTGCCTGCTATAAGTGGGTGACACGCAAACCAGTCGGTGACATCTGTTGCTTGGTGCCGGGCGTGCTTGGATCGCCGCACCCGGTTAGCTAGAACTATAAGTCCGTAATGGGTCCGCCGGCGAGGCTGAGTCTGTTGGCTGCGGCGGCCACGTTGGCGGCATTGGCATTGGGCGCTGTCACATTTGGATTCCAATTTTGTTGGCTCGCCACCTGGGCGCTTAGGTCTTTAACCAATTTTTCGAGTCTAAAGACAGTCGATCGAAACAACATAATTGTTTTGGATTTGCAGTTGTAGTTGTAGAAAGAAAAGAGCAGAAATGCAAAAAAAAAATACTGTGAGTGATTTTGGCAGTGTTTAGTGACCGAATACGCATTAAACATGATACGGAATGGGTTACTGAGTGCGGCAATTAGAGATATGCATGCATGCGAAATGAAAGGCGAAATGGTGCAATGGAAAGATCAAGTTGTTGCAGTTACTGTTTAGAGACATGTAAATCAGAAAAGTGAACCATATAGAGCATAGACTACACCCACGCTATGATACGCTGATTGGCCTCCTTACGTGCGCTGGTCGCTTCACTGAGCTCGCGCTTCAGCTGCGCATGCTCCTTTTTGCGGGGCAGCAGTGGCGGTGGCGTTGACGCCGCCTGCTCCCCCAACAATGCGAACTTGGGTGGACTTTGCAAAGGTTGCGTTTGCGGCTGCGACTGTTTGATGGGCGTGACCAAGCCGTTGCTGCGAGATTCATTGCTGGAACTGGACAGACGCTTGCTGCTCGCCAGCTCCTCATTATCTTCATTGTCCTGCAGTTGCTCCTCTTCGTCATCCTCGTCCAGTAGCTGGGTGGTCGGCGCCGGCGCCTGATGCACGGTCCCATAGTGCAGATTCAACGACTGTGCACGTCGTGCGCCGCCATTGGGAAAGCCAAAAGACGTTTTAACGCGCGCACCTCGAGCGCGTTCGTTCTCATAGATAATATCATGATATGCCTGGCGCTGATTGAATAGGCTGGCCAAGGCCTGGCGCAGATATTTGTTCTCCGCCTCGAGATGTGACACACGTTTGTTCGTCTCCTTGCGCTCCACGCGCAGCTGCATCACCTGGGCCTGCAAATGCATAACATTAATTAATCACTATCGTTTGACTAGGCCAAGTCTTACCTTGAGCTCATCTATATCACGTAGTATGCGCACATTGCCCTCGCTCATGGACCATTGACGCTCCTCCACCAAGGACTTGACACTGTGGATTATAATGAAATTAATAAAGATTGGTAAGGATTGAGAGAAGTGAAAACATACCGATTGAGTAGCGCATCCTCACGCACACGTGCCGCCTCCTTGACCTCGCGCACCACATCCGTCATCATGCCGGGCGTGTAGGCGCCTGAAAGATAGTCAAGCATATGGATTAGTTGCGAGCAGGCAGAGCAGGTTCCAGATTGTCTGTATGAGTGTATGCATATATATACCTGAATGAAAAGTGGGCGCTGGACTGTGCGTGCCACCGAATCCGCCGCCAAATACCAATGGTTGACTTTGTGTGCTTAATCCGCTCAAGCTATCTCTACGGTGCCGCATGCCCCCGCCACCAGCCCACGGCTGGCCATTGGGAGCGTGCTTCAAAGCTTCGATATCAACTATGTATGTGTGTGTGTGTGTGTGTATACATATTTACGTAGTGTGCAGTGTGTGTGTGTGTGTGTGTGTGTGTGGGAAAGATAGTAGGCGAAACAAGGTAAAAGAAAATACGCAACAAATACGCACAAAGTAAACGCATACAAAATACATAATACATAATCGAGAGCAGCGTGTAAATACAGAAAGTTATCCAAAAACTTGTAACATTTACAATATCAACAACAAGAGCAATAGAGCAAAACAGAGCCAAAGGAGTTTACATATATAGAGGATAGAGAATATATAGAAATCGAGTATAGTACTTTACGAATTTACAGACTGTCTTGCTATATAAATATGTACAATAAAAGGATAGACAAATGTGTTTGATAGTCGAGCGTGCACGACTTGCATATACCCCGTACTCTGTAGCAAAAACTAATATATGCTTAATCTTTATCTACCTAGATCTGACATGCAGCAAATAGGTATTGGTTCGATTTCACATATTTTTAGAGATATCAAAAATGAAGAGTAATCTAAGCTTTACTTGCGGACTTTTATATTGAGATTAGAATTCAAGCAGACCAAACAGACATAACTAGATCAATAAAATTATATCTAATATATATATATACAGTGTATATATAGCCTTTTTCTACACAACTACTTTGGATGCTCTTTGAAGTATATCTAATTTCTGCTTAGGTATAGGGTATATCAAATAATTTCCTCTGCGCACCTTTCGTTTCGTGCAAATTGCGACAAATTTTCGAATTCGTTTCGTGCAATATGTTAATCTGTTCCATGAGCGCGGCAAAGAATTTATTCTGCTGATCGACGTCGCTGCCATTGCCATTGGTCGAGACTGGGGCGCCGTTGCCATTGCCATTGCCAATGCGACAGTCCGGCGTATTCTGGCCACTTAGCTTGGAGTCATTGTCCGACGGGTTCAGCAGGCAGGGATCGCTAAAGCGAAAGCTACAAATAAGAGTGTACATTTTATTATTGTCGCTCACAAATTGCATTTGTTTAATTGTTTTACCCGCGACTTATGTTCGGATTGCTTCCGCTGCCATCTATAACGTCCGTGGAGTTCTGGTCATGCTCGGGACTGGCGCCAAAGCCGCCAAGCATATTGACCAGCGGCGGCAGACTGGCAAAGTCCTGGGTCCCTTCGCCGGCCAGTGGCATGCCAAAGTTCATCCCGTAGCCGTTGGGCTGGGGCGGAAAGAGCATGGGATAGCGATAGCTCAACGATTGCGGGTGCTGCAAGCAATATGAGAGATTATTTACTATTTTGGGTCAACAATTGTCGCACTCCTTAATGGCCAACACTCACGCGCTGTATGCCCATGCTAAAAGGAGTGGCACTGCCCATGCCAAACGGCTGCGAATGCGAACGCATAAAGAATTGTTGCTGTTGCTGCTGTTGTTGTTGCTGTTGTTGCTGCTGCTGTTGTTGTTGCTGCTGTTGTTGCTGTTGTTGTTGCTGTTGTGCTGCTGCTGCTGTTGCTGTTAGCGTCTTTTTTGTTGCTGTTGTTGGATTAAAGTCTAGAAATTCCGATGATGATGACAATTGCGCATTTGACGCATCCCGCAAACAGTTTTCCAGCCACGCATCTAAATGATCCTTGGCATATTGCTCGCGTGCGCTGCCATTGCTGCTGCTGCTTTTATTCTTGCTGTTCGTTGTTGTTGTTGTCGTCGTCGCCGTTGTTGTGCCCGTTGCAGCCGCAGCTGCTGCTGCTGCAGCAGTTGATGTTGTTGTTGCTGTTGCGCTGCGTGATTTCAGTTTCTTGCGTTTGGTCGCATCGACAGCTAAAAAACGAAAAATTCAGTGAATCGATTAGATGCGCCATATTGATTGGATAACTTAATTAAACTAGGTCAATCCCTACGCTCGTCGGTTAATCCAAACGCTTTCTTCCAACTTTGCTTTTAATTACGAGCCAACAATTATCAATCACGGCCTGCATTCGCGCATTGCGAATACACGAATGACTCAGACGCTGTTGCCCCATTGGCAGCTAGCCAGACTTAAAAGCTCTCTGAATACTGAATACTGTTTCGGCTCATTTCAGCCCACAAAAATGTCGTTTTGTGCATTCTCAAAACAAGTTTCTCTCGCATTGATATTTGATTTTTGGTCTTCATATACCCTGTACTTGCTGGAAATTGTCAAGTGTGGGTATATTGAAGTTTAAGTCTTTTTTTTTATTATAATTATTATTGAGTGTGCGTATATATAAGTATATAAAATGATTGAGTGCGGGTATATTGCGGTTCAGTCTTTGACATTTTATTATAATTATATATATATGACCTTAACTGTTCTTTAAGTTTGTCAACTCATATCTGAAACAATATACAGATCCGTAATAAATAAAATTACATTTAAATCTTCTATAAAAGTTAGCAAATTAAATGATATTTCATTAAATTAATTTGATAATAAGCTGAATGACTCGTACATCTATCTGCTAATATATGAACGCGTTGATCTCAGAGCATAAAAAACCAAGAGGCTTGAAGCATAGCTTAGCTTAGCATAGCTGCAAACAAAGCGTACATGATATCTATGCAGTCGAGCACACCCTAACTAAAGTTTATCTTACTTCAGTTAGCTAAAAACATATTGAAATTCGTCTAAGTTTGTCAACGTTACAGTTTCACTGGCAAACCGGTAATTGAGCATGCCGAGCGATGTGGGCGTAACGAGGAGCGCAGAGACCAGAGATTGCAGATCGGTGATCTGAGATCGCAGATCGGAGAGCAGCTGCCTTCAATTGCAATCGAATGCATAATTGAATAGCCAAGCGTCGCGTTCGTTATGGCAGTCATATGCTGCGCATTCCAGCGATTGCAATGTATTCCCCCTAGGGATTCGTATAGCCCGTTTAAATTTAGCAAAAGACTCGCTTTTGTTGCGGTTGCCCTGCCTGCTGTTGTTGTTGTTGGGATCATGATGAGGGGCGTGCTCGCTTTTGGCGCAGGGTGGCCATGAGGGTGCTATAAATAGCATGCGAGCGAGTTATATAAAAGCGGATGTGACTAAAAACAAGGAGCAGCCAGGAATTAAGACGCACACATGTCCCAAACGACACACATGCATACAGGCATTGCCACATAAATGGTGGTTGCTGACTAGTCCGCTGAGCTAATGATATATACTTTGCAAGCGATACGAAGAGAACAGACGACTTATGTATATAGCTACATGTATGTATGTATGTAGGTCTCCATTGCAAGCGAACCCCTAAGAGTCAATGGAAATTCTTTTAAATGCAGAGCTAAAGCTATAAATGATTAGAGCAAGAATTCTCGTTGATTATTAATTATATTATATTCTTACTTAACTTCAGTTTACTGACAAATAATTAGCATATATCATATTTATATATAATGTAAAGATGAACGACTGCTAAGACTTCTCTCAATATCCTCAGAATCCTCATTGCAATATATTTATTATTATCCAAAATCAGTGTCACTTGCTGATGAGAGTATTAACTGGGCTACTATTGTGTCTATCCAGATAAACTGTATCCCCTCTCTGGACTACATGTAATCTAGCCGTATAACCTTTGGAGAATGCTTAGCAACGACAGAGTCTAACTGTATTAAAGTCTAACTAACAGCTATAGCTACTAATGATACCTAAATCTTAAAATCTTGCTAGGGTTGCTATTCAATTATCACTTCAAATCGACTCTCAGCACAAATTTTCCACATCAATTCAATGCAAAGAGCATTTGACATCAAATTTCTGTCAATTGCATCATACTAAACTACAGTTAGCTTGGCTATTCTATGCAATCTCTACACAATCACCGTTATTTTACCCAACCAACGCTATTTACTATATAACTTGTTCCCATTCAAAGCTTCCGCCAGTGAATATCGTCATTAGCTATTGCCAGTGGTTACAGTAAAGCTCACTCTATACTCTCTATGCACCCACCCATCAAACCACGCCCACCTCCTCTCCAGCACAAAGTCTTAATTAGTAAACATTTAGTACATTGTTCCAAATCTGAATCGCATTCGCATCGCTTACCCAATTTCAATGTCAGATCGCGTGTATAGATTTCATAATAGGCCCATCGAAATTAAATCAATCACTGACCGTGAACTCAGCCATAAACATATGGACATATATATATGTATATACATTATATAGGTATATATACGTGGACATACGCACACACAGCACCTGGTACGTTATGGAACGAATATGATGCATGCCTTTCTAATTGCAGCGGCAAGCAGATGCCTCGGGGTCTGTCTCCGTTAATCACACAATGGCTTGAATGGGAACTTTCGAATGATTTAACTTTGGGAGTTACAAAAACCAAACGAAATGTTAAATGTTGCACAACAGATTTGCAGCCATTAAACAAATGCCTTGAGATAATTGCAATGCGTTGCGCAAAAGGGGCAGATGCGCAGCACAGCTGCTTGAGCAAATTGAAAAGGAAATAACAATAAAAGCAGCAACAACAACAAAAAACTATAGAGAAAGAGTGAATGAAAATCAAGAAATATATTATGCATATATGCAAATCGCGCTGATGCCATAGATGGCTGCAGAAGCCAGCCAGACGCGGCATGGGAAAACTTTCTTAAGTCAACTCCAGCTGAGCTATGTGTGAGGAAAAGTTAAGGTCTGCAGCAAATTAGTTAAACAATAAATAAAGAAGAGCAATAAACAAAGACTACTATATAAAGAAAGAAACCAAAAACATGGGTGAATAGCAAGAGTCTTGCAGATGCAGAGATAACAAACTTTAGAGCAATTGTTTGACTGAAAGATTTAAATGAAACTGATTTTAAAAAAAAATTTTTTTTAAATATTTGGAATTAGAATAAAGTGCAACAAAGCATTTAAAGCATCGAGCAACAAAAATTTAAAATTAGTATTTAATAAATTTAAAACAAACAAAAATGAAACATTTATGATCAAGTATTTCAGTTCTCTTTCCTATTAATGTTCATATTTAGATAACATTATGTAAATGGAGTCTTTTGCAGCCTGATAAATCACATTTCTGTTTATCTCAAGAAAACTATAAAAAAAATGTCTATATAAGTATGTGCATATCTCAAGTAGGCAATTGAGCACATATGGAATGTATAGCTTCTAGTGTGGATTGAGCGACTAGAAGATACCGTAAACTTTTTTTTATATATGAAAGAAATGCTAGGAGATATGTTGAAATCAATATTTTTCATATTTAACAGAACAAGATTTTAATTTTAAAGAAATTTTTTGAATATTTTAGTTAAATTACTGCAATGCTCACATGAGCTCTACAGGCTATATAGTTTCCTTGAAGCTGTGTTTAATTTGATGGATAAGAAATGTTTAATTTTTTAAATTAATAAAGGATTTATTTTAAATTGCTGTATTTTTTTTTTTTTTTTTTTTTTTGAAAAGAAAATTTTAATTTTTTAAATTTTTTATCCGCTTTTTATCCGCTTTTTCTTATAAAAAAAAAAAAAAAAAAAAAATACAGCAATTTAAAATAAATCCTTTATTAATTTAAAAAATTAAAAGTTTGAAAAATATATTTAAAAAAATACAGCAATTTAAAATAAATCCTTTATTAATATCAAATTCCTTTATTAATGTAAATTCAGATCAACATTTAATACTTATCTCAAAGTTATCTAGATTGTCAGGCCTATTTCGTTTCCCTTTGCCTAATACATACAGTAGTAGAAGAGCCTAAATGCCCATTAAAGATGAGTATAAAAATAATCAACTCAAATATCCGGCAACGGCTTGAACAAATATTAAAGAGTATAAAATTTCATTTGACGAGCTCTCGACAAGATTCTAAGGACTTCTAATTTAAGAACTTATTAATGAGCTATTGCCCGGGAAAGTAATAAAGAACACGCGCTATTTATATAGAGAGCTCCACTTACAGACAGTCAGGCAGGCAGGCTGGCCGTCAGTCAACTTGAATTACTATACACATTCTATATAGAGACGTATTCATATGTATATGTATAGCTCTCAGCTATATCCATTGACAAATTAGCTTCACGGCTGCCTCACACATGTTTGTTAATATAAATTGCTCTTTGTTTTTTGTTTTTTTTTTTTTTTTTTTTTTTTGTGACTCAATCAGAGATGGGTCTGTGGCGTTACATTCATCTAGTTTTCCTTCTTTTTTTTTGGCTAACATCGCGTGTCTGCTTGCAACAAAAGTGTGGCAGAAAATTAACAGCATTTAGCTGCAGACTATTGTCTTAGCTTGTTTTTGCTTCTGTCGCTTCTTAGTTGGGCGCTCAAGCGCAGCCAAATGCTCACCTCTTTGTGTGCTGGCCACGCCCATGCCCGCGCCGCCCGAGCTCTTGGACACGGGCTGGGCTTTGGCCAGAGCTGGACCCGAGTTGGAGTTGGCTGCAGTTGGCATTGTTGTCACGGCGCTGCCTTCTAAGCTCCCGCTCCCATTGCCATTCGTGTTGAGCTCCTCCACCTGCGTTGTGGTTGTCATTTCAATGCAGTGTATGCAAAGCGAATCACTCGCCTGCTAAAAAGAAACGTAGAAGATAAGAAGAGAATAGTTAGAGAACTCGAGAACTGAGAAATTCTTTTTTATTGTTATTTAACAACAAAAGTTCCACACTCTCTGTCTGCGTTTGGTTTCGTCTTTATAACAAGGCAGGGCAGAACCGCGTCGCGTCGCTTCGCAACATGTTGGCATTCGACCATGAAAAGCTTGCCAAATAGAAGGGGAGCTAGTAGGAGTTGATGTGCAGCTGATGGACCAGATAATACCCTAACTTAACTTGATAAATATTCTCTTAAAATTGTTTTATTTTTATTTATTTATTATTATTTAATTATTTTTAAATTTCAAGAAATGATAAACTATCTATGCACTCTCCCTCTCCCTCTCTCTCAATCTATACTTACATACATATACGAACCTTCTAGGTTCATCTTTAGCTATCAACTTAAATCGCCTTGCTAACTCTCTACAGGGTATACTAGTGTCTGACAAACTAAGTAAACACATACACTTAGCTAAACTGAAGGGTAAGGAATGAACATAAAGACTTAGATCAAATAGCGCAACTGACAGAAAGAAAATGTCAGTTACCCGACGTATGCCAATGCCGGAAAACACCTGTCTATTCTCAATTTTCTATTATTCTTTGGCTTGAAACGTGGCTGCTTTTTGCTGTTGTTGTCGTGTTGCTGGCCAAACATTTTATTGATGAAAAGTAAACAAGCTAGGCATTTTATCGAAATGCAAACCGTGAAGAGCACGAGTGTAAACATATAAAAGCATGCATACATACATCGAGTCAAGTTGCCAGGAGACAGACAGATAGCCAGCCGACAAATAGATATATGTTGGCTGACTCTGAGCGCCAAGTGGGCGGGGCTAAGGGCAACAACACTTCACACACGCAAACACACAGCACTCGAGTTTTTGTGATCTTAAGATAATGAAGTACTTGAATGCAATTTGCATTTAGCATTTTGTGGGTTTCTCTGCAGCTGCAAAAAACGTTTTTTTTTTTAGTGGTTTTCAGCTGGCAAATTTGTTGGAAACGATATCAAGATAATATAATATCTAGATCATGTGGAGACTTGCACAACTTCTAATCAACTTGGTTGTTTGACTTGCAAATAAAAGAAGTTTGTTTTTCAGCATTTAGTAAAAGTTTCCGTAATTTAACTCACTTAAAACTTATTTTTTATCAACATTTAGGTTATTAGCAGAAATGCAAAAAACCTTCAAGTTGTTTATATGCTATTACTAGGAAGTCTTGGGCTATATGATATTATAACTGTGGAAATGCGGTTTGTTTTGTTTGTATTTTTGGAAAGTTTTTAAGACCTAATTAAATTAAGTATTAGATTTTCAAAAAATTATACATTTTAGTTATCATTATTTATATGGCATAAAATTAAAGTAAATTTATTAAACTGAACTCAAGCTGATTTTTAGATTTAATAAATGAAATGTAATAAATAAAATTTAATAAATTAATTTAAACAATTTTCTTACATTTCATTAAGTATATTTGATTTGATTTTAATCCTAATTTTTAAACATAAAAAAATAAAAAAATATATAGATATCTATTAAAAACATATAAAAAGTCAGCTCTGTTTAACATTATAATTATCTAACTAGATAATTAAGATCAGATGATAATTGTATATTCGCATACAGCATGTTATTTAATTTAAATAGCTTAAAAGTTTCGCAGCTTCTGCAGCACCTTTGCGAACGATCTTGATGGCATTTGGTTAGTTGTTAACTGATGTTAAACTGATGTAGATGGGTTTTCTTTTACACACATACACATGTATGTAAATGTGACTGCATCATTAGTCTAATGGGTTTAAGTGCATAATTTTTTGTTTCTTTTTACTGTGTGTCTTAATGTCTGAGAAAGTTGTTGGCCAGAAACATTTGCATGCCATTAACAAACTTGAATGCTTGGCTTGTTTTAATGTAGTAGCTACTGCTGCTTCTGCTTCATCTTCTTCTGCTTCACTCATTTATGACAGCATAATTGCCAGGCCGTTAGGCCGTAAGGAAATTTACATGTGCATTGCCAGCTGAGTTCGGTTTGGTTCTGTAACAGAATTAACAGAGCGCCGCTATGCTTTACCGCTTCGCTAGCTGCAATTATGCGGCCGCAGAGTGTAAGATACAAATGTATCTGATGGATACAATTCTCTATCTTTAAAGTGCCAAAAAAAAAACCGAGACTGTCCGCAATTTGATCACAGCGCCAAAGCAGGCGCAACGAATGCCGAGCGACGCTTTGCATTTGCCACGCTCGTTACACAGATAAAGATACGCAGATACAAAGATGTTCAGAGACTCAGATACAAAGCCGCCTTTTGTGGCTGGCTGTGTGTGGGTATGCCAATGCCAAAATCTATGCAAGGCGAAAACAAATTAAAAACTAGCAAGAAAGCGAAGAGACAGTGGGAGAGGGAGAGAGAGAAAGAGAGAGTAAAGTAGTGAGGGGGAGCGAATCGTGAGACGACGCGTTTGCCCGTTAAGTACAAGTATCTATAAGATACATACACTTATATTGTATCTGTATCTGTATCTGTACAAGCGCTAACGAGCGAAAAAGTTGACTTTGCCGCGAATGGGCTTGTTATTGTTGCCATTTTTTATTAACGTGCCGGCAAAAGGCCTTGCCACTTCACTAGTCAACTTCAAGTTGAAAGTGAATTAAGTTTTTGCTTTTCTTTGCCGCTGAGCTCAGCGAAAGGCGCAACAACAACAGCAACAATAACGGCAACAACAACATCATTAACAACAACAACTTTGGCAACGGATGATTAATTAAATTAGCGATAACGAAAAAATGTTAAATACATTTTGATGATAAGTGGGTGGCACTAAATAACAAGTAGATCTAAAAGTAATTTATTGCACTCGACTTAATATATTGCATGCACGATATATTTATATATTGACAATTGCAGTCTTTCAATTAAGTCTGAAGTATGTACTTTCAATAACAGTAACGTATATCTAGTCGAAATTAACGCAAGTTCCATTAGCTAACATATTTCTGTTATAGTACAGTAGCTAGTATTCCCTGTAATGTTATTAACATTTGCTGCTCGATTTCAGCTGAACATTAAATAAATAATGAACAACTTTAACTTTATTCTGTTAAATTTAAAGTATCATAATGTTATTTAACATGATTGATATTTAATTTCAGCTGCTGTTAGCTTCATAATTGTTAATTAACATTTAAAATATATTATGTTGTTTAATTATTATAATAACTAGTTCATGGGTATATCAAAGTCGACTTCTTGCCTTTCTTCCAATTTAATCTAATCTCGCCTGCGCACCAAACAGGCTAATAAATTAAGGCAGCAGAAGACGGACAGCGGCAGACAGACAGAGTTGAGGTGTTATGACTCCTCTAACCAAATTAACACCAATGACAACAAAAAGCGCCTTCAAGCTTGACGTTTGTTAGTTTTGGTTTGTTTTTGTTTGGCTTTTGAGTTGGCCCTGATTAGTTGGCCGCAAGGTGAGAGCCGAGCCAAAGCAGCAACAACAAAAACCCGAAAGCACATTCATTACTGGCAAATATCTATTTTGGCGTTTCTTTCTATTTTCGCTCCAAGTTCTAGGCTATTGACACTTAGCCAAGAGAAAAGCGCATGTCGCCAAAGAAAAACAGATGAAGATGAATGTCATGAGAGAAAAAAAAACGAAATGCCAAAATGAATGATAATGAAGTTTGGTTTGAATGGGCTCAGCTATTGGAATCTCCCAACTGCGCAATACTCTGCTAGAAAGTATTCAATAAGTGTAAAACTGTGGTGAACTCTTAATGATCAGCAACTATTAGAAATATACGCATATAGTACATTTTTTCAATATTTATTGGAATATTTACAAGCATTACATTAAAATAATACACATGAACTTAGTCTACTCTCGATCACATTGTCAACAGTGCATACAAATATAACCAGTTATATTTTCTAATGGTTCAGGGACACAGCGCATTTGTGTATTTGTGTGATTGACCTTTCCCATACAACCATTTTAATGACACCAATAAAAGCCAAGCAACGCAAAGTGAAAAAGGCGACTGCGACGTTGATCAAATCACCGGACGCGATCAATGGCTAAATGGAAGTGAAGAGAAGAGAGAGAGAAAGAAGAGACAAACGCCAGCACAAACACAAATAAAGACAGAGTTGGAGTCATTTGGTTTGTTGACCCAAGCGTAGAGCATTCAATAAATTGAAGAAAATGAATGAAAGGAGAAACAGAGACAGACGCTAACGGAGACGGAACACGTAAGAGCAGCGATGACCAAGCAAAAGCGCCCAAGGAGTGTTACACACAAACACACAGGCAAACACTCACACACGCAACGGGCACATGAGACACTCTTTGCTCTGGGAGAGACAACTATCGAGTTGCTTGCACGAAAGTGCCCCCTCTTTCCCTCTCTATACTCAACAACGGCAGACGACAAACACAAAATGAAAAGCGAAATGCGTTCGAGTGACGTCGTCGCTAGCGTAGGCGTAGCGATTCTGCCGCATCGTTGCCACTGCTGCTGCCGCTGCTACTGTCAGCTGAGGCAGCTGCTGGCGTCGCTGCTGCTGCTGCTGTTGCGCCTGCATGAGTTTGAATTGGAAATGCTTTTGTTTTTATGCTGGCACTTGGCTCACATACCAAACAAATTTCTCAAGGTTTCGACACACACACATACAAACACACAGCTACAAATATTACTAATTATTAAAGTTACCTACGCGTTGCAATTGCCGCTGAATTGAAATGCAGTTGTACCTTTGCTTGTGCCGCTTCAAATATTTTATAGGCACTGCTTAATGATTTAATGCTAATTCGCCAGCGTTAATAGCAATTTAAAAAAACACACACACGCGCGCACACATCTGCTAGCTGCTTTTGCTTTTTGCCATTTTTATTTCGCACACGCACAAACACACAGGCACAGCGTCAACTTAAAATTCTACACGATATTTATTATTGAATCTATTGAATGGCTTTTGTTGTTGTAGCCACGACCGATTTTCAGTAGCTTTATTCGCAATTAGTTAGCACAAACACCCGCAATGCGTACCCAATAGCTCCGCGCAGCGACACAGATACAACACGTCCACTCTCGACAAGTGTTGTACGACAACAAACGCGAGACGCCAAAATGAAACTGAAACAGAAACTGAACGACACAATGAAAAGGCTGCAAAAACTGAACGAAACTTAACGAACAGTAGCCAGTGCTGTACAAAGCGCAATTCAGCTACGCGGTTTCGTTCAAATTTTAAATTTGAATCTTAGCAGTTGATTTAACGAAATAAAATACTTAGTTTGTATATAATTTAAGAATCATCAAATAATATATTTAAGCTATATTTTTCTGAATATATTTGCAGTATATTTGAAATGAAACAAGTGTGTTTAAATTTTGTCATCAAATACGTTTATATTATATGTATATTTATCAATTTACAATTGCACGTGTAATTGTGTGCTTAAAATAAATAAACACATTTATAAACATATACATATATTTATATAAAAAAACATTTACAGCTAATTATTACGAATACCTTTTGGAGTTCAACATTAAAATACATTCATTCATACATTTAGCAACATTTAGCGATCAACAAATTAACTATTATTGTATATGTATAGGAAGACGCCGGCGCACGTGCAAATGCACGCACGAAGGGTTTTTTCTTTTCTTTCTTTAACAAACATTGCACATACACATATACATATGCATATATATATCTATACACATATACATATACACAAAAGCGTGCTTGACCTTAAGCAATATCTTTCAATACTAAACACTAGACTTAAATACAAACAGCATTCATGAACTAGACTACTCCGCAAACGACCCCCCAATCTTCTCCTGCTCCCGATGCTCCCGCTTGAAGCTCCACTCAACAATAACAAATGAGACCGTGCCAATGGTGCCGGTGACGACCAGAATGGCCAGCTGGACGTAGAGGCCGAAATGCGAGGAATAAAAGAAGCTGATGGCCGCCGCCACGGACTGTGTAAACTTGAAGAGGGCGAATGCGCCAACCGGATTGTTAACGAACTCGCCGCCCAGCATGGAATAGACCTGAGTATTAAAGCAGGCATCTCCCAGACCCAGCAGAAAGGCGCACACCAATGCCATCGTAGCACTAGGTGGGTCCAAATACGATATATCGGTGGTATCCGTAAACGGTGCGCTATTCGGCAAATTGAGGAATGTCATCAAATAGGCAGCCATGTGCATCACATAGCCGGCAATCACAATGGGATCCCGTCCAAAGCGAGTCGTCTTCGACGCCAGAATGCCAAAAAAACCGCCGCCAAAGACTTCACCGACGCCAATGCAAATGCCGACCAGGCCAACAATTTCCTTGGGCGTCGAAGCTATTTTCGAGGTGAAACCAATGGACGAGCCAAACACGCCGCTGAAAAACGAAAGCTCCAGTCCTAAAATGAAATACAAATATAAATCAATTTCGAATGGAACTCTATGATCAATCATCCTCCTCAGTCTTACCCGTGTAGAAGAAAGCCAAGCTGAGCAGCAGCATTTTCTTGGTGCAGAACAATTTGCCGGCCAGCTTCAAAGCATAGAGCGCCTGACCGCAGCCCGTGTGCTGCTCCTCCAGCTCATTGTCCTGCTCCGCATTGCTTTCCATGAAGCGCAACGCGGCCAAAAACACAATGCCCAGTACAGCCACAACGGTTAGCACCCCAATCACCAGATTACGCGTCTCCTTGTCAATGTGCGTCTTGTCCTGGAACTGGTAGTAGACGAACAAATTGCCAAAGAACATGCTGCACTGCAGCAGCGCCCAGAAGATGCCTGAATTGCGTGAAATGGTCTCCGAGCTACTGCAGCGCGCCAAATAGGTGCCCTGACCCGTCCAGGTGATCGAGGCGCCCAATCCCAGCACAGCGCTCGCCACATACAGCAGCGCAGTCGACGGGAACAGAAAGGATATCATGAAGAGCCTGCAGCATTAGAATATATATCAGTATAATAAACGTCCGCTGAATAGATTCATCAACAACTTACGTATAGGTGGATGCGCCCACGACCATTGCCACGCGCGGCCCAGTGAACGAGATAAAGGACGGCGCCAGCCAATTGGACAGCGAGAAGAATAGATAGAGTATGGCCAGGCTGGTGTAGCCATCGCCCTTGAAGCTGTCATCCTCCTGCGCTATGCTGTCCAATATCGTTTTCTATGGAGTAAATAAATTTTGAGAACGTGTGAAATGGTTAAGGTTAAACTTAACTTGGCTAATTCAAATGGACTTTTCAAGATTTATTTATATCTGTTAATGCTTTACAAAGATTTTCTTTCATATTATTTATTCATATAAATAAAAACCAATCTACCCCATTTAGATTACACTATTACAGGGTATTGGGTACACAATATAAACTGCTTAAATGTGAAGCACGTGTCGTCAATTCAAGGTTAAACTAGGTCGAATCATTTCCTATGCGGATGCGGTAGTGGGCGTTGCTTCCAGTTTTAGCCGTAAATTTCGTCTACAGTCCGTCAATACTAAATATAGGCTTGCATATATACACCTAGGTATATATATATATAATTATACATGTATATAAATAACATTTGAAGTAAATGCTACTGCAAGTGCAAGTCAAACTCAAACTCGTTTGTCGCTACCAAATTCAAGTGCAATGACGGCTGCAACAGAAAAATTCTTACATGGCTAACTAAATGGCTTTTTGGTCGGCTTACTGCCAGATTTTGCATTAATTAATTTTCAATTATGGAAAATTTCATGTGCCACAGACGCCAACGCAGAGGCAAACATATTTGCTTTATACAAAATTTTCCACGCTTAAACCGAAGGATTTTTTCTTTGTGGAAAATTTGCTGAAAATTAAAAATGTAAACTAATTGATATCGCCTATCGTCTACTTGACTCTGACACCAATTCAAATTGAATAAATTTATTTCTGTATATATGTATGTATCTACATATGTTTGTGCGTACATTAAGAACTAATATTGAAATATATCTAATTAGAAGTCCGGCTCACGCAATTTACGCAAATGAACAAAAAGTCAATGCCAGTGAAAGTAAAATAATTATATTTCTATATATATAAATAATATATATGAGATATATATGCATAAATATTATTTTTTTTTTTATTATATGCAGGAATTTTTAAATATTTGTTGGAGCATTTTAAATAACAGTTTATTCAAAATAAATAGTATTAGTCAATATAATTAAATTATTTTTATACTCAAACTAGTGCAAAAACCAACATTTTGTAAAATCTATAATCTTTTTTACTCTCATATATATTTAAAGGGTATTTAATTATTTTTTTGCAACCTGCCTCATTGTAAATCACTGTTAACAGAGCAACAATAAACCAGGGCTGCAAGCTAACATATGTATGTTAATTGTTCAGTTCATAGTTCTGCAATTCAGTTCACTTGAAGATTAAATTTATTCAACAAATGCGTGACTGAATCTTGGTTTAAAGTTCAATTCAGAACCAGTTCAACTCTGCAGCCTTGCCATAAACTTTAATCACAAATTCCTTAGGCCAAATCTTCAATGAGCACAATAACAATAATCTGGCTGATAACGGAGCTCTCTATACTCTGCTATAATCAGTTCAATAACGTCTATGGCACACATGATCAACGAAACAATGCACAAAAATAAAAGAGTTGCACTTGCAAATCTGGGTCAAGTTTTGTGCAAATAAATGTGACAAAGTCTTAACATAAATAAATACTTGAACAACTCGAAACAGCAATGTGAAAGTCAATGGCCAGGCCAAAAAGAAATATATATATAAATAAAAATATATACATATGTATGTCTGCCGGTATTTAACAGCGATTGTTAAATTACACATTAAGATCTGATATACATATGTATGTATGTATACAGTTATATGCACATGTTACGCAAATATCAACTGGCGCGGCAACTCTCAAACAATGCGAATGCCCAGCCAAAAAGGAAGCATGCGAAAAAAAACAACTGTGTGGCAGAAACAAGTTTCATTTGCTAGTTGTTTAGGTATTTGTTTCATATGCAGCAATGCAGTCAATGAGCGGGCGACCAGGGGTAACGGGGCATCCTTGTGGGCTCGTCTATGGCGCACCCACTTTTTTTTTGGGTTGAGTAATGCCGTCGCTGTTGTTGGCGCCTAACGGTTATGATGCTCAGCCAAGGGGACAGGTGCTGCTTGCGTCGTTTGGCAACACTTTTCGCATGTGTACGTATTTATATATGTATGTATATGCTGTGTGTGTGTGTGAATGTATTTCTATGTTTGCATGTTGAGTAATGCATATGCTGGCCAGCTTGGCCTTGAGCCTGACGTGTTGACGTCTGTGTGAATGTGTGTGTATGTATGTGTGGACAGCGAGCTTGCAATTGCATTGACATTGAAAGAGCTGACATAGATGCGTTAACACACATACCCACACACAAGTGCTGTAATAATATGCGTATGTATGTGTGTAAGTATATTGATCGTAGTAATTTGCATTTGATTGGATAGTTATCAAATTTCGCTGTATGTGTGAAACGTGTGTTATGTTAAGCGAACAGGTTCCTCATTAAATTCCCTTTAACATATGTTCAGCTTGATCGCATGTTTAATGCGTGCTGTTACCAGTGCTGTGTTAACAGAATATTAAATGTTTGCTATTCAAATTGGATTCATTTTAAACCAAATTTTTATTGTTTTAACTTTACTTATATTTAGGTTAGTAGAAATTCAAAGATAAGCATTCCTGATTCTACTATGCAGTCCAAAAAACTGGGATAAGACAGAAATATCGACATATTGCGACAGAAGCCAAGGCCATTGCAGCAAAATTGCGCTCTAATGGGCCAACCATAGAAATACACTCCGCTTGTTTAGCTACGGTCTGGTCGATCGATCGATCGACAGTTGTTATTCCTCTATAAGTTTGGTAAGCGGCACTTGGTGAACGCCCAGCTTGGAATTGGAATTCCAGTTCACTTCAATGTGAGACGTAGTTAATATATATATATATTGTTAAATAATATAACAAAAAGAAAACAAAAAACGAATCAACTGGAGGGCGAATTGAGCAAACGTTTGCATAAAAGTGAGAGTTGTGCATTTATACAATACTTTGCACACTCATTAAATGTGTTTTTGTAAATATCAGACAAACCTACGGAGATACAATATTAAAATGTTTAACTCTCTTATAACGGTGCATGTAAACTGGTTCACTGAACTGTGTACTTGAACAGAATAAATCAGATATATATGTATATATATAATGAGCAAGTGAAGTTTTGCATTTCGACTCGAATAACAATCAAAAAGAGAAGAGAAAAAAATGTCTTTAGCATACTAACTAAAAAACCTGAAATTCCACTAAATAAGAGACGATTTCAATATCAGTTGATAATAATAACGAGTTGACCCTGTAATACCCTTAAATTAGCTAATTTATTTCGTGCTTTATAATTAATAGCTGTTAGAGTCGCATTTAAAAGAGTAAATGGGATAACTGACATTTTGAATTTGCCTCTAAAAATTCCCACTATTTTATTTTACTTTGCAGTTTACGCATGTTAATTCACAAAGGTAATTTTTAGAGTATGCCATATATTCGTTACAGATCGAATGAGAACACCAACAAATCGTACTTGTCTGTGCGTAGATATTTTGCATTATATATTCGCAACAACACAGCCCAGTTCAGATCTGTTATTTTCATAACCAGATATAAACAACGAGTGACCTTCATCTTAACAATGTTAACAGAACCCGGACAAGAGCCTGAGTGAACCGCTATAGAAATTATCGCGTGAATGGACTCATTAATGATGCTACATATAGATTTACATGCTTATGTATACTATGTTATGAGTAGACCTAGCTACACACAAGCATTAAATGTTTGTAATTACTGTAATGACAGAGAGGCATATGCAAACACAAATACACAAAGATACATACACACACACACAACTGCTCAATTTGTGTGGGCGTTTTCTTGTTATCAGGCCACAAAAGAGTATCAAAGGCCCTGCACATCTGACAAAGGGAGTTGATTCTTAATTGAAAGTTGACTTTTGATCTCGACAATTGAATGTGAGAGAGACTTGCATTAATTCAATTGATTTACATGTGTGTAAATACATGTATATCTATAGTAAATAAATGTATATATACAACCGTTATAAAGCGTTATCAGCTTTATTGTAATAGGAACTAGAAACTGTTTAAGCAAACAAAAAGCTTTACGACCTGATTAGAAATACTATGATATATGATATCTAATATGCAACAACATATAGAAGTAGGGCACGCTGTTACTTTCTTCATATTTAAACATACATATAAATCAACATAATTTACTCAAATGGTAATTGAATGAAGCACTTTCTTTATACAAAGAGCTAATGTATATATATGTATATACGTGTGTGTGCGTTTTGTGTTTGCGCGCGTGTTTGGGTGGGTGGCTCGAAGAACGACTGAGAAACAACCACGTATGCCAAGGCTACGACAATGTCTATTGGCAAGGACAAGGACGAAAATAGCCCTGTGTTCGTTTCCTTGGCATAGGGAATGTCAACAACGCCCACGCATACATACACATCAATGCCCACACACAGGCATACAAAAGCCCGGACGCGCAGTCAGAACTTACCTCGATGTTACACATTGTTTGAAATGCAGTGAAAACAAACATAAAGCCGAAGCCGAGAATTAATATCATCACGAATTTCATCTCCATTTTGTCTTATTATGCTATTTATTCTCTTGTAAAGTGTTAAAAGATTTATCTATTTGTTGATATTGTAGTGCATGTCAGCATTTGACGTCACAACAAGCAAGACGTTAGACTCGAAGCAGGCAGAAACGTAGACGTTAGTAGAAACGGAGATTTTTAATTGTTGTTGCTCAGCGCGGGTAAACGATAGACACTTTTTACTTATGCATATTATTTAATAAGTGGTTTCAACAATGAAATGCAACGCAAAGAAAGCTTCACAAAAAATTGAAACAGAAATACACAAAAATTTTGACGACGCGCTGGGTAAATGTGTGTACGTGATGAGGTTTGAGAGTGGATTGAAATAAGCGAGAGAAAATGTCAAGTGTAAATATACACAATGTTAATTAAAATGCAGCCAGTTCACATATAGCTCAATATGGCACTGTAAACACCGCAAGATTGTCAGCTGTTGTTGGCTAGATATTCGATTATCATTTTAGTATTTTCTGTTATCGACTTTTTAACTATCGAAAAATGGCGGCATACTTAACAATTTTCAAAGTGTTTATATTTAACTAAAAAGTAAAAAGTCGATGAAATCACTAGTAGGTAGCTTCGAAATCAAACACTTCTTCAAGACCCATTTGCATATTGTTGAATTCAGGAAAATGACCCACTTCCATATTGTTGGATTCAGGAATATTACCCATTTCCACATTGTTGGGTTCGGGAGAATGACCCATTTCCATATTGTTGGATTCAGGAAAGAGTTGCTGATTTAATCCATTTTCTTCTGGTTCTACGTTCATCTGCAGAAGTTTGTTCCTACCGAGTATTTTACATAGTTCAATCAAACCCGTAACGGCTACACGACAACCAAGGCAAGTAAACGAATCTCCACTTGCAGACTTCTTCTTGGTACGTTTGACCGGAGTTCGCTTAGTTCTTACCCTTGGTTTCGTTGCCACAGATCGCTTTGTCTTCGAAGAGAATCGCCGCTTTCTGGGTTTCACTCGTGCCTTCTCTGACAACGAATTACATTGGCTGCTCGTCCTATAATCCAAATCACATGTGGGTATAGCAGCATATTCCTTCCTGGCACTCTTGATTGTATTCCGGATGGCAAAGTCCGAGGAGCCAGTGTAGGCCAACCTTCCTTGATTGGTCAGATTGGACAGCGACTGAGTGATGATGTCGTCCATATTGGCCAATGGCTTCGTTTTACGCAAAGTATACTTCACGCGCTCACTAATAAGCTCGGCGGAGACAAAGCCGCCCAGCGATTTCTGCAATTCTCCGATTGCCTTATAAACATGACGATTCACTTTGCTTGGCACTCTAAACTGATCCATGTTCAATCGATGAAACAATAATTTAGCAACGGAAATTCACTTTTATAAATGCTCGCGTATGAAATATATAAATATTTAAATCTTTATATTTTTGTTCTGTATTCTGTGCGCCTTGGCTAGAATGTATTTTGTGCTAGTTTCCGAAGGGTTTTGAAATCGAATCAATTCAAATCTAGTCTGAGGGCCCGAGCTGAGAGTAAAAGGCAAAGACTACTTTGGATTTAAAAGCTAAAACGAAGAGATTTTCGATTTTATTTATAACAATTTCGTTTTCTTTTTGTTGCGAAAATTTAAATTCAATGAAGTGTTCAAGAGGTTTGTGTATATGTGTGTCTAACATAGATCGTTTATTTTATATATATATAGTAGACATATAATATATATATTTTATGATTTATTGGATTCGGGTTAGTTCATTTATTTTTATTTTGGTTTACCATAACACTAAAATCTTTCACTTTTTGCAGGTATTTCTCGTTATAAATCATTTTCATTTCATTTAGGTGCATCTTTTTTGCTCGTTACGAACGGGATGGGCTTCATCAACTCACATATACATATCCAATCGAACCATAAATAGAATTTAAATGTGGTCGTTTATAACATAGGTAATAATAATGTGTGTACATTGTTAGTAGTAGTATGGTATGTGTATGTATAAGTATAAAGTTAAATTTATTTATTTATTTATTAACCGCTGTCCGAGTGCTGTTCCATACGGGGTACTCTGTACACCTGGGCCGGCATCCGGAAGGAGCGATATCAATGCATTTCCAAAAGAAGCAAATTTGGAGCGATTTAAAAACAAAACGATTTCCAGAGCTGGTTTAACACAGACGGTACACAGTTATTGATAAACAACAGATATTTATCATCATCATTTCTTAAAATTATTTAAAGGGGGTTCAGCTTGTTTCTTTCCTTTTTTTTTTTTTGTTTTTTTGCTGTTATTTGCTTTGGTTGCGGCTTTGCTTAGCTGCTGCTGCTGCTTTGGATATTATTAAGCCGGCAATTTTTTTTTTTTTTTCCTTTTTGTTGTTTGAAACGGAAATATTCATTATTCATCATTATGTTGTTAATATATTTCTGCGTTTGTTGTTTTGATTCAATTCATCTCATTTCTGGCGATCGTGCGATATATCCACAATCCATTTATTCGCTCTTCTGGTGGGTGATCACCGCATCGTCGATCTCCTCCTTGGGCTGATCCTTATCGCCCCAGCCCCAGGTGGCGTGGGTGCCGTCGCCAGTGCGCTTCACACGCTTCTTGATAATGTCGGGAGAGACGCTCTTCAGATCGTAGGCCCAGCCAATCTTGGCGAAGAAATCAATGAAGGCCGTGGTCAAATTTAGTGAGTATTTGCCAAACTCAGCGGTCTTGTAGTCCCAGGGGAACACATGATGATAGTTGTGCCAGCCCTCGCCAAAAGCGAGCATTGCGACCGAAATGTTCTCCGAAGGATTGATAAACCTAACAAAAAGAGAGAGCAAGAAATTTAAGCTGTTGGAATGGGAGTTTAAATGCTATCGAACTCACCTGTCATAGGGACGGCCACCGAATTTATGCGCAGCACTGTTCACCAGCCAGGTTACGTTCAGAATGAAGCACCAGCGGAACATGGTGGCCACGAACCAGGCGTTGACGAAGCTTTCGCCCCAGAAGTACATCGGCGCCAAGGTGGGCAAGATGAAGCAGGCCAGAGGCATCAGAATAAAATAGTGTCTAAGAAGAAGGAATGGAAAGAGATGTTAACATAAAGCCGAAGAATAACTTGGCTCAATTGAACACTCACTTCTTCTGGAACATCAGCACGGGATCGGCACGCAGATCGGATAGGTCGACACCCTTGCCCTTGGCCTTCACCTCGGGATGCTTCTTGCACAGCAGCCAGCCAATATGCGAGAAGAAGAATCCGCGCGTGGCATTGTGGGGATCAGCATCAGTCTCCGAGTACTTGTGGTGCACACGATGATCGCGGGCCCAGTGGTAGGCGGCATCCTGGAAGGCAACTGTATTGAAGATCACCAGCAGCACGCGCAGCGGCCACTTGGCCTTGTAGGAGCGATGAGCCCACAGACGATGGGCGCCGGCGGTAATGCCCAAGCCAGAGACAACATAAAGAGCGAAAGCTACATAGAGAACAAAATGATATTTATTAATATATAATGCTAGCTATATATATTATAAGTATTGTATCATTGAACCTACTTAATAGATATTGCAACTATAAATTTATTTTTGTTTCACAATTTAATTTATTTTTCACAATTTTTGTGTTTGGAATCACCCTAATCAGCCTCAGCTTTGTTCAGCATATCCTCAACATTGCGTATGGCAAATGCCTTCTTATCGGCACTCATCGAGAGCACGCCCAGCATGGTCAGGTTGAGCACAGAGGATTCTATATGGAAATCCAGACGTTTCACCGGATTGCCATTACGCATAGTATATCTCACTTGCTCCCGTATATCAGCGAATGGCGCATAATCTAAATTTTCATTGTCCGTAATATACCTAATGGCCTTCAGCACATGGCGATTGACCTTGCGAGGCACTCGAAAATTATCCATCTTATGCTCAGAAATGCGAGTGTTTCTCTCTCCCTCTCTCTAAATATGTGCAACTAATGTTTTGTTTATATTCTGTTTAAATGAATGTGACATAAATATAATTATCGACAGATATTACTACGTTGTGAGTGGGCATTTCGAGAATATAAATGTTCATATTAAATATTGACAACTATTTAATATTCCCTGCAGATAATGACAAATGTGTTTCTATTATAATTTGAATCTGCACTTAGTTACAGTTATAGACTATATATAATAAATTTGTAGACAGTTATTACTACATTCTGATTTAAATGTTGATATAGTACATTTAATATTCCCTGCAAATAGACTTCTATTATGATTTAAAATTTTCTTTCATCTGAATTTATAACTTATATAATTTTGCTATATAATTATATATTGACTGCTAGATAGAGAATTGATTCTGATTTGAATTGCGCACAAAGCTTCACGTTTGGATTGGACACAATGTTAATTCGTGTCTGATCTATTGGACTATATGATATGACTTTAGCTCAATGTTATCAGTGCCAAATTTGAAATAAACAACGCTGATAACCTTGCGATTGAAATGCGAGGCACGCGACGCTAAGATGGCAAACAATAATATAAAAAATTCTACTGATTGCCATGTGGCTATGTCTCTCTCTCTCTCTCTCTCTCCCTCTCTCTCTTTCTGTCCGTGTCTCTGTCTGATTGTATTTTCAACTCACCCAGCACAATTGTCTGCCATTTAGCTGAGGTAAAGATTAGCCATGCGCCGTAGACGGCAGCCAAATGTAAATATCCGAATGCGATTATGTTGCGCCAGACGAGCTTTAGTTTACGCCTGTCGGCCTTCTTCATGGACACAATGTCCTTGACGAGGCCGCCATCGATGGTCTCCGCATCGCACTCGAAGAGCACACCAGTGGAGTCCTGCTGCAGCTTCGTGGGATTCTGCTCCGATTCGGCGGCAGCTGTCGCTGCGGCGGAGATCAGTGAGTCGGTAATCGACTGGCCTCCAGCGGTTGCGTTGGGCGGCATAGTGTGTGGTTACCAGCTGCAATTGAAACAAGAAACAAACCGAAAAGAGACATTAAATTTTAAATGAATTCATTGTGTAATTAGTTAAACAAATTGACTAAGTTGAACTTGACACGCTTTAGCCACAAGTGCGCAGTTTTGGGTGTCGTTAATTATTACTCGTTTGCGTTTTGTTTTCATTGTTGTTGCATGATAGCGTTAGTTGCACACGTTGTCCCTTGGGCAATGTGCAGACATATGAAAATTAGCGGCTGCAAGCGTTGAGGTAGGCTGAATCACACAACAAAAAAATCAATAATTTCAAGGCTGATGTCCTTGCTGAAGGATAACGTGCAATACAGTCAAGGCACGCCTGAATGCACATTCACTCTTTTGACTTTCTCTCTCACATTTATAAGCAAATTCAGTCAAATTTGTTGATTTATCAGCTTGGGTTATTTCGAACATAGGGAAATCAATAAGAATATTGGGAATAATAAATGCTGCCGGCTAAGGGCATGACTGCAGCTTTTACTGTTGATAACTAAAATGCCGGCACGACAACAAATCAACTCGGCAAACACACCACTTAGTCTCTCGCTCTCTCTCTTACTCTGTGCACACACATGTGGGTCACTGGGCGTCTTATGTGAAGGCCAAGCTTGCAATATTGTGTACACACGTCTTTGTGTGTGTCATGGAAAATTTCCCAGCTTTAAATTTGCTGAACAAAAACACTAACACATTAGCAACAGCAATTAAAGAATGAAAGATGTAAGTCAGTTCTTACTATTGACTATTGCATCAGCAAATAAATGCAAAGCACACTAATTAATAAATGCACAATTTACTTAGTACATTTGTATATGAATGCATGTGTATATACTATAGTTTTACCTTTGTGGACTTCTACGTTATTTTTGACAACCTGCCAATTGGGGACTCAGTTTTCAACTGTTGAACACAAAATTTGCGCAAAAGCCAACAAGCGTGCAGTCAGTCATTCAGTCAGTAGTATGCTAAAGCTTTTTGCATAGGTAAAAGCTTTTCTATATATGTACATACATACATACATACGACAAATTGCTCTGCTATGCCAGGCAAGCTTTTGCAGGTGTCCATAGATAGATTAGAAGAAATATTAATAAGTAAAGGCAGACATCGAATGATGTTTAATTATTCAGGGTCAGGGTTTTATATTCTACTGGTATTAAATCATGCTGCTTTATTGCTTCGAGGGTAAAACAACTATTAACTATTAAGTCCAAAATCTTATGAATGATTTGTTTGTGTACAGAAAACATACAAATAAATAAATTTCTATATACATACATATATAGTCAGCTTAAGCTGTCTTATTTTGTTTTCCGTGTAAATTACGTTACCACCTGCATTGCATTATTAACATTGAAATATGAAGCACGTGTGTGTACGTGTATGCTTAAAGTCATACGATTCCTACGCCAGACTCAAACAGCCGTTGCACGACAGAGACAGCATAATGGGAAGAACAAGCAGTCCAGTTGGGTTTGTTTGTACAGTACAGTTGGTTGTGTGTGCGTGCATGTGTGTGTATACTTTCAATTCTAAAGAATATTTAGAAATTGACTAAAAGAGCAGATCGCTCACAAAAAGCTTTGCCACTATGGCACACTCTTTCTGCTCTCTTCCCTCGAGCCGCATAAACTCATCAGCTGTTTACGTGTTGTTACAATTGGTGAAACATAAAATGTAACAAAACCGGCAACACGCTGCCAGCGTCGGCGAAGTATACATATGTATGTTGTTTCTTTTTCAGCTTTTTGTAAATTTGTATGATTATGACGGAAGACGATAAAGCCTACCGCATTGATATTGAACTTGAAATTTATGTTCACGTAGCCCCATTGGCGTCAATGCGCACAGATGAGAGTTCAACACATTGGAAAAGAGCGAATGAGAGTGGGAGAGTGAGAGAGCGCAAAGTGAGCGAATTGGAGCTTAATTCGCCGACCGGCATCACGATGCAAAAGCGTGTTTCGCTCTGCTCAACGCATAAAATTCGGGTCGCTTCGGTCATTTTCTATTGATGCGTCTAATCTGCTAAATTACGTTTTTTAATTTGCGAATACTAAAGCTTTTTAGGAGAAGTTTACCAGCTTACTGGATTTATGAAAGAGTATTTTGTTCGTACTATGCACGAAGTAAAAAGCAACAACAAATTCGGTCAATTAAGCGACTAAACTAAAGATGATTCTGGATGTTAAGTTCAATGTACGAGGAATTATACGACATAAATAGAAAAGCTACGTTTTAATTAATTCCTAGTTTGGAGCAAATGAATATCATTGACGTTGCAGTAACTAATTATACATTCAATACTAAAAGCACATGTTTGTTATTCATTCAGTTTAAAGGGTCAGCTTAAGTATGCTAAATACATGGCCGAGCTGCTAATGCCGCAAGCTAACTATACAAGATTTGTATAAAGTATCTGCGCCTAGGTCTCTAACCTTCGGCAAATACCCGCTTTGACCGTTAAAGTACAGCCTTCAGAAGTTAAGAGTCGGATGGAAAAAAATAAACAAAAATTTTATGATTTGCATGCTTGATCAACAGATCGCTCGATAGCAATAAAAAGCTCTCAGAGAAGACTTTTTCTTGAACAAGTTTTTGTTGTTGTTAGTAGTGTACTTTTTTCTTCCTTTTTAATGTATACTCTTTTTCGACTTGTCTCTTGGGTCACTTGGCTACAGTCGAACGTTTGTGTTAGTTAATGGTTTACGTAAACACTTGCAAATTCTGTCGCAACTGACAAACGTCAACATAAACACTTTATGTATGTACTAACCTGTTTTGCTGACGAAGTAAATAAAGTTGCTTTTCGCGGGTTTTCTTTTTGAGAAATATACAAAATAAAAACTTTAGTTTAACACTGTAATTTTGCACGGAGTATTTGTATGGGTAACTAGTGAGCGGGTAACGTTGAAAGACGTCCGCACGCTCTGAGGTCTCAGCACACACTGAGAGCCAGTCGAGCAGAGTGGTGAAATTTAAACCATTTTTTTCGCTCTCAAAACTTTGACGTTGGCAGCGACGCAAAACTTTTACTGCCCCTTTCTTTGCATTTGTTGTTGATATGCCGCCATGCTCGGTGCTCGGTGCTTGGGCACTTCTAACTGTCAAACGTACATACATACATACATTAATACATACACACATCTATGAACACGCGTACATGAGCACAGAGATTAGCTTGGGGAGATTACGATCAACTGAATTTGCACGTATGCATTTCTCATAGATGTTTGCAATTTCGTAAATTTCGATCAATTGAAAGTAACGTTAATGAATGAAAATGACTTTAGAATGTAATTTGAACCCTTCACGAACAACTTATGAACATTGTCAACAGATCAATTACGATTTAATATACTGACGCAATGCAAATCAAACAATTACCCAAAGTAAACAAAATAAGAACCTCATTGAATAATGCACTCTGAACTCGTTATGAAAATATGTGCATGGATATCGAGCAAGGAAACAAGATTACCGGCAGCTAAACTTTGATAGAAGTTCAAAATTGAAAAAATATTTTACTTATTTAAGTGGCTAACTGTGATAATGAGTTTTAGAAACGTGTTCGTTGTCGAACTTTGGCCGACCACACAAATCGAGCCGATGAGCAGCACAAATCATAATAAAAATACAAAATTTCTTACTCTCCACTTGCGAAAGTAACGCACCTTATCGATAACGTTTGTCACACTGAATATATTTTTTAAGTAAACAAAACAATAATATACAGTCTATTTCAGGTTTTTTGACTAGCTACTTTGACATAAGACGAGTATTTAATCAATTTGTCGTTCTACTGACTAAAAAAAGTTCCTTCAAATGTTAATTTTCCAGTTTCAAGTTTATCTATTGTTATACAAATAGATTGCTTCTACATTGTATATGGGGAGGTCGACAAAGCATTAAGATTACCATGGAAACAGTAGTGCGATTGACCGCTAAAGTTTGGAGAACCAAATTTATTAATAAACACAATATTTTGAAAACAGTTGGAAATTAATATTGAGATTAACATATTTGCGCTTCAGATAGAATAATTAATGAAATTTTTAATTAAATATATTTAACTTAATAGATTATGTTTTACATACATATATATGTTTTGGTAAATTCTTTAGACAGCAAGTTCTTATTAAGCTTGGCGCTCAAGCACAGACTTTTTCCTATAGTGAATGATATTAAATATTATAAGTGCTGAGCATCTAAACATAAGTTTAGCCTGCACTTTTAACTCTAATTAAACTTCTCTGATCCACTAAAATTGAAATTAATTTCAATGACTAAAATATGACAAATTTGATTTTTTCGAACGCATAAATGCAGCATTACTATATCAGTAAACGGTGGTCGTTCATTGTATCTCTCATCAACGCCATCAAAGCAAACGAAATATGAACGAAAGTAACGGGACTCTTTCGTATTTCTCTTCTTTGCATTCTAACGTAAACAAAAATGGAAATCTTTTTATTTCATATGCTTATATTGCTTGCGTATTGCTCCAATATATAAACACCACAGTACATGTTTAAAACGGATATATATAGTATATATATATATTGTTGACTTAAGCTAATCAAAGTATAAATATCTTCTTCACTAAACGAAAACGATATGCATAGCACAGCTGTTGCTGGATCGTAAACGATAGAGACAGCTGTTGTTTGATCGTAAACGGCCTTCACGCCAGCTGTTAATGCAGCTGTATACTTGCGAACTTTGCATACAAGACATACATACGCATATATATATAGATATGTACACATATCTAAACCTATTGCAGTTTAATATGCAATTGCGCATGGAAAAATTCAAGTGAACTCAAGTCAATTTGATTAGAATTGGATTCTAATCAATTAGGCTTCCATTTAGCACGGCGTAAGTTACACGTGAATTGATTAAGCCTTTGAAACTGCAACTATTATATAGAATAATGTCATATGTATATACTATGCAATAACTAAGGTAAGCTACATGAAAATTGCAAAACGCAAACGTACTCTTTGAATTTAGTTTGTTTAATTGTTTTATTTTTACATATAAAATTTGATTTTACATATATTTTCTTCTGGCTCTGATAGTCAAATGTCTTATTGGAAATATCGATTTCGATCGATATTAAACCAATCAGCTAACATGAAATTAAAATATATACATTTTTAATTTCTAGAATGTACACTTATTGCATTCAGCAGCAAACAAAGTACACTTAGATTGATTGAAGCGTTGTTTGAGTCGAATTGGCTACGTCCTCTACTACCTACACATTATACCCCTTTGAACAATTTTCAATAGGGTAGAGGATGTGAACGTGTAATGATTCAAAAGGAAAACGCGTGATTTCAAATAATTTCCGAGTGGAAATAAATTACTAATCTACATAGAATTCTTAATCTTGCGTCATTGCATGCAATGTGATGTCACTCGGAGACAGTGTGTTGCGCATCAAAATATTGTTTAGTATACAATTCTAATCTGTTAAGAAATAAATTCTTTGTTTTTTTCTTTTTTTTTTTTTTTGCAACGTGCGAAATGCGCATTTGACGGTGCTGATATATTTCGGCAATATATGGATTGTTCTTGATTATAAGCAAGGTCAATAAAAAGTTATGTATAAGTTTGCAACTTACTTGTACAATTATTAACCAATTTAGTTGTATAGATCCGAAATGTGCTAAATTACACTGATGCCTGTAAAATAGTTTCTAGAGAGGAGAACATGGGGCTTCTCAAAAAGTTAGTATCGAGCTTGCAGCTCGATACTTGTGATAAACATTACGGACATTATATCGATATTAAATAAAAATGGGATACAAAGATGCGAATATCGTTTATATACAACTGTTTGTAATATTTCTTATTACTCTCTTTATTTAAAAATTTACTTTACAAACACAGCGTAGACTGTCAAAGATAATAAATTACTTGCTTTATTATCGACAGGAATTTGTGTGATTTTAATCGATAGCAAGTTCTTGGTCCATCGCAATTAGCATTTGATATCCAGTCAAATAAAATGTCTGAGCAAAGCCTTGCAGACAACAATGCAACAAATGATGTAAATCAACCTGAAGATAAGGTAGTTGAGGAGTGTCATGAGGTTGAAATTGAGGTATATTTTCGTGCTGCATTTGCAAATTAGAATGCCAGTAAAAGTAATCATAAATATCTTTAAAGGAACAAACCGAAGACGGGTCTTCAGAAGATCATGAAAATAATGAGAAAACGTCAACCCAAACGCTGAATCAAGAAACAGATATGGATAACAATGCTGAGCAGGATGCAATAGACAATGGACACAAGCCAAATACCAGTGCCTTCAGCAAATCGCCAGGTTTGCGCATTGCAGTGCACGGTTTGTCTGAGCTAATTAATACGCGACTCTCGGCCGAGGCACTGGACATCTGTGTGGATCTAATAGAGGCAGGCGTGCATCCAAGGGCGCTGTCTGAAGTGGTACTGCACATCCTAGATGTCAAGGTGAAGAACTACGAAAAAGAACACGGTCCCATACTGCCATAGGGTATCCAGAGATCAGCGTTAATCTATAACCTGATATTTAACCTAAAGATAATGCTTATCAGCTCCATTGTGACACCTGCAAACTAGAGCCGTCTAGACGCAAGACGAGAGATTAGCGCAGCTCCAAAATCAATCAATTGCGATAGCCGAGTTAATTACATTGTATATATTTTTGTTACTCTATGACATACAACCCGCTAAGCATAAGTATTTAAGTAAAACTATATTGTCCTATAACTAACATATTTTAAATTTAATTTAAGCTCTTAGTGTGCCTTCGTGTCCACGAAGAGCACATGCTGTGCATCCTCTGCGGTCATATCCTTGTCGCCCCAGCCCCACAGCTCATGTGTTCCATCGCCAGTCCGACGCACTCGTCGCTCCACTGTCTCCGGGGCGACGGACTTCAGGTCATAGGCCCATCCAATTTTGGCAAATAGATCGATGAACGCTGTGGTCATGTTCAGCGAGTAGTTGCCCCATTCGGCGGTCTTGTAGTCCCAGGGGAAGACATGATGATAGTTGTGCCAGCCCTCGCCAAAGGTAAAGGCCGAGACATACGGACTTTGCGACGGATTAATGTTTCTAAACGTAAATCGTATTAGTATTATATCTATATATAATGATATTTATAAATTCCAATACGTACTTATCGTAAGGTCGTCCACCGAACTTGTGAGCTGCACTGTTTACCAGCCAGGTCATGTTTAGCTGGAAGCACCAGCGGAACATGGTGGACACGAACCAGGAGCACAGCAGCGACTCGTTCCAGCACATCATGGGTATGACCGTGGGCAATATGAAGCACGCCAGCGGCATTAGAATAAAGTAGTGCCTATCAGTCAGAGAGATTAGAAATTGTAGTGGGACTGCCTCTATATAGAACTAGTTATCTGCTCACTTGAGCTGGAACATAAGTATGCGATCGGCGCGCAGATCGGTCAGGTCCAAGCCCTTGCCCTTTGCCACTACATCGGGATGCTTCTTGCACAGCAGCCAACCAACATGGGAGAAGAAGAAGCCACGGGTGGCATTATGTGGATCGGCGTCCGTCTCGGAGAACTTGTGATGCACGCGATGATCGCGCGCCCAATGGAAAGCAGCATCTTGGAAGGCGATCGTATTAAAGGTGATCAAGATCAGGCGCAGCGGCCACTTGGCTTTGTAGGAGCGATGTGCCCAGAGACGATGAGCGCCTCCCGTAATGCCCAGCATGCCTGCAGTGTACAGGAACATTGCTGAAGACATAAAATTCGATTAGATCGTGAATCAAAGGGGGAGCAACTGCATATTTAACTTACAGAATACAACTGTTTGCCATTTGGCTTGGGTAAGGAGCAAATAGCCGCCGTAAAGCGCAGCCATGTGCAGATAGGCGAAGAGTATGATGTTGCGCCAAACCCATTTCAGTTTGCGTCTCTCGGCCTTTTTCAGCTCCAGAACATTCACGTTCAAAGCGCCATCGTTGGTGTCCGCATCGTCTTCGAAGAGCACGCCCGTCTGCTTTGATGCTCCAGCTTTGGAGCTGCTCAGCATTGGCTCCACTTCAGAGTTACCAGCCAGGCCATTGGCCGGACTGCTCACAGCATTTGGTGGCATTTGAAACTGTAATGCTGGAAAGAATAATATGCTATATGTTAGAGAAATGAAAATAATTTTGATAGACTTTTTGAGCTCATCAGGCATGTTAGCTAGAGTTAAAAATTTAAAATATTCAATTCTTTATGTCCGTAGAACATGTCTATAGTTAACCCATATAATAGACCAGCTAATATGCAATTTGAATTTTTTATATATCTTAAATATTAAATTAACTTTCGATATTAATGTTTTTCATATAGACACCTATAATAAATAATCTATACTAGTTTCTAATCCTTTTGAGCTCAGCAGCTATATATGCTAGAGCTACAAACTTTGGTATGTATCTCATATTTAAATTAAACTTTTCTTTTAAGACTGATAAACTATTCAATTCTTTATGTAAATCATGTTTTCTATAGCCTATCTGATCTCAGCAAACATTCAAGTTTTAGCAAGTGAATTTAATATGTGATTTATACATATATCATTTCAATATTCATACGTTAGCTTCTATTTAACTACAACTATTGCTTTAGCTGTAAAATTGTTATACGTAGTTTGTATATGAAATAATCTCTTAATATACAATAATGTATATGAATTCAGAGAGATTATTTGACTCGCAACAAAATGTCATTATTGCATGGGTTAGCTTACATTTTTGCTAAGTTCAGAAAGATTATTACACTGTATAAGTAAAGTATAAGAACAATTAAAATGTAGCAAAAATTTCATTACCATTAAATTTTAAATTAAACCGAGCAAATTATTTATTTATTTTTTTTTTTTATGTAAATTTTTTCGAGTCTGCGACAGAAATTTTTGCACTTATATTTTACTTTTTTTTTTTTTTTTATATCACTTCATAAATATTTAGAGGTTCGTTCTGAACTGCATAATGCACTTTGTTTTTTACCTAATCACATCTACTATATATCATTTACATATGTTTTTATCAATATTCTGTCAGCACTCACCAAATGTTTCAAGTGGTTCAAGATAATTGAGAAATCGGTAAAAGCGGAGGAGCCGTATCGACGCCGAGCACAGCTAGTTTCCTACTGTGACTACCGAGTGAATCGAATTGTCTTTCTTGTTGGCGCTCTTCTATTTCTTTTATTTCTCGATATTCGCTTACGTTTCACCTTTGCAAATTATCTGAAATGGTTTGAAAGGGGGACGTCGGCTGCTTGCAGTATTTATACTGAATCTTAAAATCGTAAGATGCCCTTTCTGGAAATACAAATGTATGTGATTAGAAATTAATCTCTCTAATGAGTGCCACTAACGAGATTTAGTGGAATTAATGCAATCTATGCAATTTCATTAGATCTCATTGAACTGTGGCCAAACACTCTCGTTGACAACTAAGTTGCATGTTGGTCAAAGTACAAGATTTGAAGCGTACAGACGCCAGATGTGAATCATGAATAAATTTAATGAAATTTGACAGTCGCCAGGTTATCGTGCAATTCAAATCAATAAAAACCTGTAGCTGTGCTACATTCACTTTTAAATAATAAATGCGGTGCAGAATTATTCTTATTGCGTATTTATTATAATTCTATCCAAACGTCGATCCTATTCACATTCTCTTAGAGAAGTAAGTAACAACGATTATTACTATCGATTACAACTATCGTAAAACTATGTTAACTTTGTGGTGGTATGTATATTAGTGAAGATGAGGCTGCTAATGTGACCGCCACAAACCGCGAATCAAAGCGCCATCTATACGTGAGAGTTTCTGCCAACTGTCGCTCTGATTATAAAGCTTTCGAAAAAAACGGATTACAATGCTAAATCAACATTTAGTTTATGAGTTTTATAAATAAGAGTATCAGCCGAAAATCAGTTTTTCATCTTTATAAACAGTTTAATATAAACTAAATTAAATGTTTTCTGATGGTCGTGTATTTAAATAAGTTAACAAATTCAAATTAATCAGTTCTGAACTGCATGTAAGAATGATGTTATGTACATAATATTTCAGTTTGTCTCACAAATAGACTGAGGTTTCCCTTATTTATCTTTGGGTTTTTCACTTGAAGGAGTTTCTTCACTATCGTCGCTCTTGTCCTTTTTCGAGTTTTCAATTGGTGTTTTGGGTTCGGCTGCTTTCTTCGATTTGCTCTTGGCCTTCTCGGCCTGTTTTTGTTTCTCAGCTTCAACAATTGCTGCCTCTTCTTCTTGTTTCTGGGCCTCCTTCTGAGCTGCTGCCATGGCCACATCTTCGTCATCCCAATCAGCCATGGAACGATCACGTTTTAGCCACGAGTGCGTAGTATCTGCCTTGAAGGCTACAATGAGATTAAGTTTAAAATTCAATTTAGTTAGAATGCCTTCAGTTGACTAACGAGTTACTCACTGTTATTGAACCATTTGATGCCATTCTGCATGTCCTCGATGATCTCACGAGACGTATACATGACCTCGTTCTGCACCGCCTGATGGAACGTCGATGTCTCAAACGCGGCTGAGTAGACGGAGTTGCGATCATGATTGAGTGCGCGTTGCGGAAATTTGGACAGACATGTGGCTAACTCCAGGGCATGGCCCAGCGCTGTGCCAGTCGGCACAATGCGATTGACTAGGCCAATATCGTGCGCCTCCTGCGAACCCACTGGCCGTCCCGTCAGTATCAGATCCAGCGCACGTGACAGTCCAATCATGGCGGGCAGACGCACAGTGCCACCATCGAGCATAGGGACGCCAAAGCGCCTATTGAAGAAGCCCAGCACAGCGGACTCCTCCATGACGCGCAAGTCACACATCAGCGCCAGCTCCAAGCCATTGGCAATGCAGTAGCCATTGATGCCGCAAATGACCGGCTTTTTGATGTGACGCCGGGTGGGACCGACAGAGCCCTCGGGGCGCATCAGAATATCAACGCTGATCTCTTCCTTCTCGTCGGTGCTGATCTCAAGTATATCAAATCCCGAGCAGAACGATCCACCTACACCATAGAGCACAGCCACCGGCGATGTATCGTCTGCCTCAAAGGCGGAGAAAGCCTCACAGAGCTTCGCGGCGGTCGTCGAATCAATGGCATTGCGTTGCTGTGGACGATTTATGCCGATTAAGGTAATATTTTTATCCTTCTCGATGAGTATGCTTGCTGGCGCTGCCTGTTCCTTTTCGGCATTAGCTGTGGCATCTGGAAATGTCATTAATTTACTTGTTAAACATTATGTCACGTTAGTTTTAACTACCTTTGTACAATGCTTTAGTGGAGGCGAACATGCGGCGAGGCGTCACACGTAAATTTAGGCCGATTTGCTGGGCCATTTGTATTCCTAGTTTACGAAACATGTTTCAATTGTTTACAACTTAATTAATTTGGTACAGATGCTCGCTAATTTTATTTTAGCAATCAAAGAACTGCAAATTAAACTCTCAAAACAAATTTCTGAATATCGTAAAAAGGGCTGCCACCTATGGTGGAAAATACAGCTGTAAGCTATTCGATAGCTAGTCGCGCAATCGATAAATAGTGGTATGAAATCGACTCAAACAAAGATCAGTTAGTCGTTATGGGGCCTTAAAATAAAATGCATATGATTTTTATAATTTATTTAATTATTTTTAATATGCTTAAGCGCTTTTTGCCTGTTATTGCAAATATCGATAGCACGAATTTGTCTGTTTCCGTATCTCTATTATGCGCGGTTTGATAAACGTAAATTTCACCACGATTCTGGTAAGAAATTCTCACTGAGAAAGCTTTCAAGGTTTGGATGGCGCTGCATCGTACTCAGTTTGGAGCGGCGTCGAAAAGTGAGCGGTTGTGTTTATTAGACAACAGCAGCTAAGGAGCGGTACCAATATAGAGCATTAGAATTTTGTGTGTTCGTCGTATATCGTATAGAAATCATGTATCACCTGAAGAGTTTGGCCCGACAGGGAGCCATGCGTCAGCATGAGCTAACCGCCTTGGCCAAGGCATTGCCCACTGCTGTGCTCCAGACGCGCAACTACCAAATTCCCGATCGTCTAAAGGACGTGCCAACCGCCAAGGATCCTCGTTTCTTTGATATGGTTGAGTACTTCTTCCATCGCGGTTGCCAAATATCAGAGGATCGCCTGATCGATGACATGAAGGGCAGGCTGTCGCTGGATGAGAAGAAGCAGAAGGTGAAGGGCATTCTGATGCTTATGCAACCCTGCGATCACATCATCGAGATTGCATTCCCATTGCGTCGTGATGCGGGCAACTACGAGATGATTACCGGCTATCGTGCCCAGCACAGCACACACAGGATTCCCACGAAAGGAGGTAAGAAAGATACAGACAAACGAAAATAACAAACCTTTTTCGATTCGCATTTCTGGTTTCCTTCCTCTCGCGTCTCTTTCCCTCTCCAGTCCCCCTGCCTGTCTCTTTCTACATTCTGTCTGTGTCTACCTTTTAGCCGGCATATGTATTTGTTTTGGAATTTTTTTTATTTGTATTCTGGGCGAGTGGGAAACATCTTGCCAACTGTTGGCAAAAATCGATATTTCTCTACATCTGATGCATTTCTTTCTTGCCTCTGGCATTATGTAACCGAGCGCGAACTCATGTTTCGGTCTGCTTACTAACAGTGTGTCCCCATTTGGGCATCTTCTCTCCCCCCTCGTGCGAACTCTCCACTGTTTGTTTATATTGGCGCGGTGTCCCGTTATAGAGCATAACTGCTGATATGTACTGTATTTGCTTTACCGTTAATCCAGTTGCATAAGGAGCTGGTAGGGCATTCCACGTGCAGCCAATTGATTTCCAAACCCTTCAAGTGTAATTCACACACGCCCCCATCCGGCTGCCACGCCTCCAAAACGTAGAATATGTCGCGGCACGATTAACACGTCTTTTTATTCACCTTTCGCGTAGGCGAAAAAATTTTCAATAATTTGTTTTTGTACTTTTGCGCCTTGCCTGTGTTCTATTTTTAATAACGCTATTTTTTTTGCTCTGCTTTTGCCTTTGCATTTTGTTTTGTTTTTTCTTGTTTCTATTGGTTGAAGAGCATAGCGAATAGTGCACAGTGTGACAAACATGTGTCAAAAGGTGCTAAAAATCGAAGTTATGTTGTCAAGCTGCAAAGCACGCCCCTTTTGATTTACTGTGATAGAGTGACTGATTTATTTACTAATGATGAATGTGTTAGGGATTGTTAGTAGTAAAAGTATAAATAATTTCATTTTAAATATATTTTGAGTGTATAATAAAGTTTTTTAAAAATGTATGCGACTCACGGTTCTTATCAGACCTTCGCAATGCCAAAAAAGCAGACTAGAAAAACAAAAAATTATATATACACACATATGTCTATGTATGTATGTATGTATAAATTTGTGTCGAATATAATTGTGGAAGTATTTGTTATTTTTTTGTATTTTTGCTCATTGTTATTGAGTAGGCTGTTGATAGGTGACGCCCTCGACGGCATGTGGAGCATAAATCGACAAATAAGTGAACAACTTTATGATTTTATTGCCGATTTCGTAGTCATTGAAACTGGTTGTAAACAAGTGTGACTTGCTCTTGTTCTTGCTCTCGCTGTTGCCAACCACTTGAGCTTGTTAATTATGCCTTTAAATATTTTGATATTTCGATGCTATTCTTATAGCTGCTAAAATTATAAGCATACTAAGTACATTGTATATGTATATACTATCTGTAAGTAGTCGATATGTTTGTCAAATTGTTTTGCCATTTAGTGGGCATTTTAAAAAGCTTCGGGTATCATTACTCTAATTAATGTTAATTGCATTCAGTACAGTAAGCGCACGTTTCTATATGTGTGTGTGTTTGTGTGACGTCTGTCTGTGTCTAATTTATTGACACAAATGACTTCATAGCTCGGCTCGAATTTGGCAAAATACATTTTGCAGTTTATTCTCAACGCATTGACGTCGAAAGCTAATCATAAAATGAAAGAAGAAGAAGAAGAAGAACAGGGAACAATTAAATAAGACATATCGAATTTGAAATACTCTGACAAGGCTTGAGTGAAATTCCTAAAGATTATTAGCTGATTTATGATATGATTATTAATATTAAAATAAATAATAATCAAATATAATACAACAATATAATATATTAGTATAAATCGCCGTTTGCTCCTTTGATTTATGCCCATTTTTTTAAAAAACGATTTCTATAAGTTCAACGAATCAGAAAAATTTATAAAAATATATAAAATATATATTTAGTCTTCATATAACTGCGATAATATATATTTAATAGTCAAACTACATACAATACTTGCCTGACACAAGATGACTTTTGTAGATCTGTAGCTGTCATAGAAACTATAAAATATATTTTATACATTTTTTTTTATGTATTCTACCACACTTCTCTTATACTGGCATAGTTAATTACAAATTGGAAGTGCTCTTTGCAAGGCAATAAAATAAAAGAGTAATAAAAGCCGAGAACACAAAATCCGGTTTTCGGCGCAAAGCGTTGGGTGTGCATAAAACTGTATCTCTCTCAATCAGCAAATTTAATTTTTTGTGTGCTTCACGTGATGAGCACGTTGTGCGAGTAGCATGAGTCACATGTTTGGCGCTCTTGGCACACTGTGCAGCAAGTGAATCGAGCGGCTTAGGCTTTCTTTCTATGTCATTGAACTGTCCGACAATTGGTTTCATTTCATTTGCTATATGTGAATGTAAATACACTCAACTATATATATAAACTGATATATATATAGTTGTAAGGGATTGACAAATAAACAAGACATTCATTAGGCTGTTAGAAATTGTGGCACAGCTGAAATATGCCAATAGACCAAAGCATATACATTTTCCCCAGTTTTGGGTTCACTCTGTGTTTGCCATCAATTATCGAAATTTACTTGGAAATCAAACGATGTTTCCCCTGATAATCTAAGCAATGTAATAATATAGGCGTTATCAGTATACGCCTTATGTATAGTAGAATCACATTAAGTAACGAGCGTGAGAGAGAGAGAGAGTGAGAGGGGAGATCGTGCGTTGTTTACCAAAGAAAAATTGTATAATATAATTTATGTTGAAAACAAGATAATAAATAAAATTGGAAAAATTCTCGAACAGTGATATGGAAAAATACTACAAAATATATATTTTATATATAATAATAATGATTTTCAAAAAATTACAATTTATGAACTTATTTAGTTTTTGCGTTTATAAATTAAGTTAATAAATTGTAATAAATTTTATAGAATATGTAATTTGTTTACCAGAAAAAATATATGCGAAAATATTAAAATAACTATATAATTATGTATAAATTATATACTATATGAATTAATATATAATATAATAAATTAACAATATTTAAAAAATTCAGCTTAGTCCCTTAGAGTTTTTGTTTTCCATGTGTTGACTGTACTCGCTGCATCTATATACGATTTGTTTACAACATTCATATCTAAAAGGCTACCTATTTGCAATTTGTATTCAAATAAGTTATGTCAACATTTAACGGTTGTGTGAAAACCTGTTGCTGTTATTTGCGTACATGTTTCTTACTCAAGTGGCAAATCGTACTTCAGATAAACTCTCGATAACACCCCCGACAGTCCCGCCCAACTATCCCATGTTAAAATGCTTCAATTGTGTGGCCCGATGTTTACAATTATTGTTGGCAGCTCATGATATTTTTGTGTGTACAGTGTAGCTCTCAGGCCATTTCCTGTGCTATCTTGATTCGGCTATATCTTATCATATATAACTTAAGAAAATGTCGTCAGCCTACGCTAAAATCCAACAAATTCATACGTATATACATATACATATATATCATATGGCTCCGTCAGCTAGTCAGCTGATGTACGCGGACCCCCAGCGGGTCCAACTGGTTTTGTCTATGAATTTGCGATTGCTGTTGCCAATGGCAAACACACACACACACTCGCACACACTTATAGACATTGCTTATAGACGTGGCAGCATATACGAACGAGCCCCCAAAAAAGCAAAAGAACTTATCGCGACGATTGTATAAGCAGGCCATACAGTCATACACAGTATATAGCGCATATAGACACACACAGTTATCGGCGTATATAATATATAGCATACTCTGTAGCTTCTAGATTGGCATAGCTCTATGCATAAATAGATTTCTGCGATACGTGTGTGGTTAAACATAAAATAGAAATCACGCGTTCGCTTTTTGTTGTTTTATGTTTTTCATATATGTATACCTATTTTTTGCTTTAACAAATTATTAGCCAAAAACAAGTAAACAAGCGTATTGTTTTTCTTCAGTGTAGCGATAAAGCCGGTTATTCTTAACGTATCTGGCGATGGCCACAGCAGCAACGCAAGAATAAATAGAGCTAAAGTTGCTTTTTTTTTTTTTTAGAATATTTTTGCGCGCTGTTGTTATGCGCACGAATCGTGGAATGAAAGAAAGAGAAAGGGCTGTTGATGAGAAATAGCTACGAAATAAGGCAACAGCGCATTGAGCTTTTTTGTTGTTCTTGCAGATATTTGTTCGTTATTCGTTAAGTTTGCGTTTGTTTACGCTGCAGTCCAGTGCCGTTACTTTAAGACGCTGCACTGCTTGGGCAGCGCAAGCAGCGCTGCATGCACACCAATGCACGTATAGACACGTGTGTGTGTGGCTGTGTGTGTGCACAGTGCAGCTGATAAGATTTAGCAAATGCCGAAATCTGTGTTGGAATGCCAAAGTTCAGACGGATTCATGGCCAAGCAATTAAGCTTGACGCTTGGCAACCGCATTTAAGTAGCAACAAATGATTTGTTTATTTTCTGCTTTTGCTTTTTTTTAGGGGGCTTGTCTTTTGGCAAAAACAATAATGATTGATGTTTTTGTTTTTTTGAATAGAGAAAATATGAATATAATATATAAGTATGTATATATGTGTATGACTATAGATAGAAATGATTAGACTTTGTGCCTGGCCATTAATATTTTATGGCTTACATCGTAAAATTTAACAACGATAAAACATTTTAAACGCATGCTAACTTGAGGAAGTTACTTATCTAATCGGCAAGACCTTTTTTTCTTAAGATATCCAAAGATAAATGTGACAAACAAACAAGATAAGCAACAAATGAAAATACTTGCCGTACGTACCCAGTTTTTCTTCGAGTATTACGCCATGGCTAGAATGTGGTTGCCAAATGAGATTATGACCCAGTTGCACGTGAGCAGGCTAATGCCAAGACAAATTGTAACTTGGAAATCAACTTTTGCTTTCGAATTTAGTTACGAAAAAACAAAAAAATAGAAGAGCAACGAAATATCGCATATGTTTCTCTTAGTCTATTCTTAGCGCTCTGCAATTGGATTTAGTCCAACATAATATAAACAAGACAAATGCAAAGCTGTTCAGACTGAGGGAATGTAGTTTTCTGTTCGATATAGTATTCTTTATTTAGTATAGGAGATGGCTTTCAAGGTTTTCTCGAGTGCCCAGGCACGCCACCTGTCGTATACGTAATACTTATGCAATTCGTTCTGTTGCAGGCATTCGCTTCTCGTTGGATGTGTCACGCGATGAGGTCAAAGCCCTGTCTGCGCTGATGACCTTCAAGTGTGCCTGCGTCGATGTGCCATTTGGTGGTGCCAAGGCCGGCCTGAAGATCAACCCCAAGGAGTACTCCGAGCATGAGCTGGAGAAGATCACGCGTCGCTTCACCCTTGAGTTGGCCAAGAAGGGCTTCATTGGCCCCGGCGTCGATGTGCCCGCCCCCGACATGGGAACTGGCGAGCGTGAGATGTCCTGGATCGCCGACACCTATGCCAAGACCATCGGCCACTTGGACATCAATGCCCATGCCTGTGTCACTGGCAAGCCCATCAACCAGGGCGGCATCCACGGACGCGTCTCGGCCACCGGTCGCGGCGTCTTCCACGGTCTGGAGAACTTCATCAACGAGGCCAACTACATGAGCATGATTGGTAAGTCGAGCAGGTGTTGCCATTGATTGGAAACCTTTCATTTAACCCCGTTATCTTTGTGTAGGCACCACGCCCGGCTGGGGCGGCAAGACCTTCATTGTGCAGGGCTTCGGTAACGTGGGTCTGCACACCACCCGCTATCTGACCCGCGCCGGCGCCACCTGCATCGGTGTGATTGAGCACGACGGCACACTCTACAACCCAGAGGGCATCGATCCCAAGCTGCTGGAGGACTACAAGAACGAGCACGGCACCATCGTTGGCTATCCCAATGCCAAGCCATACGAGGGCGAGAACCTGATGTTCGAGCAGTGCGACATCTTCATTCCAGCGGCCGTCGAGAAGGTCATCAACAGCGAGAATGCAGGCAGAATTCAATGCAAAGTGCGTGTCAAAGAGATATGAACAAGGCTGTAGGCTGACGATGGATGCGGGCTTAGCTTGGTTTCATTTGAAACAGAAAATATCACTCGCTCTCTCCTCCTCTATCTCTCTCGGAAGTCTTTATCAAAGTTGTTGCTGATTGTAATGTCAATATTATGAAATCAAATGGATCCATGTCAATGCCCGCCAACAGCTTTGTTCATGCTGCTTTCCCAGTACTTTTCGTTGTTATTTAAAAATTTCTCTTTTCCACTCACAGATCATTGCCGAAGCTGCCAATGGACCCACCACGCCCGCGGCCGACAAAATACTCATTGATCGCAACATTTTGGTTATCCCTGATCTGTACATCAATGCCGGCGGTGTCACCGTCTCCTTCTTCGAATGGCTGAAGAACCTGAACCATGTCTCATACGGTCGTCTGACCTTCAAATATGAGCGCGAGTCCAACTACCATCTGCTCGGTAAGTTGTTAGGGCCTTTAAGCTATCTTGCAGTTTCTGCGCGCACTATCTACCTCTATCTATCTATCTAGCTATCTATCTAGCTATCTATCTAGCTATCTATCTATCTATCTTATCTATAAGAATATATCATAGGCTTGTACGATCAATCATGTCATATCATTTAAAATTCATTTAAGGGTATTTGGTTTTCTAAAATTCTATTATTATTTACTGATTTTTATATAACTCTCTTATATCTAAGCCAGTCAAACCATGCAGCAAAAGCAATTGCTCCGCTCGGCTCTGAAGCACTTGCTCTTCCCGTTTGGTTTCCAATCGAAAGACACAAATCAACAAAATTGTTATATTTTGTTTTTGTTTTCTTTTTATTATTTTATTTATTTTTTGGCTCGTCGCATCATTTTAGTGCTCTCTCCTCAATCAATATTCGTAATTGCAACTATTATGACCGTAATTTAATTATTATGCCATCTTAGTAATTCGTTGTTTATTCTATTTCTTCTTTTTTTCTGTTTCTCTATCACCAATGTAGACTCAGTCCAACAGTCAATTGAAAGAATTATTAACGACGGTACATTCTTATTATTAATTCTTCATTTTTCTATAATCCTCCTGAATCCACCATGAAAAAAACAAAGTAAAACACTCATACACACCCAAACACACACACACATAGACACCCCCTGAGTCGCCTACATGAATTCTTGTTATCCTGTATAATTTAGATAACTTTATTGATGTTATATATATACATAAACATTGGTTTATATATTTGTTTTTGTGTTGTAGCTTTAGAATTCTTCCGTTTTGTTATGTTCCTTTTGTTAGCATTATCCGTACCATCTATGCATTGACTGAGCTTGAGGATCTGTTCTGTAGATCACACCCGGACTTGCCAGCTCCCTATCCATTCACATACATACACATATATATAAATATACATACATATACATCGTGTCTGTGCTCTAACTGTGCCTCCATCAATGCTCTAACCTAATCTGTCTAGTTAACACCTTGGCGGCTGCTTCTAACGTCACAATTATCCAGCATGAGGCATATTGAATTAATCGCTTTATTTGTTTTTTGTATCTCTCTTCACTCTCCCTCTCTCTCGCTCTTGTTGTGAATTGGTCATGATTTAGAATCCGTGCAAGAGTCCCTGGAGCGTCGCTTTGGCCGTGTCGGCGGTCGCATTCCCGTGACACCCTCCGAGTCGTTCCAGAAGCGCATCTCTGGTGCCTCCGAGAAGGATATTGTGCACTCTGGCCTGGACTACACCATGGAGCGCTCCGCACGCGCCATCATGAAGACAGCCATGAAATACAATCTAGGCCTGGACCTGAGAACCGCTGCCTATGTCAACTCCATTGAGAAGATCTTCACCACATACCGTGACGCCGGTCTGGCCTTCTAAGCTTCGCAGCTAAAACTTAACTAGTTTATTAATCAATCGAACTCAACAAGCAACAAAACATTAAGCATATAGCATCAGCGCACCTCCGTTCTTAGAAACAGTCACAAAAGCGAATTAATTTATATAGAGGTCGACAAAGGACTAGCTGAAGCTGAATTTGTTCAACTTTTTAACTTCATATTGTGTTTTACATTAAGCTAAAAGGAAAAGAGAAAAAATAAGAGAAAAGCGAGCTTGCTTTTATAATGATTATTGTTGATTTTCTGTAAGTTTTTAAGTTTAATGAGCGTTAAAGTGAAGCAATTGCATTTTTCAATTATGTATCGTAACGTACGAAACGCTCCGTTGCCGCAACTTTTAAAGTAATCAAATATACACATAAACTAAACAAAACAAACAAATTAAACAAATTGCGTTTTCTCTTTTTGCATTTCTCGATTTAATTCAAATTGACAATTGTCGTTGGCCACTAATATAATCACAATATCAATTTTAGTCTTTCCATTACGTATACACTTTATAATTGATTGGAATGTATGGGAATACTACGATATGTTTAAAATAATATATATATATATATATATTGGGTATTACACATAATACTATAAGTACACTTTTCATTTTCGTTTTTGCGAACGCGACGAAATAAGATACAGGATAATAAACCTGGCATAAATTGTGGAAGATAGTTTTGTGTGGTCGTATATAGTAGAAAACTTTCAACTTAACTACTAATAGATTGTTCTGTGCGTATTAACTTCGTGCTTGGTCCAAAATGTGTCCATCGATTCAATTTAGATAGCCAAAGATTTGGGAAACAGCTGCTGCTTCACATAATCATCAATCATTTCCATCAGCAGGGCGCGCGTAACTTTTGGGTGCTGCAGTACATAGCCAAATTCTTTCAGTTTCGTGTTGTCCAGATTGAGATGCTTATGATGCAGCTGCTCCTCGTCCAAGTAGGGGGTGAGCGGTGTATTGTCAATGCCATTGTGATGACAAATATCGGCCCAGGGTGCCATGTGCTTATCATTGATTTCACCCACTGTGTCGCTTGGATACAGCTGAGGAGATTAACAAGCATTGAATATTTAGTGATTAAATAGTCGATGACTCATCGATAAAAATTGATGACATACCTTGGTCAAGTTAGACATAACAATGCCAAAGTATTCCACATTGATTTCAAATATGTCCACTAGCAAATCGCTGATGCTGCCCTGCGTAGACGCTGAGTCATCCACAATGTTGTAGACTTGTCCAGCCGTTTTTGGACTCTGAGCTAATTGCCAAATCGCAGCACACACATCGTTCACATGCACCGTGTTGAGTCGCATCGCATCATTCCAAAGCAGTTTCATTGTTTCGCCCAGAAATTTGTATATGGCTGCGATTATAATGCGTGGCACTGTGGAGTAGTTTCAAAGTTTGTTATTTACACAAATATATACATATATACAAACAAAACCGATAGCGATTGCCTTTGCTGGCGACTTCAACTTACTTAAGTAGCGCTTATCACCAATGCCGTAAACAATTGGCAGCCGTACCACCGTATAGCTGAGATCGTTAATGTGCGCTAGCTCCTTTTCGACTTTAAGCTTTTGTTTGGCCACGCCCGTCCAGGGCTCGAGCTTGCAGTCTTCTTTTAGAGGTGTTTTCTCACTGCTGTTCACACAGCCCGAGCTGAGTTCCATAAAGCGTTTCACCTTCTGGCTGGCTGCCTCATTGGCACAGTTAATGCTCAGCTTGTAGATGCCCTCCTTATAAACGGCATCGTCTTGGTTCGCACGCGTCTCGGCTGCACAGTTGATGACCAAATCCCAGCCTCGATTCGTTATTGGGTGTGGTGCGAATGCCAATTTGCATGAGGCTGCAATGCATAAAGGACCCCATAAGCACAAAAAAATCAAAACCAGTTTTAGTCTGTGTGTGTGTGTGTGTGCGCGCGTGAGTAGGTTGCATTATTACATACCGGCATTAATTAAATTCGCACTGAAAAACTCGACTTTATCATGGGTGAAGGCCTTGGTTTGCTGTTCATTCAGCCAGGCCATTTGTGGCGGCGTCTTATCAACAATTCGTATTTCCTGCGTCAGCTCATTCTTTAGCAAATAAGTCAGCAAGTTGCGTCCAATGAAGCCACAGCCTGCAGATACAGACAGAGATAAGTCGCAGTTATCGCTCTGATTGCAGTTTCCCACTTGCACTTACCGCCCAAAATTAAAACAGTTGGTTTCTCAGACATACTGCAGCGACGACAACGACGCAACCAACAACGAGACTACGACGAATGACTAGACTCTTGCTTCTGTATCGTTTCAAAACCTTTAAATTATATGTAAACGGGACGCGAATCAAATACAAAAGCAAGCGTCAGGGCTGCAGCGCTTCGCTCGATGAGCCAATTGACCAAACAACAGCTGTTATCGAACTACAGACATCGCGACTGCATCAACAAGTGAGTGGTTCATTTTTTAGTTTTTAAAGTGATTTAAAAGATTGTGAAAATGGTTTTGTATTTTTCATTAGGGCAAGCTGCCTGGCACTTGGAATTAAATATAGAATATATGTATTTTCAACTATTGGCACATATTAAATTTATATATAAAAAAAAATCAACTAGACCATAAGTCGAATTTTGGTGCCCTAAATCCACGAACTATTACATCGGCTTGCCACCACTCAGTCCTTTGTTCTGTCTCTTTACTGCTCACTTCGTCCTTGGCATCTGTTGCATTTAAATTCAAAATGGCGATATCTTCGTAAATAGTCAATTCCTTGCAGCATTGCAGATTTTCAGATTTTTCTGACTCATGCAACAAATGCAAATGAATATTTTTACAACTTCGGGGCAGCTGACTGATGACATCCTTAGGAAACAGTTTCCAAGTCTCCGCCTGTTGCTCCTGCCCACTTGACAATAGTTCCAGTTCCAGATATACATTAGTGGTCTTCAGCTCTGTGGACCACAGCGTGTAGAGCTCCTCGCATGTAAGCAGCTGCAGAAGTGTTTGGTTCATTGGTCCATCTGGCATGGAGTGGAGATCACCGTGGTATTTTGATATAGATCCGTGTGGTATGTGTATTGTGTATGCCTCTGATGGCATAAATCTATTATTTCCAAATAAAAAACGCAAACTTTTTACAGCCTTGTTGCTCCTAAACGTTCGTCGTATTAGCTGAAAATGTACAATTTTACTATCTTTTTTTCAGACTTTGCTTATATTTACTTCTCGCATATTGCTGATGTCATCCTTGGTCTCTTTAGCCAAGGAACGCTGCTTCTGGAATTGATAGTGCTTAAACGATTCTTGTTTATTTTCATTGTGAGCATCTTCATCCCATTTGTTCACATAATATTTGTATGTTTTATACACGAACGGAATTTGACTGCGATGGAATAAAAGGAAGTCGAGTATGTTAATAACAAACTCTGCTGCGATTCCTGCTGTTAAGACGTCAATGTCTTGCAGTTTAAGCTCAACATTTTTAGGATTTTGTGCCATTTATTTATAGTTGCTACAATTTCGCGGGTTTCTTAAGTAAACAAACTTGAGTTGTTTGGCTAGAGAAGGAAATGAGCCAACTATTGTTTTAGGGAACTAGTTTGCTCTTGTTACAATATCGATATATAGAGGGAAAAATATCGATATTATTGTAAAATTGAAACATATTTTAAATACACTTTCATATTTAAGAAAATTAAAATTGTATTATTATTATAACAATGAAAGTGTAGTTATTACTTTATTTTAATGTCTTTCCGTTAATATAAGTGGAAAACAGTTTGCGGGTAATGCTAAGCTAGCTGGATTAATTTTTATGTTTGAGATGTCAGGACTGCTAATATTGTAACGCAATAAAATATTTGAAAGTAATATAAAACCAAATCCGCGCACTAAATTTTGTCCTATACAAGTACGTTTTCCTATACTAAATGGCAAGAAATGTGGAAGATTCTGCCTTAATTGAAATTTGGAGTGCTTCAGATTACCTTCCTTATCTCTAGTGGTCAGGAAATGATTATCTTCTTCGAATTCTATTCCAGAATCAGAGCCCTCAGACATTTGTCTCTTATCATTAAATGTTGATGCTTTTTGAGTAGGTTTCAAAGACTTTTCCTCTAAAAATCTTTCCGGGCAAAAATTCTGAGGATTTTTCCAATATCTTTGGCTCATGTTGAGTACGTAGTTGTTTATAAAGACAATTGTGCCCTTCGTTACTCCAAATCCTGATATAATGGAATCCTCAGTGGCTACATGAGGAACAATGGGAGAAGATGAGTAGCGCAGGACTTCGAAAATTGTAGCCATGGTGTACGGCATTTCTTCCATGTCTTTCAGGAATATACTTCGTTGTCCCTTATTGGAGATCTGATCTGCTTCAAATTGAATATGTCTGCCGATGGCTGGATCCTTGGCTATATAGGCAAAGACTAACATTATCAAGTTGCCAACCGCCGAATGACCACCGATAAAATCTTCCAGCATAAAAATGATTGTGTTTCGGCACATATTTTCATTCTCAATCAAACTTTTTAGCAAGGCATCGGTGAAGTCGTTGTCCGGCTCCTCGGGATCTATATTCAGCTCTCGATGCTCCAGAACGCGATCCAGAATAAATTTACGAATTGTCGTCGACCAATGAGCAATGCGATTTGTGTGCTGCTTGTAGAAAGGCGACAGCCAGGGCAGAAAATCCAGTGGATGTCCTTGATTGATTTCCCAGAAGATTTCGTCAAAGTACCAAACAATTTTCTTGAATTCCTCATCATCGTATTCGAATCGCATCGAACACATATACTGACTAAACATATTCCCGCAGGCAGTATTTAAAATGGGCTTTAAATCTATAGGCTGTCCAGGTAGAATAATTCTCTTCAGCTCGTCCAGTAACATATCAGTCTCTGCACATCCTATCAATGACATCTTGCAGAAATACGATGAGGACTCTCGGGGAGAGCAATGTCGCCTAGCTAAATTCCTGCGTTTCTGCTGCAATTGCGACCATTCGCACAGAGCTAGGGAGTTGTTCCGGTTACCTCCAAATAGTTTGTGATAGCGTAGGAAATCCGGTCGGCCACCAAAGAATTTTCCATTCTTATTAAGAACTTCTCGTATCAATTCCAAGTTGTTTACGACCAGACAGCGCGTGTGGCCAAGAGTCAAGGAGTAAATGTCTCCATAATGATTTGCTATTGTTCCAAAACCTTTGAATGGATTGTCGAACTGACCAATTATATCCAGATTTCCAAGTATTGGCCAAGGATGTGGGCCAGGTGCCTGCTTAAATGCTCGTTCAACTTTTTCCCCATTCGGCAAGACAATTTTCACAATTGCTTTTCTTTTACATTTAAATAATATGGAAATATACGAGGTGGCAAACAGGATCATAAGAATAGTGATGCACGGATAAAACAATTCCAACAACATTTTGATAAACAGACCCAATTTACAGGTATCTAAAAAGAGTTAACAGAATTACATTAAAGGCAGGTGGATCAACAGGTGTCTAAATAGTTCTGTACCTGTTGATAGATAAGTCAGCAACATGTAATCAATCACTAATAAGCGCAGACTTTATTTGTGTTGCTACTCTGCGATTGTCACTTTGTGCACTACAATATTTTTGTTATAGTTAATAACATTTCCAATTACTTCTGAAGTGATATTGATCTGTCGGCTTGTAATGTCCTTACTCTTCGTGGTGAATATGTTGAGTACATTGTAACTTCTGTAATGAGACGCTATGTTAAATGCGATGCCATGTTAAAAAGTGAATCCTAAACAGAAAAATTCATTTCAATAGCTTCTCAACATATTTTACTAAAAACTTAATTTAAAATAATAAAAATAAGTCTAATTTGCATACATAAAGTGAAAGACACTAATAAAACACATGGTCAATGTAATGTTAAATTTAAAAGAAATAGTAGGCGCCAAAATTGTATTATCATGCTGTGCAACCATGCTCAACATAGAGTGTATACACTGGCAATGTAGCCGCAGCCAACTTCAAGTCGGTTATGACTAGTAAAAATCTGTTTGTGTTGCCGACAAAATAAATTCATTTTCGTCTGAAGATACTAAAGTAGATACACAGGATGGTAAATTAACTAGCTAACAGACGGGATTTTTAGGCATATTTAATACTTTCTTTTTGTAGGGACAAAATCAATCGGCACAAGGTGGCACTGGAGACAAGAAGGATGACAAAGACAAAAAGAAGAAATATGAGCCACCAATTCCCACTCGCGTTGGCAAAAAGAAGCGTCGCGCAAAGGGTCCAGATGCAGCCATGAAGCTGCCACAAGTGACTCCCCATACGCGCTGTCGCCTAAAGCTGCTCAAATTGGAGCGCATCAAGGATTACTTGATGATGGAGGACGAGTTTATACGCAACCAGGAACGACTGAAGCCACAAGACGAAAAAAACGAAGAAGAACGCTCAAAGGTTGATGACTTGCGTGGCACACCAATGTCCGTGGGCAATCTGGAGGAGATTATCGATGACAATCATGCAATTGTGTCAACCTCCGTGGGCTCCGAACACTACGTCAGCATTCTGTCCTTCGTCGACAAGGACCAATTGGAGCCTGGTTGCTCTGTCCTGTTGAATCACAAGGTTCATGCTGTAGTCGGTGTCCTCAGTGACGATACAGATCCCATGGTGACGGTCATGAAGCTTGAGAAAGCGCCACAAGAAACTTATGCAGACATTGGTGGGTTGGACACGCAAATTCAGGAGATCAAAGAATCTGTTGAGCTTCCACTAACTCATCCCGAATATTACGAAGAAATGGGCATTAAACCACCAAAGGGTGTTATTCTCTATGGTCCCCCCGGCACGGGTAAAACGCTTCTCGCCAAGGCCGTTGCCAATCAGACTTCCGCGACTTTCTTGCGTGTTGTCGGCTCCGAACTTATACAAAAGTACTTGGGCGATGGTCCTAAGTTGGTGCGCGAACTTTTCCGCGTTGCAGAGGAACACGCGCCGTCCATTGTCTTCATAGACGAAATCGATGCAGTCGGCACAAAGCGTTACGATTCCAACTCAGGAGGCGAACGTGAAATTCAGCGTACCATGTTGGAGTTGTTGAATCAACTAGATGGTTTCGATTCTCGTGGTGATGTCAAAGTCATCATGGCAACGAATCGTATTGAAACACTTGATCCTGCGCTTATTCGTCCGGGACGTATTGATCGTAAGATTGAGTTCCCCTTGCCCGATGAGAAGACCAAGCGACGCATTTTCACCATACACACATCGCGCATGACGCTCGCCGAGGACGTCAACCTGAATGAGTTAATTATGGCAAAGGATGATCTTTCTGGTGCGGATATCAAGGCGATTTGTACAGAGGCCGGTCTGATGGCACTGCGTGAGCGTCGCATGAAGGTGACCAACGAGGACTTTAAGAAATCCAAGGAGAGCGTTTTGTACCGCAAGAAGGAAGGCACGCCCGAGGGATTGTATTTATAAGTCATCAATTTTTCAGTTAACATATATTATAATTCCTAATCACACACAAGCATTAAACCAGGTTAATCTAAATCCATCAAATCATTATACTTGTGATTTGAACAAATTTGTTGTTGTGTGCAGTGCATCGGCGCAGTGTTCTAATAAATTGTCTACATAGGCATTTTGTTTTTCGGATACAATGCTGAGTGGTTCACTTTTATGCTCTAGATACTTGAAGTGGATTTTGTCTGTAACCTTTGCTAACTTCATTTCCTTATAGGCCAGTTGCTCCTTTGCCAGATTCTCGTCAATGTTTGCTTTTGTGAATGTATCATAGAAGGCTGAAAATTTGGATAATTCTATGCCAGTTTTTAGTCCATCTGCATAGCCTTGATCAAAGCTATTCTGAAAAATTTGTTCTCGCCCATCAGCAACTCCATCAGCATAATTTATCTGCAAACAAAATCATTTTAGTTCGGTACGAAGACAGCTGATTTTATTAACAGCTTCTTTCACTTAACAGAGTGTTTCTTCTATTAACAGACGCTGTGAGTGGAATCAGTACGCAAGCAACTCAGTTCAAAGCACGCTTTTTGCTTACTTTTTCTACTTTTTCCTGAATCCGTTGGTGATTATTTCTGTTGACGGCTTTAAAATCGGTCTCATCATCAGAGCTGCCTGATTGTGACATTTTAGCACAGTAAAAACGTAAGTTATTGTGAAAATTCAACACCACAATTCAGTTTCAGCTATAGAAAACAAAAACATTCGCGAGAATGTGCTGCGTGAACTTAACAGAGCAATAGCAGATATGCTCCTCATTTACAGAGCACTCCACACTTCACAAAGATTTACTATCCGAAGTAAATAATGTAATTGTTCCATTCACAGATCACAATGGCAGCCGAGGTCGCTCAACTGTTACTCTCGGTAATTCAAGGAATACCAGGTGGAGCCACAAATGATGACTTAACTAAAGCGTTGTCAGATATGCCCGCAGCCTCACGGGTTGAGGGTTTGAATGTATTGTTAAAGCAAGGTGGCATAGAGATTCTAAAGAAAGGAGAGAAACTTATTTATCGCGCCAAGGATCCGGAAAAGAAAAGCGCACTGCCCAAGGATGCGGATAATGAAGAGAAGGTTGTCTATAGTATAGTCGAAGAGGGCGGTAACAAAGGAATTTGGATACGTGATATTCGCATGAAGTCTAATTTGAATATGACCCAACTAAACAAAATCTTAAAAAATCTGGAAACCAAGAAACTTATCAAAGCCGTTAAATCTGTGAACGTAAGTAAATTTATGATATCCATCAAGGGTAAAATAAATAATTTCAATTTACATATTAAAGGCGAGCAAAAAGAAAGTCTATATGCTATACAACTTGGAAGCAGATCGATCTGTGACTGGAGGAGCTTGGTATCAGGACCAAGATTTTGAAGCCGAGTTTGTAGATGTGCTTAACCAACAATGCCTGCGATTCCTTCAAATGAAACGCGAGGGTGCCGAGAAGAAACGTGATGGACCTCTGGCACTTAAACAAATGTCCTGCTGCACTGTGAAGGAAGTGCACAAATTTATCTCAGATTTGGGTATCAGTAAAGTGAATCTGGATGAGGATGATTTAGAGACAATATTGAAAACTGTTGTATATGATGGCAGTGCAGAACGTATTCTACAATCAGATGGCACTTATGTTTATCGTGCTGTAAATTTACCTCTGCCAGCACCTGGCCTGGTTCAAATGCCGTGTGGTATATGCCCTGTGATCAAGAATTGCTCTAATTGTGGCGATGTGACCGCAATCAATTGTCAATATATGAACGATTGGTTAGATTAAATATGCAATGAACTGAAAGTCCTTTTACTGTTAAGATAATTTAAATCTATTTAGCGCGCATTCACATTTTCTATAGGAAGCAACTAACTACACCCCGATTATCGATTAACCGGCAGTCCGATAACAATTTGTTCGGTCTGGAAACAGTAGAAATACGTGGCTGTCGATTTTGTTGTTGTCTCGACAAAAATTCCAGCAAAAGCTAAGCACGAAATTGAAATTAACTAATATATATTTACACTAAATATGCGATAAAACAAATTAACGTCGACTATTCGAATTGCGAGTGTAAGCTCAAGTGCCCTACAAGGAAAAATAACAACAAAGAACGACAATAACTACTCAACCTACACACAATGGGACTTTGCAAGTGTCCAAAACGTCTGGTGACAAACCAATTTTGCTTTGAGCATAGAGTCAATGTCTGTGAGCACTGCATGGTTCAGAGCCATCCCAAGGTAAGTTTATACAGATGCTACGATATTCTCACTCTTAATGAAATTCTTACAGTGCATAGTGCAATCGTATCTGCAATGGCTACGTGATAGCGACTATATATCCAATTGTACACTCTGCGGCACCGGCTTGGAGCAGGGCGAATGTGTGCGTTTAGTATGCTACCGTAAGTAGAATGTTATATTCTGCCATACTGAACTTCAACAAGCTTTCGTTTTTTTTAGATGTTTATCATTGGGATTGTTTGAATGCACGTCAAGCCGGTCTGCCTGCCAATACAGCGCCTAGTGGCCACCAATGTCCGAGTTGCAATGTAGAAATTTTTCCAACATCCAATTTGGTCTCACCAGTTGCTGATGCACTCAAAAAATATCTGGCACAAGTAAACTGGGGTCGAAATGGCCTTGGCCTTGCATTGGTAAACGCCCAACTATATGCCATTTGCATGTAATGCTTATATGTATTAATATATCAATTTTCAGCTTTCGGATGAACAAAACAATAGCTTCAAGGCAAAACCGATTAGTAGCCAATCAACGGTTACCAATATTACCAAAGTACATCATCATTCCGCTGGCGAGCGTGAGCGTATGAAACCGAATGGAGGCATTGATAGCTCCAGTCCACATTCCGTGCTACTAATGGATGCCTTTAATCCGCCTAGCTCTGGTGACTTGCATGGTCTGTTCGAGCTCTCTAGCTAATATATGCTTCTCTTGAACAGATTTTATTTCTCTTTAGGCACTAGCAGCAGGCGTCCTCTGCTGCCCCGACAATCTCCTATTGGCGGCACCGATCGTGATGATAATAAATATCAGCGCCGCTCGCCGGCTGAGCTATTCTCGCGTTGGACGCGTCGCTTTTATGCACCATCCTCGCGCCCGCCTTGGCGGCGCACCTGGTTCTTGGTATTGAGTGGGATTTTGGCTTTCATTATGTTTGTGTATATAATGGCAGTGCTGGGTCGCGGCGGCAACGATAGCTTGGATGACAGTTGGAATAATCCAAACCCCAAACAAAACCATTACGAATAAGTATATAAATATATGTGTGTGTAGCTCATCATCATATATCCGAAAAGTCCTTCCCTCTGTTAAAATCAAAACTTATTTATGTAACCCAAAATATTGCAAGAGGAAACTTAATACTAAGCTTTCTATATAACGTTTTAATCAACATGCGGCTTTTGCACCCTTTGCACGCCACTAGCTTTTGGTGAATTGGGAGTTTTACGTTTGGGCGCATCCAAGACTTCGTCGTATTCGTGTAGCTTCTTGGCCAGGAAATACATCTCGGCCAAAGCTATGACCAGGGCCACAATGACACCCAGTAGAATACGGAAACCAAACGGCAGTGGACCAATCATTAAATTAACTCCAAAGAAGCCAAAAGTAAATCCAGCTGCCACCGAGAAGATGAACTGGGCCACAGCTATAATTTGCTTATTAATGCTTTTCACTGCAAGAGAGATTTACGACGTTTAACAATTAGGTGGGGAATGAATTGCATTAGTGAACTCACATTGGTAGGCAACTGTGTCCTCGGGAATATGTTTGAGTGTCGCATCAACATTTTTTGTCATTTTATGATATTCGCGATTTTGCTGCTCTTCGCGCAGGCGCTGGCAACGCGCCTCCAGCTCGGGATTGCGTGGCTTATACTCATTTTCCGGCAGTATAAGCTCGCAGCTTTCAATTAGCTCATACAAAAATACATTAGTTATATTATTCTTACGTAGTTCGATCAATATTGAGTTCAGAAAGTGCAAATCGTTCAGATACAAGAAGTCGCCAATAACAGGCTGTTTTGGTTCCGCATCCTCCTCTGCTTTCTCCTCTGGCAATTCATTAATTTCTTGAACGTTTGAAGGCACATCTGGTAATTTTGCAGTCAGTTTTTTCAGCAACTTCACATCAATTTGTGGTCGTTTACAAACTACCTCATCATCTCTTAGGATTCGAGTACTTTTTGGTATACTATAACCGTTATTCTCTAAGATTTTGGCCAAATTAGTTGGCAACTCCTTCAAGTGCTCCTTTTGCGCGCCCAGCAGATCCAATAATTTCTTGGATGGCCGCAGTCGAACGCGAGTGTCTACAATAGTTGACTTCAGCATGTTGTCGATTTAGTTATTTACGTATGTTTAACTTCAGCTGCAGATCCGAATAAAGTTCTGCAATTTCCTCTTCTTTCTCTTGAAATGAATTATCTATGCGTTGATAGTTGTGTTGCAGATTGTTTATAAACTCGGCTTTGCGTTGCTCACGTGCTCGCCTTGCCTCCTGTAGCTCAATGCTGGGCTGTATAAGCAAAAATAAATAAAATTAAAATTAAGTTTTATTATTATTTTTTCAATATACGCACTTTTCGTTCAATTTTGGCTTTCTCTAGCAGGGTTTCAACGCCGTTCAGCAAATCGGTAACAGCTGTTGACAGTTCGGTAAGTCTTTGGTTACCTAATGCAATGCAGCGCTCGGAGAGATCGTATTTGAGTGAACCTACTATTTCGGTGACCTGAAAAAGTGTCTCGACTTCGCTGTCGTTACGCTTTAGTTCGAATTTATCCAAGAATGTATCTATTTCGCCGTTAACAAATACGCGATGGTCTAAAATGCGATGCGGCACTTTGTATAACTCTGCAAGAGTTAAGTTTTACTTTAGTACATTGGCCGGGTGGACTTTTGAAAAACACGTACCTCTTCCAACCTGGGTTATCATTATTTTTCTTCACAAAACACCCAACTCTTTATTCTGTCACATGAGTAGGTCAACGATACAGCAATTAGCAATCGATATATGGATACGATATGTAAATATCAGATTGGTGACATTCCCATAGCAGTTAACTACAGAAAATAAAATCGTATCAATATTGGGATTTATTCGCATTTTTATCAAAAGTTGTGTTTTATATAATTATAATTTTATATATAATTATTGCACTTAAATTGTAATTTACTGTATTGTCTCGCGCAGAAGAATTGATTTCAAATCCAAGGTATGCTTATCGATAGTTGTAAATACAACCCATCTCACAGTAAACGCGACGTGCAGAAAGTCATCCACCATCTGCGGAATTACGATTTTGTTAACTTTGCTGAAATTACCAAAATGAGCGAAGAGTTTAAGCTGCCAAAACGATCACGTAAACGTACGCGGGATGTAAAACGCAAAGCTCGTCCAGAACTCGATGGAGAGAATGCGTGGACTGCGATGCGGTATTTCGAGAAGTTCGAACCATTTTGGGACTTCGTTGATAACCTGGAAAGAATCGACAATGAAACGGTAACATGTGAGGAATTCATTGAACGGTTCGAACGCCCCTATCTGCCCGTGATAATAACTGGTTGCGCTGACGGATGGCTGGCGCAGGAGAAATGGACGCTTTCCCGCCTGGCGAAAAAATATCGCAACCAGAAATTCAAGTGCGGCGAGGATAATGAAGGTTATAGCGTTAAAATGAAAATGAAATATTATATCGAGTATATGCAAGGGACGCGGGACGATAGTCCGCTGTACATATTTGATAGCAGCTTTGGCGAACATCATCGACGACGTAAGCTGCTCGAGGATTATACGGTGCCTAAATACTTTCGTGATGATCTCTTCAAGTACTGCGGCGAGGAGCGACGTCCGCCATACCGATGGTTCGTTATGGGTCCCGCTCGTTCTGGCACCGGCATTCACATAGATCCGCTGGGTACTAGTGCATGGAATACTCTAATACGTGGTCATAAGCGCTGGTGCCTGTTTCCCACGCACACGCCCAAGGACTTGCTTAAGGTCACCAGTGCCATGGGCGGCAAGCAACGTGACGAAGCCATCACCTGGTTTAGCACAATTTATCCTCGCACCCAGCTGCCCTCATGGCCACAGGAATACAAACCCATCGAGGTGCTCCAGTGTGCTGGCGAAACGGTGTTTGTGCCTGGCGGTTGGTGGCACGTTGTGCTCAACCTGGACGACACCATTGCGATAACTCAGAACTTCTGTAGCTTTACGAACTTTCCTTGTGTGTGGCATAAGACGGTGCGTGGTCGCCCCAAGTTGTCGCGCAAGTGGCTGCGAGTGCTGCGCGAGCAGCGTCCGGAGTTGGCTCAGATTGCCGAAAGTATTAATATAAACGAGAGCACTGGCTTCGCCTCCGATAGTTCAAGCAACTCAAGCTCATCGTCATCGTCCAGCAGCTCATCCTCGGAGACGGAGGCCGATTCAAACACGGACAGCGGCCAGGAAAGTCTCACGGCAAAGAAGAAGAAAAAGCGACGCATGGCCGGCACTGGAGATAGCGGCTCAGCGACGGTGTCGTCGGCCTCCTGATGTCGAGAGAAAGCGAAAAGGAACGGCCTCCTGCTGCGGCTGTTCCATCGTCAACTATTTTTCTGTCGTCGTGTGCCACGTTGTCAAGATCCGTGTGGCCACCAATCCTGCCAAAACAGCTAGCAGGGCTAATCCAGAAACCCCGACCGAACCCCCTCAGCAGCTCTGCATATTTTAGTAATATTTTTCTACATAGACGAGTAATAAACAATGTTGCTGTAAAATACAAGTTTGAATTATTAACGGCTTAGTCCGATAGCCGCTTAATGTTAGGTCCAATAGAGTACTCGATGTTTATTTAAATGCTAGTTGATCCGCCGAGGATATTTAACCAACGACTTAAATGCAACATAAATAAATTCAATATATTTCTAAAAATCGAAATTGTGTTTCGCTCATGGAATATATCCCAATTATCTTTAGCTATTCACCTGGAAAAGAAATTTCTTTAAAAATTCATTCAATTTGTTTTATACAAAAGTTTATCATCTTTTTTTTTTATTATTGTAGAATTAGCGTTTTTATAAATTGTTTTCCATGCAACTAAAAGATGTAGAGCAACAAATTGCATTGTTCGTGAAAAAGTCGATGGCAATTGAGGAAACAAAATTAAAAATTTGACGGACAAATTGAAATATTTAAATAATAAAATTTATTTATGGAACATAAGCAAGCACATGGTCCTTAAAAAATCACCTTTTAATTCGCTACAATTTTTTATTCATATATAATTATTTTTAAAAGCTTTTCCCACGCATTCCTCAAATTTTCCCATTTTTATTTTGTTTGCTTTTTTATTTTGTTTGTTTTTATTTATCATCATTTTGGCGACCTGCGTGTATTGAATTTCTAAAGGTTTTTGCACTTTGTGATTTTTAAAAAATATTGTTTTGTTTTTCTATCTTATTTATGTTTTTATTTTTATTTAATTTAGTTCCTTTTGCTTTATATTTACGATTTATTGTTTATCATTGTGTAAAAATTGAATATTGCGCTTGCAGCTTCGAATTGCTTACTGTTTCTGGTTCTTGTCCATTCTGAATTTAATTGATGTTGCTAGCCAAGTTCTCGGTTTGTGTTTTGTTGTGTGATTGGTTGTTTTTGTTGTTGAATTCAATTTGTTATTGTTTGTTTATTTTAATCAAGACTTAATCAATATACTGCGCTAACCAACGGAAACCCTCGCCATAACCCTGTCGCTTCAGCACAGAGCACATGAACAATTCCAACGGGCGACCAGGCAACTCGGAGCGTGCAACTTTGCCCTGAAAGCCACAAGAATAATAATAAATTAATTAAAATTATATAAACACTTTATAAGTAAATTAATACCTTGCCGGTCGTTAACTGATACAGTCCAAACACATTTCTCAGCTCATCCTCGCTGGCCGCGCCAGGCTTATCAATTTTGTTGCCCAATATGAGCACCGGGCAGTTCGATAGCGCCTCATCTGTGAGCAGCGAATCCAGTTCGTTTTTGCTCTCCTGGAAGCGACCGCGATCCCAGGCATCTATCAAGAATACGATTGCATCCACAGCCGGAAAGTAATCCTTCCAGACACGACGCGCTGCAAGCAACCAAACATTGCAAGTCAATAATCAATCAATTACAATCTTGATATCATTATTCAAACTAAGTGTCGCCCACACAAAACAAACACAGCTCTATCTAAAAATCACGCGTAATGCTGCCAGCGTCATTTTGTTCTATAGGCTTTTAATGTACATATGAACATCTACTTATTAGTATACGTGACGCTACGCCTCGCCCTGCTTCGCTTATCAATAAAAGTTCATATACACATATAATATATATACAGATATATATGTATATATATATTTGCCAGTCGCTAGACAGTTTCCGTCATCTAATGCTTACAAGCATTATTATATGGACTCGTTTATTAGTAAAAGCTTGAACATTTCTTATATGTGAATATATATCTGTATATTATATATATGCAAGTGCTTTTATTCGTTGTTGATCATTTGCACTATTATATTTGTTTTTGCTATCTACCCCGTGTGCTTGACATACTGTTTTGTAACAGTTATTCCATGCACAGTGGTTAAGACTTGATTAAATTGTTGACCAATTTTAATATTATTAAATTATTGTTGTTAATAAATTTTAATATTTATGAGTGGTAATCATTGAAATTATTTCTTGAAATTGACATTTTAAAAATAATATTTAGAAACATGAATACTAAAATTTTCAAATAATTTAAGTTTTTTATAATAAGAATTCTTTACAACTTTTAAGATTTCAAAATGTTAATTGTAAAATTTGAAAAAGTGAAAATACAAAGTATTTAAAAATAGTAAAACTTAAAAAAAACACTAGAGATTTTACTCTCCCTAATTAACAATTACATCTGATTTTTGTGGGCACAGAAAGTTTTCAAACATAAATATCTATATATTTAATATATAAATTGGATTAATACGTGATTATAAATCACGTGTTAATTATGCAATTTTTGCTGAATATGTAGCTTTGCATATAGATTAACGATGACATATGCATTTTTACATATCTTTACACACTGCGACGATGACGTTGTTGTTGTTATTGTTTCAGAAGAGTGAACGCAACAAATGGCAAAATTTACAACGTGTTTTTGATTTTCAAGTATGTGTGTGAATGTGTATATGAGTGAGTGTATGTGTGTGTGGGTGACCCCCTGTGCTATATTTTTCGCTGATTGTTTTGTTGTTGCGTTGTCTTTGTGCTAAGTATGTATGTATGTGTATGCGCTTTGTACTATTTTTAGACGAAGAGCACGTTTTAGCATGCGCAATATTTATGATTTTAATAAGAGCACTATGATTATTGAATATTTAATATAATGCTTGAATGCCTTAGCTCTTTACTTACCTTGAGTGTGGCCACCCAAGTCGAATGTAGTGAAACGCATATTGCCTATGGACAGCTCCTCCGATGCTAAGCAAGGTATGGATAGATATATGAATAACACTGAATTATCTGGAGTATTTGAGTTTTACACTTACTTGGATGCAGTGTTGGCACATGCTGCGCCAGCTTGTCATCTTTGAGCATATGCAATAATGTGGTCTTACCAGCATTATCCAAGCCAAGGAACAATAGTTTGCCGGACTTTTTCCATAGACCTGTGCAGGGAAAACGTTGATTTCAATTATTAATAAATATACATATGTATATATTTTCATAAAGACCCTGAGCGTTTGCTGGTCAATGTTAATGCTAAGGTCAAACTGTGTTTCAGTTCCGACTTAACAACATCGAAATTAATTCCAAATCAACAGCTTCACCAATGCAAATACACACGCACACAGCTAAACAATGATTTCATTTGCTTTTGTTGTCTGCTTCAACTAATTTTATTGTTGTTGCTGCTGTTGGCGTTGGTGTTGCTATTGCTGCTGTTGCTCTTTCTGTTTTGTTGGCAAACGGTCAAGAAAATCGCTCATGTAGCAATATCAAATTCCATTCGGCCCAGACACTTACCTAAGTATCCCAGAACACCCGTGAACCAGTCCCAAATGAACATCTTGGCTTGTGCTGTGGTTTCTTCTTGCGGGAGTGAGCTTCAGTAGCAAAAGGCTGAATGTGTGTTAATTGGGGGGAAGTGCGGTGCGATTCTAGAAAAGAAAATAAATTGACGCATACACATATACATATAAACAAATGAGTATACAATGTAAATACAAACAACGAAATTAGAAGAATTGAATGAATATGCGTGACTAGTTCAATGTTCACTTGCGACACTGTTTTTTCGTTATTAATAATCCATTTTCTATCGCTCGTAACCTAAATGATACTATTTAAATGTATTAAATACGGAGCAGCCTTGACATCAATACATTGTGAAAAGCCGCGACAGTTGTTATTGCGTTCAGGAAGTAATGTCTGACCGATTATAATTAGGTTAAAACCTGTTTCGGTTCTTTGTCAAGCTCTCTGGGCAACACTTTCTTTCTTTACAAGTATATGTTGGTGTGGGTATATGTGTGAACGGCTACGGCTTTATCTGCATGTGTGTGTGTGCGCGTGTACGCTATATTATATGTACGTGGTTAACACGCATCAAACTTTGTAATTTTCATCTAAAAGTATTTGAATTTCGTAATCTCGCACTTTGGAGCTAGGCATACTCAGTACACCCCACAATCATTTCAATTTGCCGCACCCTTGACGCTCGTGCCATACCACTTATTGGACTGGGCTCATATGTATTAAAAAACAGCAGACATGACAATCTGATTTTGCACTACGTGGACACACATTTATAGTTGGCTCTTATTTGAAGCATTTGATTGCATGTTATTCTCGTGTTGCTGCCGCTCTGCTCTTCTGCACTAACTAGAATGAATCGCTGAATTATATGTAACACTATGTGGATGCGTTAAATGCATTTTTCGTTTACTATTTACGAGTTATTATTATTTATTACTTTTTCTGCACACGTTGTATCGAATCGTTCGGAATAAGTTCAATCGAACGACTCACTAAACTGAACAAGCGATAGCCGCTCATCTAGTTCGTTACGTATGTACAGTAGCTGATAGATAACATTTTATCGGCCTGTTATTAACAGTGAGGCTCAAGTTGCTACTTGTTATAAGGTTATGAGGAATAACAAACTTTTAATAAGCCGCAATAAAACTATATGTATGTTGCTTATTTAAATAGTAAAGCTTTTGCTTTAAAATTTACTACAAATGAGCGATAGACTTAATTTATCGATGTGCTATCGACAAATTTATTTGTGATACTATTAAGCTGGCTGCAGTTCAAAAATGAACGTTCACCGGAGTTAGTGCAATAAATTGCAATCAGTTTACAGCACTGGAAATATAAGCGCGGCAACCAGCTTTTTAAAAGCTATATTTAAATCAGAATGTGAAAGAAGTATACTTATAAGCAATATTAAAAGTGTAACAATTGCTTTAAGATCAGTCAAATATGTCAAATGGTCTTTTATTAAGGTCGATTTTTATTGTTCTAATAGACCAAGATACATTTCATATATATATATGAGTATATGGAATATTTAGTGAATATTCTTTTGTAATTTAAGCTGAATTTACTTAATTTGTATTATTCAACATTTCGCATCTTCTGCAGCATTATATCCTCCACTTGCACACCATCGGGCGTGTCGAGGGCATATAGAACAGCCTTGGCCACATCCACTGGCTGGAGTTTGGGCAATGCGTCCACAGCCTGTGAGTAAACATTCAGAAAATCGGTGTCCACCATGCCGGGACAGATGCTCTGTGCGGGCGAAAGAAGACAGCGTCACATTTGTTTGCATACAACATGCGGGGCAAACCAATGGCCAAAGCCCATCCCGCTTATCGGTTGGGTGCAATGTATGCAGTGCATTTAACTTACCGTTAATTTAATATTTAATTTGAGAAAATGTATTTCCTGGCGAACCGTCTGGCAAAGTGCTGTAATTGCATGCTTCGTGGCCGGATAAACGCTGAATAAGGGTACAGGCACTTCCGGTATGCGATGGCCCAGCACGCTGTCGTCAATCAGTAAATGAGAGACAGAGGGTGAGATTGTAAGTAAAAGAGTAAGAGAGAGTAAGAGTGAGCATAGGCATGAAATGGGAAAATGAATAAAGTCAACGTTGCTACGCAATGTAAGCACTTGAAATAACAACAAAGGCGATTGGCAACTGTCGAATCACTCACGAGTAAAATGATGGTCAACAGCTGTCGTTGCTTTCAGCGTGTGAAAGAGTCGCCGGTAAGGACCGGACTGGAACGGAGGCGACCTCAATCGAAAGCTGTCGTTGTGCATTTTATGCAAACACTGCGTAAACTTCTTTTAATTTAACAGTGTCTGAGACAGAGCCGAGACTGCAACATTAAGTGCAAATAGCGGTACCAACGGGCAGCAGCAGCAGCAACAGTCGTAGCAGCAGCCTCCTCCTTCTCCTCCTCTTGTCCATGCACTTTTAATTAATTAAGTCTTAATATTATTTCATTGACAGTAAGCGCAATGCATATTGAAGCACGTGGACTCAGCGCAGGTCTCAGACTCGATACGCGTTCATTAGCAACGCATCTGCGGCGTGCTCAATTATTATACTGCCTATATATATATTATACATATATAGGCCTACGGCCTGCAGCTGCATTATATCAATTTTCTCATTAATTAACGTTGCTGCTCGTGAGGTTTCTTTTGTTGTGCTGCATTGAGCAGTTGCTCAATTATATTTGATTACGCCTGTCATTCAATATATGCGTTTGCTTTTCTTCTTGGCTCATTAAAACTGCAAATTAAGCGCAGTTCTGGAGACATATTTCAAATTCATGTCCAAGCAAGTGTAAAGTTCAAATTAAAGTTAAGAAATGGGTAAAATTGCATGGCAAATTCTTATAGATAAAAAGCATTTGACTGACTTGAGCTGTTTTCTGATTTGTCTTCAGTTCAATTATATTCTGAAATTTAATATAGCTTGACATATTTGGCTTTTAAAGTTGCTTTTTACCTGAGTAATTGTTGAATTTTGTATAGGTCTGGCTCACACTGCGTATGCGAAATTATTCAATTTATCTTTAATTAAGTACGTTTATGATTGCTTTTGTATATGTAAGCGTGTGTGTTTGGGTGTGCGTGCTTCACAAATAAGTTGCATTTAAACGAGATCAATTCAATTTTAATTTAAAGCCAAAGCGCGCAGCAAACGAGGCGGCTTAATGCGCAACATTTTGATTTTAAAAGCACTGCCCATTGGAATTCATGAAATAACAAGTAAGAAAGCTGTTTTCGAGACTGCTCGACTACGAAATCCCCTGAGCCCTTCTTCGATCGAATAATATTCCAAGAATTATTCGATTCGTTTCTACACGCATGCAAAACCACACGCACACATAGACACTGATCTACATGTGTATGCATGTATGTGTGTATGCATGTGTGTAAGCATTGCAAGCGTTTCGCTGTCTCTCTCTCTGCCTTTGTTGCTGCGCCGCATGGATTTTGATGAGAAAACTTTGATGATTAATAATTCGGTTTCTAGATGGACAATCGTATTGATATCTTCAGATTATGATTATGATATTCATATCTATATGCTAAACCAAACTGCATATCTCTAGTATTTGAAATGCATTTTTTTCACATTTGGGGGTGGTGGGGCGAAGTGGGGACCGGAATCCAAAATCTGACAAAAACCGAAATTGTATTAAATTAGTATCTATATATATGCAGAAGACTTGGAGACTCTAACTCTAAAGATGAATTAGCTAGAATTTTATAACTGGTTCCCGATAAATTCGTTTATCGATAACTTTCCCAATATACAAGTTATCGAATTTCTGAAACAAACTCGTACTGCGCGTGCAATATACGAACCTAACACAAAAAGAATGAACTCTCTAGCTTCTGTATCTTCGGAAATCGACGCGTTCATACATACGGACGGACGGACGGACGGACGGACGGACGGACGGACGGACGGACAGACGGACATGGCTATATCAACTTTTCTCGTCACCCTGATCAAGAATATATATACTTTGTGGGGTCTGCCACGCCTCCTTCTGCCTGTTACATACTTTTAACAAAACCATTATACCCTGATTTCCCATTTTCAATGGGCTCAGGGTATAAAAATCAGCAGACATATACACAAATACAACACACATACACATACACAGTATAAACATATGAATGAATGCATTTGCATGCTGGTTGCTTAATGCAAAATACTTAATTATGTTGAATAATTGAGTTGTTGTTGTTGTTGCTATTTGCGCAAACACTTTCGCCATCGCGCTGAAAATGCAAAGCTTTTAATGCACAGGACAACCACAAAGCAACAGCAACACGAACAACAGCAACAATAACGGAAGCGAACAGTCGTTGTGGCGATTGCAACATTTAAATATCAATAAATGTTTGTTTGTTTTTGTGCTATGGCTTTTAATTTAATTTAAATAACGCGCTATCGTCTCGCCTCCACACAAGGCCGGAGCGAAGCTTATGAAAAATGTATGCGCTGCTCAACACTGGCCAGCGATGGCAATGCAGGCGCACTATTTACACTTTCATTATGCCCGTACATATACACACACAGGCACATACACAATACACTAAATACGAGCAAAATTTTGGCACTCAAGGCATCTTTGGCATGATATTTGCCCATTGCAAGCAACTGCTATAAAGCTAATACATATTCTAGCTATGTGTATGAGTCGTAAGTGCATTGTGCTGATGCAGACCACCCATTTAAGCCCATTGGACCCATTTTGCTATTTTAGCTGGACAAACATCATTTACAAAACGATAACACACTCGTCTCTTCAAAGTATGCTAAGCGATAATTGTGCTAATGTTGTGGTGCAATCAGGCGATCTGAAAGCAAATTTGTTGTCATTTGTAGTCGAGTGTATTGATTTTGTGAGCTAGCAGCCTGCCCGGCGTATGGCCTATTTAATTATTAAACTAAGACAACAATACAGTTGCAATGGCCAGCCAAATCAGTGCAAATAATTATTATTTAGGTTGGGGCACTCACAGCACTGTTATTGAAGTAAGCTAATTAGATTAACTTGTTCCGATAGTAACATGACTATCGAAAATTCAAATTTTTAAAATGTTAAAGACAGAACTTAAAGGGAACTTGTTCCCATAAAAAATATGATTATCGAAAACTTAAATTATTGAAATGATTCACATCTCGTAAATGTGAAATTTCGAATAAGTAGCATATTTTTATTTGAAATAATCTATCTGTCAACTTACCTATTTATCACGATAATGTGACAGCGCACATTGACTGCGGCCATATGCTTCAATGCTTCTCGCAGACTGCTTGCGGTGGCCACAACATTTAAATCGAATAATTCCTTAATGTCCTTGGTTGGTGATTCTATTGAAAAGCATTCATATTGAATTCATCTCATACAATCATCGCACTTACTGCTCAGAAAATTGGCCTTGAGTATGCCCGCATTGCAGATGAGCACATGTATGCAAAAGAAACGCTCGCGTATCCAGTTGAACGTGCTGATCAGTTGCTCATCATCGCTGAGGTCGCATTGACGTGCAAAGATTTTACCCTCACCCGTTACTTGTGCGCTCAGCGCCTGCCATTATAGGCCAGATTTAATGATGCCCAATAGAAACTTTAAGTGCGAGCTCACTCACCTCAATGAGCTCAACGCGCCTGGCCAGACCCACCACCACCATGCCCGCATTGGCCAGAGTTAGCGCTGTGCTGGCGCCAATGCCCACCGAGGCGCCCGTGATGACAGCCACCTTATTGCGCCAGTAGAATTTCTCCATGTCGCTTGCTAGACAGATAGACAGAGCCCGTCAGAGATAACCCAAACAGCTGCGTATGCCTCGAGCAACTGATGCGCGGAGGCTGAGCGCTATCGCCCCCCAAGCAATCGCAGCAGCTGCCTCAATAGTCGGTCGCTGCCTTTGCCAATTGCACAGTTCACTGTCTGCGCCCGCGTCAGCGTCCGCTTCGATTGACTTGGCGAACTTGCAGTTCTCGCATTTAATTATTTGCAATTTACTATTGTCATATTGTTATGGACTTTAGGTCTATCTACCCTGCGATCTGTCGCTGGCTTGCACTCTGAACTATTCTTGTTAGATACCCTGTAAGGCATTAATATGATATGAGCATCATTTGGATTTACATATATATATACATATGTATAAAAATATCTATTATTTTTAACTATACCAACATATAATATGCAAATGTTAACTCTATGTTAACCTATGTTATACCCCGACAGAGTCTCAACAGCATCTAGTGTACAGAGTATTTCCAATTTAAGCATAGTCGACATTCTTACCTGTGTTCTAACATTTCCACTCAAGCTTGTTTCATGGAAATTTGATACAAAATGAAAATCCCTTTTCGCTTTGCGGCTTTGCTTTGGTTTTGTCACTAATCCCTCGTGGCTGGCACTTGCAGCTTATGCATTTTCATATTTCATAACTAAACGAGTCATGGCCGAGTCACAGTAGGCACTCGCTAAAGGTTACAAACATTTTTTTTATAACTATTTCTACATTTCATGGTGCCCACCCGTAGACTCAACCTGTGAGTATATCATGTAAACCACATGTATTCTATTTGATTGTGATAGTGTCGTCTGCTTGAAGCATCTTGAAATGGTTTCGTTCATGCGTTAAACCTTATCATATTTTTGTTATTACCCAACAACAGCTTTGGTTTCAGCTGCTTGCCGCATTCTTATGGCCTCCCGGCAAACACAGAGCACTTGCCACGCCCGAGTGAATCCGGAGCAGCAAAGCCGCTGTCAAGAAAATCAGAGATGATATTTATCAGCATGCAGTTCAAAAGTGCACGGTGAGTATTCGAATATTAAATACCCTGTATTCTAAAGTGTTATATTTTTAGAGCAATTGTGGTTGAGGGATAACGAATACTGTTAATTATTTCTAATGCAATAACAGACTCTGTTATTGAACGTGCTGAACATGAAGCATTTGAATCGATAACAAGTGAGCTTCTAATTATTCATTAAATGATTTAGCTCTGTTAGCTTCAGTACATAAATTGTTCTTTGAATCAGTTCCAGTATCAATTGAGCAGTTCATTGAGATTTCAATTCATTAAATAATAATAAACTTCACTAATTTAATTGCAAAGCTAAAAATAAACAATTAAACTCGACACAGAATAAAATATGAACTAAAATCGAAGACAAGTTCATTGATATGATATGTTAGAAATAAGATACCCCTACTACATATCGTATCTATGGCAAGAAAATGAAGCGACAATTGTAAAATGCAAAATGCAAAATGAAATTCAAAAATGCATCTAAAAATGCACTCAACTTGGGGTTTTGTCAGAGCAGCGTTGCAGATGACAGCAATAAAATGCAGGTGCAGGTATCTCAATCTACTGGCAACCGAGACAAGTGGTCTTTTGTTTGTATATCTCAATGCCTAACCACAAACACAGGTGCAGATGCCAGTGCTGTTAAATAACATTCAAGCAGTCTCTATAACATTTATTTGTCGGCTAGTAAGAGCAACTTTGATTAAACTGCTAGCACTAAACAGTAGCCGACGGCTATTCAATTTTAGTTTAGTTTTTTTATTCGGTCTGATTGCCCCACAACACACATAGACACAGACCCTGCCACATTTTGGTGGCATAGTCATCAAAGTGGCTGCCATTTAAGCTAGACAAAAGCACAATTGCAAACATTTGCCTCACACTCAAATTGATAGAAAATTGGCGAGGCCAAAGCGTATTTTATAGTTTTGCAACAAATTTATTTGCTCGTATTTCGATCTTTCTTGTATATGTATTTTTCATTTGATTTTGCCGTCGTAGTTGTTGTTTCGTGCATAGCGGCGAAATTTATTGTTGCATACTTTTCGGCTCAGCGCGCGAGCACACGAGAAATACAAAATAAAAATAAATAAAACAATCGCTTGTTGCCACATGTTGGGGCATGTTGTTGGCTGCTTTTTTTTGGTTGGCCTTGTTTATTTTTCGGTTAAGCTCAGATATGCATTTTTCATGTGTGCTGCAGCGCTTTTTGTCTGCAGCTTGCCCAGAGTTACTGCAGCTGTTGCTGCCATTGCTCTTGTTGCTGTTGTTGCTCTTGTTGTTGTTTCACTCCTTTTAATTGTAATAACATTTGTTGGGCACACGATTTAAATTGCATTTATGTTTGGCAATTGGCCGGAGCTGTGCCATTGCCACTGCCACTGCTCTTACTTGGCTTTTCATATGACTCATACGCCATGTTACCCACGTCGCGTACTGTCGCTTTCACAGAATCTAATAAAAAAATAAAAATAGCGCGCGCAAAAAAAAATTGAAGCAACGACAATAGCAATGACAGCAAACGAACTTCACATCGTCTGGCGAAACGGGGCCAAATTAAATTACAAACTTTTCTTTTAAGCAAGCAATTTAATTGAATTGTTTCATTCACACACGCACACACAGACATATGTCCACTCACACATACATAGAACAGAAATGCTTATTGCATTTGAATGTGCACAAACAATAAAACTCTTTGGAATTGTTTTAACAAACACTACAAAACTACAACTAAAAAGTTTTTCTTGTTCTACAAGAGTATAATAATTAAATTTAACTTGCCTTTGGGGTATCCATAACACAAAAGGCCTACAGATTTTTGTAGAGCTCTTGAATTAATCAAATAATTTTTGTATATCAATTGAATATTTAATCCTGTCATATATTGCTGCGAAAGCATTTGCTTTTAAATCGTATACTTTGTGCATATTCTCATCATCTTCACTTTATCTTATATTTCTGAGAGTCATTTCTGATTTTTCTAATCCTTTTTCGTATATCGTCGATTTTCGAATCTTATTCCTTGTGCAAACTTTCATCATTTAAATTTCATTCAACTCCATTGCAAGTGTATTCAGGTTTCAGCAAATCATATCCCTTTGTTTCAGCTTCTCATTTATAAATTGGAAAATACATGTTTTATCCATTACGCACCTGGGTAATTATCGTTAAAGTTATAGGACATGAAATGCTGGCAACTAACAATTAATCAAACGTGCTCTAAAGAATTTAATTAAGTGCCACGCCCACATTGACACCTCTATAATTGACACGTAGACAATAGACGGGTTTCAAGCAATTATTTGAGGCGCACGTTTAGAGACAAGGCATCTGGCAGGCGAGCAGAAACGAGCAGGGCGAAGCAGAGGGGGAATGTAAACCACCAAATGTAAAAGCCCAAAAACTATGCCAACAATTTTAATGTTAAGTGCCAGCCGGTGTTATGGATTGTTGTTGTTGGGTAGAGACAACTTTTGATTAAATTAAAATTTATTTTAATTAAACAAGCGTCGCAAATGTCTCATTTACGCTTCGATGATGTGACAGCCAACAGAGCTGGCCAACACACAGGCCTGTCTGCCAGCCCAATGTGTGTGTGTGTCTGCGTGTGTGTGTTTGAGTGACAGCAACAATGTTGCTTTTTTGTTCGCATGTTTTGCGGTCTGCTGACAATTTGTGCGTCGCTTGCGCAACCCAAAAACAACAACAAAGATAAAAAGGCAAAAACAAATTTCTGTTACCTCTGGCAATACGCGCTCAGAGAGTGTGTGAAATAAACCATATTTGCTGACAGCTGAGTTTGTCTTGCTTTCATGTTTTATGACTGCCTGAGATCTTTATAAGACATATGTTGAATAGAAATTGTTGCTGTTCAAGTAAACTGTTACCATACCATGAATCAAGGTTTAGCCTATGGCATAAATCGTATGATTTCGAAGTTTTTAAAATATTTGCGGAAATCATATTTCTTGGCCAAGATTTAATCTTCTTATATAAGATTTGCCATTTCAATCGTAATTATTATAGCCAGAGTAGACGTATTTTTATATAAAATGTTTAAATCTTTTAAATACTTGTTGAAATTTGGGAAGACTGATCTGAAAATCATAGGTGCATCGAAAATTAAATAAATATAAAAGTATATATTATATAAGATTTAAAAATTCCATTTTCATCCGCTTTAATATCCAGAGAGAGAATTGTGCAGTCGTTACTTACCCGATTGCTACACTCTTACTTCATTTATATACAACAACAACAACAACTGCAATTACATCTATTTAAGAACCAAAAGTATGCTAAACATTTGTGGCTGCAAAATAAAAAAAAAAGTAAAAAAACAGAAGCTAAATGGCAGCGCAAGCAGGTGTTGTGCATTGGGGCTGGTAGGTGTTCGTGGCTGGAGCTACTAAGCGCCGTCTAAGCGTGCAGAGCTTAAGTGCAACTAATTAGCTTAGATTTTGGGGCAAGTGCACATGCAGCAGCTAAAGCACATAAGTTGCTGCTGTTGCTATTGCTGTTGCTATTGTTGTTGTTGTTGTTGTTGTTGCTGTGCGTTAAGTGCGCCAGGTTTGGCGCTTAGCGTACGCAAAGTTTTTGGCTTGGCATTTGCTCGGCCTTGTTGCGGCACTCAATTAGCTTTATCTCCCACTGCCAGCCAGCTGCAGCTCCTGCGGCTTGCCTATTAATTGATGTTATTTATGACTAACAGACATTCAGACAAAATGCATTGCGAGATGCTGTAGGTGCTCCGCTTGGCGCTGCCAGAAGCTGTGCCATGTTATTTTCATGACACGCCAACTTTACGCTTAGTTTTGCCACATCTAGTTGCAAGTGGCTGGCAATTAGTTGCCAGCATGTTGAGCATTCCGCCATGCTGCAGCTGCAGCATTCATTAGTAGTTTGTGTAGCGAAGGTCTGATGAGGTCAACACTAATATGCGACTTCCATACCCACCCGCAGCTGTCCATCAAACTGGTAACTAGGCTACGCATAGTCAAGGCATAGTTGGCCCAAAAGTCACTTGAGGGTATTATGATTTGCTTATCTGATTTGTATCATAAGTCTGATGCATTAGTGGCACATTGAGAGCTGCAAGTGAAAATTCAATTAGGGAAAATGCTGAGGCGAATTATACGAATTATACATGAGAATTAGGCTCAAGGCGTCTTGCTGGCTTTACAAAGACTTAAGTTTTATATGTTACTTAAGTTTTATATATTAAAGTGCAACAGAGCAAAGACTAATAAAAATTGGAAAGATAATTCTAGGAGTGGCTTAAAAATACCTCGACAGACTGCATTCTCTTAATATCCTGGTTAGTCCTTTATGTACTGCAGCAAAAAGAACAGCTCCGACTAGAATTTGAAGAAGTCTAAGAGCCACTCTGAAGATATAATAAAGTCTATCGAATATACCCTTAAATTTGATATGTTATACTTAAGCTCTCTTTACTCTGTCTTTCACTAACTCGTCTGTAACCTTAAAGAAATATATCTTCTGCCTAATGCCGGAGAGGGTATTCAATATTCTCTGCTTCCGCAGCAGTAAACAGTTGTTCGTGCATATCGCCGTTGAGCTGCAGTCCAGCTCAGTCCAGTCTAGTTCGGGATGGAACTGCTAGACATTTGGACTGCTGCAGGCATAAATCACGTGCGCCGCACAAGAAACTTTTGATTTGTGAAATCAAAAGCTATTTGCAGCGCTGCAATCAGCACAAACATTGTAGCAGGCAGCAGGCAGCAGGCAGCCGGCAGAAGGCAGCAAAAAACTTTTGCTTTTTGGCATTCGTCAGATATGGATGCCAAGCAGCAGCAACAGTGGCATTAGCAGCAGCAGCAGCAGTAGTTGCAATTGCTGCAGCCAAATCTAAATCCAAGTCCATATCCAAGTTCTGCTCTGTCTGAAAGTTTTTTCCTTGTTGTAAAGTTTTTAATAGTTTGTTGGCGCTTTCGCTGATTTGCTGTTGCAAACTTTGTTGCATTTTATTTTTGTTTTCATTATATTTATTTTGTTATATATATATGTATATATGTTACAGCATTCTGTATTAGCAAACTTAAAGTTGAAATGCATTCGTGAAATTTCAATGGAGTGGCTAATGAAATGCCTTGAGGCAGGCAGCATTAAGCCAGTTCACATTCACATTTCACTCATGTCTTCTGCCCTCTCATCCCTCCCTCACTCCCTCACTCTCTCACTCTCTAGCTCCCTCCCTTTCTCTAGTTACTGTCTTTATCACGCACGTGTCCAACATAATTTGGCTTTAGCCGCACTGCGCTGCGCCCAAAAACTATGCTAAAAGAAACTAAAAGTGTGTCAGAGTCTGGCCGCTTGGCATTTAGCATAGAGCCCGGACCACCAGCGGCACGAGAATTTGTCACAATTCACGTAGGCTGCTGCAGCAGCCATAAAAAAAAAAAGAGAAAAAGAAGCACGAAAAACTGTGCAAAAAGTGGAAAATAATCAACTAAAGCTAAGTGCAGCGGCAACTGCGACAAGCTGTGCTCACCCCAACTGAAGAAAGTTCTCATTCCATGCATGCCGCTCCATCTCCATCTCTATCTAGCTCTCTCCCTGTCACTTAGTGCGCGTGTGTGGCAGTTTTGTTAGGGTATCTTGGCATCTGGAATCACCCACAAATTGACTATATGGAAACATATATTTTCGGGAAAGTTTCTAGAGACCTGAAACTAAACCTCTCTGAGACTAGAAACGGAATGGTACATTTAAGTAATTAACACAGAGCATCTATTAGTCTAGCATGCTCTCTCATTTGCTGCCACTTTGTTTTTTTTCTCTTCTTTGCTTGCATTAGGAAAAACTCGTAGAAAAGTAGTTAAACTTAAACTTTTAGCTGCTTTGGCTGACATAATTTCACTAGGTTCGCCTTCTGAATGATATATACAAAATGCAGTAATAAATTTGCACAAAGTATACAAAAACTTTTTGGCCAAGCATAACGTCACACACACACACATATATACTTGGTGATATATATATTTATTTATATGTAATTCTTTAAGCATGTATGCTAGAGAGCCAGCACCGCTGTTCAAATAAGTAACTGGCTAATGCGGCGTATGCGCATTAAAGTTGCATTTCCCTTTTCTAGTTGGGCTAAGTTGAATATGTTGGCTTAATTTCAAAGAATTTTTATGCAAAATAAAACTAAAGTATTTAATTTAATATGAGAAAAACATATGTTTATAAATAAATATATAAAATTAAACTCTTAAGAGCAATATGCAAATATATATAATATAAAACTCCTTTGAGCTCAGCAAGCCTAATCATGAATTACGTTTTGGATTTCCTATATTATAACATATAAATTTTATATTTATAAATTATTATTTAATAAAAATTCATATTTATCAATCAAGAACTAGTTCCAAAATATATTTAAGCCACAGATGAATTAGACAAGTGTTTAATTTAAATTTGATGTCAGCCTTACTGGCAGAGTTTTTAATTAAAAATATATTTATAAATAAATAAATATTGTTAAATAATGCAAATTACAAAATTTAAATAATAATTATATATATTATTATTATATATATATTTTTTTCACAACTTACATATACTGCTTTATATGATTCTTAATTTATTTCATAAACGTGCATGCACTTAGCTTCACTTGCTGTCTTTTGCCCTCTGTGACCTTCAGCGCAGAGCATTTATTTCATGCATATTTTTAAATTAACAATTTGCCCGCTCTTTGTGTTTGGTTGCATATAAGCCACAAATAGCTGCACATAGTTGGCTTGCATTTGTCTGCCACTCCAGCTGCTGGAGCTGCTCTGCGTGCTGTCTGCCTTTTGGCCAAGTTCAGGGCATGGCTCGCATCTTAGCACGTGCTGCCCAGATTCATCTCAGTCAGTGGCAGTCAGCGCACAATTTCTCCATTTAAATGAGAAAAAATTGTGCAAAATTTGTAACGCAGGCGTTTTGCTCTCCCCTTCCACTGCACTGTGTGTTGTTTTTGTTCTTGTATTTTGTTTTTGTTGCTTTGCAGGCTTTGCCAGTCAAGTCAAGTAAACATGACGTGCGATGTCTAATTTTTTTTACTATTCAACTTTATTTTTTTGTATTTTTGCTTTTATTTTTGGCTGCTCTCCCTCTAGCTCTCTCTCTCTCTCACTCACTCTCGCTCTGGCCAGTCGTTGACTTCATGAGCCGTTAACTCTGTCTCGTTTCATTTGCCGCATCTCGCTCTCGCTCCCTAGCTCTCTCTCTCTCTCTCCGTCTCCCTTTCACTCTTCTGATGGCTTTCAGGAGCGCAATATTTTACATTTTCATGCATGACGCGTTTAATCACGTGATGCATATGATTTTCAGCCGCTGAGGGCAGACGCAACACTTTACCCGCTCCCGCTCCCAATCCGCATTTTCTCAACCTTATATTCATGCATACAATTCCATCAGCATGAATTATTATGCCTTGCATACTTTTCAGCTGCCTTCGGTGGTTGTTGTTGTTGTTGTTGTTGCTGCTGCTGCTGTGTTTTGAGCTTAGGTCTTTGGCGCTGTCTGCTGTTGGCTTGCTGTGGTTTGGTGGCCCTTGGCGCCTTTACGAAATGTCGCCTTTTATGTTTTCTACTTTATTCGCCTCTGTTTGGTTTGTTTTTAGGTTCTCTTTCATTTTGTCTGCCAGGTTGGACGGCTCTCCTCCACTTGAAAAGTTGTGGATTAGAGCGTGTAATTTAACTAAAAAGAGCACTTCACATACGACGTATTTGTAAGTGTTTTTGGGTGTCCGCTATTTCGGGGCAATGTGCTTTTAATTTCGCTCCTTTTGGCCAGAGTCACAAAATTTCCATAGAATTTATGTGCTTAACTTTCACAGTCCGCTGGCAGTCAACGAAAAATAGTCATAAAAATGGTCAACGTTTTCACACTTTTGCGCCTTTTGGCCAAAAACTGAAAATGAAAGCGAACACAAAGCCAAACAGTCAGCCAAACAGTCAGCCACCCGGCCAGCCAGCCAGTCAGCTAACCAACACTCAGCAAACAACAACAACAATGCGCTGAATATATTCAAGTGAATATTTATGAGCGACAAAAGTAGCATTTGTGCTTTGCATTTTGACTAGCACTTGTTATACGATCTACCCAGTGCAAATGGTTTTGCATGGGTATCTGAGTTTGTGAAAGCTTATGGGATATCAGGAGACGGGTGATGTGGTAATGTTTAGTTGATCTGTCTATCTGACTATCTGCCTTGTGAGATAGTCAGTCTAACTGAAGGATAGATTCTGACTACGTTTCTATTTGACCATCTGTCCATTCGTCTGTACCTCAGCATGCATTGCTCTTAGAGAATATAAAATTAAGTCTTAGAGCATATAATATTATCAAAAGCGTCTCTTTCTATCTCTTTCTGTCTATCTACTTGACGGCGTCTATGTTATCTCTAACTGCCTGTTTCATTATTTCTCTGCTTATCTGCTGCACATTGATCTCCGAGAATTTGTCTTTGAGGCTTTGCGGGCATGCCTCTTTTTTTTAATACTTTGCTCTATTATCTTTATCCAGCTGCTTGTAGATTCTCTCAGTTCTACAATATTTAATATACATATTTAAATATTGAATTTAAGCCAAGGCGATCTACTTCTCTCTTTAACGTTTTGTTTGCCGAACTGTTTTATATTTTGTTTTCTTGGCCTGTTTTTATGAACGTGTTTTAATTTGAAAGACTTGAAAAACTAGTGTTCGAAAAGTATATTTAATATTAAAAGCCTCGTGTTCATTTCTCTCTCTTACTCTCGGTCTCTTTCTCTCTGCACTCTGTTGCTACTTCTCAGAATAATAATGTCGTCAATATAATTATAGTCTTGTTTAATTTATTTCTCGCTCAATGAGTCACTTCTTTGTCTTCCGGTCTCCTCCTCCCTCTCTGTCTGTATCTCTGACTGATAGATTAACAAAGACAGATACTTAAAATGTAAATTTGTAATTTAAAATGTTTGCTGGGTATATGCGAGTCGTGCGTGTCTTAATTGTTTGTTGCTGTTGCTGCTGCTGCTGCTGTCATTATCCCAACGTTATAGCTGTAAGCAACAGTCGGCCAAAAGTGACGGCCAGCGACAACAGCTTTTTGGGCAGCTTTTCTTGTTGTTCTCGTTGTTGTTGCTCGCTCTCGTTGTCAGCATTTCCGACGCTGATGAGTTTATGCTTTTGGGCTATATTACTTTATTCGCCATTGCTATCTGACTGCATGTGTGTGTGAGAGTGAGTGAGTATGTGTATTGGGCCTGTTACTCTGCGGTTATGCGGCTCACACAAACGCCCATTCATGACTGTCATGAGTTTTCCGCAATTGATGGTCTAATTATGCCGCCAACACTAAATTTCATGACTTTGGTGGTCGACCCCGTTGTGGGCTGAGCTGTGAGCTGTGAGCTGCTCTCTGTTTGTGGCAGACAGGACGCATGTAATTTAATGGAAAAACATTTGCCACACACATACACACACACATGAGTGACTAAGAGCCGTGTTATCTATGTGCGAAAGATGCCCAATAGCAATTGCCCTTTAACAGATTGACACTGCACGCTGAAGCGAATGTCCAGAGCATCAAAGGATAAGACTTGAGGGCAGCTCTTAATTCCCAAGTGCATTAGACAGTTGGAGAGTGATTCAATGGGAATATGATATTATAAAAATTGAATATGAGCTTCAGTGTGTATTAATCAAATGAGACAGTGGATATAATAAAGCTGTTTTGGACTATTAAAGAGAATATGGACTCTGAGCTTTTGACTCATGGAATTCATAGATATTTGGACTCTGTATTATCTCCATCTGTAGCTCTATGACTTTATCTAATTAATACACATTTGGAGAGGCATACTTGGGAGTTTGAATAAAAAAAAGAAAATAAATATAATTAATAAAAATATATCAAAAATATATATAAAAATAAAATAAATATATAATAAAAATTAAATTAATTAAAATAAATGTAAAAAATTGAATAAAAAAAAATAAATAAAAATAAAAATAAAATAAATGAAATGAATAAATTAAACAAAATAATAAAATAAATAAGGAGGCGTTACTTGGATTATTTTACAGAAGGCCTAATGATTTGCATTGAAAGAAAATGTGATTTAACATCATATTTTAAGATATCTAGAATATTTACCAGCATTTAGTTAGTTGTTAAGCGAATCGGAATAAGACTCAGTTTAGTTCCGCTCAGAGCTTAGCTCTAATTGGGGTGCACAAGTCGGGTCTTTCCAACTGATAAATACGCTGATAGTGAGTTTGGTTTGTTTATACCTTGTGCACCTACTTTACAGGGTATGCATATGATTTGCTTAAACAAATTCAGTTTAGTGAATATCTGCAGACATATTGTCTGGTTGAGCTGAATTATTTACCAAACACTCAATTGAATAAAATAAACACTGCAGAAGCTTTCAAGATTTAAGCTATTTAAATATTTACCTATTAACAATAATAAGCCATTTAATTTATGTGAATTTAATCAGGTTTTCGGGCTGTTTTGTTGCTGTAATACAGACTTACCACAAATTTATGCAAATCAGTTTGTTCGCACTTTATAATAATTGTATGCATATTCATGAGAGTCAATAATTATGTATACAAATTAATGCCAAAATAAACAATGGCCAGAGAAAAATACTATAATTAAATGCCGAAAATATGAATGTGATTATATAAAAAAAAAAAAACTAACGAAACAAAGCTCGATTTACGCAGAACAACTAGTTAGTGCTGCCTCCATCAGGTTTCTACATAACTGTATGCTTCGTTTGGCCAGATATCAGTGTATGTCTGTGCTTGAGAGAGGCTGGTTCTATTGAGATTATATTCAGAATGTCTTTCAATTGGCACACATGGCTGCTGGGCGTGCTCTGTTGCCTGAGCGCAATCGGTGCTCAACAACTGTTTGAACAGCCGTCGACGTTGACGGCCAGAAAGTAGGTCTTCGCATGGGCTTTAGTGGTGGAAAGAGGTCAATCTATTGAGCAGCCGTTTACTTGCAGCTTAGTACACACAATCTACACGGCCGAAGAAGGGGCAGGAGTTGGCGCCGCACAGCTGCCAAATCATGCGACCGCTCAACGTGCGCCAACACAAATTATTAAGGCAACGGCGCTGCAAGAAGTCAGGGATACCGAAGAGCTGGCGCCGTTCTTCCAGCAATTGTTGAAGCAAACTATGCCAAATTGGCAGACAGAAAAGCAGCAGCGGGGGCAGCAGCAGGCGCAGCAGCAGCAGGGGCAGTGGGGGCAGCAACAGCAACACTTTTTTGTAGAGCTGCCAAGTCAACAACCTCAAATATCGCACGGCTACAATGGCGTCAATGTACGCCAGCAGCAGCAGCAACAGCAGCAGCAGCAGCCACAGCCACAGGAGCAACTGCAGCAGCAGCAGCAGCAGCAACTACCACAATCGACATCTCTGCCGCAGCAGCAACTGCAACAACAACAACAACAACAACCATTCACACAGCTGCCAATTCAGCAGCAACAACAATCATATACAACATATTTACAAACATCGCCAAAAATCGCTCTGGCGCCGCCTGCAACAGCAACACAAACAGCAGCAGCAGCAGCAGCAACAACAATTGGTGTTGCGGCGCCACTTGGAAGTTTGGCCAACAGCATTCAGCCTACGTAAGCAAACAGCTATCAAGCATAATAGCATTTACTCTACTGTTTTTTCCATTATTATTGACTGTTGAAATGCATTTTTTTAATTAGCTCACCTCAGGCGCAAAACACGACGCTGGAACAGTGTGAGCTTTGCTGCGACCCGCTGGCGCCACCGAATACGCCCTGTGGCTGCTGCAAAACGAAGCCATTGCTGAGCGCTGCACTGCTTAAGGCGACAACTGGTTAGAAGTTATTTTTAATTAAATTGTATGTGTGTCGGGTGTGCGCATTTCTGTGTGCTGGCCCAATTAATAAAGATGTATAAAAAAGTGTTGCATACTTTTGAGCTGTTCGTTAAAGGAGTGTCAGAGGGAGAGAGAGAGAGAGACGGAGAGTGTGTGGGTTATTTAATTGCATGTAGCAGCTGTGGCATACATATACATATGTGTGCGTGTGTGTATGTTTGAAAAGTTTGCACAATATGTGTCTTATCTGTCATCAACGCCAGCCACGCCTACGTCTGCAGCGTCCAGTTGACTCCAGCTGCTGCTGCTGCTGCTGCCATATTTGTTCCAAACACAAAAGCGACTCATGCAACTAACAACAATTTCTAAAAATATAAAACATGCCACACAAAATACAAAAAAAAGAGTAAAAAACCGCAACACTTCATGTTGAGTGCGACGTTGCAAATTGTTTGCCACAGCTTCTCGTTCTGTCTCTCTATGTGTGTTGTTGAGCTGTCAACTCGAAAATAATAAATAAAAAATCTTCTAAAAGTGCGCGTTGTACTATGTATGGCTGTGTGTGTGTGTTAGCGAGTGTTTCAACTGAAAAATGAAAGTGCTGAAGTGTTGGCCATTGTTTTGTGTCAACGCTAAGCGAAATCGCAATCCCACTCACCGCGGAGCAACAACAATGACTGAAACATAGACGATGACGAAGTCAGTTGGAAAGGTGGCAACACGATTCTTCTAAGCAACATAGATATATACACACTACACACATATATATACTATATAGATTTCTATCTAAAATACCTTTCCTTAACAGTGCATGTTGATTTTGTCAAGCAAAGAAATGTGTTTATTCAAATGTATTTATGTAAATATATTTAATTATTATTTCGAATTGGCCGTGAGTCACCATCGCCAAGGCCATAAACTCTCTTCTTTTGTGTTCTTGTTTTCCACATAAACCAGTCTCTGTTATATATTCTAAACATAATATATGTCATGTTATATGGAGGGAACTCGTTTGAAGCTTGAACATACTCATACCTCTCATAATAGATTGATTAGCTTATTTTTTGTGTAAACAAATATGTGTTTGTTTAGTTAAAGTCGAAATAATATATTTTTTGAATATTTTATTTATATTTATGTTGTATTTTTTTTATATCTTTGTAAAGGCTCTAATGAAATGTTGTCAAAGATACTACTAGTCATACGTAGTTCTCTCTTTTCACTCACACTTTGAAAAAACTCAAAGAGCAATAGTTTCCGTTGGTTCTTCAGCGATAGACTTGATTGTCATACTCACTCGATCTCGCTCTGAGCAATAATCTTTGTTTCTATTCGGTTTGTTTTTCGGTTGCGTTGAACTATTCGTGTCTTGCTTTTTCCCGAACATCGTTTGGGGAGCGTTACGATTGACGCTCACTCAGTGACGCCCAGTAACGAAAGCAGATAGCTCAAAGAGTCTATATAGACAGACTTCTCTTTCATTTACACTCACTTACGCAGTGTATGTGTTTAGTGAGCAAAGCTGTCACATACATATATACCAATACATAGCGAGCACAGATCGAAGAGGATCCTACATAGTCGGTTGCTCTCAGAGTTTATTCTCAAAGTGTGAGTGAAAAACACTCATTTGCAGATATTTAATATGCAATATAGATAAAAAGGAAAATAATGTTAACTTATTATTGCCTATCGAGTACATATAGATTGCTAAATAATGCACAATTCTAATTACATTTATGGCAAACACTATAAAAAACATACATAGAACTAAAACAAAGGCAAGAAATCAATATTTAATTCAACATGTCGAAAAACGTGCAATAATCATGTTAAGTGCGTTTACCCTTTGCTCTCGCCCTCGTGCCAAGCTACAAAAAGCTGTGTCATGTCATGCTGTTTATATGCGTGCATATATATACTTATATATATGTATATGTAGCCTATATATTATTGCATTAAATTTGGCCAAGAGGTAAATGTAATTTCATGCTCGCTGCCTGGAATGGACCATAATCGGATGGCGTGGCTAATTAAATTCTAAGCATTTGCCAGCAGCTCCAGCTCCAGCAGCAGCTCCAGCTCCAAGTGCAAACAGTAAAAAATGTTTTATATGGCAACACAGTTGCAAAAGCCAGCTATAAAGCGGCAAGCAGATATCAGGCAGCTCTTAACCCTAGCACGCTATCAACCCCAGACTCTAACCCCATACCCAATTGACAATTTCAATTGCAGATCCTGCAGACCCACACACGCCCCTATGCAAATGGCGAAGCTGGCTCCGTTTGTGCTGACAGCTTTCGAGCTGAAATCGTTTGTTGTTGTTCATGTTGTTGTTCGTGTTGTTGCTGTTGTCATTGCCGTCTAAATTAACCGTTTCGTAACATCAGCTCAGTCCTTGCCTATCTTTGTGCGTTGCCAGCTGCCACGACTCGCCCGTCCAACCCGCCCGGTTGACTGCCTTTGCACTGAGATGCGAGTACTTCTCTTGTTATACCCATTGCAAGTGAGTCAAGATGGGTATATGAGTTTTGGCCAATTGTATGTATGGAGCATTTGAAACCATGTAAACTACATATGTAGATAAATATACTTGATCAGGTCAGTCTGCTTCTCTAGCTCTCTGTGAACTCTATGATCGAGCAAGCTTAGGGTATTTGCTAGTCATATACTCCCGCCTAGCGCACGCTCACTTGTTTAGTTTCAAGTTTGTATGAGCCAGTCGTGCGTGCCCGGGCGCTTGCCAATTGGCGCAATCAGGCAGCGACTTTAGACAACGCCACTCGACTCCGGTCGACTCGACTCGACTCAGCTCAACTCGACTCGGCTCGACTCGACTCGACAGTTGGCTTTGTCTTGTTCTGGAGCGGATCAGGGCGGCGCCCTGATTGCCATTTACAATTAGCGCGCGGGTAAACACTGAAATCGCATGGCCTTAAAAGCGCGCTGTCTCTAATGAACAAACCCGCCTCAAAGTACACTACACTCACCCCACCCCACCTCGCCACATCTACCCCTCCACAGGCCAGGCTCTGGCACTCCCACACACGCCGCCTTCTTTGCAGCTGTCTTACGTGTGCGCGTAAGTACGGAATTGGAATAATGTACTCGTAATTGGATATGTGATTAATGAGCCATGTACGCGTTCGCCTTTGACTCAATACACGTGCTGATTTAACGCTGTCAACGGGCGGTCTCATATCACACACACACACACACACACACACGTACATAGAGAGACATTATGCATTTGCTTAATCATTATACGATTAGCTGTCCAGTCTATATTATTATCGAACTAGGTTTATATTACGAGTGGCTTTGTTTTTCAGCTGCCGCTGCTGCTGCCGCTGCTGCTGCCGCTGCTGCTGCTGCTGCTGTTACGGCTGTCAGCTGCACTTGCAACGTGCAACCGTATGTTGCAAGTCGTTGTGAAAACTTTCAGTTAATTATGCTTCAATGAAGCGAGCATTTCTTGCTGCTGCTGCTGCAGTTGCTGTTGTTGGTCTTGCCTCACCTCTTGGCGGCTGGCAGCTCGAGTAAGTCATCGATGAAATAAATGTAATTAATGGCAATTAAGTGGGCGTGGCAAGTGCTGCACATGCAGCACACTCAAAGCTAATGACCCATATTATGCATTGGCTGTCACTGTGTGCGTGTGTGAGTGTGTGTTGCAAGCGTTCTTTATAATTGCAAGAGCTTAAAATTGTCAATGAAAGACGCTGTTAATTGGGTCAGCAAGCTGTTGCAAGGGAGCAGAAAAGTGCACCAGGCTGCAGCCCTTTCATGCTTTATGCATCCGCTTTCATTTCGAAGTCCAGAATTTACTACGTTAATTCCTTTGAAATTCTTATTATATATACATGCAATTCTTCTTGAGCTCAGATGGATGCGCTTCAAGCATTGGTAAGTTTACGTATTCGCTTTATCGCTGGCTTAACGCGTAGAGCCTAGAAAGAGCTGAATGAAAGTCAAATTGTTTTTTATAATATTCGAGTCACGATTACAGTGGAGCTTCGCTTAACCTCGGTTAACGAACGTTTCGCTTAACGAACAAAATGCTGAAGCGAATTGTGTTCGTTAACCGAGGTGTCACTGTATTTACAAATGAAAAATCTCAATAATTCATAAATACTGCTGTCCTCTTAAAATAAACTCATTAATTCATTAAGACTCGTTACGTTTTAGTTAGCTCATTAAATCGAAATATTTTGTCCACGCAAACAAAATGCAAAATTAAACATTTTTCTGAAAGCTTTTACAATTCGTAAAGCGAAATGTTTGTAAGCTTGATATTTATTTATAGAAATTATTATAATAAATATTATTTGCTACGTGAACATGAAATAATTTCGTTCAATTTGCTATTTGTTTTTAATGCAAACTAAATGATGATTATATATGAATATTAGCTAAAAATTTACTTAATATCATTATGTGTAGCAGGAGAGGATTTATTTTAGTAGAGCTCGTTCCGTTTGTGTTGCTCTCAAGCCATCATAAAATTAAAATTTCAAGATTTCTTAGCTTAGCCTTAAGCTTGGTCTAAGCCCTTAACATTGTTGGCCTCTGCTAATGCTAAGGCAATTTCTTCGCTTATTTTCGCTATGAACATCTCTATTTAACATCTCGCAAGCATAAGTCAAGCATATTCTATAGTTTGCTATAGAAAAAATGTCTCAATTAACGTCTCTACTAGGCAATATCTATCAATATATGTAATAATATTATATAATTCTTGTCGGGAATACAAATACAATTATCGACGCCTTCCACCAGTCGCTGTCTGCTAAGGTATTCCACTTGCGCTTCGCCTTACATACGCAGTCTTAAAAGCCAAAAGACTTAAATTATTAATTTATATTGAGCTAGCTTAATAGCTTATTCTAATAAGTCGTAGTCATTAAGCTAAATAAGTTCAATTGAAATTAAATTAAATTATTATATGCATTTTATAAGCTTACCAATTGAAATGCAATTCAATGAAAACTTTGAGGTTTTCAGCCTAAGACACTTAGCTCCTTAGCTCTTTAGTTGCACTGCTTAATTGTGGAGCAGGAGAAGGGAGTGTAATACGCAATATATGCACAGTTTGTTGTGGTTAAAATGCATATTAAATCTAATTCGATTTGCATTTTGCTCTGGCCAACATCATTGAATGGATAATGATGTACGTGAATGCTGCATGCTCTTCCTCTCGCTCCCGCCTTCTCTCGCTCTGGGTTTGAATTGAGGTTTTTGGTTGAGCTTTAGGTGCAGACCAAGGCGCACCGCAGGGTAACTTGCAGCTGGGCGTTGATGCGTCTGGCAAGTTGATGTAATGTTGTGGTCGAGTTTTGAGGCACGTTGCTTTGAGGCTTTGGCACTGCATGTAGCCGAACCGAGCTGAGCTGAGCTGTGCAAATAGTTCTGGCCAGACGTCGGACATCAAATGCTCAAATTCTCTTCAAATAATTGAAATTTTGTTATTGCCCAATGAAAAAGAAGAAGAAGAAACAGCTGAATTAAAAACTCAAATACTTGTTTGTTTTGCTGCATTGTTTTTGTATACTTTTTTATTTTATTTTTTTAATTTTTGTTTTATATTCTGTTCGGGTGTCCGGCGCATTTTGCTCGGGTGTAAATTCCCAACAAAATATTTTTACATATTTTGTTTACTCGCTGCTCAGCTTCCAAAAACATGTCTTTGATCTCAAACGAAAGAAAACAAAACCAAAAAAAAAAAAAAAAGTGAGAGAACAAATTTACATGCAGCGTCAAGTACGATTAAAAAAAATACACAAAATTAAACAAATACGTGAATAATGTAAGTGCAAAATAAACCTCAGAGTTTTGCATCGTTTGCCGCTGAAATTATTTGCGGAATTCATTATTTTCGTGAGCTGCCCGAATGCCAATAAAGCCATCTCAGCTGGAGACGTTCGCTTGAGGTTTTTCCAGAACACAATAAAGTGAAAGAGAAAGAGAGAGAGGGAGAGGGAGAGAGAGAGACAGAGTGAGAACAGGCAGTCCACACACTCAACGCACATTAATTAATGGAAAGCTGCTTTGATTGACAGTCAGCTGAAGGTAATTTATTTATTTATATGTGTTTTGTCACATTTTATACGGAAGGCAAGACACGGGAATGTGTTTATAAGCAATTAATCATGTTTTGCATAGATCATTTTGTTGTTTACTTCCAAGCTTAGAGTTCAGCCTATTAATCTATAAATTGATCAATTTATAAGTTATTCTAAATTCATAGTTCTTTCTAATGCTCAAACTCAATCTATCTTTATGAAATAAATTTGAGCTATAAATTAAGTTAAACTCTCTTTTGTTATAATCATTCTTTCAAATTAATTATATGTTTATAAAATATTTAAATTTAATCTAAACTGCTGAGGTTTAGCTTTAGGTTCACAATGTAAATCTTAAAATATTTGATTGAATTTCTCATGCATAATTTACAGCAGCGTTTGTATCTAAAAAATATATTTATAAATTAAACATGCTGTTTTTAAATTCAATTTAAAACTAAAAGCATTATTTCTTAGCTTTTTCGTAGTGTAATTGTTTCTTTAATTAATTATTTTATTGCTGCTTTCATTGCTGAGCTATAAATAGCTTTGTGAAAGTTCTTTCTCTCGCGTAGCCCCATATCTTATCATTTAATTAAAATCAATTTGTTTATCTTAAAAAGCAATTTAATTGTTACAAATAATCAATGCTAGTTTGTTTTTACTTAATTAAATCTGGGATGTAAGTATATAAAACATAAATAAATATAATATACTTAATGCAAGCGACAAACAGTCTAAAGGCAATACACAGCGAGCAACAAATTCGTAATTAAATATTAATATTAAAAGTCACATTATAAAACCTTTTGATTGATATGCCAATTTTTAAGCTGTGTGTGAGTGTGTGTGTGTGTGTGAGTGTGTGCATGTATTAATCAAGTGCTTAAACTGCATAAAAGTTCAGTGGTACAAAGCGCGTGTAATTAATAATTTAATTTATTAACACTTAATTTGTGCGTATTAATTAGCCAATAAACTCATTGAAAACAGTTAAACAAAGATGTTTGTTGTTGCTCGCAAAACAGAATCGAATTCAAATGAATCACACTCACTCACAAATGTGTGCCACAATAAGCTGCACAAGTTGCAAACACCTTGATTTGTTGCACTTGTTTTGGGTATTTTTTCTTTGAACTTGACATGCAACATGATGCATGACGCCACTTGTCGCTGGATTCATCCGGGCTCCAGCTGCTGCCTGACCTGCCCTGACGTCTGCTGCGTGTGTCAGTCACTCCGATTGTCAGTCAAAGGCAGCAGCAGCAGCGCCAACAGCAGCGCCAGCAGCAGCTGAAATGGTCGTCACACAGTTTGAAATCGGAGCTCGCGAACCGGATTTGCCCAAAACAAACAACAAAATGATTAAGACATTTTTATTGGCATGCTAACGACTGCATAATACACTGCTCGCAGATTATATAAGAGTTATTGTTATAAGTTATAAGTTCGATTTGAGCTTAAAAGCAATTTTTGTGTTGAACAAATTATTCTTTTAGAGTAATCTATATATATGTATGTTTTATTATATATGAATTTACATAGATTTATAAACAGTTTGCCAGTTGTCTTTAAGGAAATTTATATACCTATATTACCTACCTATATTACTATATTTTCTATATAGCTATATTTTGCTTTAATATATATATATTTTTTTTAATTCAATTTTCTTTCACAACACTTTTCTATCTAGAATATACCTCATTGATGTTTAGGTATATGTTATATCTTACCATTCTTGAACTAGAGAAGCTGTCGATGATTTTTAAGCTCTGTTTCATATACGCATACTCAATATGTATTGCCAGCTTTTGCAGTAAGCCAATATACCCCTTTGCACGTTCCGTACAGTGTAGCAGAAAGAAACAAAAATAAAAGAAGCAGCAGTGAAATGATTTTTTCTCTCCACTTGAACTTGACGCGCGCCTTAAATATAAAAACACCCAGCTTCAGAACATTAGACGTGTTTAAGAGCTCGATTAAAACGTAGCGCGCATTAAAGTGGCTTGCTCAAAAAGAAATTTCAGTTTGTTTACAAATATTATATATTCATAAACAAAAATATACATAATTAGAAAGTTGGATAAGGCTAAAAAGCAACGATTGCTTTCAAAACATATTTATCAGTTAGAAAAATTCAACAAAAATGTGTGATAAAAGTTTTCGGAGTATGGTAAGCATTCACAAGATCCCTGCTATATACGATCGTATGATCTATCTATATATTTTTTTATGCTTAGCTACTTAGCTGTTGTCTGAGTCTGCTGCTGGCCACAAGTCACGCCCGGCCACGGTACAGTAAACACTCATATAAGAAGAACTTTGATCTCAGCACCGCCGGCAGCGAAACTATCTTGGCCTATGCATCCAGACCCCAGCCGCCCATGACACTGACAGACAACTACAATTTAATTATGCCCGACTACTACGATCACCATCCAGCGGAGTCGATGCAGCTGCAGAACTTTGCCGCATTCTACGATCCCGAGATGAGTCCGGGCGTCGATCTGGGCATGGATGAGTCACAGTTCCTTGCCAGCAGCACGCCAGTGCGTGAGCCAAGGCCAGTCAATACCGAGGAGCAGCGCGTACGCAAGCAGCTTCATCCCTTCGACATAACGCGGGAGAAGAAGGCCCAGCAGAAGCTGAAGAAGGGCAACACAAAGCCGAAAGGCGCCGATTATCCCGAATGGGATCAGTTCGATTACGATCTCTATAGTGTCAATCCGGGCGATAGCAAGAAGTACTATAACGACTTCTAGTTCTAGTTTATCTCGTATTTGTTTTTGTTTATTGTTTATTTTTGTTTAAGCACTGAATAAATTATTTATTTATTTGTAAATTGCATATCAAAGAATGTCGCTGGAATGTGGTTGTATTATTTTTGAAAGCTTTTGCGACTGTCGAAATAATTTTGCCTAATCTGTCGCCTCTCCTTCTCTTCGTATTTTCTTGGGAATTTTTTCAAGCAAATTTGTCTGGCAAAAATAATTATTGGTTGCCTAATTTGTTTAATTGCACGAGTCATTAGCATTCGGCGCGTCGTTTGAATTTAATTATAGGGAAGATTTTTGTACTCTTTTCCTTTCGAGCTCGCTGCCAAAGCAATGCAATCTTTCGCACAGCATTCACTGTGTTAGTTCAAGTGTCTTGTCTAAGTTTCCGGCCCTTAGAGAGTGGCGACCGGACAGAAACTTCATCATAAACGTGCCTGTTGACACCTTGTTTACTTATGCAGCTCTTGTGGCGCCTGGACGCTGCGCAGCTGGTGACATTTCCGTTGGACTTGGACTTGATGAATCGTCCAGCTGCTGTTGGCATGTTTTTCATACACACATTGTGACGTCAGAGCTTGAAACGTGTTTCCATTTGGTAACTAACTAAGAGATAAAATATAATAGTAAAAAGCAAAAAAAAAAAATGAAGCTACTTCTTGGCATGTCTCACTCGAATGCTAAACAAATGACTCAGCAACGTTCGAGCCGTCTTTGGAGCAGGTTTAGATTTGTTTGGGTTTTACAGTAATTTGATATCGAATATTTCCCAATTAAGGCGAAATGAAGAATTTTTTTTATGTGGCTTTTGCTTGCTAAAATCATTTCCAATTGCCTTTTATGGTTGCTGTTTGATTCTGAGCACGATTGAGTGGCCGAATTATTTGGAGCAACTATTGAACTCCAGACTGAAGTCCAATGTGAATTTCTTGTTTGAATGTTAATAATTGCAACTACATTGAAATTGTTTATACTGCTGCTCGTATTTATGAATGCCAAACAGATAGATATTGATATATATATTGATACATTTATTGGAGTGTTTTTGCATTTTAATTACCATTTACGTTTAGTTTAAGCTATTGAGAGTAAAATAACTTTGAAGTGTGTTTCAAAATTACTTTTTAAATGTTTTCAAAGGCCATATGCACTGTCATCAAAGAATCAATCGAATGTTAAGCAATAATGCTGCTAAGGTTTAATTATAAAATATTGCATTCTTTTAGGCTTGACGATAAAAATATTTGAGCTGAACTTTTGAGTGAAGAGTAAGTGCACTGGAGACTTTGTATACAAATTTTGTAAGCGGAATGAGTATAATGGATTTTAGACAATATCTGTCTTGTTTCTCGGAGTCAAGTCAGTTAATTCTACTTTATTTTCATAGCCACATAGAGGTATTTCATGTTGGAAGATTAACATGAGTTTTGTTTTGTAAATGATGACTTTTTATGAGCATCCTCTTTATACTCAATGGACTTGTATGTTTAAAAATCAGCTAGCTTTAAGCTTAGTTTTTAAATGTTTTTATGAAACTTTCGCCAACATCAAAAGCTTTTTCTTCTTTCCTTTTTCTGTTGTCATACGGGACTAGAATAATCCCTTTGCGGACTTCGTCTATGGAATGCCAACATTTGTATTTTTTATATGTAGCATACTTTTAGGCATGCCAAGAAAAATATTTTATTTAAAATATTTACTGCCATTTACTGTCTTGGTTTAATATTTAATATTTAATATTATTTATATTTAAAGCCAACAGCTGACCATACGTAAATAGAATATTGAGGATTTTAATGGCATATAGATTAATAAAATGTCAACAAAATATGTAAAATATGCATCTTAAATTAATTAATTAATTTTCGAAATAGTTTCGTATTTGTGATGCGATTTAATTATAGGGATACTTGACAACCTGCTCCTGCAAGTGCTGACTGATGCGTCTGTCACGCGGTCTTAGCTGGCCATCGGCGGTCAGCTGAGCGCCCTTTGGCACTTCGATATTGGTCTGGGGCTCATTACCTTTTACTGCCAACGTTTTGGCACGAGTCTCTTTCAGCACCTGGAAGTGGTTGGCATCGATCTGGCCGGGATTTAGCTGCAGTTGTTGGCATTCTCCACTGGGTTCACAATTGGTAACGAGGCGCTTATAGCCGCGCGTCTCACCTGCCACCGTCTGCTTGAAGTCGTAGCTGTCCAGCATGGCGCTCTGCGACTGGCCGTTATAGTCGCCAACACGTTCTGGAGCCTTTTGCTGTTCAATTTGCACTAGCACTGGCCCATTGCCATGACCCGCATCAAGCACACGCTCTCCATGCGGCAGCGTGACAACAGCATAGGGCAGTGGATTGTTTTTTGGCCTCTCCGGCGGCGGAGGTTGCACTTGTGGTGCAACATAAGTGACCACTGGCTGCACCTGAGCTCTGTTGATAACTGTCACGGTCTGCGGCTGTCTGTAGTAGACAACTGGATGCTGCTGCTGCTGCTGTTGCGGCGGAATATAGGTGACAGGCTGGGCTACGGCTGGCGGTGGCACAAGGCCAGCCAAGGCCGGCTGGTGGTTAACCAGCAACGGATTGCTGTAGGTCGAAGTGAACACTGGCGGCTGCTGCTGCTGTTGATGTTGATGTTGCTGAAGCTGCTGCTGCTGTTGCTGCTGCTGCTGATGCTGCTGCTGGTATTGCGGTCGCTGATACTGCTGCTGCCGGAATTGCTGCTGCTGGTATAGCTGTTGCTGCTGTGGTCGCTGCTGTTGACTGGGCACCGTATATGTTTCATGTGCCACATAGACCGCAGGCGATTTCTGCGATTGCAGCTCGTAGGTGCGTCCATGTGGTCCAAGTGTTTGCACCACATACTTGGTCGTCGACGGTGATCTCCGTTCATTCAGCTGAAAAGGTATTTGCGGGTGCGGATAGTGGTAAGCGATCTGTGCCTCGGCGCAGCTCAATAACGCCAACTAAGATAATTTATTTTATATTAATATTGATAAGGTTTTGATGGCCCCATGCTGCTTACCGTCAAGACGAGCAGCATCATGTTGGTCATCAAAGTGTTGATATTATTGGACTGCTTCTGCTGTGTGATGTGCACGCGCTGCCGTCTGGCAAATGATTGAGACAGATGTTAGATCTCTTTGAATGAAGAGTCAACCCAGAGCAGCGGCAGCGACAGCGGCAGCAAAACTTGTTTTGGCTATTGAGTTGTAATTGTGGCATCGCTTGTCTTTGGATTCGCTGTAACATTTAAATTTCATAATTTTTCTCTCTCTCTCTCCCACTCTCTCTGTCTTTTTCTATATATATATATGGAGATATATATCTGCTTGTGTTTATGTTATCATCGCTCGCCACTCCAGCGTTCGTTTGCTTGTGGTATAATTTGGCTATCACTTATGTTTCGGTTTTGTCATCGTTAAGGAGGCAACTTTTACGTTGGCTCAGGCACAGAAAACATGCCGTGAGGGCCGTGAAAATGTTTTCCGTTTATTTGGATGCGCTTTTCGAGGTTAGAGGGTGTAGAGCTTTACTCATCATTTGCATAATGCAGTGACGAGTATAGAGAAATAGAAATAGAAAAAGAATCGAATAAATCTATTTGGTTATCTGTTAGCTTTAGCTATTTTTGGTTGATAAATCTTATATATATTAACAGCTTAAGGCAGATTTAGTAAATGATATCTAAGCAAAATTTGTCTTCACCCAGTTACATTTTTAATATCTTTTCATCAGCTAATTTATATACACAACTCTTCAATTTATCTCTTTCTCTCTGTTTCTCTCTCTTTGCATGACAAATTGCGTTGTTTGATTAAATCTCTTAAAATCAATTTAAGCGCAGCTTATGTATAACAGGCCCACTCATATCGTCTTCAATGATTTCTAATTGTAGCTCTAATCCAGAAACGAAACTCTTAACAAAGAGTATTCATAGTTCGTTTGCTTGAAGTTCCAGTTGTCTAGTTTGTTTTTATTATTGATGCTTTCTTTTATTGTCTTTCCGCACTTATTCATTTTTAATTTACCAACTCAGCCATGCAACATTATCGTTGATTTCTGCGTATTGACTTTGTGTTTGTAAAGATCATGTTGATCTCGTCAAAAGTAAAAGTGCGGTTCCGCCGGGATTAATCATGTGCTGTGCCATTGCGCTCTTTGTTAAAATTATTAATAGTCGTGTTGTTGTTGTGGATGTTGTTGATTTATAAATATATTTGCATCAATTTCGAATTTGCTTTGTTTTTTCTGTTTTGCTTTCAACTGTTGAGGCTGCGTAAATTGGTAAACAATAAAGTTTAATTCGATTTAAATGCAGTGGGCGGTTTTGATTTATATTGGCGCTATATAACCAGATTGCAGACCATTTCCAAAGTCTTTTGAAATCGTGGAATTGATACAATTTTATGTTTCAGGCCCATGTTATAGACCGTTGCAGTCATAAACTGTGCTTGAAGATGACAAATTAGTTTTGTCTTCTCTTTTCCCTTCGATTTGAGAGTTTGATTTCTTTTGATATATGAGGTATATGAGGGAGAAGCAGCGGATTGCAGATGTGTGAATTATCTTAGATTTGAATATATTTTAAATGTTAATGAATCAATTCATTGCCAATTTATAAAAATATTAGCTTAGCCAACATAATGAGAAATTAAATTTCAAAAGTTTCAATTTCATAAACTATAGGTGTTAATTGCGTTAATTTTACTATTAGAGGCTAGTTGTCAAAGTTGACAGTCAGATTGCATTTGATTAATATATTTAAGAGTTGGCGCTGTGACATTCGTAAGTCATTCTCTCAGACTTCTAAGACGATATTCAATTCGATCTGGAAAGCTGAAATATATATAAAAATTAATTAGATCTAACATATATTAAAGCTACAAAACTTTGCCATTAGAGTTCATATTTTCATATGAAAAATGAAAATCTAGAGTAAATGTTTATTTACACAAATTTTTTTTAAATAAGTAATTTACAAAAAAAAAATTTAACCCTGATTAAAATTAAAGATAAAAAATATATGTATAAAATTTTATATTTAATTAATATTTAAAACAATTAAATTTTATTAAATAAATATAGTAAATAATTATTACTATATTTATTTATTTAACTAAGTCTTTTAGTCGATTACAAAAAATTCCGTAAAAGTTGTTAAGTCTAGTTTAGTTTTTGTTATTTCCTCATTTGCGTAAAAACTCGGATTACATTTTTTTCGTTTCTCAGTCGGGGCGATAGAATAGAACTGGTTTCGAATGGCCTCTGAGTAACTTGAATAATTATTTAACACAATGAGCTAAAGTATTGATTTGAAAGAATCTCAAAGTAAACGTATCAAAAGGATTAGCGAAAACACGCCTTGGCCTGTGGAGAAGATCTTCGATGCATATGTATTTATCTCATGTAGATTGAATAGTCTAATTTGCTTGGCTCTTGTGAAGTTTCAACAATTGTAAGTTATGCTCACAAACTGGTACAATAAAAAATGTGAATGATACAAGCTACTTCGTCAACATTCAGAGACAATACTAAGCATGCTGATGTAGAAAAGCTCTATGCTTGTTATGCACATCAGCAATTAGGAAAAAAAAAGTGAAATTGCTGAATGTATAACATACAATTTACAATATGAGTAATTTCATAACCGGAATTGGTCAAACTTTCAGGTACTTCTGTTCAAGAGATCTCTGTGCTCTGAAGTTCATGGAAACTTTCATGTTGCGTATGTTGCGAACACAGTCAATTGCTTGGCTGACAAACAGGCCAGATGTTGCGCAATATGTTAATGTCAAATCAAAGACGCGGCATTTGAATGCCACTTGCGAAGGCACAAGCCCACGCTGCGGGTGGAGCTACGCACGTGCAGTTGCTCAAGCGGCTAACAAAGCGCAAGGCAACTGCCAACACTTGACATTCACAATGAAAATGCAAGGCAAATGAAAGAGACTTACACTCATACGCACACACACACGCATAGAGAGGCACACGCATTCGCGACAGCTTATCAGAGCGTTGGAGTAGCGCTTATTAATGCAAGTGGCCGACGCTGCGTATACGCAATGTGTCTTGACTTGAGCTGGGTTGACTGGGCTCAGCGTGAGCACGCAGGCATGACTACGGGCGTGCTGTATTCGGCCGGGGTGTGAGCTAGTCTGTGCGTTGTCTGTGCCATGGCAGCGTTGCATTCATAACGTGCATTCAGGGTTAAAAGTCGAGTTACGTCGCGCCGCGTTGCATGCAACACCGAATGAGATAGCGCACGTGATGGGGTCGCTATAGAAATGCAGTTTGCAGTTTGCAGTTGCACTGGCGAATGACTGAATGACTGTGTATGAGTGCGTTTGTGTGTGTTGCATCTTTTCGCGTAGGCAGACGAAGGGACGTGCAGTTTGTTTTAGCCATTTTCCACATGAAGCGTCACTTTAGACACCTCGCCGGCTTTGCTGGGCTTTCAGTGGCTTTGCTCTGCTTTAGTTGCGGCGCCTAATTAGACACACCTGAGCCCACGGCGTAACTGGCCTGACTGGCAAATTGGTTAGCCGCTTGCCACCTGGGTTGAATGACCCCCGATGCCACCCAGCTGAACTCCCGCACAAAAATTTAAAAAAAATGTGAGAAAAACAGAGAAACTGCTTTAAGCAGCTTCGCCTACAACAATGCAAAAACGTAGCTTGAGCGCAGAAAAAAAGCAAGAAAATCAATTGCATAATGGCGCATGTGTTGCGCGCAGCAGTAGCAGCAGTAACAACAACAACAACAAGAAATACAATAATAACAGGACTAAATTGCAACTCTTTTTTTTTTTTTTGTTGTATTTCCAGAGAAAATCACAAAAACAACAACAAAAACAACCACCAGGCGACGCCACTCGACTTGCAGCGGCAGTCGGAGATTTTTGTTGCTGCTGCCATATTTTTTTGTTGCTGTCGGAGACAAATACACACACACACACACACAACACACACATACAGAGACACTTGGGTCGACACATGTGTGTGACTGGCTGGCAGTCAGCTTTTGTTTGCGCCCGCACAGGAAGCCATTTAAGTGCGGCTTCTTGAGAAAATTGCTGGCGCGACGAGCAGAGAAGCGCTGCAGCGACAGAGACAAAAAGATTGAAACAGACAGAGGCAGAGACAGAGGCAGAGAGAGAGAGAGAGAGAGGGAGAGCCATACAGTCACATAGATAAAGATAAAGCTAAAAGAGTGTGAGGGAGCTACATAGTAGGATGTGCCTAACGAGCGCGTTGCAGCCTTAATTATTAACAGCAGCAGGAGCTGCAGAAGAGAGTAAGAGGCATGCTAAAAGAGGGAGTAGGAGAATGAGCGAGAGAGATGGGTAAAGTGAAGCTAATGCCTGTCCAGAGCTTAACTTTGTCGCTGGCTATCATGTGCTGGGGCTTCTTGCAAACCCGCTCAGTGCTAAGCCGCTCAATTGTTGAGCGACTCAGGCGCCTTAATAGGCTTAGAATCGAGTCAACTATCAAAACAAGTCCGATAAAAATACAAATACGCATGCACACATGCTCACACATGCACAGACACACACACACTCTCTGGTATTTGATATGCTTGCGCTCCAGTTGCAGCGCAAACAGCTTTGTCAACGCATTCCAGACTCGCGTGTGTATGTGTGTGTGTGCTCCTGTTCTGTCTCAACTGTGTCTGCACTCTTACCATGCACTCACACACACACACACACTCACACAAGCACACACATTTGCATATGCGAACCCGTCTGTCTGCTGCAGCGCTTCTCAGTATGCAATGCTCGTCGCTGGCTCTTGAATTGCCCTCGGAGTCGTCCTCATGGCCTTTGTTTTATAATTTTCCTTTGATTAATTTTTTGTATTTTTATTTTCGGTCACATGCGCTAAACAATGCCTAAGAGCAGCTCCGTCTGAAGTCTGCAAATAAACAGGGTGTGCGTTAGCTTGTGTGCAAGCTAAACAAGATTTGTTAAGGATATTTGTTTTTGGAGTTTGTGATTAATTATTATTAATTTGTATCAAACAAAGTTTTAATAATATTTTGCTTGGTTTATATTAAATTCAAATACCTAAAAATTATTTTTATAATATACATAATTATTTTTATTATTATTTTAAATTAATTTTTCGCAAAGTTTAAGTACTTGAAAATATTTATTAAAATATTTTAATGAAGAATTTTGAGTGAGAAAATTTACCAAGAAATTGCAAAATATTTTAAAAATATATTTGATAATAGAGATTTTAATCAATAATAATAATAAAACATAAATACACAAAATATACAAGTCAATCAGTAATAAATAGATTTATAAATTCGAACCCTATATGGACCTTAGCTATCATATCTTGGCTTTCTGCTGACAGGCTTCCCTCGCTGCAAATGCTGAATATTGCAACAATATCAAAAGCAACAACAGCAAACACAACAACAGCAGCTACAACAATTGATGCTGCTGAATATGGACTGCTCTGATGTTTATTTTCAGTCACTCGCATGTGTCGCCACCAGCGATGATGAGGCGCAAAGTGTGCCCGGGCGAAGTCGAAACTAAACTCCCTGCCTGACTGTCTGTCCGTCTATCCGTTCGTACGTCCGTTTGCCTAACTGTCTGTCTGCAACAAAAAAAACAGAAAGAGAATTAAAAAAAAAGCAGAAATGTTTGCAACAAACAGACAAATGAGGACGCCGGCGTTGACATGATAGCCGCCCGGTAGCCTGCGAGCGGCATCTGTCGGCGTCGCTGCCGCGTTGCATGCTGCAGACGATGTCGTCATTGCCGCGCTGCATGCGTTGCATTTTACGCTGCTTTTTTTTATATATATATTTTCTGCTTCAGTTTTTTTTTCTTCTAGCTATATTTAAATACGCTGCGGGTTGCACTGTGCACAGCACTTCATTTGCTTCACAGCTCATTCATGTTTTGTGTCGAGCCTACGCCAGGCAGCAGGCAGCAAGCAGCGAGGCTGCCAGCCAGACGTAGCTCTAAGCCGAGGTAAACACTGCTCGACAGTTGCCCGTCTCGCTTTGGCACAAGAGACTGATATGGCAGCTGCCTCACCTACATTCTGCACTTAGACATGCTGCCGCGTTGGCGGTGGTGGTGGCTGCCTCGCAAAAAAAAAAAAAAGAGTGGAAAAAAACCTCCCCAGCTGCGACGCCACCGCAGCCGCTGCTGCTGCTGCTGCTGCTGCTACTGCAGCTCCCTCGCGGCTTGCGTCTGGGCTCGGGATATCGCTTACAACAAACACTTGCAACGTTTGCAAAGCTTCTGCTCCGCCGCACGGTCGTTGGCCATGGCGGCGCTGGCACAGGCGAAGACGAAGGCAGAGGCGCTGGCGGCGACGTTAACATTAACGTTAACGTTAACGTTAACGGCAGCGGCAATGGCGACGGCGACGGCGACGTTAACGGCGGCCTTCCTTTCTCGAGAAGTTTGCCGAGCTCTACACTCGGTTGCATTTGCTGCATGTGGCATGGCCGTTGCCAGTACGTTCGCGTGCTTTGCATACTTTGGTTGCGTTTTTTGTTGTGCCACAGCCGCTGCTGCAGACGCCGCGCGCGTGATTTAACGGCATCGAGAACGTTGCGACTTTTTGCCTTGGTTTATTTTGCAATTTCGGTTCGCATTCGCAATCAACGCGCTTTTTTTTACCAATTGGCGATTCCCTGACTCCCGTTTTCCGATTGCCGATTGGCCGTTTGTTTGGCGCCCTCGATTTCCGCCGGTGTTTTGGCCATTTGCGCGCCATTTTTTACACGGCCATTTGGATGTGTTGAGGTGGCCAAAGCTAGCGCCGTAAATCACATGGCATAATTGTACACAGTTCAACGTGCAGTTTGGCTTACAGCTTGGCCCCAGCTAGTTAGCCACTTGGACAGCCAGAGGGACAACAAGTGGGATGCCTTTAGCGTTGCTATAAGCCAAACGAAAGCCTGAAACATTTGCAATCACAAAAAAAAAAAAAAAAAAAAAAACAATAAACAAAAGCTGCTTAAAGCTAATGCGTTAATTGTGCATGGATTAGCGAGCACATACAGAGCGGACAATAGGATAAATATTTATATATAAAAATATATATTTGGCGGAGCAAATTGATTTCCAAACTAAATTGTAAGTAAAAGTGTGCGAGTAAATATATATTTAAAATAAAAAATAAAAAATAAATAATTAAAATAAACATTTGAAAAAATTTTAATTTGCTATGAATGCCAATATAACTTTATTACATAGCTACTCAATTTTTCAGATATTATTATTTACAAAATTTAGATAAAAATTGATTAAAACTAATTTTTAAAATATTTATTTAAAAAATATAAATTACTTTTGCTGAATATGAAGAAATTTATTTAACACAAAAATATTTATATTTCATTATAAGATAAAATGGATTCATTTGATAAAATCATTTAAAATTGTTTAGATTATTTTTTAAATTTATTCAGTTTCAGCTCAGAATTAAATCACGATAATTTGACAATAAGAAAGATAAATAAAGTTAAAGCAGTTTTTCGCCGGTAACTCATGAAACATAAAGCGAAATGGATCAACTTCGACAAGAGCATGAGTTCGTATATTTTGTGTGAACTCAAGAGTATAGATAAGATTAGATAAGCCCGACTCTTGTCAAGAGTCTAGTCAATGTTGAAAGCAAAAGTTTGACTTAAAGAAATAGGCAAAATGAGCTGAGGGAATGAGACTAGATTAGCTTGTTCAGTCAGATTGACTAGAACTAAACTAAGGAAGGGAAAGGATATTAATTGTGTGATTTTAATTTTTGAATACTGTACTATACTTGGCTAAAGAGTAATTTATTATACGAACCAAGAGAAGTAACAATTTGATGAAGATTATATGTTCGATTTGTAATATATAAAAATAAATATAATTATTATGCAATAATATACATATAATAATACATATATATGTATTCATATGAGCTCATAAATTGTGAATATTATAATCTGATATATGCCTTCAAGTGTATTCGATTTGCTCCTTTCACTTTGCGGAGGCTTCGGTGGAGCTTAATGCCCAAAAATGCAATGAGCGGTTATTTGCTTAGTATTTTAAGAGATATATTGAATGCATAATGACGGCAAGTTAACCGCAGAATTGTCTGGGAACTTGTCGTACATTTACATGGCAAGGGAGACGAGTCTCGGATGCCCTGTTATAATGCAGAACTTGTAATTGTGTGTGCAAACACACGCAGTAAATGCAATTTCAATTAAGCAGCTACGAAAACATGAGAACACGACTTCAAAGTACAGACAGAGAGAAAGAGAGGGGCAGAGAGAGTTGGCATGATGTACTGGGAAAAAAGTGAAATCGAATCCGTTAACATCACACGCTTTGTTAAGCAGTGTCCCCAAACAGGAAAGATGGCACTCGAAGCGCTTGTGAGGCTTCCCTTGCCAAACGTGACCGCAAGTGCGTAGCCCGCCAGAGGCTGTGTTGCCAGGCTGCCTCGCTGAGTGCCGTGCATGTAGCAAGTGGCAAGTGCAGCGTCAGGTGCACTGACATTGACGCGCACGACTGCAACAGCAGCAGCAGCAGCAGCAGCTGCGCTGGCAGGGGACTTGCCACACAGCCAGCTGTTCCGCAGCGAACCTTGAGCCCAAAACAAACTCGTCTGCTTTTTGCTGAACGCCTGCTGGCCGACCGACGCGTCTGCAAGGGCGTTCCCGAGTTGCATTTCGAGCCCCTTTCACTGTGCATTGTGCGCGATTGTTTTTAGCTTTTTACTTTACTTTTTTTCTGCTTTTATTTTATTTTATTTCTTTTTTAGCATGCAGCTATGTGTTTTGTCAACATGGCAGCCGAGCAAATCCAGTTACGATTCCCAGCTAGAACTTGCGGCAGCTCCAGCGCCAGCTCCAGCTCCTGCATTGTGCGCCTTTTTGTGTGCATTGTTTTTGTTAGCTCTGTGTGGGCGCTGTGCTGCGGCTGTAGTCGAGTTGCTGTTGCAGTTAATTGAAAATACTAAATTTCCACTGTCTAGACGGCAAATTATATGACAATTGTTAGAGCGCATGTTTGACTTTCATATTAAAATTAATTACTTGGGCTGCTTGCCATCAAAATGGGCACTGGTTAAATATTAGCGATATGCAAATACAAAATATGTATATATAGCCAATATATATATATATATATATTAAGCTGCCATTAAAGCTCCTATAGTTAATTATTGTTGTGTGCATTAACTGAGCTTGCAGCTTAAATTGGCTTTGATATAAAAAAGAGTTTGCCTAAAACCTCCCTCTTCTTTTGGTCTAATAGAATACAGCTCCACATTTATATAAATCAGCGTTTCTCAACTACATTTGAGTGTCTATATTTTTAATTGGATTCGTTGCCCTATCAATTGGATAACAGTCTATCACAAATCTTTCAGTAAGCCAGAGCAAGTCACTTCTTATACTGATAGTGAGCTCGTGCAGCTCTAAGTAAAGTGCGACAAGTCAGAATAGAATTATTACAGTCTAGATGTAACCTAAATCCCTTTGGAATATCATTAATTAAGCCTTAAGCCGGTCTGAATTGATTTAAATATCGATTTTTGAGATATCACACACAATTTAGGCAATTTTCACACATCTATGCCGGCAACAAAAGAGAACTAATCACAAGTTGCCTATGGTAATAATTAATGCTCTAATTGCAAATGCATTAAAATTAAGGAAATCTCATAAATGCAGAGTTTAGTCGGACAGGAAATTGAACGAAATTTACACAATAAGCAATTACAAACGGAAATCGTGCGAAAGCAAAACACCTTTGACTATTACTACACCCACACACACACATACGCATACGCACTGAGGGCATTAATTTGGCATTTAATAAACAATGAAATTGAAAATTTAAGGTGCTTAGCCAACGAGTCGTAGGCCAAGTTGTATGTCAATTTCGACATTACAGTCATGCAAGTAATTACACTGACCGCCTCACTAAGCCAGAAATTTTATGCATTCCCAAATTGCAACAGCCATGCCTATGTGTGTGTGCGTGTGTGCGTGTGTGCATGTTTGCTATTTGACTACTGCAAATTCATTAACTGCAACTCCTTGTTGCTGTCGTTGTTGTGGCCCTTTTGGCCAGCATCTTGAAAATCAAAATTTGCATCTACTTCAACATTGACTTTACCGATTTTGCCTTATGCATTTTATTACGTGTTTATTATGCTAACAATGCGAGAAAAGTTTGCCTGTATGTGTGCGAGTGTGCCAGTGTGCATGTGTGCATGTGTGCATGTGTGTGTGTGAGTAGTGCAAACAGTGGCGCAGTTCTTCAAGGAATGAAAGTTAAACATAACTAAAATTCATGTAGATAAACATGTGTTAATGAATATGCAAAATAGTCGAGACTTAAGTAAGATAAACGAGTCGTAGACATATTTGGCGGATATTGAAGCTACGAACTGGAAATATAGATAGGCAGATAGAAATGTATAGGTATTTAGACGGCTATAATATATACTAATATGTGCATAGGGAGAGAAATGTGTTCATAATTTCTCTATCTTGTAATATATATAAAATTATATAATTATATTTCATTTTTATCAGGAAAAGAAGATATTAGAAAGGATTTCTGTAGGATCAGAGAGAGTCTATATTAAATTCAGCGCATCGTAGGCGCAATGTTTATAGATAGTTTATAGAGAGTTCTCGCTATAGAATATAGGATTTTTATTTCTATAGATCACAGCAAATCATTTTACATTGATACATTTGTAGTTCTTTTGATTTGGCTTCACATATTCAAATATATATTTGATTTAATAATTATTTTTCTTCAAATAGTTTTTAAGTGTTACCAAATATGCAAAAGGCATTGATGCATAGCTAACTCCTAGACTTTTATCTATTGGCATTTATTGCACAACAATTTCCACATTTAATTACCAAGGGCTGTTCAATGTTTAGCCGTAGAGAAATGTGGTAGAGAAAGCATTGTTGATTGTGGTCTTGGGCTGTTGGCTGCATACGTTCTGATCAATAAGTCGGCTTGGCAAACTCAAGTGCCTGAATGTGGTTCCCAAGTGGCACCAAATAACAAATGAAATATCTTATAAATATGTATACCTATAGTATGTGTGTGTGTGTAAATAAATCAACATACAGACGATGTCACTGGACCACCCTACTTAATGACAGCTGCAGGGGCAGCGCAGCCGACAACTGTAGCCACATAACATCTTTTCATTAGAGCTTTGTTTCCTTGTGTGTGTGTGTGTGTGTGTGTGTGTGCTCGCACGACTGGGCACCTGAGCTAAGCCAGACGAATGTGTTGTGGAAATGGCAGCACATATTTCTAGTGGCAACAGCCATTTGCATTTCATTTTTCGACAAGCAGAAATATTTTTCAGGCGCAGGACGAACTGTCTGCCAGGACATTATAAATAGTTAGACGACTTCCTTTTGTCTTTTGTTCAAGTGCCTCGCCTGCCTCCACTTCTATCCCCGATTGTGCTATAAGGCTCTGTGTGAGTGTGTGTGTGTGTGTTTAGTCCATCTGTCATTTTAAGTGGCTTATTCATATGCAAGTGGCTTCCGGGGCTAAACATATTTGAGTGTTTTAGTGGCCCGTGTACATGACCGAGCATTATCATTAAGTGCTTATAGGCTGGCTGGCCAAACATGTCTGTCCGTCTGTCGGCCAGTGAACAATGATGGCTATTAACACAATATTGATATCAGTGTATAGAGTGTATAACAACTGCACATTGCATACTTTTGCGGGTACCGGAAGTGACAGGCATTATTGAGCATACGCACTGTTGCACAGTGTAGCATACGTTGGCTTTCGCTTTCCATTGATGCTGATGTTGTTCTCTTTCTTTGCAGGCGTTGCTATGAAGGCAACGGTCAACAGCAGCAGCAGCAGCAGCGCCGCCAGCAGCATCAACCACTTGGAGCCACTGGCGGCCCCCAGCAGCAGCAACACTAACAGCAATAGCAACAGCAATAGCAACAGCAGTGGCAGCTGTAAGCCACGGCTGCCAAAAGTCTCGTTCGCACCGCTGGACATTCCGGCTCCATCGGCCGCTACGTGATACGCGAACATGCCGCACCACAATATCGTTTGCGAGTGGCTGCGCACTATCGGGCTGCCGCAGTACGGCGAAAGCTTCCTCGAGAACGGCTACGACGAGCTGGAGATATGCAAGCAAATTGGCGAAATCGATCTCGATGCCATTGGCGTGGACAACACCTCGCATCGCGGCAAGCTGCTGAAGAGTGTGCGAGCGCTCCGCGAGAAGGGCGCTGCGATTGTCTATGTGCTCATCAATGATCCGAAGGCGCTGAGCAACAGCAACGAGATTCTTGCCTCCGACTGCGACACACCCATCACCATGAAGGAGCTGGAGGGCCTGATGAAGCGCCATCTGGAGGCAGATGGCATACGCCTCACAGCCCATCCCTACTCCTCGCCGGTGAGTACTCCGCCACACTTGAGCTATTTTCAGCTTCAGTTTCACTGTCGGCTTATCTTGGCCATTTTATTTACCGCTTGCAATTTGCATGCTCGCCATGGGGGACTTGTTGTTCTGGCCAGGCAATAGTTGTTGCCCTGCTGCTGCTGCAGCGTGTGACAGTCGCCGCTAGTTTTGTAATGGCCGTCGTTTGGGGACGGCCGAATGGACAGCCGCCTGGTGCCTGCTGGCTGTTGGCTGTTGCCCGCTGGCTCGTGCGCTATGTGCGCTCTAATGTGAAATTAACACGATTTTAATTTAGTTAAACCGAGTGGCCAACCGCGTGTCTGGTCTGGACTGAAGCGGTCGCCACTGCTGGGCCTGGCACTGCGACCGCCCACAGAGCAAACCGGACAGTCGAGCACCGGGCAACCGGGCAGCCATTTGTACACATTTCGTTCGAAAGTTTATTTTATAATATGTTGCTTTGGTTTAGCCGTGGGAAATGCTTTTTGCATTGCGTTAATTTTGTTTATTTTGGGCGGCAACTGTTTCTCTATTCTTCTTCTGCCGCCGGCCTTAACAAATTGGGCCATAAGCGCCACCGGGGAGTGTCGAAATGGCAACAGAGCAACAGTCGTCGGGCGCCTGCACCGTGCCGCCCCCTAATGATCTCTGTCAATATACAAATTTTTGCACCGCTTGCAACATTGGCAAATTGCTGCTGCTAGACACGCACGATAAAGCAGCGTTGGCAACAATGTGGCCATAATGCAAGTGTTGCAACGAGCGAACAAAACAGTAAAACGACAAAAGAATTCAAATAGATTATATTCACAGTGGGCAGAGAACTGTATGCAGTATGCTGTATGCTGTATGCTCTGTATGCTGTATGCTGTATGCTGTATGCTGTATGCTGTATGCTGTATGCTGTATGCTGTATGCTGTATGCTGTATGCTCTGTATGCTGTATGCTGTATGCTGTATGCTTTACTCTCATGATGAAGAAACTAATCTTTCTATTAAAAACATCAACATTTCAGATCTTCAAGTTGCGTTCTAAGCGTGATATTTTTCCGATTTCCCATAATCATTTCAAATGAATATTTATAACCATATTTGAACACAATTTTAATAGTATGCGTCCCACTGTGCCACATGCATAAAAAGTGCGCATTTAAGGAAGCATACACCAGCTCCTGGCAGTGATATAGTTTTGCCGACGTGTTTGCATTGTTGGAGCTGATGTGATGAGTTTTGCAAGCGTGTCAAGCGGCAGCTTTGCACAAGCTCAGTTGGCAACCCTTTTATCCATGGTTGTCATGTACTTTTGCTGAACAAACAGAAACATGTCACTGGTTCAGGGCCGCATTCGCATTCGAAGAAAAGAGCGCTGCAAATAAATGCGGAATGAGCCTTGTTGCTGCTGCTGCTTTTGATTTAAAGTTGGATACTTAGAGCAGTCATTGGTGTGTGGGGTGGCATAATGCTAATGCGAATGGGCGTGGCAGGCGGGCTATTGAGCTCGCATAGTGTCGGCGCACTTGGCAGCCGGCACATTATGCAATGGCTACGCCTAACACCTGCCCAAGTGCCAAAATGTGCCGTTTGATGATGAAGCACGCAGGGCAGCGACTCTTGTGGCGTGTTCTGCTCGGCAGCAGCTGCCTTGCATTCTAATTAGCAGTTCAGTTGCTTTTGCTTATTTTTTTGGGCACTTAACATAGTTTGCCTGTTCGCATGTAGACAAATAAACAAACATTTTGTGCAAAGCGTCGTAAGCGCAATATCACGTTCCGGCCACAAATTGAAATGCAACTTAAATGCGGCAATAAAATTATATGAAATGGAAATGCAGTCAAGTAAAAATACATGTTTGCATGTGTGTGTGTGTGTGTGTGTGTGTGTATGTGTGACAGGTGTCTGCGCTCGTGCGAGACTACAAAAGCTTGGTGAAGGAAGCTGGGCCAGGGGCTAGACTTGTTAGCTTCTGGCTGCTTGGATCTGTCTGGGGCATGTTGATGCGCGCAACTTCAACTAATTGCACTTTGCGCTGATGAGGCAGACACGAGTTTATGCATGTGTGTGTGCGACTATGTGAGTGTGCTAGTGTGTGTGTATCACTGACTGACTGACAGTTGCAGACAAGTTGCATTTGAGCACAAATGTTTGCATGGCTGCGACTCTAAATGAATTTGCCTGGCAGCAACAGTAGCACACAACAGTTATACACACATACATATAGAATGCCTTGAGAGGATGCACTGATGCTTCAGTGGACACTTTGAATGTCAAACAGGAGACATTTAAGTGGCAGCCTTACGCTAATTACCGGAAGATATTAACACTTGTGTTTCTGGGCCACAAAGCGTCTAAGCATTTGACCCTGGTCAACATCTTCAAAGCAACGATTGAGGCTGGGCTACAATGTGAATGTGAAGATTAAAGATCTGTACATGGAAAAGCCCTGACAGAGTGAGTTTTCGCTTCTGTTTGATGCACTGACAAAAAGTGCATTTCGAGTATTAATTTGGAGTGCTCTTGGAGTAGTCAAACTGAAGATCAAACTCTGAAGTCTGTGGTTTGTATCTCACAAAAATTCAAATATTACAAAAAATAAATGGCAAGCTAAATGCTCTTCTCATTACAACTTTTTACAACGATTAGCTTGATTAGTTTGAGTTGGCCGTGCAACGCCGGATGCTTTCTGCATACACATACTTATACTTAAAGCTTTCTTTGTCTTCTTCAAACTCTGTTCCCACAGGAGGGCAAACGCGGCTACCTGGAGGGTCTCGCTGCACATTACAGCAAGCAGGTTAATATGCCCTACGAGGACGTACTGGATGCCATCGAGCAGGTGCGTCTGTCCAAGTGGAAGGAGCGTCATGTGCGCATCTCGACGGGACATACGCTGACGCGTCGCATCGCTGGCGCCGGCAGCGGCAGCGGCAGCAGTGGGAGTGGCAGCAGCAGCGCCACTGGCGGACTGGTTGGCTCCTCGGTGCTGCCCACCAGCCACAGCCAGCCGCTTTATGTGCCCGGCAAGTATTTGGTAAGCAGAGAGCACATTGACTTTTACGGCTGACGGTTTTTACGAGCCGGGCTAATCAGGGCGCACGAGCCGCATGGCGAATGAGTTCTAATTCATTTCGTTTATTATGCATGTATGCAGCCGTCGAGCTGCCTGTCGAATCGCGAGGAGAACGAGATCTATAGCTATACACAGAACGATTTGGCCAATCGGATGGCCCGCAACGCCATCGACTCGAAGTCGGCTCTCAATTTGAATGGCATGCAGCACAGCTATCCCGGAGCGCGCACCAACTTCTTTTACGACTTTTCGGCAACAGGTAAGGGTGCAGGCGAGCAGGCAGACGGATGGGCAGGTGCATGAGCTGCATGTGGCCTGCTGTTTGGCTTTTTATGGCTTTTAATTCAATTAAATTGCTTTCGTTTCGGTTGCTACTCAATCTTTATCTGTATGTTTAGCGTACGGCTTGTGGCTTTTACTATCGGTTTGATTTCTGTCTCTCACTTTTTTCGGCAGAGGGGCGCAACAAGAACAAACAGCGACGCACGGTATTTGCGCGCTTCCTGCAAGGCCTGCGGCAGAGCGGGGACGAGCTCAATGCCAACGAGGGCATGCAACTGAAGGTGAGTGTGGGGCAGGGACGAAGCGTGTATGTAGACGGAACGGAAATCGGCATACTTAACGGCTGTTTAATATATTGAATATTGCTTTCAACGAAATGGGGAATTGAGCAAATGGGGACAGTTTGTATAAAGAGGTTTTAATGTCGGTAATTAAAATAAAACAATAAAAGCATATTAAGTGACTCTCCCTCTCTCTCTTCTGTCGCTCTCTCTATTTGCAAATTGAATCAGTTCAGTTCAGTTTTATTTGCTTCCCATGGAAGCCTCTTCATTTGAAATTAAAATTTATTGCTAAAGGGAAATTATTTTTTAGACGATTTATAATGAGTACAAGAATTTATTTGCTTAATAGCAATCAAATAAGTTCATTGGTCTGGAATATTTTGATTTTATGATGTAGCAATGTTAGTCGCTTTATAGTGGAGTACAAGCTTTAAGGAAGAAATAGGGAATAGTGGGCATATATTAGATGAGAGTTGTATGCGCAGCTTTGATTGGCAAAGACATAAGTTAGAGAACTATTCACTGCAGGGAATTTACTTGCCAAGCTGTAACAGATATTTTATTAAAATAGGATATTTTAGGTGCAGGGAAATTCAATTATTAGCAAAGCTTTTAACTGCAACAGGTGCTTTTGTTATCGTTCGTTTTATTATCGATAGCGAGTGCCATTTGCATAAAGTGGAATTATAATTATTTTTACTGTATTTGACCTTTTTCTTTGTTTTCTTGCTTGGTATTACGGTATATACTGTTATGCTGCATATTTAACGGCTATGTAATATACTTCAAAGCATTTTGTGCCCTCAGCCAATGAGAGAAACTTTTGGAGCGCTCTTTTTATTTGAATGTCTAATTTTAGCAAAGACAAACTTTTGACCTCGGGCACCGCGCCTCCCCTGTGCTACTTATAAAATTAAATTAAAATATAAAAACCGCGTTAACCTACAAATAACAACAAGAACAAAAAGAGCCACTGCCAAGTTGACAGAGTCAGAGGCAGAGGAGAATGCGAAGGGCAGAGTGAGTGTGAGCGAAAGAGGATGAGGAAGTGGAATGCAAACAAAGGGAAAAAACTTATCAGGACTAAGCCGATAAAAGGCAATTACCGTTAATTGCGTTGCCTTGTGCGAAGGGCGTTGCACGAGATGACAAAACAGAAATGTAAGAGTACACAAGAGCCAGATGGGGTATGAGAGAGTGAGACAGAGAGAAAGACAGAGAGAGTGAGACAGAGAGAGAGAGAGAGAGCGAGAAAAGGGAGTGCAGCTGTTATATGTGCAGCATGCAAATGGTGTACCGACAACGACCAAAGAGATATGAACTGTTCAGGTGAGGTGCAAGGATGTGCCACGAACAGAACAGAACAGAACAGCCAAAGGATTTGTCCGGTCTAGCTTAACGGCTTGCAGTACATTTCTGCACTTCTTGGGGAATGGCCGGAAGCTGTAACATAGAGTGAGTGAGAGAGAGAGAGAGAGATATATATATAGAGTTAAATGTGTGAGGCAAGGTAAGTTACTGGTCGCCCACTCATTTGCACCTTTGCGCGTTTGCTTTCTGCGGTTGGCATCCGTTGATTCCCAACACACGAATGTCCTTTTATTTTTGTTTTTTGTATTATTTCTTTTTTTTTTGGGGAGGAGGAACAACATTCAACGACAGCGTCGCATTTGTTTTTATTATTTCAGGCGTGCCAAAAAGTGTTTTGTTTTGCGAGTCTCTTTTTGTGCTCCTGAGAGAGTTTATAACTTTTCGTGTTTTACGGTTGTTGTCCGGCATTTCTTTGCCGTATTTGTGTGGCTTCTTTTCTCTGTTGTTCTTTTTTCCGACTGCTTTTTTTTTGTTGTTGGTGTTCATTTAATATTTAAGCGCAATTTGCTGTCGCCCAGCGCAACAGAGTTCCGACTCTCAGCTTTTTTGTGCGGCGTGGTCAATTTTGAAAATGACTTGGGCTAAGCACTGGCGACAATTGTGGCCCCAACTTGTGTGTGATGGTGTACGTGTGTGTGTGTGTGTTTGTCCTTTGGCACTCATTACCTTTTTTGTGTGCTGGCAGGAGTCGGGGTCGCGGTAACAGCTGCCGGCCATGGTTGGCCAACAACAAGAGCTAACAGACGCGTATGCACGATTCTAAACTTGGCTGCGCTCTCTCATTATGCGGTCTGTTGCGGAAATGTTGCTTTAGGGAAATTCTCAGTTTGGCCTTTCATTAATTTTTCGTTGCTCGCCGCTTTTCATTTGACATTTTCATTTTCATTTTCATTCCAGTCCTTCAGTTTTCTATTTTGTGGTCTTTGTTGTGAGGTGTCGATTTGTTTTATGCCGTCTGGCAGCCAGAGTTCTGGCTGTTTAGTTTGATAAAGTAATCATGGGTTACAAGCATACTTATTTACATCATGAATTTATGTTTGCATTTAACAGACGAACGAGCGCTTGAAAAGCTGCGGCACCATGAAGCGACCCGAACCGCCGCAGGACTTTGAGAAGACCATACAGCGTGTAAATATTGCAACCCCTACCTAAGCCCAAACCGAATCCCGAGCACAATCAACCCGAACCCGACCAATGCACACCCTCTCTCTCTTACAATTTACATCTAATTTTGCGATTCTCCATTATCGTGCAGCTAAAAACGCAGAAGGCGGCGCAAAAGAAGCCAGCCAGCGCTCCCCTGGACATGGCTCTGCATGAACGCAACAAGGAGGTGGCCCACAGCCTGGCCACGGAGATGCCATTGAACAATTACACAAAGCATCCCTAGGACACGGTCATCAGCATCGATGCTGCATAAGATTTACATATTTAAGAGGCATGCACTCATAGACGAGTGGACGAGGGCTCGGGTGATACACACGTTAAGCAAGCAATACGAATTTAATTTAATAAGCTTAGTCTAGTTGATAGTTCAGTGTAAAGGTGATATTGAACAGAATAAGAGCTAGTTTTATAATAGTCGATAGACAGTTCGCAGCGAACTGCAAATACACAGTTGAAGCCATTACAATAATTACAAAAGCAATTCAATAGATTATTCACTTACAACTCGAGACCTAAAGCCAGTTGATCTGAAATTGAAGTTTTTTGTTTAACATATGCATCTAAAGGACTTAATTACATTTATTTTTGAGCATACACACCCACACGCACACCCACACACACACAGACATAGCTAAAAGCTAAAAGCATTCACAAATCAATCAAAACTTCTTCTAACATGCCAGAGCATATGCCATACTTGATATTCCATGAGCTGCATTCAGGCACTGAAATAACTAGCGTCGAACGCATCCGAAAACTTGGCAAGGAATGTTGACAAAACGCGAAATTCCAACAAGATTAACGCTGAATCAACACGACCACACACACACACACATACACATAGACGAACACACACGCACAGCAAACTTGCGCTAACCGCAGACGTTGCATAGACAATCCAGCAACTGCTGCTGGTTGCGGTCCTCGCAGCTCTGCCCGAATGCTGCTGCTGCCTGACTGGGGTGGGAACATCTCGCATTGGAGTGCATCGATTTTGGTCTTTGGCTTATTGGGTGGGCGTTGCTGGTTGGGGGCATGGTTGGTGGGCAGCACTCGCTGCCGTTGGCTTTTTTGCATTTTAATTGCATGTCGCGCAGAAAAGTATGCAACGAAGTTGACACTGGCCAGAACCTGGCTCCCTCTCGTTCACTCTTCGTCGCACTGCCTCACCGCTTCCTCCTTCACTCGCAGTCGGTCTCTCTTGTTGAATGGAATTTGCATTTTGCAATGAAAGCGGGCAAAAGCATTCGAAATTCGCTTATAATTTTATTTGCTTTTTGGCCAAAAGGCACCAAAAATGGTCGATAAGAGAGACAGGCGCGCTGTTGTCCTCGCAATTCGCGAACTCACAAATGTTTCAGTTCCTGTTGCTGGCGACTGCATTTATTATTAAATGTCTGCTGGCGCCTTATGGAGCTGCCAAAATTGAAACATTTAGCGGATACGTGAGTGCAAAACAAAACGCTCCAAAAACTATTGCCATTTAATGGGGGTTGCGTGCCTGCGTTTCCGCATCCGCATCCGCATCCATGTCCACTTCCCGTTTGTTGGCAGCCCTCGCCGTGATTAGCCAAAGTACTTTTCTGGCAGCTAAAAAGGCTGTTTTCGTCGCCGTTTTGCCAAATCCAAAATGGCTTAAAAATATCAGGAATCGTGTTCTGGACAACGATTTCGCCTCACTCTAGCCAATTCGTTGCGCAAATTAACAATTATTGCAAATTGTTGCATTTGTGGAAACTGATGTGTATAACGTGCTCAATTATCCCGGACTTAAAACTTGATTGCAAATCGCATGCTTTATGAAATATCCTTTATTTCTGTCGTTGTCTGTGTGTGTGTATGTGTGTGTGTGTATTATTTGCTTTTAATTTTTGTTAACGTGCAATTAAGCCTGCGCTTGTGCTTGCAATGCAGGCGGGCCTCGTTTGGCATTTTATCATTTCATCATTGAAATTTAATTAAATGCAATGAAAACTCATTCGTAAAATCAACCAGCCATAGTGAAATAGTATAGAGACAAACAAAATGCAAACAGTGAAAAAAGGTGAAATTAAATATAGGCAATATAGGCAGTCATGTATTAAATTGTGCGCCATTTTAAAATACATACAGTACAGTTACAAACACATGCATCCACACACATGCACATTTGCGTGTGTGTGTGTGTGTGTATGGCATGCAAAACACAAGCAGGATTACAATAGCAATACAACGAATCAGTTTATATACATACATACATGCAAACATACATACATATAGATATTTATATACAAACATAAGGATTTTCAATTTGTTGCAGGCTCGATTTTCACATTTGGTATATAGGCAAAAATTAAGTATACGCAGCAGCATAAAATAAATATAAATATAATCGAATACACGCATTATATAACACCTTATTCAACATAAGCTGGGTATATCTTTGGTTATATATCAATGCATACATAATATAAGCAAAGTGCCAGTTGAAATAACGAATGTGAACACATCTAATTGTAAGTCATCAAAATATAATTAACATTAATAGAGAGATACAAACAAGTAGTCGAGTATTCATAGCTACGATTAAGGCAATGCAAAAGCAATAATATTTAGTGCTCGCCAATCAAAATATTAAAAACAAAACCAATTTTGAAATGACCATCGAAGTTTGTTGAGCCATTGAGGAATAAATCAATATTTGAAGAGACAGCAATACATATGGGGGCATGCATATTTATTGGCATCGCATAAATATTGATGAGATACAAAATATTTACTATATATATTTACTTTAAATACTAGAGCAAAAACTCAAATAAATAAATATACATATATATATATATACATTCATACATTTATACATATTTTAATTTACATTTTTAAGTGTTTAAGCAAAATGCCAAAATGCATTTTAAATGCGTGGCTCAAGCGAAAAATTTGTTTCCGCAATTCAAAGCAAATATTTATGAATGTAATCGCATAAATACTACAAACAAATCTAAAATTCCCACACACACACATTTATCGCTATTTATATATATAGATTACAAGCCTATATAAACTTAGCATATGCATTTTGAATAATCATTCGGGAAACATCTGAAAAATAATACTAAACGAATTTAATGTATGCCACTCGGTTTTTGGCACACGGCATATTTTGTATTCAAATATAGAATATTCTGCATTTATTGCGTGCTAAATCGAACCAAAAATAATATACTAAGTGAATCTGGAAAATGAAAATGAAAATGGAATGAATAAACTCGTTTTCAATTGAAAATTGTGTTCTCTTTTCAAATTAATTGTTTCTTATGTTGCGGTATGCTGTATGCTGTATGCTGTGTGCTGTATGCTGTATGCTGTATGCTGTATGCTGTATGCTGTATGCTGTATGCTGTATGCTGTATGCTGTATGCTGTATGCTGTATGCTGTATGCTGTATGCTGTATGCTGTATGCTGTATGCTGTATGCTGTATGCTGTATGCTGTATGCTGTATGCTGTATGCTGTATGCTGAATGCTGTATGCAATTTATTACCGCGAGATCTTGTGTAAAATAAAATGCATATATTTATTCTTCTTAAACTAAATAAAGTTTAAAAGTAAGTTAATTATACGAAAATTGACTTCAAATATTTAAATTATTTTTGGAAATTCCTACACTGAGCCATTAACCCCAGTGAACTCTGTTTCGGCTAAGGATTTCGGCTAGAAGATGATTTTTACAAATATTAAAATGCTTAGAAATGCAGAAGTGAGTCGTCCGCTTACAAATATCATCTAACAGGCAGCTCCATTAAAACTAATGAAAGCAATTTGTAAAGCCGAAAGCAGAGAAAGAGTATAAATAAATGGAATGCATCTGCACATTTATTGCCGACAAATATGCAGAGCTCACACGGTTCGAACATGTCATTGTAAGTTCAAGTGTAGCCAGGACGTCAGCAACAGCACTTGGACAGGGATTGGTTCTGGTTGTCGGAGTGGGCGTAGACATTGAAGTTGGCAGGCTTACAGCTGACTCTGCCTGATGTTGGGCATTGCAATGGCTGCTGCTGTTGTCGCTGCTGCGGTGCCTGGACTGGGATTGAATCTGATGATTGTGATGGGCACAAAAGCCGACACCTTATGAAAAATGCATGGGCTCTCATATGTTTTATGGCTTGTTGAATTTCGTTGCTGTTGTAGTTCAAGTTGTAGTCAAAGGCGCAGCAGTGGCAGCCTGTTAAATTAATAAAGGACATCAGTGCCTGGGTACCGTGTATCCAGCTTCAGCCTGACAGAAATTTCGTATGCGGCCAAAAAGTTGAGGTTTGTTTTTCAACAGCTGTGCAGGAGACAACGGCCGGTCGAGCCGCCTGTCAAAACTGACTCGACCCGGCCCCGAGTCTCTTGACCATGATTCGGCTCGGCTCAGATATAATATATTAAATTTCTTTGCATTGTTATTTTTTCTTTTTTTTTTTGGCTTGTTTTGTTTGATTTTATGCGCTCAGCCAGCCAGCGCGCATTTGTTTAACGAACTGTGAATTTTGTTTTAGCTTAGCAGTCTGTATATGGGTGCGTGTGTGTGTGTGTGGCTCATGTGTGTGTAAAGGATTGCGCTCACTTTTTTTACGATAGATTTTAATTTCCGTTTGCATTTTGCACGTTTTTCATAATTCATGCGCTCAAGTAGCGAGATTGATGAGGGCTCTCACAGTAGGTTTTAGGGCGCCTGGAATATAGCTGAAACTGGCTTAGCTCCCAGCCAAAGCACACACACACACTTTCTCACAGGGCATAATCGTGCGGAAATGCCAGGCACACTAAGCTGACCTGGGCCAGTCGCTTGAGTATTACTTATATATATAAAGTTATACACATACGTATATATACATATGTATGTATGCTTCTATAAGTAAATCACAATGAGTGCAGCAGCAGCAGTAACAGGAATCGCCCAACTGCCCCCGCTAGCCCGGTCAACCCTTTAGACATTGTCGAACAGCTGCCGTGACTAGCGCAGCTCGTTGCATCCCCAAAGGGCCATTGACTAATAGGATTTGAAGAGCGTAAAATTGGTTCGTTGTGAACATGAAATATGCAGTAAATCCTTCTGCCAGCATCCAGAACAATCTCACTTCGTACAGCGCCTCGCTATCCCGTCTCCTTTCTACTCTCTTTCTCTCTCTCTCTCACACTCTTTCTCTCTCTCTCTCTCTCTCTCTCTCTCACTCTCTGCTTGGCATTCTTATTTTCACATGTTTTTCTTTAATATTTGCTGCAACGTCGCAGCTTAAATATTCTTTGCAGCTTGCCATATTTTGCGCCCAACCAATGCAGCCGGATCCTTGTTGGCGCTCGCATTCGCTGGTGCCGCATCCTGTTGTGCGTCCGGGCCCGCTCGCCTTGTGCCTTGTACCTTGGGTCTGGGTCCTGACTTTTGCTATTACCGCTGCCACGGAGGCCAATGTACGCGCAGTTTGTTACAATTTCGCGGTTCGATTTCGCCCAAAGTCGCCATCGTCCTTGTTGTTGTCCTCGAGGGCGCGATGGTGTGTTTTATTATCGCAAATAAAGCGCAATCATTGTTGTTGCACCCGTAGTCAAGCAAACGTGCAACTCACTGCCTCATCCCCTACCAATTTGTACTTTTGCTCCCAACTGGATTTCGTTCATCTAGCAGCTGGCTGCATGAAATATTGCAAATAGTTTTATTCATACCCGATTGAGTGAAATATGAAAAGCTCGTCGCTCTCAGCCGCTGCTGCTCCAAAACTAAGCAACTCGGCAGCATAAAATAGTATGACAACTGGTTAAAATTGAACTGGAATTAAATTGTTTGTCAATGGATTTAGCTAAGTCAGTTTGTCAACGGAAAAAGAGAAAGCTCGAAGCAATCCAATTTGTTTTGTCTTGCAGATGAGCGTAATCCATCTGCGAGTCTGTTGATTGGAAACGTATTTGCACTGGCTATCATCTTAAATTAAATATTATATTATATACATCTGCTGATAGGCTAACACTCAAATTCCAATTTAAAATAAAATGTATAAAAAAGATTTTTTCTAGCGTAAGTCATAATCCAATAGAAATATAAAAATATTGCATACTTTTGTGCGCTACAATTAATTGAGCAGCTTAAAATTGCATTGCCTACTTTTGTGCTGAAAATTAAAGAGTCAAATATTTGCATAGGCGCAGATAGTTTATTGTCTATAAAATATATATATATATATATATATTAAAGAATATAATATATATATTATATACATTTTCAATCTTTGCGAATATAATTAAGTTTAAAGTAGACTAATCAATTGCCATAACTATATAATGAGAGACATATATATCAGTTGACTATGGTCTGCTAGACATGCTAGTGATAATTGTGAATAATGACTTTGCAGTTGTGATGCGCTGGATCTTAAAGTGTCATTGATTCTTGAAATATCTCAAGTCCCTTGTAAATCTTTGGAGTCAGTGCCAAGGACTTTGGCTGTCGTCTTAAGGCAAAGCTGGCTGAAGATATTCTCTAGCTTGTCGTTCATTCAACTGCATCTTAGCTGACTTCCGGCGTTGCCTTTTATGATAAATTGAAACAAATAGCCAGCAACACTAACCCACCCATACACACACACACACACGCCCATTGAGTGGATGTGGAAGTGCAGCTTGTAGCATAGCTTATCAGAAAATTGCGCTCAGCTGTTTATGAAAGCATAACAATGTTAGCTGCTTTGGCTGTTGCCGTTGCTGTTGCTGTTGCTGCCGGGGCCATTACTGTACGGGGCATCAAGCTGATCATCAAGCTGAATGGCTGCCCCGGCTGGCCGTAGCGTCGCAGCACATAACTCACAAGTAGGATAAACAATTTACTTATCGCTACTGCAGGCCAGCAGCGAGGAAAGCCTTTGGAACAGACTTGCTCCCTCCTGGCACACACCTCGCTCACCACTCAGTTCTGAGACGCTGCCACATTGGCAAATAAATCATAATAAATAACTTGAAAAACGAAACACCTTGCCGCATAAAACTTGCACGTCGCTGCCTGCCTGCTTGCCTGCTTGCCTGTTGGCAAACAAGTTTTGCTGCCGTTGAAACTTGTCGGATATTTCTGGGGTATTCCAACTTGGTAATAACATTTGCAACATGCGTAGACTAGGGATTACACAGACTGAATAGCTTGCAGCTGAAATGCAAACTGAATTTAAGTTATATTGTTTGATGCATTGAATTCTTAGAGAATTTGGCTACTTGCATGGCTAAAGACATCAAGTCAATCTATTATATAATAAAATATAAGAATTTTTAAATTGATTTAGTTTGTATTCATGATATCTCCAGCGATAATCTCAAAGTTGTTTTAACGCTAATATTACCCAAGTTTGATGTGAAGCAAATGGTTCATGCTGCTCATAGAGTATCTAGATTTTCAGTTGATTAAACTTTTTGCATTACTTTTCATTGCTGTTACTTTTATTGTTGCTGGTGGTGTTAGTGTCTTCTTGCAGTTTAACACTTTGGCAACTCTTGGCGCCGCTGGGGATGGGCGTAGGTGGGCGCTCATTTTTGCAACTGGTGATAAAAATTGATACATAACTGGCATAAATCAGGCGAGTGGAGCGCATTACGCATACGACGCGTGTGTATGCCGAGCCATTTATTAAATTAGCCACAGTAGCATCAGCATAAGCAGCACACACACACACATACACACTTTCGCACACCCACACCATGGTTTCAATGCCAGGGGCAACGGCAATGGTATCGCAGGTAATTTGTAAATATCTGACAGATGCGCTGATAAACTCATTGCAGAGATTTCATTCATTCACGACGGCGGCTCTCGTGTGATTTATATGAGGCTTATTACAGTTACCAACACACACACACACGCACACACACACACATACATGGCATACACTCAGATGTAAATACACAGAATTAAGTATAACAACACTTTATTCGTAATACTTGGGGCGTACTTAATGTAACATCACAACGGGCCAGAGCAAATCAATTGCCTTTCTGCCCCAGCTCCTGGCTCGACTTCAGATTCGGCTTTTGCTATAGCTACTGATTCATGGCGCAAATGAAGGCTGATTCAGCTTGGTTAACTCCGGCTCGGTATCTGACTTCTTGCTCAGCACCGGCGGCGCTTTTGGCAGACTGAAGAATTTCTGTAAATTAAATTTATGAAAAATGAAATTAGGCTACGGCTGCTTTGCATAATTTAAATTATAAATTAGATGCCGTCGAAGCCAGATGCCTGATGGCTCATGGCTTTTGCTTACATCGTGCCTGCCAAAGTGCTTTGCCTCCTCGATGGTGTCTGGCAGCTTCTTGTGCAGCGTCTCGGGCAGGAACATGGCTCCGATTCCGCCCAGCAGAAACAGGGTGCCCAGTATGTAGTACGGTGCGCGTATATTCACCGTCGTCCCCAGATACACCAGATACGGAGCCAGCACTCCGATCGCATTCGCCAAAATGGTGCCCAGAGCGATGCCCGTCTGTCGCATGCACGTGGGATAGATCTCGAGGCACTGCAGGTTGGCCGTGAAAAAGGTGAGTGCGTTGAGGAACTTGATGAAGGTGGCCAGGTAGATCATCAGCCACTCGAATCGCTCGTCCGTCGCATAGGCAATGATGGGCAGGCAGGTGAGGAACGAGATGAGGAACGACACCGAATTAGTGAAGCGGCGTCCATATTTGTCGCCTGTCGGATAGAAGAGCCAAAGCCAATACCAAAGCCAAAGCCAAAGCAAAAGCCAAAGCAAAAGCCAAAGCCAAAGCCAAAGAGCCGAGCATAAGGATGATTGGCAATCAGTGGCTGCATTTGAGTACGCACAGCTTCACACTCACCCATGTACTTGCCCACCATGTACGCGGGTATTTCCACAATGCTCTGGTACAAAAAGTTCAAAAACGGATTGCCCGCCATGCGCGAGCTGAAGAGCACCAATGTGAAGTAGGAAACGGCAACAACGCACCTGGTGGAGGTAAACGCAAAGGGACAGGTGGATTGAGGCGAACTCGACCAAAGCGGACCACAGTTAGGAATGCAAATTGGTTTTTTGATACGCACCAGCTGAAGCCCATGATTGTGGTGTTGCGGGCCAGTCGCCAGCCGGCAAAAAGCGAGGCCATGCCATAGGTGACCTCGTGCTTGTCCTGGCTATAGATTTCGGTCAGTTCCTTCTCGGTCACATCGAATGTGCGTCCATTAATTTTGGCAATCTTCTTGAACTGGACAATGGCCTCGCGGAAGCGCCGCTTGCTAATCAACCAGCGCGGCGATTCGATGACATATCTGCAAAAGGAAATCCCAATAAATACGAAAAAAATGCGAGAGAGAAAGACAAAACAATGGAAATGGAAATGGGAATGGAAGTGGGAATGGGAATGGGAATGGGATTTGGACAATAGTTGAGAGCATTTAATTGAATTGACTGCGTGACTTACTTGGAGAAGAGTAAGACCATGGCTGTGGGCAGCGATGTTAGCCACATAAAGGATTCCCAGTGGCGCAGCCACCAGAAGAGCAGCGGCATCAGCGTCGTGCCCACGGACCAGCCCACGCTCTGGAATAAGGCGATGCGACTGCGATCCTCCCTGCCCCAGATATAGGCAAAGTTCAAGTTAGTTTCACGAAACTTTTTCAGCTGGCTTATTCAATATCTGTCAAACTTACTCTCGGGAGATTTCCATGCCAATAATTTGCGGCGACTGGAAGAGACTGTTTACGGTGAGGCCCACAATGCCGGACATGATGAGGAACCATGTGTAGGAGGACGTGCACAGCACGGACCCCAGGCGCCCCACCGAGCAGAAGACGACGCTAATGTAGTAGACAACGCTGCGTCCGAAGCTGCGACCAATAGGAAATGCCAAAATTCAATTACCAATTGCCAATTGAGCCCAGGCTCATAATTTAGTTTCGGCCAACTTACGAATCGCCCATTTGGCCAAATATAAACGAGCCGACCACCTCGGTGACGCGGCCGACGACGAACACATTTGTTACAAACAAATCCTTGGCACAGACCCAGTTCTGGTCGGTGGGTATTGTGCTGTCATACCAGGTCTGGTCGTACGTCCAGCCGTGCTGGCAAGCTGGCAAAGCGAATCGAAGAGCCCGCCCAATGAAATGTATTAGAGTGCAAAGTTGTAAAAATTTATAAGACAGCCAGCAACTGTTGGCCAAGTTTTTCCATGCGCTCAAATTGCCACAAAGCCAGGCAATTTATAAAGTAATATAAATAGCTGCGTGAGTGTGTGTGTTTTGCTCACCTGTAGTCTGATTCTTGCTGCGGGTGCTGCGCCAGGCCGAGAAATCAGTTAGTTCTGTAAAGTTAGCATCGTACATTTCGCAGGTGCTGTGCGTCTCCTTGCCTCGATTGTCTATCTGCCTGCAGGCGAAATGGTAAAGCTTAGCAAGGGATTCGAGCCGGAGCTCTAAATTTGCCAGCCAACTCACTTGGGCAATGTCAGATCAAGCCACTGATTCATTGTGAGATTGGTGTGCTCCCTGCCCGGCACCGTGCACCAGTGATCGGGTATGTTGAGGGCCAGGATGATGTTCATGTAGACCAAGGCGCCGGCAAACGCCAGGCCAGCGACGAAGACAAAGTTGTAGAGCGTCTGGTAGCGGCCATGGTTGCCCGCCTTCTCCATGAGCGCTTGGAACGGATCGTTCAGCTCGGACTCATCCAGATCCATTTCGCAGATGCTGTTCGGTGTCGTAGATTGCTTTCTACTGTTGGCTATCACCTCCTCCAGCTTATCTTTCATTTTGGTGTCTTGCTGGGCTGAGTATTCTGGTTATTTAAGTAAATCGTATAAAGATTAGTTTCGCTCTTATCTTTATGAAACGCCAAATAACTTGTGTATATAAACTCGACTTCTGAAATTCATGTGTCGATGCCTCGACGCGATTCTCTATACATATTTAATGAGACTAGTTTGAGGGCTAAAACTGCGCAGAAATGGCGAATGATGACAATTGTTTTATGGGAACCTTTTCAAGGTGCTGAATAGCAACACAACAACAATTTAATTGCGTTATAAACTAGTTGCCATAAATGATGCCACTATTTTTTTTTATGGCAAGCCAGCTATAATAGAAAGTTGGAAATGGATATAGAATTTCACATGTTCTAGTGCAATTGCAATTTAAAAATTAATTTAAAATTTAAAAATTGAATTTATCAAATATAAATACTTACAACTTATTTTGGTATCACAACTGCAATTGCGTCTTGTAATTGGGTAAGCACTTAATAGATAGATTTCACAATCGTTGCGGTTTATTTACACACTCTTGAGCACTAATTAACTTTATAGGCGAGTACACTAAAAGAAAATGAATAGAACTTGTTGCGATAAGATCTGCTGCTGCTTTCCAATTGCAGTTGAAAATCAAATTGAATTTTGTGACTACGGTTGATGACTCGGGTTTGCCATTGGCTCGATCACAGCTCTTGTGGTAGTATTTTCTTCTTTTACACTTTTCATATTTCGCATGCAAATGATATGTTGGGTTAATAACGCGCTTTAGTCTAGAGCAACGCATGAACCGTCCGCAACACTCGCGGGTGCTGATGTGAGTGTCGTCCCAGGCTACTGCCGGTGTTTAAAGGGGCCCTCCCGAGGAGGTGGCTTATCAGCAGAGACAGAGCGCATAAGCATTATAAAATAAATGCTGATAAGTGTGGGTCTTTAGTTTACAGCGTTATTTACAGGCGCACGTCAAACGATTAACTACCAGCTAGTCAAACATTTCTGAAACAATTTAGGAAAGACGAATCTCATTTGTGCAGTTGATTTTCAGATGCATTTTCCACATAGTTGCAAGTCATGTGTGAATTGGTTATCATTAGACAATACAAAATAAATTAAATAGATTGTCATTAGTCAATAGAATGTGATAAATATATTAAGAATCACATCCTGTCATATGTGATATGGGACTGCCTCTATCGCCAAAGTAATTTACTTATAGTTTTTGATTTTATTACTAAATTTAAATATATTCACAGATTCTTATCTGCTCAAGCGCTACTTGAAAAATTTTTTATCATTTTGTAGTCGTAGCATAATTTAAAACTAGAATACTATTTTTTCAGATATAAGTAAAAGTCTTAAATTGATGCAGAGTGCAACACTCAGGTGTAACTTTGTGTAAGCAAGTGCATATAAAATCTAATGTTTGGGCCTGATTAGATAACCTGTCGTTGCGTGTGTCTGACGCGATGCCGTCAACTGGATAAATTTAAGCCAGATAATTTAGTAACATTGCTAAGCAGCTGTCGTAAATCTTATTGTCAATTCGCTGAAAAAATGTATTTAAAAAATTTCCACTTGACTTTAACTTTTTATTTTTTAAATGTATTTTTACCGTCCAGAGTCTACAAGCATTTACTCGTTTTTATAAATATATGTATATTAATATATTATATTTGTATATATATTTTGTATGTATATATATTTAGTCTAGTTGTCTCTGGTATTTCTTTATTGGATTATAGAATTTATTATTCTGCGTTGGCTCCGACACGGAACGCACAGCCACTGGAACTGAAACTGAGACTGAGCGCAGAATGTGGCTGAAAATGAGATAAAGTCTACATAGTTTGTGCAATGCAATAATATCAATTTTCATATTTTCATTTACTTATCCGCTGGTAGAAAGACAAAAGCAATTTAACAATCTACTAAACCACTTAAGCGCAATTTTACTTCCCGGCCGCGCAGGCGGCATCAAAAACTATGTGGACCGAAAATTATAAAAAAAAGCAAAAAATCGTGTAAAAACATGCCAAATTCCAGTATAAATTTCGTTAGTTTGTGTTCTCAGATCGGTTACTAGTATTCTATGAATAAACATCAGAATGCATTATGCATGGGCGACTGTGCGAATGTGAGCATGTGTGTGTGTGTGTGTGTTTGTGTGAGTGTAGATATATTTCACAAGTGTAATAATAAATGTAATAATAATCATTAGCACTGATTACGACTGACGCCGCTTCGCCTCATCGACAACAGGGACCGAAATGTCAACGGCTCAACCACCCAACCACTACCCGCTCTCAATAAGCGAGCCGAGCAGCTGCCTGGGCCGGTTACTAGAGCTTTATGGATTGTTTACATACCTATTTCGGGTAGGCGCGACATCTCTATATGATAAGATTACACGATCCTATACATATATGCATATGCATATATACCATGTACATATATACTTATGTGTGTTGATTTATATTTTGCTCAAGTGTAGTTGAAGCAGCGAAATCAGCTTTAATGCGAACTGAAGCGCTCATTCAATGTCACTGAAATTTAACACTTGTAGGTAAGTGTGTGAGCCCTCTCTGAGTGATAAATAAAGTCATTTAGTCGGTTTCTTTTGATCAAGGCTATAGCTCAATTCATTCAAATACAAATTACCAATTTGCATATGAATTATAAAACTTGTGCTCAACTCAAACCAATAAATAGATATTTTAAAGTTGAATTAAGACTATCTGGCAGAGGCTCATATTGGATACTATTTGGATATAGATAGAGTATATATTTCTTGCAATGTAAAATATGAACATTTCGGAAATCATCATTGTCAAGGCTTTTATGCCCATGGCAGGAAGTTAACTTCAGCCGCTGTTGATTGACTGCTATGTAGCTGTGTTTAAGTAGTTTATTTTATATATAGAGACCTGCTAGCTATATTTAGATAACTATTTTACTACTGCTGCTAATCAGTGTCAATCAAGCAAATGTGCTCCGGCATATGCTCTATATCTGTCTGTAAACTGTCAGCCTTGACTGTGGGAAGAGAGTTTTCTTACCTGCTTGAACCAGTTAAATAAATAAATAAGACGTTTCATTACTTTTTAGATATGTTCAATTTTATTTAAGACTTTTATTTGATTTATGCATAAAGTTTCATCGCTTAGCTAGCTGCGTGGCTGCTCTCGTTTCATTTTATTCTTGTCTTTTATTATTTTCAATTTTTCTTTGCTTTGCTTGAGTTTTTGCTGAAATTTCTTCTAAAATGGAGAGTTAAAGTTCGCTGACTGCCTTCTCTTGTGTGCTAATGAATTCTAAGAGTTCTTTTTTAGTTTGTTATTTAATGTTTACTTGTTTGCATGCCTGAAACTGCGTTGTGATGCCTTAGGTATTCGTTTTTTGCTCAGTTTTGTTTTTTGTTTTGTTATTTAAACTTTAATATTGCTTACATATTCGAATTTAATTACATAATTTTACAGTGATAAATGGAAACTTTTAGCACATGCTGCATGTGGCTGTTGTGCATTTTGCATTTGTTTTGTTTTCTCTCTAATATAATTTACAGTTGAAACACTTAATTTTATGTTTTAGATAAATAAAAATTCAAAATTCTACATAATTATATTTTTTTTTTACTCTCTGGCTTTAACACGTGCGCAATTAATAAATTTATCATTTTATTTTGTTCTTTTGTTTTTGGACTAATTATTAAATTTTATTTATGTTTTTGGGAATATTTTATTTTAGTTGTTAATTTAATGAATATTGATATAAATATATTTATAATTTTGCTTATTTTTGAATAAAAGCATTTTGGAATTGGATTTTCGTTTCAGTTTCAAATGTACATAAAATCAATTGCTATTTGATATTCATATGCGCTATATGATATAGTTTAAATATATGTATATATATATATATATATCTCATCTCATCTCTCTTTTGTGCTCGCTTTTAAATAATTGTATGGATTTATTTAACTAATTGTTTAATGTGAAATCAATAAAATCTGCCGACCATTCGTTTCATTGTCCTTTTCGTTTTGATTATCGCTAAAGAGCTGGCATAGTTGCTAATAGTTTATAAATATATATGTCTATATGTATCTATGTATGTATCTATGCACTTAGTTTTATTACATATTTTGTATTTAATTGTTAAATGGCATAAATGAACACTCCAGTGACAAGAATACCTTAACTATTTACAGCTCGCTTGTCCGGAGTCTACGTTTACCAGTTTATATTGCTTAGCATACAATTTTCCCTTAGCTGATTTTCCAAATATACAACTTTGACGGATACATCATGTGAGTGTGTATGTGAGTGTGTGTATGTGTTTGATTTACGCACTTAAAATTTGAATACAATTCAATCGAGTTTATTCATAGAATTATAAATATAAATTGGCAAATTCGTTTGCTTCGTGTAAATATTTCGGTTTAAAAATTTAATTGGTCTATTGCCGGCAGCCTTTGTGCCTTAATATAGGAATCAACTTGAGTTATTTATAGATAGATCTCTTCGGCCCGTTCCCTCGTGTTAATTAAAATGTGGTTTCATTGATTAAAAACTGCAATTCAAGTTGGACGTTTGACAATATCACGTTGCGAAATATACATAGAAAGCAATTGGCAAAAAATGGCAAATGAGAAAATGTTTCCTTATTCATTTCTTTTGTTGTTTCTTTTTACATCAGGCTAACTAAAAATAGTTAAACGATTTGATTACATTACAATTACTAAGTATATAGCTCTGTCTGTCTACATATATATATAGGTAAATATATATATATGAGTATATATATAAATGCCAACATTATCGGAGGAAGGATTGACTGACTAACTGACTTTGCTTTAAGTGCTCACTCTCTCGCTCTCTCTCTCTCTCTCTCTCGCTCCAGTACGCTCTCTCTCTCTCTCGCTCTGTTGCTATCTATCTGTCTCTATACACTATACATTTGAACTGAAAGACGCGTCTTGGCCTTTTTTTCACTATCGAATCACAGCAATTGAAATACATACATATATCTAACTCAAATATCGAGAACCTAAACTAAAATCTGTATGTAATAAATGGGTTGTTATTGATCCTTGTCGTCCTGCAGTGCGGCTGAGGCATTTCCACCCGTATTTTTGCGCAAATGATTGCGCAACATCACCAGATTGCGGTTCAGCGGCAGATTGCTGGAGAGGCCCAGCGTGCTGCTGCCACTGGATGGGGCATGCGGCAAAGTGTTGCAGATGTTGCCAAGCGGCGCCGTTGCATTCAGGCTGCCACTACCACTGCTGGGACAGCCCAGCATGCCAGCAGAGGCGACCGATGTGGTGGGTGAGGTGGCACCCACGCTGCTGCCTCCGCCCACGCCTTGGCCCACGCCCAACAGCAGCTCGTGGGCGAGTATGGTCGGCAAATGTTAAGTGCTGCTCTTTAGCGGACCCGACGATAGCGAACTGCTGCTGACGCCCGAGTCGCTCGACTTCTCGCTGAGGCCGCCACGCGTGAGCGTATCGTCGCCCATAAGACCGCCGCCGCCAAGAAAGGACTTCTTGCCGACTCGCGCTGGCAGCGTCGCCTTAAACGGATTATCCTTGCAACGCCGAGCGCTCTCCACACGCTTCATTATCTCGCTGGAGCACTTGGACACCACATCGTCGAGACTGTTCGACTCGTCCGTCGAGTTCACTGTCTGCGTGGGCGTCTGAGAGCTGGGCAAAGGCGAGCCCTCGTAGCAGCCGGAGTCACGTGGAAAATGTCGCCGGCCGAAGGGCGAGGCGCCGTGCTTCTTGTTGATGTTATTCAGGCGTGCTTCATCGTTCTCCGAGCTGGAGCCGGCTATGTCCACATCGGAGCCTGTACGTGCGAAATTTGTAGCTGTGTGTGAGTACGTGTGTGTGTTGGTGTGGGTGTGGGGTTGTGGAGTGGGGCATATTGAGATTCACATAGAGCTTTAGGCAAGGGGCAAGGCATGCTGCACTGGGCGCCAATACTTACATTCAATGTCATGCAACAGCTGCACAGCCGTCAGCAGCTTGGCGCGATGCTCCTGGTTGAGTATGCCCAGATAGTCCAGATCAGCCGGCTCGAGTTCTTTAAACAGTTCCAGATCCTCGTACCTGCAAATGGAACGATAGGTGAAACAATCCAACAAAAAATTGTTGGTAAATTTGTTTCATCTACACCACTTACCCGTTGAGCACGAACACCGAGGTGTACTCCTTCAGTCCGATGCGTATCAGCAGATCCTCCACAGAGCTGGGACCCGAATTGCCGCTGCCATTGTTGCTATTGGCCAGTCGCGAGGCGGGCGCCAGAGTTTTGCTGCTCGAGTTCTTCATGCGCTGCTCCGGCAGCACTTCCACATTGATGAACTTGAAGTGGCCAACGCGGCCGTGACAGCGACCCTTCCAAATGCCCGAGGCATTCATCGACAGCACATCGATCAGATCACCCTTCTGCAAAGGCAACAACCAAGTTATATATAGAGAAGTGTCAAGTCTGAGCGCTTGCTTACCTTGAATTTGAGTGCTTCCTTGTCGTAGGGATTGGGCAGACTGTCGACAAGTGCCTTGGCCTTGCAAATGGGCGCCAGGGAGGTGCGATCGTCGGCTGAAATGGAGCTGTGTGGGCTGCCTGGACGCACCAAAGCTTGAGTGCCTGCCAAAATAGGATGGTTTTACGTTCAAATATTTGTCTCGACAACATTTCGATGGAAGTTTGCCCAGAAAATTTTCCAATTAATGCGCCCACAGCCAATTAGCCAAGGGCTAAAGAATTTGGCAGTGCTCGAAATACAAACACACACACACACACTCCGTTTGGTTAATTAAAAACTTTTCAAATATTTTTACACACTGCGAGAGAGAGAGAGCGAGAGAGCGAGATGGAGATAGAGCGAGGGTCTCAGACACAAAGCTCGCTTCGCCCAAAAAATATTCAAATAAGCACTTGAAGTTTTTGGCCAAAGCTTTGGCTAATCCTTGCTTTGTGTCCTGGCCACATGAAAATAAAGTATTTTTTCTTGCACTTTTCAAAGTTGCTCCTGCAACCCCGTTTGCCGCTACGTCCTTCTGCTTCTCCTGCTTCAGCTGCTCTGGCTTTTTGTTTTGTTTTGGTTTTGTTTTTTCTTCTTTATTTAGAGTAGAAATTTGCGCATATAGCGAAAACTTTTGTTCATTAAAAACTGAGCAGCAGCAGCAGCAGCAGCAACAGCCCTTTATTTAACCACGCCCAGACATTGCATCTGGCTGCATGGCCTGGCCAATGCACTTGCCACATTGCCAGTTGGCAGTTGCCTGCTGCCAGTTGCCAGTTGCCACTTGACTGTGCGCAAGTGCATTAAAAATTCATTAAGTTTGCAAAATTTCAAGTTATTGTGCAGCGGTTGCAAAACAACCGCAGCAACAACTACAACTGTTAATAGACCAATATGCAATGCGAACGTAGCTGAGTGAGCCACGGGCCGGCAGTCTGGGAATTTTTATAAACAAGCCGAGGCAAAGCAAATGCTTCCACCCCAGCCCCAAATGGCCACAGCAAAAGAAAAACCCAAATGCAAAGGCAAAATCAAAAATCTAAATTGTAAGCACACACACATATACACACACATCCATTCGTACACACACTTGGGTATCTAAACACATAGATAGAGTTTTATACTCACTCGAACCGGATGCACTGGGCAAACTTTCAACGGAGCTGGCGGAACATGCAAACGCCTGATCGCTCATGCTGCCACGGTCGGTATTATCTTGGGAATTGCTGAAATCCCTTGATGTATCCTTTGTGGCAACAAAGTTTCGTCCATTCTCATTAAATGCGCCAATTTCCTTTGGCGAGTTACGCATTTCGCCCGACTATGCAGCCAGAGTGAAAGTTGTTTCGTCGGCGTCGTCGGCGTCATCGAGTTGTGCAATAAATTGCATGTTAAGCCGGGCAAGGGCGGCAGTTGAGGGAGCATGGAATAGAGCAAAAGTTTTGTTAGTTAAATCATTAAAAAGTTTAATGCTACCACACAACTTCCCACACACACACACACACACGAAAACATAGAAACACACACAGATACAGGCTGCAGACACTGCCTTGGGGGTGTCCTTTTTTGGGGTCTTGAATTTGGCTGCAGCGCTTCCGCTTGGGCTTGGGCTTTGGCTTCGGTTTCGGTTTCGGCATTGGCTTTGGCTTCGTTTTCTGCTTCTGTTTCGTATGTTGGCTTGACAGTGAATATTGAGCCGCTGCTTGCCACAAAACTTTCTTCATATCTCGCACAGTCAACAGGCCTAGGCGCTGATTGCAACTCCTGTCCTGCGCGCTTGCAACTAAACATTTGTTTCTCTCTTTAAGCAAGCAAAGAATGAGGTAATTACGCAGCTATGTGACTATGGGATACCCTGTATTATTCTGAAATATATATACTTTTTTTTTTTCGTCCAAGCTAGCCTTGAGCTTCGTTGCAAGTTTCAGGCTTTGGCATACAGCATTTATTTTTGTTTCAAAATTTGTAACTTGTTTCGTTAAAAAAAAAAAAAAAAAAAAAACAAAAAAATTTATGTCTTCGAGTGTCCAGTAAAGGGTTTCATCTGGTATCCAAATGGCCAGCGTCTATTCGTGTGAATTCGAAGTGTTTGGCAAAGTTCAGGGCGTCTATTTTCGTCGACATGCCGAGATGAAGGCCAAGACGCTGGGTCTGCGCGGCTGGTGCATGAACACAGCAGACGGCACGGTCAAGGGCTACATTGAGGGTCCACGCACCGAGGTCAACCTCATGAAGGAGTGGCTTCGCACCACCGGCAGTCCCGCGAGCAACATTGTCAAGGCCGAGTTCTCCGAGGATGAGGAGAAACGAGACTACGGCTTCAAGAACTTTCACATACGACCCGATGAGCCCAAGGACAAGAATCGCAAATTGCCAAACAGAGGCAACAGATTGAGGAAGAGCGAAAGCAATCCTTAGAGAACTCAAATATTGCGATTACAAGACATAAATAAAAAAAAAATAAATAAATAAATAAATAAAAATAAAATAAAATATTCTCATTTATTAAGATACATTTGGAGTAATGTCAGGGCAATGCAGCTCTAAGCTCAACAATGAGAATTTCAGATTTTCAATATTTTTTTTCTTTATTTCAATATGCAAGTTCAAGCTCTGCCAACTGCACCGCAAAGTAATCATGGCCAAAACTGAAAATAAGCTTTCACTTTTTTATTATTCTGCCAATTTCTGCTCCCCAAGAACCATGCCCTGTCCGTGCTGGTCAGCTTGGCTGTTGGGCGCGCATAAAAACTCATTTAACTGGCATTTGCATTTAGAGTGCATGTTCACACTCCTCTTGCTTCGCCGCCGTTGGGCGCCTTTCGGCCATGTTGTTTGAGCCTGTTTTTTTTTTTTTGGCCAGCGTAGACAAATTGCAAGTGGCTTAGAGCGAGCGCTCACAAATTCCAATCAAGCGCATATGTAAATGGCCAAGCTAATTACATTTTGCAGCTCACGAGTCAATATGCTCGAAGTGGCTGCTGTTGTTGTTGTTCATGTAATTCAAATGCAATTGCAATCACACACAGATGCACACACACACACACTCACACACTAATTCACTGACAGACATACGCAATACTGATTAATTAACTTACATGATGCACCATGGCCTTCTGGCAAATCGTATTTGCCTTGTGCGGCAGTCCGTTCTTTTTGGTCTTCGCTGCAAAACTGGGCGGCAGCCCGTGCCTTGTGGCGCCAATGTCCTCGTAATCGGATGAGGGACTCGGCGACAGCGACGGCGACTCGCCAATGCCTCCACTCAGCGTTCGGTATCTGGCGGTGCAATTGTTGGTGCCAATCTATTGCAATAGAGCCACAAAGGCAGAAGGCAGAAGGCAGAAGGAAGAAAAAAGAACAAGTGGAAAGTTAAACGCGTTTCGTATTAACCAAAAAGCTGCAGCTGTCGAGTCGAGTCAAGTTGAGTTGAGTTGAGTTTGCAAATGAAATGGCCAACAGGCACAGCCAGCATCGACATGGACATCATTTAGCTGGCTTAAGTGGGCTGCCTGCTGGCTGTTGGCTAAAAAGAAAACCTTTCTTCCTTTTTTTGGCTAAAAAGCTTTTCCAGTTTTTATGCTCGCACACAGACTACGTGCATTTTTTTATTCTTTCTGGTCGTTCAGCTCGTTGCGAACTTTGTTTGTCACTAAGTGCACTTAATCAATTTAGACGACGCATTGAGACGCAAACACACACACACAGACACATGCGTATGTGTGTGTGCGTGTGTGTGAGCAACTGCAAGCTAAATGAGCTGCTACGTCTAATGGCTTTTGGCTTACTCACCGAAACTGTGCTCAGTCTGGAGGTAACGCTTTGTAAATCCGAAATGGAACCAGCATAGTCACCGCTCTCGCGATCATGCGATCTGAAAAGGTAAAAATTTTGTTGAAATTACTTCTTTTTTTATAAGTATAAACAGCAGTTAAGGCTAATAACAGTTAAGCGCGCTTTATGGCTAAAAACTTGGCTAGTATACGCGATTTGAGAAAGTTTTTAGGGAATGCATTTTTCTTGCTAGATATTTTACTTATATAAAATATATTTGTTATGCTTCCCAGAGCTTTTAGCTTTGTGTAAGCAGTCAAGTAGAATTAATGAGAACTTGGCTTTAACTGGCAAAGGTAAGACTTGCTCAATCAGTCCTATGCTAGCTAAGCAAGGGAAAGACTTGATAAAAAAATCTTAATAGCTAGATTTTAAACAGAAACAGCTGCATAGGGGCTGTAGTAAATTTAAAATTAAAATTTGTTTTATATATGACTTACAATAGCCTTATAAACACTTTGCAGTCTTTAGCTTTTCTCTTTCTTCTTTTCTTCTAGTTTCTTTTATAGCTAACTAACTATAAATGCCATTTATAGTTATACTATTTATTCAGCTTTCTTCAGTTGAGCTATGCAAACTCTTCGCTTGACTTGCAACAGCTGTCTTCTTGTTCTTATCTAAGCAAACTATTTAAATTATATACCAAATATTTGTTCATCTTCACCTTGAATGGCCAGATACAAGGATACAAAGGGAGTGTGAGAGAGAGAGAGCCACACACAGCTCGAGCCCTGTAATCTAGCATACACTTGAGGAGCTGTTCGGTAACCGTTTTGATTTCAAACCAGAATTTGTTGCTGCTAAGCAAATATGTATACACAAGGGCAACAGCAACAGCAACAGCAACACAAACAACAAGAACAACAACAGCAATAATAACACTTGGCACAAAGGTCTTGGGTCCACGGGCAAGCAAAAGCTCATATAAATAAATATTTTATACCTTTTTCTTCTACTTCTGTTTCGCTTCTGTTTTTTTTTTTTTTTTGGCTTTGCTTTATTTGTTGTTGTGCCTGGGCATTTGACTTTAACACTGTTGAGATTTTCACTTTTGGCTGCTTTTCGTTTATTTTTTCCTTTTCCATTTCCATTTTCATTTTCATTTATTTTATTTTTTTTATTTTGTTCTCTGTTTTCTTTTATTTGGCGAAGAAAGTTTTTTGTTTTGGCCCTGAGGGCGCACAGGGCGTATAAGTTATTTCAGCACGTCTTTTGTATAGTTGGCCGATGCGTACGTGTGGAAAACGGTTCTGCGACGCCAATTGGCAGCCGGGCAGCCGGGCAGCCCAGCAACTGCCAACTGTTAACTGACGGCCGACTGTCGACTGTCGACTGTCGACTGTCGACTGTGGAGTGTCGATACGCTGGCTATGGTTGTGACTCTGGCCTGGTCTCGGCTGATTGACGAGCCGTGCGGCGCTGCGTCCTGGTGCCGCGTTGAAGTAGCAATAATGCCATTTCATTCAAGTGTCGTTGCTGTCTGTGCACTGCTGGCCAATATTGCAAACGTCGTTGTTCTTGTCTTCTTATTAGTTTTGGGCCAACTCGAACTGACATGCTTGCCAGCCAAGCAAGCCACCGAGCAGCCCTCGCACCAACCTTTCCTTAACCTGGCAGTCCATGTTTTATTCTTTGTGGCATGCGTAACAATATGAAATTGATGACTTTCGCTTCAATGCGTTACGATATGTTGCAAGCAGTCAGTCAGGCCAGCCAGAGCGAGAGAGGGAGAGAAAGAGTGGCAGGGAGAGAGAGATAGACAGACAGACAGGACATTCAAAGAGTCAGTTTGTCATTCATTCACTAGTTCGTCCTTTGGCTCATTCATTCATGTGGCTGCAAAATGTTGATAACGGCACTAATGAAGTGAGGCTACCTTTTCACTTTTTCTTTATTTGTGCGTGTGTGTGTGTGTGGCATGTTGGCCGGGTCAATCCTTTTGCGCACCTTTTCGCATTGACAAATAAATTCAAGGATTCTGAGTGTGGGTAAAATGCTGCCTCAATTGAGCTGCTTGATTGCTTTGCTTTTGCTGCGATTCGATTCGATTCGATTCGAGTCGATTCGATTTTGGCTTGAATCGGTCTGGGGTTCGGTTTGGTTTGGTCAGCTATTAGTGTTGGGTTGTTTGCCAGGCTAAATGCTTGGCCTTTTCATGCCACACTGCACACATTTGTGGCACATTTTGTACTTGAGTGCGTTTGCCCCTAGCACTTTGAAGTGGTCAAAGGGTTTACAGCGGGCCACCCAGCAATTGCCAGATACACATTAACTGATAACTGGCTCGCCATTCATCTTCGCATACTTGTATACTAAATATATATACATATATATTTCTAAACTCTACTCCCTCTACATATATATATATATATTGTATTCTTCTTTTTTGTGGCTGTTGTTTGCTGGCTGCTGTATTATTAATGCTTTGCCCTTGGCTCTACAAATAATAATGGCAATCAGGCAATGAGCGCAATTCGCCATCCCCCAATTTACCTCACTTTGGACACTCACCTGGCATGCGTTAACGGTATTATTGTCGGCGGATTTGGCGGCTGTTGTGGCACGATAAGCCCTCGACGCGGCGGTCCGCGCTGCGGCAGTGAAATATCTCCGGCGGATCTTAATGAAATTACGCCCGTGCTCTCGCGGTTGTTCGAGAAGCGCACGCGGCCACCCTGCAAAACAGACAGAAAGAGAGAGAGAGAGAGAGGGTGAGAGAGTGAGTATGAGATAGAGTTATGGTAAAGGTAAGCAAAACATTTGGATTAGCGCTCAAGTAGAATTTGTTGCAGCAGCAGCAACAGCCGCCGCCGCAGCAGCAACAACAGCAACAAATTATGAAAAATTAACAAAGTTATAAAAGTTTATGCGCCGCGTGTTGCGTGCTCCTAAAGTAGAGTTTACTTTGGGCCCTTGTGGCTGTTGTAGCTATTGTTGTTTTAGCTGTGATTTGATGTAGTTGTTGCTGCTGTTGCTCCTGTTGCTGCTGTTGCTTTTTATTCTGCTTGGAATTTTAAATTTAGTTTATTCGAACGCAGCGGAAATTGCAAAGTTGTTGCTTTACATTTGGGCCAAAAGCCCGCACACAAACACATATACACACATACATATAGCTACATATATACGCGTCCACACGCTCTTCTCAATTACAGCAACTTTCAGTTAGGACGCAACATGTAAATTGCAAAGTTTCATAGCATGTAGATGTGCTGTTGCTGCATACTTCATGAAGGCAGCTCATCAAACAGCAAAGTTGCAAGTTGGCATTGGCGCGGGGCATAGATAATGAATTTGTTGCATACTTTCTGGCGCGGCCGGCTTTGGGCAGAGACTCAGAGAGAATCAAAGCGTTCGCTCGAATGCTAATGCCCCGTATTGGCCCCTTTTTTCAGATATTCTACTCTGCTTCTTCTTTTTTTTGAGTATCCATTAACATTGGCCAAAGTTGCGGTTCGCTGCGCAAATACAACAACAGCAGCAGCAGCAGCGAATAGGGACAATTGTGCGCTTCACATTTTTGCAGAGAGGCCCATCTAAAGTGCTGCGCAAACCGCAAAAAACTTTTTTGCTAAACAAATTTTGTGGCTCGCTGATGTTGTTGTGGCCACATCAAAGCGAAAACTGAAATTCAAAAGGGCACAAAGGGCAGCGGCTCAAGCATATCGAAAGCCCCGCCGCTGAGTGATTTCCAATTGACTAAGAAAACAAAATTTGTGCCGCAAAAGCGAAACCCACTTCCACTTTTGGCGAACACATCGGCCAACCCTCGCGCTCCGCTTAGGCGCAGCAACAAAAGCGCAACTACCACTGTGCATAACACAAGGCAAATAGAAAAATGGGTAAAAAGTAAATTTTATGCAAAGCCCGAGGAAAAGTCTCAAGACGACGTCGTCGCCGGGTTGAACAAGTCAACAAGAATTATGCACTTTTTGACTGTCAATAAAAAATAAAGTAAGTTGAAGTTCAGCTTGCACTGGCGCTGCCTGCTGCCGTCGCGAGCGAACAAAAAAAAAAAAAAATAAAGTAAAAAATGGGAAAAGAAAAATGCCAAAGGACATACAAATCGAAGTTGGAAATCAATGCGCAGGCAAAATATATTCAGCGTATAATTTAATAAAGCAAATAAAAAGAAGAAAGGATAGAGAGAGTGAGAGAGAGAGAGAGAGAGAGAGTGGGGAAAGGGGTGCGAGACTGCGGAAGTGCTTGGCATCCGCTGAGAAATCAAAGCAGCCAACGAGGCGTGTGCAGCCAGGATCTCAGCCAGGATTAACAGCAAAGACGAATATGCTGCATAAATCGAAAGCTGAAAAACCGATTGCATTGCTTCGGCGACATTGTTGAAGCCAAAGAATTGCCTCGACTTAAACCAGCAAATGTGCTTGGCTGAGCCACGCTGCACTCTGCCCTAAGAGCGGGCGCAAGTGTTTGGTAAACCGCGCTCATAAATCACAGCTCAAGCAGCTACACACACACACACACACACACAGACACACACACACATTGAGTTAGACTTACCTGAATGGTGGCAGCTGGTCCACAATTAAGTCCGGCCATAAGAAAGTCATCGGGATCACTCTCATAGGGCGGCTCGTCGTACCAATGACCTTGATGGTGCAGCGCACTGACCGCATAATGTGCACCGCCCTGGGCAACGGCGCCGGGGCCATTGCGCAGCGCCTCATCGTACATGTACGTATCATCTGCAAAAGGATAGACTTCGAGGTGTTAGTCAGAGTGCCAGAGAGAGAGGGAGATGGGCGAGAGATGAAGTCAGGGACATATAAATGGCCATCGGAGGCGGCGCTTTAAAGTTTTGCCAGCCCGAAATGATGTGCAACGGCTACATGATATCATATTATACGCAACGCTGCACACACACACACACACACACACGCTTGCAACTCGAAATGCCATTTGCCACATGTGCTGCACACAGAAAGTTGCACAGTTGCAAGTTGCGAGTGGCTGTTGCTGCCGGAAACGGACATAAGATTTTCTGCTCGCTTATGCATGTGACGCTCGCCAGACGGCGCCACGCCCACTCTAACAAGATTGTCGAGTGCAAGTCTGGGCCTGAAACATATGTGTGCTAGCGCAGGCAATGCTTGCGCTTTGCTTGGGCTTCTAATTGAAATATTTATTTCACAACAGCAGAGAGACAACTTACCCGCTCGTCCCTCGCCACGACTCATCTGCAGCAGGCCCTGCCGTATGTCCCGCAAGATCTGCAAAATAAATGTATATATAATTAATATGATGTAAACTCATCTAAATACTTAAATATTTGACTCTAGCCATAATTGAAATAACTAACGTCTGCTCAGCGCTACGACATTATACGACGACGACTTTCAAATGATGCCAGCGACTTACGACTTATTTGAGCGAATGCTCCGGAGACTACGCCTAAGCCCAGTTTAGGCACAGATGAGTGCACTTTATGAGGCAAGTAATTTATATATACTCAGAGTGGGCAGCATAGGGAGCTCTGGCTGTCTGGCACGTGACTGTGAGTGTGACTCGGCACAATAAAAGAGATGCGAGACGTACTCAGAGCATTGGCAGACGAAGAAGTTGAAGCTTATTCGTCAGTCTGACTGACTCTCTGACTGACTGACTTCCTCTACAGCGGCAACTTCTTTGCCTCTGCCAGCTGCAAAGGCGTTAAAATTACAAAATTCCATTTGAAAACTAAAACAATTTTCGAGAGCACTGGCGCAAGTGAGATGCTGCTGCTGCTATTGCTGCTGTAGCTGCTTTTCGTTTGCCTGAATGTCCTGCAACATAATAGCGCAATATGTGCTGCATACTAATTTAAGAACAAGCTATTGCCATGTATCTCTGTGTGTGTGTATTTTCGAGAAGGATGCCAGGGCCAGGCCAGCTAGAAATGGAAACAGCGCAACAGCAGAGAAGCTAGTGTAAAAATTAGCTAAAAGCTTTTTCGGAGCAGCAGCATTAAAAATGCATTTAAATGGCAGCAGCAGCAGCAACAGCAGCCACAGCAGAAACTGTGGCAGCAACAATTGCCTGGCTGCCGGAGCAATTTGCAAATTTATGTGGCAGAACTTGTGCATGTTGCTTAGGGCTAATCACATTGGTCTAGAGCCGTGCTTAATTGACTGCCCGATTGTTGGCACAAATTATTGGCCAGCAAACATTTGCTTTTGGTCAAGTCGCCGTCAGAGGTCGACTTGTTCGGCTATCTCTGCTGTTTTATTATAAATATTTCATAAGCAGGGGACAATTTCTTTTATTTTCTCTCTCTCTCGCTCTTTGCATTTTTGTTGTGCCAGCTCTTGGCGCTTGAAGAGGCCGAAATGGAAAATAAGTAGCTCTAGCAGAGGCTGCAGCAGAGGCTGAAGGAGCAAGCACAGGCACAGGCACAGACTCAGGCACTGGCAACAAAAACAGCAATTACAATTAGACAAACAGCAAGTTGTTTGCACAAGTTAAGCAGCAACTACAACAGCAGCAGCAACCACTTTATGTATGTATGTGCCAGTGTGTATATGTGCGTGTGTGTGTGAGTGTGTGTGCTTTTCATTTATGCACAAAAATTATTGCCTTTGCTTAGGCGGACACGTCGTCGACATGCAAACAGACAAATTGTCGTGCAGCAACGCATGCCACATGCTATCTCCCTCTCTCTGTCCCTCTCTCACTCACTCTCTCTCCTTCTCTCTGTCTGCAAGAATTATGCATTTGCAGTTCAAATAGCAATAGCAACAAAATTCCAGAGGACTTTTTCAGCTTAGTTGAACGAAATGGAATATGTGCCTGGCTCGTCGCTGCTGATAACTGAGCTCTCTATAATTAACTGTGTATCTGCTTTGTGCCGTGCGGAGTTTCAATTGGAAAATCGCATAAGCAAATGGATGTCAGTGCCAGCCAGCTGGCAGATATTTTCATCAGGCACAAATCTGAGCGACTAAACTAGTGTGAACGGACATCAGAAGTATCAGGTGATGCAGCTGATTGGAAATCCTTTGACAATTTCCTTTGATTAAACTCTGTTTAAATTCTACGAATCTTTATGTCTGTATCTTTAATATTAGCAGCGTTCACTACATATTCATGATTAGCTACGAGTATAGTTAGATTCTATAAGATCATATTTTAAAGCCTTTTGCTTAATTTGGCTAATTTTATTTGAAATCCATTTCCTATTGTTATCCCAACTCACATATCAATTTCCCTTGATATGTTTATCTATTTGATTCAATTCAATTTCAGTCTAATCTCTGCATTTCATTTTATTCCATTTAATTTTCTTTTTAATTATATTCTAGTCTATTCTCTCTTATGATATTATAATTATAGCTCATTTTTCGCCCAATTATTTCTGTTCTAAAGTCAAAACAGCTTTTCATATATTTTATTTATATTGTTTGCCCAGGCACCTTTTGGCATGTCAAACAGTGTTTGCCCAACTTCAGCCACGCCCGTTTATTACACGCATTACACACACACGCACAGATATATGTATATATATATATGCAGACAATTAGTGTGCCACCTTTGGAGCTGTGTAAAATTTTTGGGAAATGTGGAAAATAATTTTTATGACAGACAAAAAGTTTATCATTTGCCACGTTACAGTTCATTGTTTTTGTTGTTGTCTTCTCTGTTTGTACTCAAGTGTGAATACATATGATGTGTGTCTGAGTGTGTGTGTGTCTTGTGTGTAAATAAATGAACATTTGCGTCTGCTCTGCATGTTTTCCAACATTTGTTTTGCTAAACGCCATGCTCCGCAGCGAGCCGCTCGCCTCTGGCTGTGCTACAGCAAAATAATTGCTTTTTTCAGAAGGAATGTTATGTTAACTTTTCGAAAATTGGGACTACAAATTTAAGAGATTGTCCAGCATTTAAATATGCATGTGGGCGGTAGGTGTGGCAGGTGTGGCAGGCGTGGCAACTAAACTGTTTTTGGGGCGGTAAATAGTTGAGTAAATGCCATGGATATGGATTTTAATTTTCAGCAGCTGCTGATGTTTTATTTAGGCAAACAAAATGTTGTTAGGCTCAACAGCAACGGCAACAGCAACAATTGCCTTATGCATTTGTTTATTTATTTATTTTGCGTAAATTCTCTCTCTATATATATTTATATATAATTTTATGCATATCCACACACTCGCCCTCTCTCTCTCTCTCGCTTATGCTTGATTTATTCTTGGTTTACAATTGCAATTTTATTGTTTGCAATTGCAACAAATTGGAATTCGGCTTGCAAATTGATTGACAATATTTCTACATGGATCATGCAATTTTAATCAAACGGCATGAAAACTGTTTAAGCTCTGCAAAAATATTTTCATTTACTGCAATATGCGCACGGCAATTTTCCAAATTTACAATTTGCATCGCCCTCATTGCTTACCTCTTCGTGTTCACGTTGAAACTTCTCCTTCTTGCGCATGGCCTCTTGTACTTTTAACTGGTTTTCCGGAAAGAAAAAGAAAAAACAGTTGAGAACATTATTGAAATAACAGCATATTTATTTATTCTTAAGTACACTTTATTCATAGGACAACTTAATAGCAACAACAGCAGCGGCAACAGCAGCAACTGAAGCATTGCAAAACTTTAAAGTTTGCTTTTGGGCGCTTGCCTAAAGTTTTCTCTGGCGGGTGCGAAAAACATGCGTGCAATGGCACACCGTTGGGCGTGGCACAAGTGGGCGTTGCTGCATGCATTATGCAGGACTTGACGCTGCAACTGTCATGTTGCCGTTGCAGCTGCAGCTGTTGCTGTTGCTGTTGCTGTTGTTGCTGCTGTTGCTGTCTGTTTGTTGTCGTCGTTGATTGCATTTTGTTGCTTGTTTTCGGTTGCTGCTCGCGCTGTCATTAATAATGAATGTTGACGGCAATGAACTTTTAAATGTTGCATGCATCTACTTGCTGAGCGCTGAGCGGCGCCCGCCGTGTTGCAGCAGGTAAACGTGAACGTAAACGTGCTCGCCAGCAACGGTTGCAGCTTTCGTGTTGAAATTACATTGCAAATGCAATGCCAGCAAGTGGGCAACTGCCACTGCCACAGCCATGGTGCATAAGTAGGTGGTGCAACTTTCTTATTGTTGTTGTTGCAAACAGTTTTGAAGTAATTTTGTTTGCTGTGGCAGCTGTTGCCAAATGCGTTGCACTGCATAAATATTTATGGAATGGCAGCTGCTGCGGCAGCTCCATACATATTTATTAAGTATACGCGCTGTTCTCGGCTCCACAAACACTTACCCTGTGGATTGTCTCCTCGAAGCTCTGCTGCGGCACGCCCGCTCCGCCGTTTATCATCTGGAAGTGTCTCAGGCGATCGTTGGCCGCCTGCAAGGCAAAGAAAGGTTATCGATATCAATTAAAAAATTCAATTTTTGTGGACTATTTTTTTTTTCTTGTGAAAATTTCAATTTAGAATTTTGTTTGAAACTTTTCCACTCGCGGCTTATTGACTCTGACTTCAAGGCAGTTTGGCCTTAAAATATGCACAAGGGCGTCAAGGCGCCGAGTGCGGCCAGAGCTTGGGATGACCCGGGCAAAGAGACTCATAAATCAGTGTGCGAGCGCCACGTGCTTTATCGCCATAACGACGCCATTTTGTATTTCACACCTTTCAGCCGGGCTTTAATTTTTAATTAATAACGAGTCAGGGCAACGAGGGTCGCGACCCAAGTGTTGAGAGCCCTCTCGCTTTGTGTGCATGACCCCTACACGGCCAATTCAAGGCAGCAGGCAACTCGTTCGTCTCTTGCCCCCGATCAGCGCTTGGCCATCTAATGCGTTTGTTTTCTTATCATAAATACCAAATCAGGTGGGCGGGGCGGGGTCGTGCCGGCTAAAACACATGGGCCATGGCCAGGTGAGTGCTGTTTAATTATATTTTCAAAGGGAACTTTTTATATGGAAGGATGCTGCTACTTAGGCGCATATCCTTAGTCATTTCCTGCGCTTATCTGCTGCACGACTCCGCTGCCTCCCGTGGCCGGGCCCCCGCCTATGGCTGCCTTTTTGGCTCGTTCACTTCTTCACTCATTCGCTTTATTATTTATTTTCAGCTGCCAGCTTCTTTTATTTATTCTGTTTTCTCCCTTTTTTTTTTTTTTGTATATATATTTTTCTTCTTTTGCTGCTGCGCTCGTTGCTTTTGAAAAATTTATGCATGTCCTTGCTTATTTATGAGCGGCGACGACGACGTCCTGCTACGGCAGCGTTATCTTTGGCCACAGTTTCATTGCCAGCCCGAGCCGGCGTCGAGCGAGCTCCCCTTTTGTAAGAGTAGTGGCAGCAGCGCATCTACTGCCATCTAAGGTGCCTGGGCTCTAATCAAAGGCGCTCAGCGCCTGAATATGTCCTTTGTGGAGAGCGCGCGCAGATAAACCGACTACATGCCAGCACATTACAGCACAGCATAGCATAGGATATTATGCTATAGTCAAGAAAGAAGTGCCAATGTAGACATGCCCGGCAGGCACAACAGCAGCCGTGGCGGGAGCAGCTGGAGCAGCTGGAGCTGCTGAAGCTGCTGGAGCTGTTGGAACAACTGCCAAACAGGAGCAGCACCATCGGCGGGCACATTTTTAACCTTTTCAGTTGGCGCGGGAATTCTCGGCGCGCATAAAAATTTACATGTCCCCAGGGCCAAGATTAAGTACAGCAGCATCAGCCAAGACGCAGTCATAAAACGACAAGCGTAGTAGTGGGCGGGGCGAGCAAAGGAATTGTTACAAAGCGAAATATTATGAAATGTACGAAGGACTACAACGGGGCAAAAACTCGGAGCAAATAAATTGAAAGAATTACCGCAGTTGATTTAAATGAAAGGCAAAAGGACAAACAATTTGCTTGCGGTCATAAAACCAAGCTACGAAAATGACTTCCACTTGTACAACTTTTACATAGCAGAGCAGTGTGAATATATATATATATATATATGTATTTAAGTGTGTGTGTGTGTGCATAATAAACTTACCCTGGCTTGTGCGCCATTTTGTTGATTGTTGCGATCCCTTCGATTGACAGTTTTTAAGCCTTTCAGCAGTCGCGCCAAAGTCGTGCGTTTCTTTGTCTCGCGTCCTTCTGTGTAGGAGCAGAAATTGAATCGGGAGTTGACGAAGGCATTAAGTCAAACACTAACTGAACTCACCTGCAGTTGGTGGAAACTCATAGAAATAAGCAGAGCGTGGACTCAGGCAGCTGTAAGCAGAGAGAGAGAAAAAAATAAACATTTTATTACCACATTTGTATGCTAACTCTCAATCTCTCTTTGTCTCTCTGCTCTCTCTCCCTCACACTGTTTCTACTCACTTTTGCTGCACAAAGTTCAAGTGCGCTGCATTTGGCGGGAGTGTCTGATGCTGTTGTGGTCCAACGCCGGGCTGTCCTGCCGCCTGTTGGCCTGGCACAATTGGTAGTTGTTGCTGGTGCTGCTGCTGTTGCTGATGCAACTGTTGCTGCTGTATGCTGTGCTGCGTTTGCAGTGTCTGCTGCTGCAACAGCTGCTGCTGCTGTGTCAAGCCGCCGCGTGCCACTCGCGGCGCAAAGACGCCATAGCCAAAGCCATAGATCTCATCCTCCTCCTTGTCCGACAAGCAGCTAGAGGGCTGTGAAATGGAAGCATCAGCAGATAAAGAGAGAACGAGTTTAAGTTTCCTTCTTTCGCTTAATCAAATGCTAAAGTATTCAATGTGTAAGCGTGCGGCATGCGGCAAACGCAAAGCAAAACGTAAAACAACACAAAAAATCACAAATATTTACAAAATCATTTAACATTTTTTTTCTGCTTCAGTTTGCATAATTTATTTAAAATATAATTTCATTTTTCTCATATTTATTTATTTATTTTTTTTTTTGCCAAATCAACGCCAACATCAATAAAATGTTTATAGATTTATTTATGTTTTATTTATTTTTTCGTTTTTGTGAACCTTTTCTGTAAATATTTTAAGCAAATAATTTGTTGTCAATGCTGCATTTGTTTGTTTTGCCCCAGTCTGTGTTGTTGTTGTTGGCATACATACCGAGTATTTTCCTGGCACATAAATGGGCTGACTATGACTATTTGGCAAGCCGGCGCCGTGCGCTGAATGGCCACGATGGCCGTGCTGTTGGCGATGCTGCATGCCACCGCCTGTAGCGCTGCCGCTGAGGCCGCTGGCACCGCTGCCGCTGGCGCCGCCACTGCTGCCGCCGGCGGGATGGAGCGGACTGCGCTCCGCCCATGCTGCTTGTCTAGCATTTTCTAAAGCACTTAAAATATCTCCAAAGGGAGCCATTAACAATTCGCAATAGACGGATGCAAGACCCTCTAAATGGCCGCGTTGTCCATCCTGCAAGCAAACAGCAAAACAGCACCAAAATGAAAGTTACATAAACGTATCCAACGTGGGCAATTGGGCGTTGGAGGTGGTTAGGTTGGCAGCTAAGCATGGTCAGAATCGGGTCTATATACATATAGATATATGAGGAGTATAAATGCAATTTGGTGCTATTCGAGTTGGTTTAATGCAGTCACTCGAAAAGATTGCAGCAACTACTACGATTAGCGATTAGCGATTAGCGATTATTATGAGCTGGTTAATGATGGTTATTGATGTTGGCGCTGGGTGCAATGGTCTGGGTGGTCTAGGGCAGTGCTCTAGCTGCTTAATAATAATGCTAAATAATGGTTGAGCTTTAGTTTGGTTAGTGGACCAGGCTGGGATTAGTGGGTAAATATATGTATGCATGTTGTATGGTTGGTTTAGCTCTGGGCACAATAGCTTATAGCAAACATTATTCGTGTGTGTTTGTGTGTGTGTGTGTGTGTGTGTGTGTGTACAATGCGCTTAACTCAAATTAGTTTGCCGCTTGACGCCAATTCGCGCAAATTATTAAGTCGGCGTTCCCCTTAGGGTACTAAAAGCGTTCGCCTAATGCACTTACGCTCCCTGAAAACTCCTGCCTCCAGACACACATCGTTTGTCTTGGCATAAATTATGGCACACACTTGGTTGTATGTGTGTGTGTGGGCGTGTGTGTGAGCTAGTCTCGGCACAGCTGTAAAAAGCACCCCCGGCCAGCTTTTGTGCGTGTGTGTGTGTGTGTGTGTGTGCAAATATTTACAGCTTGGCAGGCAGTTGCCTAGTGGCAGTAAATTGCGTAGCCCAAAACTTCCTCAGCCAGAGAGTGAGAGAGAGAGAGAGAGAGAGGGACTGAGACAGAGTGAAACCAATAAAATTGTTAAGCAAGAAGCGACGTTAAATTACGCAACATGCACACAATAAACAGCTACACACACACACATACACGCACGCACGCACACACTCTTGCAGTTCGAGCAAGTCGCAGTGACAAGCAAATGATTTTTATCCAAGGACCTGAAATTGGCCCCACGCACATTTGCCATTGCATACCTGCAGGACGCCCGCTGGCAGCTGAACTCTTGACATTGTTGCCAGCTCTGGCATCAGCTCTGGCATCAGCTCTGGCATCAGCTCTGGCATCAATCAAATATGACACGCATTAAAATTCTCACGCTGCCTCTCATATGCGTGCGTGGCTGCTGCTGCTGCTGCTGCTACAGGAAATTGACAGGCTGTCTGACACGCCTCCTCTGCCCCCAGCAGCTATGCTGCTGAGCTTGCGACACGCTGCGCATTATAAAATGTTTGCGCCTCTGTGTTTTATGCCTTATTTATAGTTGAGTTTTATGCTGCTGCCAGCACACCTGCCCATATCCCTAGGCATGGCGCCCACTCTGCACCTGTATATATGTGTGTGTGTGTGTGTGTGCTGTGCAATTTACCAGGAAATTGCTGCGTTTAGCGTAATTTTTGCTACTTATTGCCTGTTGGCGGGCCGCGCGAAAGCCTTTCTCATTTCTAGCTCAGCTCTCCTTTTTTTCTCTTTCATTTTCTTTGTGTCCCTTGTCGAGGTAATTTTAACATTAAGCGCTTTAGGCGCCAAAGGTGTTGTCGGTCGTCGGTCTTCGGTTGCTATTGCCGCTTGACTGTTTGACTTTTTTATTAAGGACGCCAGAAAAGTGTCAAGTTTTGATGGGCTAACCAAGTGTTTCATTTTATACCTGGCGGGTGCCAGGCGAAACCAAATACAGTGCTCAAATTGTTGTTGCATAGATTCTTAAAGCTGAACATTACGTAAATTGGTTCTGGGACTTGGACTTGGGTTTACGGCCTGGATTTAAGTGCTTGATTATAGACTCGCCAAGCATCCTAAATGCGTATTCATTGCGATAGACACATCATTTCTATATGGCCGAGTAAATGTAATGTTCATTATGCATTCTGCACAAATTTATTATGCAATTCCAACTTTATGCGAGGCACAGAATCAATTTCATAGCTGCCAAGCTTATTATACAGGACATTTATATATCGAATATGTATATATATATATATATATATATAGATGGAATGCGTATTGCTCTCTATAGCCTTTTCTCGGCTTGTCAGTTCGTCACAGAGTGGCAGAGAAAAAAATTCATAAAGTCATTTGCAATTTGTTGCCCAAGCAAGTCAATGCGAAATGACAGCAGCCAGAGCTGGATGCCGCTACAAAAAGCTACAATGATATATATTATACGTATATATATATATATATATATATAGATATGCGTGTGTGCGAGTTCGTTCAACAACATCTTCTGGGGAAGCAAAATAACTGTCGCAATAAAATAATTTATTGAAGTTTTGCAATGCCAGCGACAAATGCAATAAACTGCAAAACTGCGCGAAGCCCACATGACGTATACGTTATAAATTTATTTTCAATGCTTCGACAGCAGCGCGCAGCAGCAGCTCCTACTAACTCTTGACACACATCCCACAAAGAAGCAGCTAGCTAAAAAAGAAAAAATGTGCGAAAATGCGACGGAACAGGGCACACACACACACACATAGTCATACGTATAGCAGTTAGTTAAGTATGGCAGCGGATGGGATAAAGGCTAAAGTGATGCATGAGTTTAACGCCCTCACGTATCTGACAGGACAGCTGCAAAAGTTGTCTACTTATGAGGCAAGAATATGTTGCCAACAGCACAGAGCTATCGACAAGAAATCGAAGCAAGAGTAGAGCTAGATGTATACAGATGTACATATATGTAGGACATATCTATACATACATATATATATATATATGTAGCTCGTGCTAGGATTTGGCAATGACAGCAGCAGCAAAAAACTTTTTTTGGCAACGAATTTTGTTATTGCAAAGAGCCCCATTGAGCTGGCCAAAATGACTTTGTTTATACGTTGTACTATGTATTTAGTAATCAGCTTTCTTGGCACAACACAAATTATTTGAGCTGAGGCTAATAACTTTTGACATGCGCTTGTAAGTGCCACTAAGCAGTGGGTGTATGGCAGTGGGTGTGCGAGTGGGCGTGTGATATATACATATCTGTATATGTAGAATGTAGCTGCTGTGCGTTTGCTCATTAGGTGCCGCAATGCCACAAGATTCGTTCAAGCCTGTCAATTTTTTGCGCAAACTTGGCATTCGACGACGGCCAACTGCTAATTGATGACATTGCTTTGCTGCTTCTTCTTCTTCTTCATAGTCTTGCTGTTGTTGTTCTGGTTGTTGCCTGCAAGCGTTTAATGAGCAAACAGAGCGCACGCAAAATTACAAAGAAGCAACGTCTGTCTGGTCAGCCCGTATTTACACAAGACTTCAAGCCGCATGCAAACACCAATTAGAGTGACCGCAATGCAAACAAAGGTATCAATTAAGGGCCAGTCAGTGCTGGCCCACTCTCTTTCACTCTCTCTCCCTCCCTATCGCTACCCTTCTCACTCTCTCTCTCACACACTTGTCAGCCAAGCCAAACTCTTTAAACGGCTTAAAGCATTAAGTTCTTTGAGCATGTCAGCCAAATGGAATGCAAGTCAATTTGTGCTCAGTCCCACACTCGTGTCGCATAGTGTATTCATAACAATCAGTGGCACTGCATCCTGTTTCCGTTGTGCTGGCGCGTAATCAGCTAAAAGAAATCAACTTGAAGTGAAGCATTCACTGAAATGTTGATGTCTCTGTCAGGAAATCAACAGCAGCAGCAGCAGCAGCAGCAGTAGCAGGAGCCGGCGGGCATCACTTAAGGGTTAATTTCATAAATTGTAGATCAAAGCATTTGCCAGCGGCTGGGCCCTGCCTTTGGCCCTGGCCTTGGCTCTGACTCCAACTCGAACTCTAGCTCTGCCCCGAACTGTGGGTGCGCGCTGGCATTTGCCCTGCAGTTGACAATTTTTGAAAGTCAGTGATTTGTAAATAATCCTTTTATAAGCACAATAGCTGCTCGTTAACGGCAAATGAGTTTTGACATGCCCAGTGGACAACTACAGAGCCCCTTCCACCAATTCTACTCCCACAGCCTAACCACCTAGCCACCCGCACCAGCTAGCCACCCGCACCAGCTAGCCACCCACACCAGCTGCTTATCCCTCTGACAATCTGAGAACGAGACTTTGAATAATGCGTGGCCATTAGCACAGTCGTTGTTTTCAGTTATTGTCGTTGTTGTAGCTGGCAATTTAAGGCAACACATTTTGTGCCGCCTTCAGGCTCATACACTACATGCATGGCTCACACTTGCACGTTCAGGTTGTAGCTAGTTGGCGCTAGTTTGCTTGTTCGGTGCTAATATGCGGCATACATGCAAAGTTTTCAGCTGTTGCGCGTCGTCGCGATGTCTCCGCTACGTTGCTCCGCCCTGCCCTCCACACCCCGCACGCTAGCAGCTAAGCAATGCTTGCCATTTTCCGCTTTGCAGTCTAAGGAAAAAGGTATTTTGTACAACATATGTGACTATGTTAAGTTGTTAAAAAGCACAAACTTGTGCACTGGCGAAATTCATTAGCACGCAGCACACACAGAGAGAGAGAGAGGGAGGCAGTGAGTGAGAGAGATCAAGAGGAATGGGCTTGCTGAGCGGAAACTGTTTAGGTCCTCACTGCTCACTGCCTGCTGTCGCCTGTGAGTCAGCCTGAAAGTATTTTCTAATTAAATACTCATGTTTTACAATATGACGCTGACATTTTGCGGAAATGCCTTTTAATTTTACATTTGAGATGCGAACGCTACGAACGCTGCGATGCTGCGATGCTGCGAGAGCACACATGTGCCCGAGCGTTTCGCTTTTAGCTCATATTTGTAGCTGGGGCACATTTCAGTTTAATTTGGCAGAAATGAGTTTTAGTTTTCATTTCAGCTTTTTGGCCAAGCTGGCGTGTGCCGGCTGTTGGCTGCTGGTTGCTGTTGTTGCTGTTGTTGCTTTGCTCTTTTGCTGTATCATTTCCGTTGAAAGCAGCCCCAACTCCAACGCCAACTCGAACTCCCTCCACATTCAATTCACAACCCTTACATGCGCGCTTTTCTAGACATTAGCAGCAAATAATTTAATTTCTCATTTTCGAGTTGAAAGTGCTCAGGCAAAATCATTTAAAAAGGACACAGACACACACACACACACTCACACGCGCACACCTCGTGGGGGTAAATGAAAAATTACGCATACGCCACGTTTGACATAAAATTGTGCATGATGCGCGAATCAACGGAGCAAATATGAAGTCAAAATGGGCAGCAGGCGAGACGGCAACAAGATAAAGCGCAACATGCAACGTGCAAGCTGCAACATGCCAGCTGACTGTAGACGTTGCAGCATGCCGCTGGCAACTGCGGCGCGACTGCATTACATTTCAATTTCCACTTTTCCTGCTCTTTATGGCTTTTAATTTTTATTTTTCTTCTACTTTCCTTCTTTTTTTTTCCTGCTGCCATTTAATTTTAATTCATTTGCATTGTCTTTTATGATATTGCGCGACGCGTCCTTTGTCTGCTTTGAGCGCGGCAAATGGAATGAAATCAGCCATAATTAGCATAATATTTCATGCTTAATGTAATTTAAGTTGGCAAAAAAATAAGAGAGCGAGAGCGAGAGCGAGAGCGAGAGCGAGAGCGAGAGCGACTGTGGGAGTGTGTGTGTATGTGTGAGAGAGTGAGAAGATAACAAAAGGCAAATAAAATGATGTGAAATGCATGACAAGCTTCGAGTGACAGGCATGCAACGGGCGACGGACGATAAGTAGTGGCGGCATCAATGTGAACATGCAACACCTCGGTTCATGCCACGTCAAATAATACAGCACAATAAAGGGTTGCACCGGGTTGCCACCATTTGACATATGCGATGGCAAAGTGCATCGTTTGATTGTTTCAGCCCAGCCCAGCTACTCGCCCATTCGCCCACGCGACTGATCAGTGCTATATGCCTGTCACAGTGACTCGATGGATGGCCAACATGCTACACGTGCAACATGCCACATGCCACATGCCACATGCTGTGACGCCCCAAGGGCAGCTGTCTTTGGCAATTTATGCGTTTGCTGACGCAATTATGCGAAATTTTCGCACAGCATGAAATCGCGGGGCGTGGCTAAGCGCTTTAAGTTTTTGTTCTCCATGCTCCGAGCAGCTCTGGGGCGGGACATTGTTTTTCAGCGTAATTTAATTACATTTCTGTGGCCAGAGGCTGGCGCGTCATGGCCATGGCCCGCACCCTTGCTGGCCATTTTAGCAGCTCTTGCCATTTATGCGGCAATTTGAATTTTGCGGGCGAGATGCTTGAGGTCATATTAGAAGCAAATTAATGTTGTTTTAATTGTAAATGAGTTTGCAATGGCCAAGAGAGAGAGAGAGAGGGAGAGAGAGTGACAGAGGGGGGCAGGCCACAGCCACCGCAAGTCCCATGAAATATTGTTGCAATTGAAAACAATTTGCAACTGACTAGAGATCATTTTTTTTTTATTATTTTCAAGCTTCTGCCAAAGCGAAACTATATTAATTAAAACTCTGTCTGTTCCGCTCAAATTTGAAATAAATAATATGTCTAACGAGTTTCCCAGCTGTTCGAGAGCAAGGGGCGGCTAATTGCGCCTTGTAATTGGCGTGCTTCACCCACTTTCAACGCCTCTGCTGCTCTGACTAATGATTTATATTTCAGCTCTGCAAACATTTGCCTTGCCATCGCCGCAAATTGACATTGAATGCACAATCGAATCGATGCCAAGACAGGCCAGGCCGACAGAAAAAGGGCTCGAAATACTAATCTGCCACAGCAGCAGCAGCAGCAGCAAAAAGAAAAAAAGTAGGCGTTACTCTGTAAGCTGACAGCATGAGAAAGTGCCAAAATGACTAACGCACGAGTTTTGTGTGTTTGGCTGGGCAGTGAACGTCAATGCGCTGCCCCTGCTCCTGCCACTGCCTCTGACTGGCAGACAGACAGATTGGGTTTCATTCGACTGTAACCGACATAGCCAAAACACAGACACGGCCAAACAGAGGCAGTTGCCAAACGTACGCACAACGCCAACAATTTTTGCCAAATTACATTTCAACACAGCCTTTCGCTTGTACAGTTACAATGTGTTTGATACTCTCTCACTCTCTCTCTCTCTCTCTCTATTCGATTAGGAAGCTTCTAATAGAGTCTATATATACTTGGCAATACATGTACAGATTTATTGAATGCTGAATGTAGATCAGTTGAGAAGCATTCAATTATAGATCATGTAACACGATTTCTATATACTAAGACACTTCCAAAAAGATTTGTATCTTTGCTCAGACAATTTTCTTTTCTTTTTTATATATACATCTATAATCTTTCTTTTGAAAATAAATTTTCTTATTATTTACTATTATTATTATTATTTATTTTCTTTACTTTACAATTCATCTAACTTTCTCTCAAACTAACACCATTAATCAAAGATAAATCAGAGTTTAATATTTCACTCAACTAATTGCTCAGCCAAGTTTCTGTTTTAGTTTCACCTAAATAGTTCAGCGAAGGGCATTTATTATTCGGTTTGCTGCAGTGAACGAAACTTTCTTATTTCATTTTACTTTTTGCACTTTTTGCTTCAGTCCGATGGTCAGTGAGAAAAAGAGAGAATTTTCACATTTGGCACATCAATGTCAAATTGAGGCATCGTAACGACAGGCCGAGTCCAACGAATGGGCTGCCAGGAAATTGCCAAAAATATGCGTTAGTGTGTGTCTCCATCTCTCTCTCCCACTCTCTGTGTGTGTGTGCAGCCAAAGTAGACATAAAATGAAATGAACAAAAAGATTTCTATCGCAACTCGGACACTCCAGCAGCAGAGCTTCAGCTGGCCAACGGAATGGCCAAAGTTGCTTAATATGACAGCCGCACGCTGCAAGGCAACTCCATGGAGTAGGTAGTCCAGAAACAAATGAGTGTGTAATAAACGTGACCGGAGTGGGTGGGGTTAGGACTAAAGTTTCAGCATAAACTGCAATTGCCAGCAAACTAAGAAGCTAGCGTGCGCGGACAACAACTTTTGCCCGCTAATGGCGAAATGGCAGTGTGGGTGGGTGGTTGGGTGGTTGGGTTTGGTGCTTGACTAGAGACTTTTGCTTGTTAAGCCGCCAAGTTCTTTGTCATTCTGACTAGAGAGAGAGAGAGAACGAGCCGTGTGCGTTAGCTATCAGATTTTACCCCACTCAACGCTTGGTTGGCTGCCCGAACTTTAGCCAAAGCGTAAGCAGATGCTAATCGCAGCTCTTCGCTCTGAACGCTTAAAACAATTTTCTTTGATGCGACTCTAAGCCTCGAGTCCAGACACGGCACAATCCAATTGACTTCATTTGTCCAGCTAAAGAGCAAAAGACTAAATGATAAAGCGCTCGAGGCTTTTGCTTTTGCCTGGTGCCTTGTGCCAAGGCTCTAGCTTTGGCTGTGACTGTGGCTCGGACTGAGTCCATTTTCTATATAATGGCCTGTCGTACCCTCGAGTCATATTTGCAGTTAACCGCACACAACAATAGGCAGCGTTTTGATGAATTCATCTCGGCCCCACCACCAGCCACGCACCACATGTGGGAGGGCGGGATTATAATACTGCGAGTCTCACTCTCTCTCTCTCTCTCTCTCTCTCTCTCTCTGTCTCTCTCTGTGCGTATGGCTAGGCATATGAATTGATTTGCTGTCAGCGTTGCGGCTGTGCCTGCATGCACGACTTGCCTCGGCGACGTCCTCATTATGCCGCACATATGGCCAGGCCACGCCAAGCCAAGCCAAGCCAGGCCATTCGCAGAGCAAGCGAATGTTGCCACCACGTGCCACTTAATATGCGCAGGCATGTGGCAAGATTTGGCTGCAACCACCACTGAACCCGCCAGCAGTTAAGCCCCAAGTCTTTGTCTTCTTCATGTTTAGTATTTGTCATAGCGTGTGCCCACCTCCTGCCTGCTCACTCCCAATTGCTCTATTCTTTTCGATATTTGCGCATTTGCCTCAAAACAGACGGCCAGACAATGGGGCTGTCAAGTTCTTTGCTTAATGCACAAATTATGAATAATAAAACTTACCAAAGCAAATATAACATTTAGGGGCGTGAAATCAAATGAATTCTCTGATTGTTGTCTTACTTAAGGATAATGCGAGCATAATTCTCAAAATACAAAAGCTTTTCAAGTGACTAGGCTTTGGTTATTGAATGTAACTATAAGTCTATAAGACTATGAGATACGATTGCAGAGATATTGAAAGTTGAATATTATATTGACAGCATTAGCAAGCGATAAAATCAAATAAAATATTATTAAATATTTGTAATGAAATATCGACAAAATAAAATTAAAATAATATTAAATATTTGTAATTAAATATATTTAAATAATATTAAATATTTTAATCAAGTATTAACAAAATCAAATTAAAATAAATTTAAATATTTGTAAGAAAATATTGAGAAAAATCAAAATGAATGAATAATAAATATTTATCATAAAATATTTACAAAATCAAATTTAACAAGCAATATTAAATATTTGTAATAAAATATTGACAAAATCAAATTAAAATAATATGAAATATATCTAATCGAATATTGAAAAAGCCATCACTGAAACTTTCCTAAGAATGAACATAATGAATCCATGTCAAGTGAATCCATTCAACAACAATTGAGAGCTGATCAAATGCTTAAGACGAAAATTCTATAAAACTCGCTTCGCTTCTCTCTTGTATTTATTTAACTTATCTACTCAATTTTCAGAGCACTCCTCTCCCTCTGTCTCTATCTTTGTCATCATGAAAGTTTTGCATGAGCCAAACAAGCTGTCAACATTTTAATAAAACTCAGACAAGAGCAGAAAACAAAATTATATATATTAAGTAAATGCTTAAAAAATGGCGACCAAAATATTTGTATAAAATTAAAAAGGCAAATGAAGTAACAGCGGGCGTGGTCAGGTGGCAGGTTGGTTGAAGCAGAGGCTGTGCTCTGCAGTTGGCCAATAAAACTTTCTTCATCAAGTGAACAGCACTTGGACAAGCGGCGCCTGGAACTATGCTTAATTTTTTTTCATTCTTTACCCCTGGATAAGCCAGAGAATCTGTGTGTGTCTCTTGCTCATTCTCTCTCTCTCTCTCTCTCTCTCTCTCTCTATCTCTCTCTCTCTTTGGCTCTATCTCTCTCCTTTAACCCAAAGACCAAGTTTGCGAGCTGGCATTAAGCCAAATTGCGTAGCACCGGCTTTTAGGGGACTGGCTAAAACAGGCTGCTGAAAGACAAGAAAAATTGCCTGCCAAATGCTACATTTAGCCTACAAAACTGTGTAGGCAAAACAAAAGCGCGTGCATTGAACTTTTAAGAGTGTCGCGCGCAAAAACAGACAACAGCCAACAGCTAGCAACAAGAACGACAGCCCCCAAGGCGCAGCAAAAAAAAAAAATAAAAAATGGGAAAAAAATACAGAAAAGTGGGCGTGTGCACTGTGTGCAACGTAAATAGTTTGTGCAGCTGCAGCAGCAAGTGCAGCAGGCACTTTGGCAGCCAGACAGAAGCGACAGACAGGCTGGCAGACAGAGAGACGGGCGGACAGACAGCCGACAAGTGCACATGGCTTGGTTCCTAATGAAGCCAGCCAAAGGCGTGCATCATCAGCCTAACCCCGCTCACATCTCAACACCATCTATCAGGCAACCAGCCCACCTTGGCAGCAACAACACGGCGAAACGGCGACCGCCGAAAAGTGCAGAGACTCGGCATGTCGAGGTAATCTCTTTGGCCCGTCTCGACGGCCAGCTGTGAGGCGTGCACACTTGTCAGCTGCCGTTAGACACATTGTTGACAGCCATTGCCACGCCCACTGGCAAATACCTGGGCGCACTATTGCAGTGTTGACAACGTGCAGCGTTTAACCAACTCTCCATCTCTCTCTCTTCCTCTCACTCTGACTCACTCAGCCCTCTTTGCTCTTTTGAGCCTGTCAGTTGTTTGGCTTTTAGTGCACTTGCCAATTGCCTGGCCCATAAAAGTATGCCCACTGCCACGCCCACTGTCCGCTCACTGCTGAAAGGACACAATCAATTGTCAGTTTGTTGTTGTTGTTGTTGTTGTTGCCATTGTTGTGCACAGCAAATCTGTTAAGCTGTAGAGTGCTATGCGAGTGTTTTGGAAAATTAATAAAATTTCATGTGGCATTCACGTTTATTATGCTAATCAACCAATTTCCAATTGGCAACATCTCCCTTGGCTGGCCAAAGCTGATTGCAGCTCAAACAAAAGCCCTCTAACATTGGCCCTCTAATATATAGCAGCTATATACATATATTTTATTTTGCAATGCAATTTCAATGCAAAAGTGATTATCTCTTATGGCAATAAACACAGCTCCTCTCTCTCCATCTCCATCTCTCTCTTTCTCTTTCTCTTTCTCGCTGTGTGCAATTCGATTGTATTTATAATGATGTTGGTTCGGCTATGGTTACGATTAGCTATGTCCCTTGGTAATAGCAAACTTGTTCGACTTGCAGCTCCACAGTTAATTAAACTGTAAATTTCGATATGGTTATTGGCAATTGCAGTTGCCCATGCTCACGCGCTATCAGCAGCTGTTGGCTGTTTGAGACTGGCAACGCTTTAGCCGCAGACAGACAAAGCCGTCATTAAATGTGCACAATGCAAATTAATATAGCATACTTAGCAGCGCCGAGACCATTCTGCGGTTTGGCAATGCCATTTTTTTTGTGCGGCAAACAAGCTCGACGGCTTTTTATCAAAGCAACAACAGCCGCAACACTTGCACATTTGGCCATTTGCGGGTGCTGTTGCTGCTGGCCCATGTCATCCATGTAGCGTAACCCATTCGAATCGCTTGGCAAGAGCTGAGGAGCGACGGAGGGCAACGTTGTGACGCCGGCTTTGTTGTTTATCAGCGCTGACAAATCTTTATGCGTTCATTTCATTTTGCTCTCGTTTTTCCACTTTTTGATATACCTCGTAGAATGTAAATAGTAGTTGAAGGGTTGTTAAGAGCGAGTAAGGGAGAGAGGGAGACGGAGAGAGTGTGTGTTCATAATGTCTTAATATTATTGAAGCTAATATTATAAAGTATTTACAACTATAAATTTACACAAATTATTGTATTTCTCAATAAAAATAATATATAATAATAATATATATTTAATGCAAGCCCTGCACAGTATTAGCCAGTCCATCAATATGCAATCGAGCTATTTTTCATTAGAGCGCGCGTGTGGTTAGCTGCATTGTTGACATGCGGCTGTGGGCGTATGCGTGCAAGCGAGACCCAAGCAGCGAGAGTGAGGCAGCGGGAGAGGGTATTCCGGAAGGCAACGCGTCTATGCATCTGTGTGACTCAGCCATGGCGCGGGAGGGGACTTTAATTTATTTAAATGCTTATCACGAAAGGCTTAAATGTTGTTTTGCTTGTTGCGGCGGCGGTTTAAAGCGGCTTAAAAAAAATGCCATGCACAAACGCACAGTGGTACACAGTGGTTCACAGTGGGGCGGAGTGGGTCAGTGCAAACAGTGACGGCCTGCACACATCTGTGAGGATTCCCTTTTACCTTTGCTTATTTACTTTTGTTATTTGCTCGACTTCTATATTTCTTTTTTGCTTCATTTTTGTTCTCCTTTTGCAATTTCAGATTGGACTTCCGGTCGGGTCAGTTGAATTGTATTGCTTAATTAAACGCAGCCAAGATTGAGGGCGCCACAAGACAAGAGCATGGCAGATGGGACAGGAAACAGCAATTGGCGCGGGGGAGAGCTGCACAGTGGGCAGGTGCCCCAAATGCCAAACCGCAACAAGACAAAATCAACAAGGACATGCCGCATGCGGCAAGTATGGGTCGTCGTCTGCGGGGAGCTCCGTTGCCCACTGCCAACTGGCAACTGCCAACTGCCTGTTCAATTAATTATTCAAGTGAAAATTTTCATATCCTGCGATACATACAAAATAAGTCAGGTCCTCGCTGCCTGGCATGGCATGGCCTGGCCTCCCCAATTCGACAGCTGTTGACCTTACCTCAAATGACTGCCCCAAAATGGCCTGAGAAGTGGGAGTTTAGTGGGTAGGAGGGATGATGGAAGATGGGAGCTGGGTAGGTGTTGTGCCTTGTTTGCTGTGGCAAATTTATGGTTGCAAATTGTTTTGCACCCGGCAACAGGCCAAAAAGGTTAACACGCGGCGAATGAGTAACATATTTTGAGGCTCGTTGAAAAGTCAACATTTGGCAGCCAGCAACAACAAGCAGCAACAGCAGCGGCAACAGCTCAAGTGCGTACTGCTCCAGTCAGACATTTCTCTGTTTCTTTTTGGTCAATGGTCGCCATTTGTTGGGGCTGCTACTTTGCATGCGCAGCGGGTCGGGCTTTGAGCAGGAGGCGGCCGATGTAGAAATGGTTCAAGGCGCTCGCAGCTGCTGCTGCTGCTGCTGTTGCTGCTCTTGTTGTTGCTGATGATGATTGTAATCCGGTTTGTAAGTTATGTGCTGCTTAATTGAGTTCACATGCACATGACCTGAATCCTTGATTGCGAGAGCCTGCGCCGGCAGCCCAAGGATGCCCAAGGATACTAAAAATTCAGATTAAACCTAAACCTTTGCCCATATTCAGGCTTAAATGTGCGGGGCGGGAGCGTGCCAGGTGTGCTGACTGCTGATGAGCCTTTAGCACAGACAAACACAACCAACCAACCCACACTCACACACACACACACACACACATTTGCAATCGTGTGTGTATCAGGTTGAACACGTGCTGCGACCATTTGCAGCGCAGCGGGCAGGCAGGAGACGGAAGAGACGCTTAACCTGAAAGTTGATTTCACTTGTGCTTTATCTTTAGTTTCGCTCTTATTATGCAATTCTTTGGTGTACGTGTGCGTGTGTGTTTGTGTGTGGGTGGAGTTGGAGTTGGAAAAACAATCTCTTAATTTTCGTAAATCTGCACCTCATAATTTATTTTAATTGCCCCCAAAGACCCGAGCTCAGACATGGCTCGAAACGCTTTGATGCTGCCATAAAAAATGACCCGGACCAAAGCAATTTATGATAGGTTGTATGTATGCGTGTGTGTTTGTGTAGGTGTGTGTGTGTGGACTCGGCCATTGTTTATGTTGTCTAGCCATAGAATTTACGTGAGTTTTTCTCAAAATTTAGACATCCGACATCCGCACAGGCAATTCAAACTTGCCAAATGCACAGCGAACTTTTCCTATCCAACGAGGCGCGTGTGTTTGTCGTGAGAGGGGTGGGAGAGTTTTGGAAAAACTAATGAAACTAATTTAGTGCACAGCTCAAAATCTAAATAGGGACGCTGGCTTCAATCATTTAGCCACAAAGACCGCAAAAAGACAAAACCCGCACGACCGCAGGATACGGGTAAAAAATTGCACATATAAAAATATGTAAATATGCACCTGCTGCTGATCCTTGCGCTGTGCTGTGGGGTCGCTGTGCCGTCGCTGCTAACCAAAATACACTTCAACTTGTTCAAAGCACACACACACACACACACGCATATGCACATATGTGAGTAGCTGCGTAGCTGTAAGTGTGGGCGTGGCCGCAACAATGTTGTAGAACTTTTTGGCCCGAGAAACTGTTGCTATTTTGGCTGGCAGCTGCCGGCTGCGCGCGCTCCACAGGCCCGCAACATTTGACAAATGCTGGCAGAGGCAGAGCCCAGCGCACGGCGCAGCGTGTACAGCGAGCGGGGTTAGTTGCTGACTGCGATGCCCTGGAGGCTTCTGCACGAGGCTTTTAATAGTTTGATGTATGAGTCGCATATATGGCAGCCACACATATGCAAATTTCACAAGGTCCTGCTGAGGGATGGCAGCAGCGACTTAAGAGCGGGTGGACGAGTCGACGCTGCCTTGTCAGAGTGCCGCCACTAAGCCTTTTTATTACGCATTTGTGTGATGTGTGTATGTAGTGGTGTATGTAAGTGTGTATGTGTGTGTATGTGTGTGTATGTGTGAGGTTGTTCGAAAATTAACACAAATGTATTTAGTTTGGCCCGAAATGTTGGCCAAACTAATAGTCTGCAGCCGAAAGGGGTTGACAGGCGCACATTCAAAGGTAGCCAATGCTTGAGCATGTATGTGTGTGTGTGTGAGTATTTGCTTCTCTATCTGTGTGTGACTAATAGCTTTAGAGCCAGAACTTTTAAGCTAATTTCATGTGAAATGTGTTTAAAGCCATAGAAGTGTCCCCTACACCCCTTTCTCTATCTATCTCTCTTGCTCTTGCAGAAATTATGCAACAATTTGCTTTGTTTGTATTTTGTCTTTTCTCACATTCTCTTAGGGTTTCCCGCTTTGTCTCGTGTCTCTGTGTGCAAATAATGAGCGCAAGTTCAAAGCCAACATAAATAAAATTGTTAACATTTTGCGCTGTGCCACGCCCATACGCGAAACTCATACACGCCCCAACAATTGAATTTGCTTCAAAAAATGTGAAGGAATGCAGCGTTAAGGCAGACCGATGAATACCCTGTAAAAGAAGGATATTTATATCTATAGCTCTGTATCTGTATCTGTATCTGTATCTGTATCTGTATCTGTATCTGTATCTGTATCTGTATCTGTATCTGTATCTGTATCTGTATCTGTATCTGTATCTGTATCTGTATCTGTATCTGTATCTGTATCTGTATCTGTATCTGTATCTGTATCTGTATCTGTATCTGTATCTGTATCTGTATCTGTATCTGTATCTGTATCTGTATCTGTATCTGTATCTGTATCTGTATCTGTATCTGTATCTGTATCTGTATCTGTATCTGTATCTGTATCTGTATCTGTATCTGTATCTGTATCTGTATCTGTATCTGTATCTGTATCTGTATCTGTATCTGTATCTACATCTCCATCTGTATCTCCATTTTATCTATAAGAAGAGTGTATACCATTTGACCGCAGCGCATTTATAGGGTATACGCGTAAGGAAATAAATAAAATAAAATAGATGCTGAACTGAGTTAAGAACGAGCTGAGCAGAAACTTTTTCCTTTTCGCTGGTGTTCGGGCGCTGCAAATGGAATTCGTCGTTTGATGTGCTCGCATTTTATTTATTTATTTTTTTTCCGTTTTTTTTTTTTTTTTTGGCTCTGTGCTTGGCTCGACTTTCACTTGGGCGTCGCCTTGTGCAATTGTTTGAATACTTTTTGCAGCGCATTAAATTAGTTTCGTTTGAGTTAACGTGCCGAGCGATACCGACAGACGGACAGACAGGCTGGCAGACATCGAGCAACATGCTATGCACAGAAACAGAACAGAACAGAACAGAACAGAGCTGAACAGAGTAAAAGACACATACAACTTATAATCATGTCAGTCAAAGGCAACAACAATTTTTGGCTAACAAGAAAATGTTACACACACACACGCACACACTCACTCACTCACACATATACATATACATTCGCTAGCTCGCTGGAAGAAAGGATGTTGTCTGTGCTGACAGTCAAAAGAAAGTTTTCTGCAGCCAGACAGTTGGCGGGGGTGCCAAAATGAAGAAGCCAAAATGCCCGGGCAATTGACTTTAATCTGAAGCCAAGCGTAGCTCGCTCAATAAAACTGTTTAAAAGTAGACAGCAGTGAAATTGAGGCAATATACAGATGATACCAAGGCATAAATGTCAAAATTGCGAAACGAACAGAGCCGAAATATGGTATTAAACTAGTTTCAAAATGGCCATCGAGTTGATAATTGTGTAGAGCTGGAGCTACGTGCTATATAGCTGGAACTCGTTTGCAACACTCTTAACAACACTGGCCACGACCACAACGAGGTGTCCTTAAGCTGCCTTGATCCCGGCAAGCTGTGTCTGTTCTGCTTCTCTTTTATTTGTTTATATTTTGTTGCTTTTATTTACACAACTCTAATTGAAGTGCCATTTGGCATTCAGGGCGGGGGTTGTTGTTGTTGCGCACAACCCTTACGCACATTGTAGAGAATTATGCAATTTTCATAATGCGCAACATGATTGAGAGATCGTTCGCTAAAGATAACAAACAGCAGCAGCAGCAGCAGCAGCAGCAGAAGAACACCCTTCTGTATTTGTGATTGTGGTTGCTGCTAGGGTTAGATGGAACTGGTAGAAGATGTTGCAATAAGGATACAGATGCCCTCTGCTACAGGACTTCATTTGCATGAAGTTTTTCATTTAATTTTTGTTAGCTGTGGCAATCGTAATGACAAAATTGAACGCAATTTCTGTTTGAATCTCGTTTTTATTTCATAAGGGAACAGAGGGGGAGATGGGTTGGGGCTGCTTGATCCTCTGTCATGACAACGACGCATGTCAACATGAAATAAATCACTAAACGTTGTGACAGTGTCAAATGTCAGGCGAGTCGAGCGACTGTTGTCTCGACTCGACTCGACTCGACTCGATGCGACGCCACTTGCCATGCCGTGCACAGGCGCACAGAACGCAGGACGTAGGCCGCAGGCCATACGACGCAGCACCGGCACCGGCCCGGCACTGGCAATAGGCAGTTGACGGCAGAGCGGCAGCAGGCAGCAGGCAGCTGGCAGGACAATGACCGTTGCCGCTGCTGCGTCACTTCATTGTTGACATTTAACGTGTTCGTGTTTGGCGTGACAAGTGACATGCTGTGCGCGACCTGATGGCGGGCGCGACCAACTGTTGAGGTGGAGTTGGAGTCGCTGCTCGAGTGCAGTCTAGGGCTGGCTAGCGTTTGCCAAAGCCAGCCAAAAATACAAAAATAAAAAAGACCGAAAGGGTTTGAGTCTGTTAAGAGAGTCGAGAGCACAAAAACCCATGCACAAAAGGTAGCGTATAATTGCATAAATATGCAAATTAGTGAATGTGCGAGTGTGTGTGTGTGTGTGTGTGAATGACTATATCTGGCTGTGCGTGTGTGAGTGTGAGCGTGTTAAAGGGGTGCGCCAGCTTGACGCATTGTCGCCCCAATGTCAACGAGTGTCGCTGTCACACACGCACAGGATGTGCGAGGCGCTCGAGCAAAAATCTATAGCATACTTTGCAGCGCTACCCAACCACCTGTCCCATCTACCTGGCTGTCTGTCTGTTCGCCAGTCAGCACACCTGCTCAGCAGCTCAACTTGTTTCGCCCGGCCCCGTGTGCGCATTGGCATATCAATGCGCAAAATGGCAAAGTGGAAGTCCTTGCAGCCGTTGGCATTTTGCATGTACGGAAATGTGTCTAATTTCAATACAAAGTAACTTTGACAACGAGCTGCCTGTCGATAAGATGGGCCAAACCTGGCGGCAATGGAGACGAAGACAAAAGCTGCATTTCTCTATATGCGATAGCACTAACAAGCACACACACACACATACACATGTGCACGCATGCACGCATGCAGAGAGACATGTGCACACCAACACACATGTGCACAGCTTCCAAGCCAATGCACAACATTTGCATTGAACATTTCACAGTTGCTTTTACAGCATTCTCCTTTGAAAGTATTCACTTTTTTTTTATTATTATTATTTTGATACCCTGTTTCCATTTAAATATTGTTATAAAAAGCTTATGCCATTGGGCAACAGCAGCTGTCTACCACACTCTGTCAACGCTGAGCCCGATAACGAACAGTTGGATAATTGGAAATGTTGCTGATTGCATAAAAAACATGCTGAATATGGTGCGTCGTTTTGAACAACTCTTATGCTGTAGCTGCTGTAGATTGTAAAGAGAGTAAGTATCGCATGCCATTCACAGAGTATCTGCTTGCCAATCATGCTGCCTGTAGCCCGGGGACACTCTCCTGTTCATGCCTCGCCGCTTTGAAAATCAAGAAAATATTATTTATTGAAAATTGTTATGGACTTGTGCCGCAGCCAAGAATCTTAATTTGGCTCAAAGTTGCGCCATGTTTTTATTTTCTTTAGTTTTGTTGTTGTAGTTCCCCTTTTGCCTTTTTGCAGTTGGGAATTCCTTTGGCGCATTATGACAAAATGTGCATTTAAGTACAACATTTATGTAAAATGTGCGTCTGGCAAGTTTCGTCTAGCGGTGAAGCTTTAAAATATGCCCCAAGCACTCAGCCAACGGCTAGCCATACCCCATCATACCTTCGAGCAGCTTCATAAGAAGACGTTGAATAAGCGACCAAGTTGGTGACGAGCATTTTGCCAGCGTCGATTGGGGGCGGGCCGTGGCGGGGCGCATGCCATTTGCTTTGGCTGGCAACGAAAAAGTTCAGAAATTAAGTTTGCTGACAAACGTTTGTACAGGACGGCAAAGGAGTTGGGGCATGGTGGAGTGTGGGGGCAGGCTCAGAGTACTGGAAACTTTGCCAAGACATTTCTAAACTTAAATAAGCGCAAGTTTGGCGCACCGAGTTGCCAGTTGCCGCCTGCCACATGTGCGACTTCGTGCAACTTTTCTAATGCAATTAATTTCTGCACTCAACAACGAGCGGGACAGGCACGGGAGCAGAAGAGACCAGGAACTAAAGCAGGAGCTGCCAGAGTCGCAGGAGGTCGCAGATGAGAGCTGGCGCCAGCACAAGGACGAGGGCAAAGTTTTCAAGCCTGCAACTTGGTGGCGGCAGCGTTTTGTTTTTCGCACTTGCAACTTGGGAATGCACAAATTAGTGTGGCAGCATGTGGCCGGGCCTGTGCGGCTGGCAGCGCCAGGGCACGCTGCCACGCTGCCACGCTGCCATGCTTCTTCTGGCCATAATGCATGTCATACTTGTAATGGCAGTGCAGGGCACATTATTTCGGTCTTGCTATAAATTTGTCACACGCACAAATTGTTGCTTGGGCGCCTCGCCTCGCCCCGCCTCGTCTCGCCACGGCTCGTGGCACCCATTGCCACGCCCAGTTATTTGATGTAATTTAAATTTTTAATTAAGCACACAAATTGTTTTCGGCGGTTTCGCAAATCTCTGACAGATTTCTGCACTCTCCGCGCTGGCATCAAACAAAATGATAATGAAAACGTTTAAATATTTACCACAATTTGCAGCAACACACAAACAACACACAGACACGCACACATATACAACAACAATAACAGAAAGATGAGTGAGGGAACATACAATTAGATAAACACATACGAGTATAGAGCACGCATAGACCAGAGTAAATTTCTCTTTTTTTTTGATTAGTTTTTAAAGCGCAAATAAACTACATAAAAATGAAAAGATTTTTGGTTAGTACAAATGATAGGGGTGTACGGGTGATGAGTGTTGATTAGAGTGCAGAGATATATACATTGATGAAACATCGAGTGATAGTTGGAGAATAAAATGACTCTTGCTTTCAGTAGACATACCTGCAAAGAGAAGAGCAAAAATACAATATTAATTAGTAAGTTGTGAATAATAAATATAAATATTTATATGATATATATAAGAAGTAAATTGTATTTGCTTTTCATTAAGTAAAACAATTTACTCTTGTTTTATAATAATTTATTTTATTGTAAATTAAAATCAACTTTTCATTGTTTAAGAAATATATATGGAAATTTATTTGGAATTATCAAATTAATTAAATCGCTCAACAATTGCGACAAAAAATATCTTTGGCCGTCTGACAGCGCGGGATATCAACAAATGGTATCTCTGATATTTGCTTAAAATTATAAAACGAAACTTGTGCATGCCACAAAATGCGGTTGTTAAATGAAAAACAAGCAAATCACGACAACAAATGCGCGTTGCATGCAAGAGTTGACTGTGTGTGTGTGTGTGCAGCTTGGGGGTGGGGCGCATGGGGCGTATGCTTGATGTATGTATAAGCAGCTGTCCAGCTGACTGATCTCGGCTAGACGAAAATATTTGCCTTGCATTTCACAGTATAATTTAAATTTACCCGCTTTTTATATTTTATTTACCTTTTTTGGTTTTTTTTTTTGTGCCTGAATATTGTTGAAAATGTTGTTGCATGTGTTGCCATGAGTGTGTGTGTGTGAGTGTGTGTGTCTATGTCTGTCTGCTATTTGTTTGGTTTGCGGCTTGTGCGGCGGCATTTATATCATTTTTGCACAGTGTCGCTAAAGGTCTGGGTTGAGGGTATTGAGGATTCGGATTCGGATTCGGATTCGGATTGGAGAGTGGGGATTGAGGATTGGGGTTATGGTTTGGGGTTCAGGAAATGCGCTCACGGCGATACAATTTCAGTTTCAATTCATGAATGTTAATATTTATGTTTTGATTTCAAACAACGCCACCTCTGCAATATTAATGAAATACAAACAAAATGTTAGCGCGCGGCACAAATACATTCAAGCACACACACTCACACACACATGCATGTGAAGAGCAGCTGGCGTGCAGGCAAACACAGACATAGTTGATATGCAAATAAAGTTGACTGCGAGGCAAACGAAGAAACGCAAAACGAAGCACCTGGCCAAAAAGAAGCCCCAAAAAATCAAACACAAATTGAGTGAGCAATAGAGGCAGACAGAGAGCAGCGAGAGTTAGAGAGAGAAGGAGCGAGAGAGAGAGTGTGTGTAAGGCAGAAGGGGAGGCGCCGAGAATGGCAAGGCAATGTGAAGTTCTTTGTCAATTTGCAAGGGCTTAGAAGTGTGTAGCTAAGTAAAAGATACCAAGAAAAAAAAACATGTGCAAATACACACACACACACACGCACACCCCCCACACACACAGCAATTGTGAAGGCTTTTTATTTTTTTTTTTGCTTTGCCAAAATTTATGCAAAGTCTATGGAAAGTCGCTTTGCGTCAAAGATAATCAAAATGCCGCAAAGAGCGCGCGCGCCTTGCGCTCTAAAGTATGCAACACATTTTGGTGGTTGAATTTCGTTTCAAGCGATTTGCTGCTGTCGCTGCCACTGCCGCTGCGGCTGCTTCAACTGCTGCTTCGAAACAAATACATATTTTATTTCAAAGATTAACGCTTGACTGTCTGACTGCCTGGCTGTCCAAGCAACTCAAGTGCGGGGCTTTCTTGAAAAAAAAAAGAAATGCAAAAAGCCCCCCAAACACACACGCACGGGACAATTTCAATTCGGTTTGTTGCACTTTGTAGCCCCGGCTGAGGGGCAACAGCTGCCATGTGCCACACCTAAGCCAACGAGCACTCTCTCTCTCTCTCTCTCACTTTATGTGAATGTGTGTGCGTGTGTGTGTATGTACGGCGACAAAGAGACAGCCTGGCAGACAGGCGATTTTAGCTGCAGGCTAAGCAAATGACAAAGCGGCGACGGCGACGGCGGCGTCGACAGCGGAAGCTGCTTGTCCTGGCAGCCGTTGCCGTTGCCGTTGCCATTGCCATTGCCATTGCCCGTGTCGCATCTTGCGCTGGCAATGGCAAAAAGTAAAAGTGGCGGCAACACCAGCCAGCCGCCTCGCACGTTTTATTGATTTTCCTTTCAACGTAGCCTGCCAGTTGCACATGCGTTGAGGCAGCGGCCGCTGCTGCTCGCTGTTGCCTCATCTTCTATTTTTTTTTTTTTTGCTTGTTCCTTGTTCTGCTCGGGTATTTCCGGCGATTAAGGCGAACGTTGCGCCGTTTGTTTGTAAATTATTTAATGTTGCGCTTAAATTTTCCGGCCCAGGCTCAGTTTAGTTTGGTGGGCAGATTGGGCCTGGGCCTGAGCCTGTGCCTGTGCCTGGGGCTGGTTGGGCATTGCAACAGTTTTTTGGGCCGTTGCGAGTCTTTGAACTTTTTGGCTGTCTGCACTGGAGCGAACGGTCGAGCTTTCGGTTTCATTTTTCCCATTTCGCCATTTGGCCATTTCGCATTTCGCATTTACGCTGGCCATGTCCTTTGCTGGTGTCCTTTTAGCTGCTGTTGCTGCTGCTGCTACTGCTGTTGGTTCTCTCGCTTATGTCTTTTGTTGTTACATGGATTTGCTGCTTCCTTTTGCTGCTGCTGCTGTTGCTCGAGTGGTATTTAACATTATCTGCTTGAGTACATGTTGCGGTATTTGCAGCAGACAACAGGCGATGCCCGACCACAGCGCAGCGCAACGCAGGACAACAAGCACACATACACACCCACACGACCATTACACCAACCCCTCTTCCCTCCCCCTCCGCACCTTACAATTGAATTGTGTTCGTGTTTTCTTTCTTTCGAGCTGCCATTTTTTTCCATGTCTGCGTTTCCGTTTACAACAATGTTGTCGTCGTTGTCGTTCCTCTTCTTCGTCTTCTTCTGCTTGATGTTGTTGTCGCCATCTTTTTTGCTTGAGCGCTGCAAGCCGCTTATCTTTGGTTATGTTTTCCTACATTTTTGTTCATTGTTTGCTTTTGATTTGATTGTTGGCAGTGCTTTGCTTCAGCTACAGCTACAGCTACAGCTACAGCTAGTAGCATGAGCTATAGCTATGTGCCGCCTGCTAACTTTTAACGAAATGTCTACAAAGGATCAAGCATTATGTGCTTGCGTTCTTCTTCCCCAACTCCTTCAACTCCCACTCTCTCTCTCCCTCTCGCTTCTTCTGCTATTTCTTTCTCACTTGAATGGATGTACGTATGCGTCTGTATGCGTATTTGTGTTTGTGTGTTTGTCTGGCTTGTCAGAATCACAACTCTGCGCTTGAGGATTTTCTTTGGCATTCGCCTTGGCATTCCTTGGCATCATTTTCCGTTTGACTAAATGCACTCAAACTGCCAACCTTTCATGTCCGATGCGACGCGACGGCAGCATTAAAAGCTAATTAATTATGGAGCTCAGCTAGTCGGCGACAGCAGTTAGTCAACGCTTCGGGACGTCTTCTGATTTATCTATGTATTTACGGCTGCTGCTGCTGCTATTGCTGGCCAGCAACAGTTTGCTGCACGCTGATTGAAAAGTCTGCGCTCAGATTTGCTGTCAAAGTATCAGTTTCAATAAAACATAATTTATGCTACATCGCTGCACAGCAGCACTTGACACCTCACAGACGAAGAGACAGAGAGTGGGAGAGAGAGAGGATGGGAAAGACTCGGATTGCGGGTTGCTTCGTATTGGACATACACAATAAATCTTCTTCGGTTTCATTTAAAATGCAGACAGATTGCTGGCATATTTGATATCAAAGCAGAGCGGAGCAGAGCTCAACAGACAAATAAAAAGAAATAAATATATATGTATATACAATTTTGATGCAGTGTTGCGTGAAACTGTAAATATAATCCCCGATTTGCAGGGTATTTGTCTTTGCTTACTGTGCACTGCATATTTATCATATTGAATGCAGCTCAGCAGTGCGAAATGCTTAAAACTCTTTAAAGACGTTCGCATTGCAGTTAAGCAGTTGCATAATGCAATGAGTATAATGAGAAGGCGAATTAAGGGCTAATGCAAGTAAAGGATAATAGCAAGAGGAAGAGCGAAAGCTTTCAGCTGCTTTGTTGTTTATACTATCAGCCAGCTCAGTTCGCTTTCAGGCACTGATTCATGCTTGTTCGTTCTAGTTGTGTATAAATATAAATTCTACAATTTAGTACATCATAATTTTCACAAAGTTTTCAAAGTCTCCTTAAAGCCGCATGAAATGGCAAAATATATATGGCTAATAAAGCAACATTTTGTTGTATAATAATATCGTGAATGTAGCTCACTCAACGACAGCTGCATGACATTGCAAATTTCAACAACAACGAGAAATGAAATATAAAAAAAAGGGAAAAAACATAAATGTTTTATACTCAAAGCACGCAACTGAATATGCATTAAAAATATTTCATCAAGTTATGCATGCATTGTTTTATTGCTGTTGTTGCGTGAAATGAGTGAAAAAAAAAGAATGAAATAAAGCAAATGTCAATGTTGTGTGTCAGCAGCTTAAATAATTTGAGATATTTTTGCAGGCAAACTTGTTGTACTATGTTGTATCGTTTTTTGGTTTTACTTTTTTGTTTTTATTACTTTATTTGCAGTCGCATAACAAAAGCATAAAAACGACAAGAGGATCAGCAGCGCGAGGAGACGGTCCCATTTTCATGTCAATTGTCAATAAGCTGCAAATGAAATGAAAATATTATTTCTTGCTGTAGTTGCTGTGTTCCAGTTCGTCGCAAGGCATTTGCACTTCCGCAGCTCAGCAAATTCGCTGGCTTCCTGTCCTGGCTCTTGCTTCTCCTGCACTTTTTTTTGTTGTTGTTATTGTTGCTGCTGCCTTTTACGACAGTCAAGACAGCAGAACGAAAGTCGCGTCGGCAGTCAGCATGTTGGAATTTATGCATATTTTATGTTTTTGGCAAGTACAAAAAGAAGTCACGTAACACGCATACGACATGTGCGCCGACAACAATGACGAAGTTGTCAAGCGCGCCTAAGTGAAAGGTGTAACAACAACTGCGACGCTGACTGCGACGCTTCCCCAAGCAACGCAGCTGAAGTGCGTGCGCAAATATCAACAATAAATTGTTCGAGTGGCATTTAGTGAGCTGCGACGCTGATGAAAGTTGTTGTTGTTGTTGTTGCTGTTGTTCTTGTAGTTGTTGTTGTTGTTGCTTTAGTTTAAATAAAAATCAAAACACGCCACACTTGAAGCTCAAGACAAACACTTCATTTAAACCCGAACAGAAAAGGAGTTATAAAAAACACTTGACTCGCTCAAGTGCCAGACAGCGGCTATAAGAGAGTTGGCGTTGATGTTGCTGCTGCTGCTGCTGCTGCTGCTTCATGCGCCATTTGGCAGACAACAACAACAACAGCAGCTTGGCAACTGCTCTTGAGTCGCGCACATGTTCCAGACGCGCGCTCAAACCAAATACCGAAAAAACCCAAACCTAAACGCAACCAAGTTCCAGTTGCCGCTGCTGCTGCTGCTGCTGCAGTTGCTTTTAGCCATTCATATTGCGTTTCTCTGGGTTCTTTGCACTAATGAAGTCTCAAAGGCGCGATTAAAAATGTAACTTGTGCACAAGAAAAACTACAGAGATGAGTTTCCTACCGCCAGCCGCATGCAAAGCGTAGATAAAAAGCAAATATGCCGAGGGACAGGACAGCGCAGAGCATAGCATAGCTCGTTGGCGTTGATGCGCTGCCAAAGTGCTGCTTCAACACTTTCAGAACTAAGAGCTGGGAAAGAGAACGTGAACGTACACATAGACACATATATATGTATATATATCTATATAGAAGCTAGCTAGCTAGATAGCTGCTAGCTGCTGGCCAAGCCAAGTGCCACATCCCAACCAAAGCGAAGGCGAACAACTTCAAATGAAGTAAGAGACAAAAAGCTGTAGCACATTTATCACAAAGTCAGGCAGCAGTCGAGGCAGTCGAGGCAGTCGAGGCAGTCAAGGCAGTCAAGGCAGCAACTGTAGCTATTGCTGGAGCCTGGCTTGGGTCTGATTGGAAGTTTGTTTTGCTGTTGGGTGCTTAACGGTCGCCAGATTGGCAATAGCCAGGGAATGTTGCGGGTGTTGTTGCTGTCTGGCTGCCATGTGCGATTGCTTTGTAGTTGTTGCTGCTGTTGCTGTTGTTGTTTTATATAGATTGCGCGCACGAGACGCATGACATTGAAAAATTTATTGCACGCTTGTGAGTTGCAAGCCAAACCGCTTGGTTTAGCTAAGCAGTAGATGCGATGGGCCCTGGTGTAGGTAAGCATAGAGGGTTGCTCAATGCCTAGGGGTTGTGTCAATGTCATTGTAAGCCCTAAGACTCACACTCCCGCACACACACACACACAGTCTTTCGGCTGCTTTCGTTTCGTTCTACGTTTCATTTAACACCTCAACATTGGCCCTGCTCGACTGCTCGCCGCTAGATGGCGCTAAAGCCCAGCCAAGCGGCTAGCTAGCTTTTTGAGTGGTCCAAGCACTTGGCTGTCATTTGAAATGCAATTAAAAAGCATTTTGAGCACTTGCTCGACTTGACATTCGCGTGATAAATGACTCCAGCGTCCAATGAGTCGCCAGTTGCTTTCATCTCAAGTTCGTTTCTATATTTATTATTTTTTTTTACACGTTTTACATTTCACTTTTTTATATACTCTAGCAGGAGGTTATTATAATTTTATTAAATGATTAGAGTGATGCGTATGTAGAGTATAAAATAGAAATGATATGGAATTGACTAACTTGTGACTAACTTTCGAAACATTTAGCTTTTCTTTAAGTCTTTACTCAAGTTCTTCAGCTAATCCACATCAAAGAAATTCACTCTATCACAAGTCTGCTCTGGCCACACTCTTTATTCAAGCGATTCAACTTTAGGGTATTTCAGCTTCGCTCTACCAATCTATCCTGTTTATTTTTGCTGTTGCTTGCAAATGAAACATTTATTTTATTTATTTATCTTTCTTTTTTTTTTTTGCCCGTGTTATTATGGTAAATGCATTGCCTCGGCATATTCGCAATCCTTTCGCTGCCCTCTCATACAGATATTTCACGCGCCAACGCAATTTGAAAGCGAAATTCCAAGCCAGCAACAGCAGCAGCAGCAGCAGCCCTTGTGCGAGCTGTAGAGTTCTCACCCAACTACCTTCTCCTGCTACCATCACTTGGCTTACAGCTGGCACTTTTGGTTGCCTTGTCTATTCGGCATTTAAATGTTTTACGGTGTCGTTTCATTCTGTTTCTGTTGGCAGCCACTGTTGTCTGTTGTTTGCGCCTCTTGAGTGTGTTTTAATTGCGTTTGTATTACACGCACACCCTCACACCTCACACACACACACACACACACATACGCACACTCACTCAGCTAGCTAGGCAATGGAAATTTAAAGCCCTTTTTCACCAACCCCTTTACAGCTTGGCAGCTCGTTTCATCCCCTCCCCAAACCGTTCGCTCCGTTCGCTCGCTGCAAAGTTTATTATATTTCATTTGCCTGATTTTTGTGCCTGTGCTGCGCTTTTCGCCTGCTCGGCTGCTGCTGCTGCCTTTTGCTAAATTAACTTAATTGTTTTTGCATGAAATTAATTTCGACGCATAAATTTCACCTTCGGCCATTCACTGGCATTCCGCACACCACCCACCCACCTCTTGTTGCCCTCTTCGGGACTGGTCCACTTGGACCGCTCGGCTGTCAGCTTTAAGTGTGAATTGCTTCGCCAGCTTCGCATAATTTACGCATTTTTGTAGCCACTTGAGGCGCCTGGCAATTAATTATGTGCCACTGTGTAAATATTTAAATGCTCAAATTAATGAAAAATACTCGTAGAATTCTTAAATTGCGAATGCCTAAGACGCAGCATAAATATTGTCTCTTTGCCACTGTCCAGGGTCTTATAATAATGAGTTCATTTATATGCCGCATTGGGAGAGACTTTCATTTGCTATGCCAATTGCATTTGCCAGTGGCCAACAAAAAGATAAAGTCACAGAGATAGAGAGGAAGAGCGAAAGAGAGAGAAAGAAAAAGAGAGAGAGAGAGATGCAGAGACAACGCTGCATTTCATTTGCCCTGACATCTATTTAATCTCTATATTGTGGTTGCCCGCTCTCTGTCTCTGCTTTGTTCGGGCTGCTTTATTTGATTTTAATTATGATTGAACTAGAAAAAAGCATGGGTATGCGCTATTCCATCAGAGATGGTTTCTAGTTACGCCGCTGCTAATTTGCATAGCTGAGTGCCTGAGCCAAATCTGTTTAGATCTATAAGCTGCTTACAGCTCGCATGCGAATATCCTTGCATATCGCCTGGCTTGGCGCATATTTTTCATTTGAGACTTGCAGAACAATCAGCATAATTTCACTTAGTGCGCCAAAAACCAAAAGCACTCGAATGCTTTTCAATTTATTTGCTGCTTAGCTGCTGCTGCTGACATAAAGCGCCCCGGAGCCCCGGACTAAATAAAAAATGTATTTATAAAAACCGCGTAAGCTCAGAGCGCTCTACCTATACATCACATATGAATGCAAACGAATGGGTGCCAAAAACCTGCGCATTTGGACAAGTTAACAAGGATTTAAAAGGTTTTGCCTGTCAAACACACGCTTGAAAATAAAGCGCGACTCTGCGGTTGACAATGAATCAAGTGTATATAATAAAAAATATGCATATACAAATAAATATGTATATGTGAGGTAATGTGCATAGAAATGTTCTGCTCAGCTGCCGATTATAAGCTCTCATGGAAATTTTCAATTCATTTCATTTCATTTCAGAGCTCGCTTGGCTGTCTCTCAATGTCTGCCCATAAATGACTTTCATTTACACTTTTTGAAAGAACTCAGAGAGCAACCCATTGCGTCGGTTCATAAAAGACTTCGTTCGCGATCGCTTCGTAAACTCTTTGTTGCCCGACCATTTGGTTGAGATTTACGAAGCAAAAAGTCTTTTGTATTGCGTACGTGAGTGTGAGTGCATGAGCATGTGAGAGGGAAGATCGTTTGCACAGCCTCGTCTCGCTTACTCAACCACATGCTGCGAGCGTCAGTCGTATCGCTAAACGATGTTCGGAAATAGAGTATCACACGAACACTCAAGCCGAAAAGCAAAACGAAAAGAAACGAAGCTTCTTGCCCAGAGCGAGAGCGAATCAATATGATTTTCTCACGTTTATTTGCGAGCTATGTTTCATTTCCATCACATTACAGAATCTTCAACCTCTTGGCAGCAGAAGAGATCACTCAAGCACATTTCTATTGCTTTAAGAGTCTCATTCGAATTCTATATATCAGACTAGATCTCAGAAGCAGCTATGTAATGCAACAGTATCAGTTCTACATACAGCCCAAATTTAATCTAACAAATTTAATCAAGACCATTTATTAATTAAGCAAATAATATTTTAAATTAAAGCACAACTAAAGCACAAAAGTTTATCAGTTGAACCTACGCACACATGATTAAAGTATTCTAAAAAAAAAGCCATTTACACTTAGCATTCGAATTAATATATGTGAGCATGTGCCTATGCTTATAAGGAAATATGTTTATCACCTACTTTGCCTGTCTCGCTGCCATTTGCCCATTTTTGTTTTTTTGTTGTTGTCTGTTTTGGCAGCTGCCTCTTCTTTTTACTCGGCTTCGTTTTTTATACGGCATTTAGTAAATTTTCATTTTCGAAATGAAATTTTATCGCCCCAGCCTCAGTGCGCGCCCCTAAAGCGTTGCTTTCTAGTTTATCTTCAGTTGTTTTTGCCGTTGTTGTTGTTGTCTGCACATGTCCCAGGCAGCTGTTAGACGCAACCAATACACATACACATGCGCTACATTTATATGGCTGACAAAGGCAGTTTAATTTCATTTCAATCATGCTAAAAGCAAAACATAATAATTTATATAACTGTCAGAGGCATCAGCAGCAGCAGCAGCAACAGCAGCAGCAGCAGCAGCTCAAAGTGTAAATTAATAAAGCCTCGCATCGTGGGCTTCAATAAACACATAAATCAGTTGCTGCTAAACGTGTTTTTTGTAGCCAACTTTAATGCACTCAACTCCCGGCCACAACATATGGATCTATAGATATATGCAAGGATTTCTTTTTACACTTTTATGCCTTGCTATTGATGGAGTAGAGTGAAAAAGGTTTTTCCACTGCTGACTCTTTGTGAATTATTAATGAAGGCGTCTCCTCGTCGCACCCAGTGTGAAATCAGATGCTACAACAACAACAGCAAGAACAACAGCAGCAACAACTTAAGCCTCACACATTGTTGCTTTTCTGCTTGAAATTTGACACAGGGGATCAGTGGCAAAATGGCCGACAGTCGACAGCCAACAGCCGCCAGTCGGGTAGCCATATTTTTCCACACACATACACACACGCATTCAGCAAAGATGCTGTGACTTTAATCTGACCTTGAACGAGCTCCAACAAAGTGTTACCCGAGCGGCGTCAGTTTCAATTATGTTAATGTTCTGTCTGCGCTTCATTTTTGTTTTTGGCTGCAGACGCTTTTGTGCAGTCAAATGGCCAACAATTTGGCACTTCATAACGGGCATATTTTACAGCGCACACACACACACACACACACACATAGACATACACACAGGCTTTAATTAAATTAACACAACAAACCACACACACATACGCACACAAACGCTGTGCGTGTGAGTCGCGCAAAGTAAGCAAAAAATTTATTTAAATTTTTTACGCGAACGTTTTCTGATTTTTATATAATTGCATATTATTGTTGTTGCTGTTGTTGCTGTTGTTGGTTGTCGGTTGTTGTTGGTTGCTGCAATGTCCTGGCCGAGGCCAGATCCTGCTGTGTGCATTAAAAAGCCACTTTGCGGCTTCCTGTGAACACCGCCCCTTGGCGTGCCAACATGCCTGTGTGTAAATTTGTGGGCAGCAGCAGCAGTGGGAGGCGGGGGCGTGGCCGCACTTTAATCGTCGGTTGGGCTTAAAGCGCAGGTAAGCAACTGCTGCCGGCAGTGGGAGTTGTGCTTAATGCGTCCATAACTACAAGTGCATAGGCATAAAAGCCAAGTTGGGTTCGTGTTTGGATTTCGAGCTTGGGTTTGGGTTTGGGTTAGGATTGGGGTCTGGGTTTAGTGCCAACCAAGTCTCGGCTTATCTAATCCTTTACAGCAACTCTGTACCTGAGCACTTTGGGGGTTTAGCTACGGATATGAGACAGAAACACAGGTAAAGCAGATGCGGGGAGGGGGAGTGAGTGTGGGTCCAGTTGCTGGACGCTTTTATGAGGCATCGTAAAAACTTTTGTGGCAGCAAGTCGAACGTGCGCCTAGAAATATGCTATGCATACAATTTTAATGCCACTGCCAGAAGACGGCCGAAAAAGCCAAAGTTAAGTTTATATTGTCGACGTTTTTATTGATATCGTAAAATTGCGACGACCAGCACGAAACGCTCGCCCATCCACCCGTCCGCCCGCCCGTCCGTCCGTTCGACCGTCCGTTCGACCAACCGTCCGACCGTCTGCCTTTGCTCACCGCACAATTTGCATAGTAAATTTATGAGACAATTACTGAGCATTTTTGATTTAATGACAATTATTGTCATAATTTTCATAAAATTGCCTGCCGTGCGCTCTTTTTTCGCTGACTCTCTCTCCCTCTCCCTCTCTCACTCTCTCTCTTTCTCTTTATATCTTTCTCTGTTTAGCTTAGCTAATGCCATGCTTTTTGCCACATTCGTGTCCCACACACTCACGCGAAACAGAGAGAAAGAAACGCGTTTGGGGAAAAACAAAAACGAAGCAAAGTTGGATATTTATGCGTTTTCGTGGCTCATGAATTTCGAAGCATACTTCAGTCAGCTGGCAGCCCCAAAAACTCAGCCTGAGTGTATTTTCCATATTCGCCTTTTGGGCTTTGCATGCGCTCGTAAAAAGTCTACGGCCAAATTCTGTAGTCTCGTTTTTGGGTCTGCTTTAAGTGGCCGCCTTGACAGCGTCTCCCTTTTTCTTTTCTTTTTTTTTTTAGCTTTTACTTCATATATCTTTAGGTAGCTGTAGCTATACTTAGACTATAGTGAACTGTCTGGCCGAGTTGTTTGGTTAGTTAGAGCTTTATTGTCAAAGAATATAAATGAGAAATTATGCTTAGGATATTCTTTTTTCTTATTTTTTTTTCCTCTTAAAATGAATAAGTGATTTATAATTGAAAATTAAAATTTTTGTTTCACTTCAAGAAAATTTCTGAAGAAATTAGACCGGAGCGAATACTCCATACTGATCTCACGATGCCGACAATAGCAGAGCTTAGTGGCCGATACAGCTCAAGATATGCGGATAGATTATCCGTCCACCCAAACCAACTAACGGCAAACCAGACAGACCCCAACAACTACAAGTCTAAAAATATCTCATCCCCTGGATAATCGTAACATAAATTAAAGTAGAATAGAATAGAAAATAAAGACTTTAAGCCATCTCCCTAGTTAAGGCAAATCTAAGAATGCGCTATAGAGTCAATGACAAAAGCTACAATAAATTGAAATCTAATAAAAATAACAACACTGCTCAGGCTACATACTGTCGAAGAACAGATTAATAGACACACAAGCAGATACTCAGAAAGATTGCTACGACATCGAAGCGTGCTCGCAAGAGGTCTAACCCCTTCCAGGCCAAGGCTTTGCCAAAACAATGGGCATACAGTAAATATATATCTTGAGTCCTCATAATTCGTGTGAGGTTTGCTTCTAATTTAATATATAATATAATATAAATGTGTTGTTAAAGTACTAAATCTGATTGTACCTTTCCTACACTTAATAATAATAAAATAAAATTAAAATTAATAAAAAAAAATAAATAAATAAGATAAAATTATTTAACAATTCAAGACATATGTCAAATTTAAAATAATTTTTTTGTTGCAAACATTTTCCTTAGCAAACTTTTAAACTTTATTTAAGAGAATATTTCTTCGCTTCTATTAAGCTATTTTCTAGTTCTTGCCTTTTATATACTTATTTTGCTCATTACACTGTCCCATTCACCTTTAACTTCGTCATTTTTTCCATCACTCCTTCCATCACTCGCAGCTATAGCTTTTATTTTCCCTTCCATTTACCTTGCACTACGTTTCTTACTCATTTCAATTAGCTAGTCACGCAATTTTCCTATACAGTTGTCTGCCATCGTCGCATAAATCAACATTGCCCCCAAATAATCTAATTTCTTTATTTTTTGGTAGCTTGGTTGCGCGTTAAATAACTGTGTTAATGCTCTTTCATAAACTCTTCATTTAGCTGAAACTGATACAAATCAATTGGTAAAAAAAACAATTGAAAAGGCTGTTGAAAATATTTAAAATATATGAATTTATAAATATTTGTGATAACTGTCGCATAACTGTCATATACGTATTAACTACTCTATATGGCTGATTCATATTTTTCTGTTAAATGAAAACACTTCTAAACATAGTTAAAGCTCAAATGTGAAAATATTGTGAGTGTCATTCAGACGAGTGGCATAAAATTCACAGTTCTTATTTAGCTCTATGTATATTTATATATAAATCTAAATAAATAAATATATATATGTGTATGTGTGTATATATGTTTACCGTTTTGCGGTTATACGTTTTAGGTCTGGCTGGCTGTGAGTGCGCCCACTTGTCTGGCATCAATAACCCGACGATGCTTATAAAAATGCAAACAAATTTTGCGCGCTGGCACACAGATATAAACACGCACACACATACATTCACAGATAGAGAGAGAGAGAGAGAGAGAGATACACATAGATATGCAGGTGTTGTTTGTCCAGGCTTTGGGGCACTCAATTTGTCACATTTGAAATACGACGACAAACAAAAACCGACACAGCAAAGCAGACTCGAGCGCTGCACAACAAAACAAAATCGAATTGCATTTTTATTTACAAACGCTTTGCACTTCAGCCAGAACGCAAATGCGACTGCGACTGCGAATGTGAATGGGAACTGCGGTCGTTGTTTTTAGAAAGAATACTCGACTCACTCGAATGGCAATTGGGGTTGGCGATGGGCGTGGTTGCATTTGGGGTTGACACACGCCAATGGCACCACTCAACTGCATAAAACCGTTGAAATGTTAAATATCCGAGTATGCTGGCAAATACATTTGAGAAGCTTTCCGCAGCTCAAATCAATGGCATAATATTTGGCAGCACTCATGCTCGACTTGCTCCGTTTTACTCAGCTCCCCCTCAATCGACGCCCATGTGGCAAACAAGAAAATCAACTTAGAAATGATGGCTCCTTGGTGGGCGCAGAGCAAAAATTAAACATAAGAAACAAAAGCGCAAAATCATAAAAAACATAAAATAAATGTAATAAAAAAACAAAAACAAAAACAAACAAAAAATAATGCGAAGAGAAAGAGCAGAAGTGAAAAAAGAGGCGAACAATGCAATTTTCGGGGCGTATGTGTAACAGGCCACAAAGGTCATAAAACCATATCAACGCCATTAAATGTACAACGGGGGGTAAGCCGAAACACACACTCAAATGTGTGTGGGTGGGTATATAAACACCTTTGGGCGGGGAGAGAGCTTTGCTGGCGCAGCTCAACAAAATGCTATAAAAAAGTGCGCAACAAAAAGTTGCCTGGGAAGTGGTTTGGGGAGTGGGTCGGGTCGGGTAGTTGCCAAGTGAGCCACCTATGGCCGGGCTGCTGCCGCTGCTGCTGCTGCTGCTGCTGCTGGCAAATGAGATCCCGTGCGCTTGTTGGCCCTGCCCGGGCGTTTAGACAATGTAAACGCCGGATAACCGCAAAAAACTAAACAAACTGAAGCGAACTTCGACTCTGGGACGAGGGATGCTGGTGTAGCTAGAGCGAGTGTTGCCTGTTTTCCCAGCCGGTGTGACTCAAGTGTGAGCACAGACGAATTTTTTACGATGCTCAAACGTTTCACGTTTGCCAAAAAAAAAAGTGGCTAAAAAGGAAAACACGTCTAAAAAATAGCAGAAGCAGAACGAGTGGAGGAAAACAAGACAGTGAACACAGCGGGCGGCCATGTGAGGGCGTCGATGAAATTAGGACGGCAGCGTAAGGTGAATAGGTTGCCGGAACAGCGGCAGTAAACCAGGATGCTAGACAAAGAGAAAAGAGTGGGAGAGAGATACAGAGAGAGAGAGAGAGAGGTAGGGAGCGACACAGACAGACTCTCAGTTTTAATGAATGCTAACAGGTGTTGCTGCAAAGCACATTTGCTTCGCGTTTGCTCGATCAGCGTAAACTACACATTTAGTGCCACGCCCACTACTTACGTTTTGGCCAGTGCTCAGCATTAAGTGTTGCGAAACGTAATCGACATTCCTTCGCGTTACGTAACATTAACGTTACGTTAACAACAATGGGCAGCAATTAGCTTGGTTTTTTTTTAATGGCGTCTCGCTTTGGTATTTGCAACTCAATTAAGCAGCCCCTCGAAAGGCTCGGCGCGGAACTACCCCTAAAACTAGCCAAATAGCTGAAGCATTTTGTAATGCAGCGACGATTTAATGAAACTCACGTGCTGCTAAATGCCAGGCAAACTCACACACACACACACACACGCACACATTCACTTAGGCTAAACAAGCTGCATTTACATTTAGTTTTTATATCCTTTCAGCTTTATCACTCTAATGAAGGCAATTTAAATAAAATGCATTGAAAATGGCATTTAGCAACATGCAAGTATTTAATTAAATGGCTTTCAAAGCAGCTAAACAGTTGTGCAAGTATTAGTAGAGGAAGCAGCTAGCAGCTGAACAAAGCTGCTTTAGGATATTGTGTTTGCCAGCCCAAGTAATTGAGTGAGGAATTCAAGTGAATTAATAAAGAGAAATTATTGCTTAGAAAACATAGCAAAGTAATTGCTCTAATGGAGCAGGAATTAAGTTCACTTGCAGGTGAACTGAATAAAAATTAAAAATAAATTCAAAGAATAACAAACATCTCTCATAAAAGCCGATTAGACCACTTTAATAGGCTAGCCTAGCAACAGTGGGCATATGTTTCTACCCCTCGCAGGCCTTGGCACAGCCTGCGGCAATAACAAGGCGAATTAAGGCTCATTAACCATAAATGTTATAATTTATGCGCCAACAAAGTTTCACAGGCTCAAAAACTCCACAAAAAAGCTGTCAAATGAGGCCATTTCATTTTGCACTTAATAAACAACAGCTTTAATGGCTAAAACACATGCAGAACAAGAGAGCGAATGGCCAAGAGTGAGAAGCGCTTTGATCGATAAGAGCACAGCGAAAAACGAGCTTAAAGTAAGAACAAACGCTGGCGCCCCTTCTCCAATCGAATGCCATAAATACAAAACCAATTTTATGAGACAAAACATATAAAAAGTTTAACAAAAAGTACAAATATATATGTGTAAGTATAAAGGAAAAGCGCAGGGCCTAAACTTGAGCCGCGCACCGCAAACAGGAAGCATAAAAGCAAAGCGTGAAATATGTCAAAATGGCCAACAACAAACACAACAACAACTTATGCCAGTCATAAAACTGTTGCCAGCAGCAGCGCGGCCGGCCACAAGCGAAACGCGATAAAATCCACACAAAATGGTCAAAACAAAAAACAAGCAAAAGCAACGCAACAGCCGCCGCGAGCCGAAACTATACAAAAAGCGAGCACAACAGAAGCAAAAAACAAATCACATACAAATATGTTTTGCAAAGTTTATAAACAATATGTTCAATCAAAGTGGCCAAAAAACGAGCCACGCCCAGCTGGGAATGGGCAATGGGGAACTTAGGCGTTTATTAAAGGCGTCGACAGATTACAGGTGTGTGCATTTGCTGTGGCCAACTGGGCGTATGCGCAACAAGCCTGAGAGTCACACACATGCCCATATATATGCTCAAGATATATATGTATATAATGTGCAGACAGTTGGGGCAATGTCAACAAATTGACACATTAAAACAAATGAGGCCACTGCGACCGATGCGAACCCAGGCAGCTGTCGAATCCTGCCAAAGGCTGTGGGGGCAGTCAACTAATGGCGCTTGTTAGACGACTTATGCGTAGTTCTTCACACACAGAGAGAGGGAGAGAGTGGGAGTGTGAGTGTGGCAGCGAGTGTGTAGAACTTGAGTTAAAGTGTGTCAATACAGAGAATCAAGTTAGTGGCAGCCGACGAAATTAACGCCATTGCAAGCGTTTGAGTGTGAATGTGCGCTCGTTTTTTCTTGCTTTATGCGACATCTAAACACATATTTCTGTTGACTTTGCAACCCAAAAAAGAACATGAAAAAAAAGAAGGAAAAGACGTGGATGCAGAGCCAGAAAACAACCTTGGCAACACCTGGCCAAGGGGCGTGGCAATGCGAAAGTTTATTTTTGTTTCTTTTTTTTCGTCGCCGCACGCATAAATCAAGTTAATCATTTGGCACCAAAGTTGCGCAGACGCTGCGCAAATTGGACATTTATATTTTACGCTCAGAGCAGCAACAGCAACAGCAACAACAATAGCTTAGCTGTGGCATGTTGCTGTGTTAAATTATGACGCGTCCAACGGCATTTGCTGTGTATTTCGTTGTGTTGTGCGAGCCAAGATTTATGATCCTGTGACTTGTACTTGACATTTTCAGCTTTACGCCACTGCCTGATGGGTGAATTAGTGTAAATTACTGGCCAACTCAACTTGAAAGTTAGATCATCAAGTTCTTTCACATATACACACATACATATATACTTTGCTAGCCCAGCTACACATGTACTTCTTCTATATTTGATTATATAAAGCAAACCTGTCACGTCTGCTGCACTTTGTATATAAAGGAGTCACGGCTTACCTGCAATAGAGATAGAAATGTCAAATGTTATTCAAGTTTAATTGCATTTCAAATAGAAGGAGATGAATATTCACAAATTATGCAATATGCAAATCAAATGACAACAACAACAACAACAACAACATCAAATAGATTGTCAGCTCATAAGCAATCGAAATGGAATTTGATTATGCGCAAAAACTAAACAAAAATTGATTATTTCTCTAGAGACTGCCTGTCCGGCAGGAGGCGGGCAAGTGGCTGGCATACAAAGTTTTGCACGGCAACAACTTTGGCCATAAAAATGCGTTGAAACAGTCAAGAACCGAGAGCTAGGTACTGGGTACTGGGTGCTGGCTGTTGAGAGTGGCTCCATGCATAGATAAATAACTGCAAAAAGCCACTGCCGAAAGTCAAATCAATAAAAGAGCAATAGCCAAAGGGAGCGGGCACTCAATAGATTCAATATATATAAACATTGATGTATATGTATATATAAAGTGGCAGAGGTAGAGCTCGCTAGAAGTTTTGTAAAGTTTTACTGTAGCTCAGCTAAAGTCAAGCTGCAAAATCAAATCGAAATGTAAAAGAGTTACCTGACTTTGGGCAACAACTGCAGCTGCAGCAGGAGTTGCGACTGCTGCTGGTCAAACACAAAGCAAGCATCAGGCAATTGCATTTTTAACAAAGGGTCGAGTCGAGTCGAGCCGAGTCTAGAGTCTGTGCTTGGCCAGTAGGTGCAACTGTCGCATTGATGGGCAAACGAGCTCGCAAGTGCGTGACACCAGCAGCAACAGCAACAGCAACAGCAAGCAGCAGAAGTAGCAAAATGGGGGCGTGCCTGGCAGCTGACACTGACTGTGTGACAGGAACAAGCACAAGTCCAGGTAATCCTATGGGTACGACAACCGGCTCAGTCACGCCCAGGATGCTCAGACTGAAGTGCTGCAGGGGGAGTGGTGATGGACGTAGCGGCCAAACAAATTCAACAAAAATTCTCAACTTGGTTGATCAGTCAATGTGTGTCTGTGTGTGTGTAAAGGCAACCCTTTGCTTTTGGGCAGCATTATATGCAAAACTGTACACTGAGCTCCCTTTTGGCCCGCAGCAGCCCAGTGAGCCAGAGCGAGACTCTCAGCCATAGCCCCAAAATGCTACTCCGCATGGTTATTTTTTGTGGTCAGGTGGTTTGGTTCTCCCTGTTGTTGTTGTTGTTGTGGGTTTGTTTGCTTTGGCTGTGTGCAATTTGTGTGCGTGCAACGTTTTGTTTGTGCGCCTCAAGGTATGCTTCATTATTTTTGCAAACTTTTTGCTCAAACATCTGCATGTGTGCGCACGTGTGTGTGTGTGCGTGTGTGGGCTTTAAATTTCGTACATGTTTTGCACTGCAGCACAGTTTATTGATAAATTAGTCTTGGACACTTGTGGACAGTCTGGTTTTTGGCATATGAAATGCAATTATTGTTAATAAATGTTCTGTGCACAGAATTCAATTAAAATGCACAAACACACACTCACACACACAGACTGTGAAAGACAATGGCCTGTCAATTGCCGTGCCACACACACACACACACACGCACTTAATAGCAATCATTGCATGCATAAAGCGCCACTTAAAGCCGTGCCAGGTATTGTATGACAAACTGTCACGCCCACAAAGGCAAAACAATATAGAAATCCGCTTAAGTTAGCTTTTCTAGCAATTTTACTAAGTGCCGGCGGCGTAAAAGATTTACCACAAAGCCTGTCTTCATGTGTGCGTGTGTGTGTGTGTGTGTGTGTTCAGCTTAAACTAATTTAGCCCTTGTCTATTGAGTGGTAGGCGGAGTGGTGCGGGGGCGTACAAAATGAAAGGCTTTAGTTATGCTTGCGTGTTGCAGCACTTTTCCAAACGATAGAAAAGCAATTCACTTTGAAATTTGCACCTGTAAACATTGTCAAACAGGCAGCGGCGACAGGACAATGCGCAGGACAATGGACAGTGGACAATGGCATAACAGCACTTGAGTGCATCCAGTAGCCACACCTGATGCGCTAGTGCTACTACTTATTGCTGTTGTTGCCTTGCAAATCGCCTTAGCTGGTAATTGTGTATATGAGCAAACAAGAGGACAGCACAGACCAAGACCTAGACCCAAACCCAAAGGCCCAGACCAAGACAAAAGCAAGACAGCAAACCTGAGCCAAGCAATCGGGCAGCCGGCCAGCCGTGCCAGCCATCGACAGGCAACAAGACAGGACAGCCAAGGTAAGCACAGCCAGACAACACAACATGAAGGCAGCAGGAGGCTACAACTGCCATCATTGGTTGCTCGTTAGCAACGCCTTATGCCACAATTTGCTGACTCTGCTCAGTGCTCGAGGCCAGCCCCTGCTCACTTCAGCATTCATTTAATGCCATCAGCTCTACGTGAGTTTGACCAGCTGCAGCTGGCTCTTGTATATGTATATGTATATGTATATGGGTGGGCGTGTGCCAGGCAAGCAAATGCAATCATAAAATGTGTCATTATATTAAATTCACTATTAGCGAGCGAGCTTTCTCGTCCGCTACTCAGGTATGCTGAAGCATTTACAAAGTGCATATTGCCTCCTGCACCTGAATGGCTGACAGCATAGCTTTAAATGGCTGGGCGTTGCTTCTATTTGCAAGCAAACACAAAAGCAACTCAAGCAACACTGTGCTGCCCGGCCAACACAATTAAAGTTCAGTTAACTTGGTCGCATCAGCTGCCAGACAAAAAAAAAGAAAATAAAATAAAAAAAAAAGGTGGTCACAGTGTGTGGCACAAAGTAAATTGAAAATCGAAAGTTGTTAAATTTAACGACCTATTCCGTTTGCTATCTATTGAAATATATATTTATATACAGTTTATATATATATGTGTCTATATATATATCTCATTTCTCTCAGTTGCTGTCTGTTTCTATTGCAAGTTTAATGTTTCGCGGCGTCAAATGCTTTGAATTGTCAACGGAAATCGCCCTAGCTAAAAGCAATCTTCATCATCATCATCATCATCGTTTAGCATATTTACATTTATTTGTTTTGTATTCCTTTTTTTCGATTTCTTTGCTTTCTTCGCTGTGGCTCGCTTTGTAATTGATTTTGAGCATTCATTAGCCTTGGCTCTGCTCGCTCCTCACTTTGCCAACTGACCCTCGCTTATATTTGATTTTGCAACGTGGCAAATATCATTAAAGTGCCACCCTGTCACTGGGGCATGCCCCATGCTAAATGTTGCAGAGTTGCGCTTTAAACATGTTGCGCTCAGTTCTTTCTCTCTCTCTCTCTCTCTCTCTCTCTTTGCCTTTCTTGCTGCTTTTTGTATTCAGAAAATGTTTGAATTTTTACTTTCGCATGTGCGACTTGATTTCCGTTGCAAATGGCTGCATGCCGTCAGCCGGGGGCCGGGGGCCGGGGGCCGGGGGCGTGGCATTATAAGTGATATTGAAAGCGTTGCGTTTATGGGCCATTGTATTGGGTAACGTTGAGAACGGAAGGGCAATACCCGAATGCCTTTTATTGTTAAATGGTGCGTATGATTTATATTTGATTTCATTTTTATATTCAACACAATTTCATGTGCTTAATGTCGATTTTTTTCGTGTCGACCTCACTTACAATTAAATTCCATAAAAATCTGTATGAATATGCGAAGTGCTCATCAATTAAAGCTCTGCAAACTGAAGTATATAAACTGCTGTCAGAGCTGCAATCACAACTGACAAGGACATGAGAGATAATGCACATAAAATATGTCAGAAATGCTCAAGCCAAAAGAAGAAGAAGAAGGAAAAAAGAAAATGTACATTGGGCAGAACAAAGAAATGCGAACATGCGGGGCAAATGTTTGCATGTTTTGGCCAAATAAACTGAATGAATTTAAATAGATCCGCTAGCTAGCCAGCCAGCAAAAAAGGCAGACAAGTAATAAACCCAAAAAGAATGCGGCAACTGATATACGGAACAAAAAAGGACAATATTTCTCTGTATGTGTGTATGTGTGTGTGTGTGTGTAAGGAATATGTACGGAAAATCAAGACACAAACTGCAAAATGCCTTCAAAGCAAAACGTAGCCAAGCAAAAAGGGAACAAATTGTTTTGCAGCCGAATGGCATGCCAAGAGTAACAAAAATATCAACAACAACAACAACAATGCGAAAAAAAAGAAGAAGCAGCAGCACAAGCACATAGCGAGCAGACACGGAAAAAGAGGCGGAACTGTCGCCGTTGCAAAAATAATAATAAAATCTACAAATAGATTTTAAGCAATTTCACTTGTGAGCGAACGCAATAAAAATCAAGAATATTTGCCATGAGTTTTGCGGCAAAGGAAGCCACTTACACGAAGAGCGAGAGAGAGTGAGGGAGGGTAGGTGGCGGGTAGGTGGCCTGGCTGAACGGAAAAGTAAATCGGCGGCGTCGATGGCGTCTGCTGATAAAGCGCAGCCATTGAAAGGCGCACCACGGATAACAGCAGCACGAAAGAAAGAAAGCGTAGAAAGCAAAAAGCGATTAAACTACATTTGTTTTTGGCCTCTCGCTCTCTCTCTCTCTCTCTCTCTCTGGCTTTGTGGCACGGCTTTTCAATACATGTGCATGCAAAAAGGTTGCTGGATATCTCAATAGAGTCACGACTATTTACACGCCAGGCACCAGCTCACTGCGTGTGTGTGTTTGAGGCAAATGGGAAATTGAATTTCATGCAGAGCAAAAACAAACCCAATCGAGTCCCAAGCTTAAATATATATATATACATATTGTATATATATAATAAAATCATGCCATGGGAAATTTACGCCGCCCAACGACGAAAAGTTTAGTGGAGCATCCTCGTCTTAGTGTCGCACGTGCGCGCTGTCGAAATGAAAATCGAAAGCAATAAAAAAAGTGAAATAAAATAAGAGCTCGGGCACAACACGGCGTGTACGTAATGCGCCAGACTTGACAATCAGCTTGGCCAGATGTAAAGAGCAAGAAGCAGCGCCAAAATGTGATGCATACTTATTGGGGCATGCAGTCGCAGAGGAGGCACTAAAACGTCAATTTTGTTGCCGTCGCAGAAAGGAAAATCAAGTGAAAATATCAAGCATACATATATGAAAAGCCAACTGCAGGCATTTTTCAATTTATTTATTTATTTTTTCACCGGTTACCTCAACAATGAAATGCTGAAAATCATACAGGCAACCAGAAAAAAAATAAATAAAAATATATATATATATATATATCAAATATAATAAGCAAACAAATAAGCAGCTGAGGACGTATGAAAAGCTTTAGTAAGAAAGTAAGTAGCTTTCCAAGTCGCACTTAGAGCAGGCAATAAGAGTGAGCTCTTTGTGACAGTTGGCGAATCCATATTGCGAGTCCTGAATGCGTCTGCCTGCAAGCTGAGACGAGTCCCCACTACAGAAAGTCAACAGATTTTATTTAGAGTTGAAATTTGTGCGTCACTTTTGCAGCGTATAAGGAAGAACTCTATAATATTTCCATTTATCTACGACTTCAGAGAGCTCTACTATAAACTGTGTCCATTTTGATTACGTTTGGGCATTAATTATAAATACTTGTACTTTTGTGTATAATAAAATGAAACTTATTTGAATTGGCAATAACAGTTTCAATAAATTGCCTAATAAATACATTAAACGCAGCTTCGCATATATATTTGATGACTGATATTAAAGAGAGAGAGTAGTTGCTTTGTTATGGCTTTTTAATGAACTGTAGCATAAACATTGTCGAGCACTCAAAACTTGGGAAAAGCCTGCTGGGAAATGCTTAGCCCCGGCTAGCCAGAGACTGTGACCGTGACAACTGTTTGTTGGACAACAATCGCTGTCAAATTGGGGGGTGCGAGCTGCTTGGCTGGCAATGGCTAGGGCTAGGTGAAAGCCAAATGCCATTCGAATGGCTAACAAAATTTGCATTTTTAATTCGGCTTTTTGCCAGTTTTGCATAATGCCGCCGTCGACGCGACGTGTGTCAGTTGTTGTGGCTGCTGATGTCAGCTGCCAGTTGCCAGTTGCCAGTTGCCCCGTTTTGCTCCGTTTTACTTCGTTTTGCCAGCTGCAAAGGGTCCGCAGAACTTTGTTAGAGTAAGCCTCGAGAATAGCAAAATTGGCTTGTCAGTTAGCATTTGTCGCTGTCTCAGCTCTCAACTTTGGCCCACAGCGACAAAGAGAGAGAGAGTGGGGATGGGAGAAGGATGCCCTCATCCCCCTCTGTCAAGTTCGTGTCGTTCAAGTTGCGACTGAATTAATATACAATTGCATAGCTGAAGGCGCATTTAAATAAACAAACTAAACACGTAACGGGGGGGATCGGGCACAGCGAGGCAAGTTGCGACGGGGCAACTTTTGTCGCATTCATAAATATTCATAAATAAACACTAAGTAAAACATATTTTCCGTTTGATAGCCAGGGCCAAGTTTTGTTTACAGCTCGCGGCCCAACAAATGGCAGTCAATTTTTGTCAAAACTGTCGCCTAGATAAAACTCATTAAAGCCCAACTGCCAAAGTACGATATGAGGCAAAGGCAGAACAGGGAGAAACAGATGAAGAAAAAATAAAGAAAATTGACTCGCAAGACAAAAAAAAAAAAAACCCAAAAACACAAGGCAAATACTTTGCGCTTCATTACAAGTCACTTCCGTTTCCTGCTCCCCCTTCCGACTCCTCCTACTCCTCCTCCACACTCTTCTTTTGTTGTTAATGAAGAAGCAAACCCCGATCTGATCTCTATCGAAAGTTTTTGGCTTTGATGATGTGGCCCACCACTGCCAGCCACGCCCACTCGAACGCAGCATGTGGGCGTTGCAGGCACAGCTGTGCACAAGCAACAACTAAATTAAAATTTACAGCACTTAAAATGAAAACGTGCCAGTTTTATTAAATACATTTTATGCTGCTCCAGTGGAAAGAGCTGTCCAGAGATACAAGCAGAGAGAGTGAGAGAGAGAGAGAGCGAGAAAATGGGAAAAACTGTGAAATGGAAAATCTTGTTGTAATAACGAATTTTCTCGCTTGCTCAGTTGCTGCTGCAACTGTTGTTGTTGTTTGGAAATAAATTAGACATTTAATGATGACCGCAGGCTGTTTGCTGATTGCTCCACAGCTGAGCCGAAACTAGACTCTGGCTGAGATTTATTTAATTTAATTGAAGTATTTATTGAAAGCTGAACGAAAACGAGGTTAAAGATTTAAAGCAGCTGGTTGAAATGGAAAGCAACAGAAAATATTACATCCTTCTAAGAAGCACAAAACAGAGGAACTGGAATAATAGCTGCACTCGTAAGTAAAATATTCTATAAAAAATGCATACATATATATGTATACATAGTGGGAGAGACAAGCTCAGTTTACTATCTTCCAGCCGTCAGGCAGTGGAAACAAAATGCAAAAGAGAACAAAAAAATATGTACTTTTAAAATGCATTTTATTTTTAATGGCTCAGAACTTTTGCCATCGTCTAAGCTGTCTCTAGCGCTCAGTTCTCACTCATTACTTAACATTTTGGTAATTGAATTAGAAAACATAGAAGGCGAAAGAAAAAGAAAATGTGAACGAAGGCAACTTTGTGCCTGGTCGTTGCAGGATTACTTTCACTTGAGCGCTTCCAAAGCATTTGACACTTGTCTGCAGCAAGGATATGCAAGTAGATGCAGGCGGTCATCAGCTGGGGACATCAAACGGCCATTGTCGGCTAATGAAAATTAGAAGCAAACGGCGTCCCTAATGCAAAGCCAGGCAGACGATGAGATAGACAGAGAGAGAGAGAGAGAGAGAGAGAGAGAGAGAGACAGAGACTGCGAGAGGCAAGACACTTTTTGAATATGAATTTCAATTTATGCTTGAAGCTCGCTTGCGCCGCACATGTCTAAGAGCCGCACCCCAAGGACAAAAGCCCCACAGACAACCATACGAAGAGAGAGAGAGGGGTAGAGAGCTGCTCAGTTTTAGGGGTCGTCTGTGCCAACAAATTGCAGCAGTCAACAACCTTAGCCAAGTTTAAGGTAATAAGCCTGGCAAAAAGAAAAGTTGCCAAGAAGCTGGCAAAAGAAAACTAAACATTAAGCATGCACACATGGATGTAGTATGTGTGGGCCGTGTGGGCGCTCTCAGGCAACGTCCTTACAACGTGTATGCATAAGTTATGCTTGGCAAAGTTCATGCAACTGCCACGTGTACTGCTGCAGGTAGTCGTCGACTGACTTTAATGTGGCACTTTAATTAAGGCAGCTCTCGACGCCGGCTGATGCTGCCGCTGCTGCAGTGTCTGCCTCAAATCATATTAAAAGTTTTTTTTTCACTCAGCTGGGGATGCAGAGAACAGAAAAAAAATTAAGAAACTTTGTGCGCCCGCAAAATGAACTGTAGAACTGTGTCTGGATTGTCTTTGTCTTTGTTTGATTGTGTCTCGCATTAACGGCCCAGCATGTCTGCAGGACACCCTCCTAATTATTATGCTGTATGCGTGCGGGCAGCAAAACAAACGCAGCGCAGGACTCCACTGAAGGACACACCAGTCGAGAGTCGGGCCAAAAAGGAAAATATAATAATAACAATAATAATAAGATGTAGCAGCAACTCGGTTGGAACTCTGTTGGCCAGCAACAGCACAGCATTGTGGCAGCGACCAGCTAATGCCGCCTCCTGCTGCTTCAACTATTTGTCTATCTGTCTATATATACATATATATGTATGGATGTATACATGGACTAACTCTGTTCAGATGTATTCCCCAGCCATCTACGCATTTTCGATTTCAATGCGCATAGAGCGAGCCAGAGATAGAGAGCCATAAATTGGCATTGGCAGCCGCAAAGCAACAACAGCTACAAAATGAAAGACGAAGACAAGAAGGAAAAAAAAAAGAAAAGAAAACTTTTCCTTTCAGGCTGTAGACGCAGCACTTAAGAGCACCGCACAGCACAGAGCTGGCCAACGGCTCTGGCAGCCAACTTCAAATGCAATTAAGTCCGGGCCGAGCAAAATCTCTGCCAAAGAGTTGCCTCACGTTGCTAGCGGCCCACAACAATTTCACGCGTTCGCCAGCTCAATAAAAATGGCAAAAGGACTTGAGTTAATGCCACAGCCACAAAATGCTTCTTCCTCTGCTCTCCTGGCTACAACTCACACACATTGCCATTGCATTGTACACTGTGCGGCATTAAAAATGGCATTAAAAATAACACAAAAAAAAAGAGAGAAAAAATAAATAAAAATGAAAAAGAGAAAAAATTGCAAAAAATAAGAGAGAGAAATTATTATTTCACATTTAGCACGTAACGCACATAAATCCTTTTAAATAAACGTTTGGCACGTTTTTTGTAATATTTTTGCCGCTGTCTCTGTTTTCGCTGACTCGCTGCACAGCATCCGGACAGGACAGGTTGCCAGGTAGACGACTGGACCCTTAAGTCTTATCCTTCAGCTTTTTTAATTTCTTTGGTTTCCTTAAAAAATTACTTAAAACACCGGCCAGACAGCGAACCAACTTGGTTGGGACAACGAGCTGGGGATTATCCTGTCACGACTCTCGAGGCACGGGCAGCGCATGCAAATGGGTTACAAACGATGCTGGGCGTAGAAATAAATCACAGTGCATTATGGCCATGACCAGGTATCAGCATCAGCATGGGCGTGGCTGGACAAGGCGTTGCAATTGCTGTTCTCAACTTGCCTCTCTCTCTCTCGTTCTTGCTCTCTAACTCTGCGTGTTAATTGAACGAGCCGAGTCGAAGGTATTCGGCATTAGGCATAGCATACTTTGCAGCGCACTTGACATGCATGAGCCGCACATCAAGTGCTCTGGCACTAATTGCAGCAGCGTCTTCACGTTGCAAATGATATGCAAGATGCTGGCAACAAACTCGTCTTGGCCACAATCGATGCTGTTGCAACTGCATTGCAGATGAAGCCTGTGCTCTGGGCCCTTAACGACGGACACGTGAGAAGTGCTAAACTTAAGACAAACATACAAACTCGACTTATTTATATTATAATGTTCTCTCTCTCTCTCTCTCTCTCTCACTCGGTGTCTTTGGCTGACTGTCTGATGCCATGTGATTTATTTGGCGAGCTGCGGCAACTGAACTTAATTCTGCTTTGGCCAAAATCACTTGGCTGCCGCCTTTGGCCGTCGACATTGCAGTTGCTGCCACTGTCTGAAGGTGGCACCACGTAGCACGCGATAAGGCCGCCGCACACTTGAGGGCGGCAACCGCAAAAATGAAGAAAAAAAAATGATATAAGAAAAATGGAAAACAAATATAAAGAAAATACAGAAAAGCGCTGGAAAAACTGAAAGCAATGCACAAGGAAATGCAAAAAATGACACGATATCGTTAAGAGCTTCGCCTCTAACAAGCGCGTGCCCAGGCAACGGAAATGCCACGGCCCCAGTTGCAAGTGGCAAGTAGCAAATGGTAGGCAACTGAATGCGGCGCGGCAAGTGTCGCCAGCGATAAGCAACCGGGACACGCCCACACTTTTAGATCCACCCGTCCTAGCCAAGCAAATGATATGCAAATGTGTGAAAAGCCAAAGGACAACTACGTGGCATTGCAGCGACTAGGGTATTGTAGGCGTGAGCTTGATCGCCTGGACTTGACGGGGTAAGCGATATGCCACAAGTTTTGCAACCCTTCTGCACACGTCACAGGTAGACAGAGCCGGCTGGTGTGGGCCGAGCAGGTGGCATGGCATGTAAACAAATGAATGCTTTGCAGCAGTTGCATGATTTATGCCTCCGTTTTTCGGTGGCTTCTTCGTGGCAAGCTTTAAGTGCCTCTCAGCCTTTCGGCCTGCCTGCCGTGCTGCATGTGAGGTGTACATTTAAATTTATGAATTCGCTGTCTGCCACCGTGCACTGCACGAAAATCAATAAGTGCCAGCACGTTTATCGATATGGCGAGTGAAGTGTCTACTAGAGATGACAGCGATACGACAGGGATCAGCACCGGATATATATGTACATTGATAGCTGTGCGAATGCGTGTGTGTGGATATGTATTTATAATATATGAAGGGACTTATGGCTATGCAGTTGCTCAATGTACTCTCGACACGATGCGACGCATAAATTTCAATTTTCAATAAACCGCTTGTAAAAAATGCGGGTAATTTGCGTTTTTTATACGTTTGCCTACACACACGCACAACCACAAATATGTCCTGCAGCAGCTTTACTCATGCATTGGCATTCCACCACACACACATATATGTGAATATGTATTTGTGTGTGCTTTTTATGTGGTCGCTTTTAAATGGGTCTACTTGAAGTGCTACAAAAAAATTGTCATATGAAAAATGCATAATAAATGTGCTTGATTGCCGCCGAACCAAGAGCTTTGAGTGTGGGGGCATTGCGGACGGACGGACGGATGGGCGCTGTGTCATGTTCACATGGCCCTTAGTTTTTGGTTTTTATTGAGCATTGGCTGATTGATTTTCGCTGCTGCTATTGCTAGGGCGTGGCGCCTGAAACTAAACATCTAAAGCGACAGTAGCCGAAATGAAATAGTTCGCGCAAAAAGCAAACTGTAAAATGCAGCCATAAAATGTCGACGACATATGCATGAAAGCAGCATAAATCGAACTAAGCGAAAAAAATAAAGAAAATCATAAAAAAAAGAATAAATAGATTTCGAAATTGCTTTTCGACTATGGCAAAGGAAATGTGAGAATTGCAATGGATTCACAGGCTGGATAAGTCCTTGTCTTTGACTAGTAATAACTATTGAAGTTTTTCAGCTTTTCATGACTTTTATAATTCCAGCAAACTGCATTAAAGTTAAATATTATGCAAAATGTTTGGGGTTTTGCTGTTTTGGCCAGCTTAGCTACTTGCCTGTTTACACATTTAATTAATTTCCGTGTCAGGTGTGTTTATTTTTGGTTATGTTTAATCTATGATGAAGTGGCTCAGTGCGTTAATCAGGCATTTTACATGGGGCTGCGGCTAAACAAACAAAAACATTTGCCAAATGCGCTGAAAACAATGTTTATGCATATAATTCATGTGCGCGCGTATTAAATATTTAATGTGTTTCTAATTGTGCGGCAAAGTCAACACACGCACACGCACGCCCACGCACACACACACGCACACACTAATACATGTGCAAGTATCTATCTATAAATGTTGTGCGTAAATTATGCAGTTGGAAACATTTGTCACGCAGCCTCGCAGTGCCAACTGATTTATTGTTTTAAAATTAAAATTTCATGTGCTTAGCTCAATTTTGGCTAAGTGCACAGATGGCCAAAAAAATAAAAGAGCGGGAGGCGGGTGGAGAGTGGAAGCATATGCAATGAATTGCATTTAAAACTAATTAAAATTGTAGACAAGCACTTACGCCAAATTGCCAAATTGTTGTTGTTGTTGCTGTTAGTGTAACTATTGCTGTGTAGTGCAGTGTAATAAGCTTACCTGCAATTAGAAGAACAAACAGGAAAACAAAATTAAATGATTAGTTTTTAGTTGTGAGCTTGTTAGCGGCACCACACAGCACAGCAGAGCACAGCCATAGCACTGTGCACCACTGCACCACAGCACTGTCATGCCAACTGCGAACCACTTTGTGCCCCTAAGGGGCCGGCACAGAGCTGTCAACGCGCTCGGCTGGCAGTTTCTCACATGTCGCCAGGTAATTTGTTGCTCATGACTAATGCACAATGGGCCGAGATTGGACAAGTTGGCTTGGACTTTGTCCAGCTAGCTAAAGACTCGCACAAATAACATACAAAAGAAAAGAGAAGCAAAGAATAGCAACAACAAACAAGCCAACAAACAACAATATATCTCATGGCACGTCAACAAAGTCCCAAAGGCAACGCTTACACTCACACATAAACATTTACACACACACACACATACAGTCAAGCCAAAAATGGCAGACAACGAGCAATTGATTGTTGTTGTTGTTGTTGTTGTTGTTGCTGTTGCATCTTTCAATTGAACCCTTTTTTTCCGTACAATTCATTTTCGTTGCGTCTATAAAAACAGAGAACTGAAGGCAGGAAAATTGAAATGACATAAAATGAAAATTCCACAACGTGCGCACAATATAACCCAATCTCCATTGGGGATCATCAGCAACTGGCCCGACCCCTTTGGACATGCGAGCACAATAAATGAACATGAAGAGGAACGAACTTCGGCGTTTGGAGTTACCGAATCTAAAAATACCCTAGAGTACTTAGATGTAGCTATAACTAGATAGGATATAGCATATATAGATGCTGACCTTATTTCATATACATATATGACAGATAATCTTTATAGAGATGTCTACAATAAGATATAAATATAAATATATATATAATATATTTTTTATTAAATATATATTATCTACATAACTCTATTCATCTATATAAATATATTTATATGCGGAAAACATGGCAGTTGCCTTGCAGGAATATAATTCACTCGACCATGTCTCTCCCTCTTTCCTTCTCCCTCTCCCTCTCTCTCCCTCTCTCTAGATTTAACGCCCATTGTTCGGGCATACAAAATGCTCCAACAACACCTGCCCATGCCATCTCTTCCAAGTAATCGAGCAAGGATTCGTGCCTGACTCTGTGGCCTGTCATTTTGCTTACTCATCGCTCACAAATAATCAAGTTAGGGAAGCAAGCAAAAATGTCACAAATCGTGCACCCAGCCGCCCCACCATGGACTTTGTGTACGGCCTGTGAATTCCATTTAGCGCCCGCACGCCAATTACAATGACAATGAGTAATTATTTGCGCAAAGATCAGAGCTGTGCTGGAGTCAGGGCCAGGGATTTGGCCAAAAGGAATTTTAATAGCAGCTGCAGCTGTTGCAGCAGCAACGGCAGCAAGGGGCGCCACAAATTGCTGTCAAATTAATTTTTACTCCAATCTTAATTTGAATGCACAGAGACTTGGGGGTAGATAAAGAAGAAGAAGAGGGAGACCATTTGCATTAGTAAATGCTTTCGCTTTTGTTTTGCAAATTTTCCAAACTGACATCCTCATTTCATTCTCTCATTTTTTTCCTGATATCTGTGGGCCTTGCTCTAGGTGTTGAATGCGCTTTATGCAAATGGCCCGGCCATTAACAATGGCGTGCATTAATTACATTTTCCAAATGAAAAATTGATGGCTGCATTTGGCAGCTGCTCCGTTTTAATTACCATAAGAATTTCGCACATATGCACAAATTAATGCGACAATCGAGCAAACTGCTATGCTCTGATAATGATAATGATGCCAACGGCTGAACAATGGTCGTCGGTGGACAATTGCAACGAATATTATTGGCATTAGGACACGTTCATAGAGTACATTGCCATCAACCACCATTGTTCCACGTTGGTCACTAATCCCGTTGACAATTCGAACATTAAGTGGGCGACAACGTCTGACATTATATCAATTACTCAATGGCAACCACCAACTGAAATTGAGCATTGCATTTGATGTAATCATTTTTGACGCACTCGCATATTTCGATTGATGATCTCTCTCTCTCTCTCTCTGTGTGTGTAGGAGTCTGTGTGACAGATGTACGCTACAAATTGCCGTTCATATGGCGCGCGCATTTGCCACGCCCACGCACTCGTACAACAACCCCCCAACTGCTCATTGCGTTCGACTGCATTTGCAGTTGTGATTTAATTTGCTGCCGCATGTGCGACAATTTTGAAGCCCCAGGGAAATATTACATGAAACCCAATTGAACGCTCATCAAAATGAGCGACTTACAGGGTATTAATCAAGGCTACTAATCGCTGTTGAATAGCGTTTGTTCAGAACGTTTCAGCTAGTAGCTAGCTTAAGAAGTCTTTAAAAATTGGCATATGATTTTATACAATTTTTTTTTTTTTAGCAAATTATTGATTAAAAATATTAAAAAGTATTATAAAATTGAGTTATTAAATTCTATAATCTCTATTCTCAGTTTTAAAAATCCAAGTAAATCATATCATATCGAAGTAATATTATCATAATATATAAGTAATACCATATAATCGAATTCTATCAATTTATCACACATCATTAAACACGCATCAGCCCTCAATACAATCAAAGAGACTTTCCATTATAATTTTTTTTTTTTTTACTTTTTATTCGTGTGTTTTTATTTACTTTTTTTTTTTTATTATTTTGCTAGCGCTGTCTATATTGAAAACGAGTTTTTTTTCTCGGTCATTCCAAATGGGATTCTGAAGTGGCCGCTGCTTATCGCTTATTTTGTTTAGACATAGCGCATTTTTTACATTTTTTGATGGGTTTTCTACAAAAATGTGTGAAAGTGTTTAATGTGAGAATGTATGTAGTCTGAAGAGTATGAAATGTCTAAGCTCCTACATTACTCTCTCTATTCATCTAACGAGCATATATACCTAGTTTCCCTCTCTCTAAGGAGCTGATTTCTCTATGATTATATTCCATTTTTCCATTATGTTTCTTTGGGTTATGTTCCTTGTGTTTCTTCGGTTTTATTTTTTTTATTTTTTTTTATATTTTTGATTTTTTCTGCAATTTTTTTCAAAATCCTTTTTCATATTCTTTTTGCTCTTAAATGCTTTTGCTCATTGTTTTTTCTTGTATTTATACTAGTAGTGATTTTTTTTGCGACCACATTTACGAAAGATTAGAGTTAAATTAGTTGTTTTTGTTGTTGTTGTTTTTTTTCTTGGTTGCTGGGAGACAATCGCTTGCGAAGGAAATCTTTCAAATGTCAAGAATCTAAATTGTGAAGTGTCCAACGTAAAATTTAAAAGTGTTATTCCGGTGCAAGCTACAAGCTACTACGGTCGTCTATATCAAAATAGTACACTTTCGGATGGGACAACAGTCTGGCATTGGCGCGCAACTAAGGATCGCTGCTCAAGGTTAAAGCTGGTGCGTGAGGACGACTCTTGGGCGGTTAGATTACTCTTCTTTTCTTCATTTTTTTATGATTTTTTTTTGTTGGTTCTTTTGGCTATTTTTGATTGGGAGAATAGGGGTGGGGTAGGGTTAGATAAACATATTTTTTTTTTACTTGTTGTTGGATGCGTGGCCGCAGTTTTTCATTTCTCGTCGATTATTGTGGAGCGCGCGTATTCTTCTTGTGTTTGGCCTCTTTAGCCAAATGTTGCACATGCTCTTCCACAATGGAAACCATTTCGGACTGTTCCACCTTGTTGCGTATGTCGCTCCAAAGAGCTGTGGTCGCCTTGTCTACCATATGCCTCGGCGATGGCTGAGCACTGTTCGATTTGGACGATGTAGCACTCGCTTGCTTGTGAGCTGACTCGTTGTCCGAGTCTTCGGTAATCGGCGCCATCTGTATGGTGGGACCGTCGTAGTCCTCGAAAATCGAATTGAGACTGCGTGTGGAATCCAAACGACTATACGAGGCTAGAAAGATGGCACGAATACGATCGAATGTATCCGGATCGTAGACCGAGCGTGCCGTATTGGTCAAATCGAATGGCTCCTCGATGCACAGCTCGTTCCACTGATGTATATCGTTCTTGGCCGCCTTCGAGGAGCGGCAGGTCTCCACCGGCAAGACGCCGCCGACTCGTATGGAAATCGCAAATTTACTGTACTCAAATATGCTATAATAGTGCAGAAAATTGAGCAGCAGCTCGCCCAGCGTCTGATGATTGTCCGATTGATACGGGGTCATCACCTCGTTCATATCCACATAGCCAAAATCGGTCGGCTGCAAAATGCTAAATTTCTCCGGATATAGCTTGTGCAGGCACGGCAATACCGGCGGACTGACGCCGTACTGCAAAAAATGTATGACCATCAGCATGAGTGAGTAGCTGGAAATGGTCATGTTCTTGGCATTGTTGATGTTGTGATACTGCGCCCACTGCTTGATGGTGAGCGCCATGGGACGTAGACGCCATTCCAGCTGCGAATAGCAGTACAGCAAATGTGTGTTCCGTATGCCCACCGAATTGTTGAAATTGATGTCCACCTCCACCTTGTGACGGCGATCCGTGAAACGCAAGATGGGCACACGCGCCTCAATCAAATTGAATTCCTGAAACTGTTCAGTTGCATTCAGCATTTCGCGCATGATTTGCAAGTGATAGACGGCCTCCATGCGTGGATCGATATTGTGATTGGTGCAGGCCAGCATGCAAATGTCCATGTCGGAGCACTTGGAGCCAAAGTACGATATCGACGAGCCCACCAAGTAGACACCATAGCGTGGATAGACAGCCTATTAAAGCAGCAGGATTAGCAGTGCCTATCAGCTACACTATTGAGCAAGTCATCTCTATATATACCCACCATTGTCACCTTGTAGATGAAGCGCCAGAGACGCATTTTGGTCTTGTATATGTGGCGCGTTTGTTGCGAGTCACGAAACTTTTGCCAAATGGACAGCGTCAGTGGATCCCATTTGGAGCGACTTAGCACCGAGTGGGGCGGACGTTTCATTTCGACCATTTTGGTGCGCGTCAAAAAGCGATCGGCCGGCGTATAGCCAAAGAATTCATGCCAATAGCGATTCTGCATAGTCAATGGCTGATCATCATCCAGCATGTCATCCTAGGCGAGGTAAACGAAAAACTCAAAAAACACGCACAAAATCAAGAAATACTGATGCCCACCTTAATGATGTTGCCCTTGGTGGAGACGCCCAGGACGGTCTTGCTGGAACGTGCCGTGGTTGTGTTGCAGGACATTGCTGATGCCTCGGAGCAAGTGTCCTCATCCATTTCGTTGGCTCGCACAAGCTGCGTCGCCTTCGGCTCCACCAGCATATCGCCGCAGCAGTGCGACGAGCACTTGAAGCCATTCCGTGCGCCCTGCTGGCCCTTGCGCTCAGACTCCCGCAAGTGATGCATATCCCCAAAGGGTATCAGATTCGGTCCCTTTAGGTCGGGCATCTGAGCGCTGGTGGCCAGCGCCAGGCAGCTTATTGTTATCTTACGCACCATCGACTCCAGCGAAGCATCGCTCTGTTCGCTCTCCGTGCTCTCGCTGGACGAGCTCGAGTCCAGGCTGACAAACGACTGGCTGTCGCAGTCACCGCAATTGGAACGATTCGTTTGGGCGACGCCCTGCAGATCGGCATCCGAAGAGAATTCTCCATTGACCGCAATGCCATATTCAATGGGGCTGCGCTGCTCAAAGTCCGATTCATGATGATGATCACCGTCCGAGGTGCCGCTGCTGGCAGCCGTAATGCCCGGCGAGTCCTGATCATCCAGCTCCACTTGTGCCTCCGGATAGTGGGCTATGTCCATTGAATAGCCAGTGTGCTCCATGTGACGCGATTGATACGAGCGCGTATGCTGGCGCTGCATCTCCGAGAACTTTGGCACGCGTCGCATTGGCGGCTGATAATTGTTAGCCGGCTGCTGGCCACGTTGTTGACCAACCAGCTCCATGCCCACATTGGAGGTCATATAGCGCGCCCGATTGCGATAGCTGCGCTGCTGATGATTGTACGTGGCCAGGGAAACGGCAGATGGCGTATCGACACGCTGCTCGAACTGTGTCTTTGAGGATGAGGGCGAAACGGAGTCAGAGGAATGGGAGCTACGCGCTGTAATCAGTTGGCTCTTCGAACGCTTCAGATGGCGGCCCGATGCGGAGTGATAGCTGCTGCTCGCCTGATAGCCACCGCGACGATTGATGTTGGTTGGTTCCATGGCTGCCGCGTTGTGTCCATTGTGCAAGGAGACGGCCGCATGCTGTTGCTGCTGCTGTTGTTGCTGTTGCTGCTGTTGGTGCTGCTGTTGCTGCTGAGATCCGCGTAGCCCTGTGCGCGGATCAAACGGATGTCGGATGCGTGTGCCAGGTGCGCCCATTGTCACGTTACCATTGCTATTATAGAATGTCTTGGACTCGCGGGCAAATGACAGCGGACCATTCGCATGGCGGCCAGGACCGAAGCGTTCGCGTGGCGGCGGTGCTGGCGAGCGGCCGAACCGATCTACAGGCGGATAGCCACTATTAAAGCCATCCTGTACCGCTGCCGCTGCTGCCACCTCCTGTTGCTGCTGCTGTTGTTGCTGCTGCTGTTGCTGTTGTTGCTGCTGCTGTTGCTGCTGTTGTTGCTGCTGTTGCTGTTGCTGCTGCTGCTCTGTATTGACCGACTGCTGCTCGGTGACGGTAGACAGATTCGGCGAGACATGACGATAGCTGCCGCGAGGCATTGCCGTTTGATTATAATAGCTTGGAAACATAAAACGCTGCGGACCATACGGATGCTGTTCAAAGCCCAGCGGCATCATCGGTATGCCATACTGTGAGGCGTAGCCCTGATTATACGGATAATTGCGATCGAACTGCCAGACGGCATTCTCGGCATGCCACAAACGTCGCTGCGGACCACTGTAGCCCGGACAGATGAATTGAGGCGGCGACAGATTCGCATTGCCAGACGCCGGCGTAGCTGCGGCTGCTGCTGCTGCTGCCGCAGCCGCCGCTGCAGCGGCACTGAAGCCCGTACTCGGTGAATTGGTGCCGGATCGTGGCACCATCGGAACGGCGGGCAGCAGCGGCAGCTGTGTGGGCGGCGGCGGCGGTGAGGTGCGCAGTGTCCGTGGCGTTATGGATGTGGGTGTGGGTATATCAAGTGTTACCCCAGCCATATGACTGCCAATGCTATAGAGGAAGCCCATCGAGTACTTGTAGCCGCCGGGGGGACGCGGATAGGTTTGCGTTAGCGTCTTGTGCACCTTCTTCTTTCTCCTGGCGCCGGGCAGCGGAAACTCATTTGGATCAAGGTAATCCGATTGAAACTCTGAACCAGCTTCCGAGTCTGTTTCCGCACTCAACGCCTGCTGCTGCTGTTGATGATGAAGCTGCTGCTGCTGATGCTGTTGATGCTGTTGATAGTGCTGCTCCTGCTGGTCGGATGGTTGCTGATGATACTGCAGTTGGTATAGGGTCGGTATGATTGGACTGGTTTCATCAGTACACAATGTTTCGCATGAACTTACATTTGTGCTGGCCTCAAAATCTGCATAGGTTTTCGTCGTAGATTGCTCCACAAACTGCGGCAAGGGCTCCAGCAACATGGGTCTTGTGTTGGCCGCAGCTGCTGCGGCAGCTGCTGCCGCTGCGGCCGCTGCAGTTGCAGCCGCTGCTGCTGCTGCTGTGGCAGCTGCCGCTGCTGTTGCCGTTACCGTTGTTGCTGTGGCTGTTGCTGTTGCTGTTGCTGTTGCTGTTGCTGTTGATGCTGCTGCAGCTGTTGTTGTCGAGGACGTGGCTGTTGTGGTCGCTGCTGGCGGCGCTGTTGTGGACGTGCCGGTTGCACTTGCCGCCGCTGCCAGCGCAGTTGACATTGCTACCAGTGCGGCGCAATTACAAATTAAACGACATATAGTTCAATGTTCACGCAAATGCAGAATTTTCTAAAAATCCTATAGAATCTAATGCGCGGGCGTGTGCTTAACCAAATTGCTCTAGACTTGTGTGTTCTTTATGTGCCTCAAAAATGAGCAAATATTTGACAGCAATCTACACGCCTTTCCCAGCAGTCCCGAAGCTGTTACCCTGTCAATTCTCTGTAACTTTCTCACTCACACACTTTCACTCTTGCTCTTACTTAATCCTTGTGCGTGCGCGCTTTAATCGGCGTGTATGTATGTATGTCTGTGTTCTGTAGTGTCTATGTCTATGTTACTACTGTGTCTGTGTCTGTATCTGTATCTGTATCTGTATCTGTATCTGTATCGGTGCGTGTTACACAAATCACAAGAAAAACGAAAATGAAATGAAATGTTCCTCAAACCGAGTGTGTTGTGTTTTCTATCAATAAAATCATCGTCACATTTATTGTTCGCTTTTCGTTCAAACCGTTCGTCTTTCGATGTTTATTATTCAAGTATTTTTTCACAATTTCACCAAATTTATATGCGATTTACACAACCGTAGAAAGTCAATTGTCATACGTCTGACAATTGCTGACATTTGCAACTGGCTCGAAAAATACACTCAGATTACAGTGTTGGAAAATCACATTGAGAAAAATACTAATACCGTTAGTTTGGCAATCACCATAAAACATTTTTCACTTGCCAAGAGCAAATATTAACTCGAAAAATATTTTAATGGTAAGCTAAATTCGTGAGTTGAGCACGAATAAGCTCAAGTCTATTATTCAAGACTTATTCTAGGATTTTTTTTATAAATATATGTAAATATTTGATGTAATGGATTATAACAAATAAAATATAATTAATAATATGTAAATTTTGTAATATATGATGCAGGCACATTGGACTTTGGTCCAAGCCACATTTCAATATCCATATTTAAAAAATCTATTTAATATGTTATTATGTATAGCTTAATACACTTATTAAAATCTATTTATGCATATGACATTATATATATTTCCAGTACTTTATTTTCCCATTGCTTAAGCTCTTAAGCTGCTCATGAATATTAAAAGTATATTTTCTTATAAATATATAAATAATTATAAAGTATAAAATCAAGAAATTCTTTTACTGCGCCATTAAATACAAGAAATACTCCCACTCAAACTTCAATAACAGAGTTAAAAATATGGACATATATAGCATCATCAGAGCATCATCATATTGCTCAAACATATTTCATTGAGAGCTCAAATCGTGGGGCAAATTGTCCCCACAATTGTGAGCGTAGACATCTCTTTGGTTCGTACTTGAGCAAAACATATTTGTGTCTGTATGCGAGATGTGCTCGTATATGTATATACATACATTCCCCTCACTCGCATTCCATTCTCTGCTGGCCCCGCAAACAGTATAAAGGCGTCACTTGAGCCAAATTCTTTGACGCATCGACAACAAAAGACGCACAAAGCACGCAACAACAAAGTAAGAAGCTGACACAATTTGTGGCAACGATGATAAAAATGCGAGCAAATCTACGCCAGACACTCAACATAGTTCCATTTTCATCTTTTCATTTTATTTAATTTTCAGCTGGTTTTGCTGGTGACAGAGAGAAGAGCAAGCGACAGCTTCAGTGCGAGCTTTGCTCACTTCTCATCCTTAGCCCCGCCTCCAGCCCAAATTCCATTTACAATTTGATTTGCTTATGTAAATTATGAAAATTGCCCGCAGAGAGTAACCGCAAGTAAGATTCGATTTGGCGGCTTAACAAAATGCAGCCAACAAAACGGAGAGAGACGCAAGCTAACAAAAAAAAAAAAAACAACCAAAAATAAAGCCAGAATAAAAATTGTTCATTGCTTTTTGGCTGTAATTTGAAACAAATCAAATTTATTGCCCAGACGCACAGGCGCCGCCATTGGCAATTTTCAGTTGCGGATGCGGCCAGATGCGCTGAGCATATGAAATGAGGGCCAGGAGTGGGCCAGCCCTATAGAAGGGATTGGGAGTGATAGCTAGAGAGAGATAGCGAGAGACTGCTGCTACGGTGCGCACATATTCTAATTAGATTTATAATGCAACAAAAATGTTGTGTGCCAAGAGATTTTCAAATTTTAAATTTTTGAATTATGCTCAACATGGACAGATGACACAAAGAAAGAGAGCGAGAGAGAGAGATGGAGAGAAAAGGGGTGGATGTGCAGGGCAGCACTTGCAGGCGAACAAAAAACCGATTTCAACGCTGCAGATAAGCCAGCAAGGAGCGACTCAGAGGTAGCTAAATCTGTGAGTCATAGTCATGGCATATTAGTGTGGTATGATTTTGGGATTTGATCCCTCGGCTCCTCGTTCCACGCGGCCGGCAATGCGTGACGCGTGTTTCAGATTTTCGATTTAGCACACACTTTTTTGCCTCCTTTTTGCCTCTGAGTCATTGGCAAACTAAAAATTAGCCAGTATACAAAAAAATTCAGAGAGAGAGAGAAAAAGTTTCATATTACATGCAAGCAATTTGCCAAATAAACTGTCAGCAACTGCGCCAGCCAGCCAGGGGCAGCCGCTCTAAAGAAGATGCCATTGGTTTTAGCAGCAGCAATCGGCCTTATCGATTGAGCTCTGAATAATTCACAGAGCAAAATGGCAAAATATGTGCAGGCCAAGCCAGGACAGGACAGGCCAGGCAGTCAGGCAGTCTCAGGCAGGGCAGACAGGGCAGACAGGGCATCGTCCCCAGGGCACGCACAATAATAATCAGCAGCCAAGGGGCCAACACCACCCTCTCGTGTGAGCCACAGGGTTGCAACGGTCCAGTCGAGTCTACCTACTCTTACCTACAAATAAATCTATATATATATATCTATGTATAACTGTATATATGTGCATGTATCTCACTCAACAGCCACGCAGCAGCCGTGGCTGCTAAAAGGAAACATCGCAGCGCAGCTGAATTATTTTGAAGGCAAGTTTTTTAGAATTTCGTTACGCAACGGCAGCAATAATGTATGACAGGTAATTAGATTAAGCTAATTTTGCTTTTATTAGCAATCAGGCTCGTTAGCCACGCTCGACGCATTTCGGTTAATAATTTGATTAGAACTTTGGCACAGCTCGCAAATGAGCCGTGCCGCCGCCCTGCGCACTTATTATTATTATTATTTCGCACTCAATGTCAAAATTTGACTGACAGTGTTGCATGCGGCTGTCAGAGCGGACGTCAGAGTGGCCACACGACAATGTTTGCCGCAATGCAACACTAGCCAGCCGAGTGTTGGCAGCTGAGAGTGTCTGTCTATCTGTCTCGCTCTCCCTCTCCCTCTCTCTCTCTCTGTGTCTGTCTGTATCTGTGTATGTGTGTGAAAAATCAAATAATTAATAATTCATGGGACACGATTGACAGTGCACCCAGCTGAAACAGAACTCTTTCGCCTTTCTCCTTTCTCATTTCTACAGCTTTGCCTGCGCGGTGTTCTGTTTTCTTTTTTTATTTATTTATTTTCTTCTTCGTGTTTTTTTTTTTTGTTGCCTCATAAATTTACAATTACAGATGCGAATGCGCTGTCGTTGCGCCTTTTGCGCTTTGTTTTTTTAATTTAATAAATTAATAAAACAGCAACGTGACAACACTGGCGGACGCGTTGCCATCAAAGTGGCAAAGTGTTGCCATTTGCATTTTTAATGCACTCGCTGCGTCGCGTAAAAATAATTATCAACTGAATTGATGATGAGAGTGTGCGAATGGAAATGCCAACTGGAGCGGGCTACGGAATGCCGGAGAGACCCACTGAGAGATGAGCGAGAGATGGCCACGTGTGTATGTGTGTGTGTGCCGTGTGTCAACACGACCGCTGCCACGCCCTACGCAACGCCCCCTCACACACACAGTGTTTTCAACAAAAATAAAACAAACAACAACAAAAAAAAGTTTTCCCAAATTGAATTTCACAATTTTGCGTGTCAACTTTTGCTGACTTTTAAATTAACATTTTTTTCCTTCCATTTCTGGCTGAGTGAGGAAAATGTTTTAGTTAAGGCAAAGTAAATAATCAAATGTTATACTTTTTCGCTCAAATTTCACTTTCAATTCCTCTTAATTGCATCGAGCGAATTAAGGAACGAAAAGCGAATTGAAGCGAAAAAAAAAACATGGAAAAAACTGAAATAACTGCAGCCCGACAATTTATAAGTGCGGCAAAAATTTTACTTTTCCTTTTAAGCACACTTCGACACAATGGTCGGCGGCGTGCCAGGCGCTTCCTCCGCTTCCTGGACGCCGGAACACTGGGTATGGAGCAGCGGATGGGACTGGGGCTGCCACACCTGGCCGTAGTTAACCCCAATTATGCGCACAAAGCCCAAACAGTGGAAACAGACAGACTGAAGCAGAGACAGCTAGCAAGCAAGCATGGCAAGCAGACAGACAGACAGCCAGCCAGACAGTCAGTCTTCACAACTAGCTGGCGAATACGTGCGGTAGTTAAAATATTTAAGCAACCGAGCCGGGAAAATGCCTGGGAAAATGGCATGCTATAAAAAATGTTACAGTTGGGGGTAAAAAGTAAGTAAGATGAAATGCAGCCGCAGGCATTAAAATAATAAGGATAAGGAAGCGCTTGTTAACCACGAAACCGCTCAAAAATGAATGAAAGCCAGTTGAAGTCGACGAAGTCGGCTAAGTCGGCGAGTTGCAATCGGAGTCAGCGAGCGCATTTGCCGTAACCATTGTCAAGAGCCCGGAGTGAGTCAGTGTGCCGCTGACGGCGTTGCCAGACCGCCTGTGCAGCGTGTTCATTATGCGTTTCCTGTTTGCATAAGCTCAGACCAGGCTCACGCCAAGCCCTGCCACTGGTCATGCCATGCCATGCCACGCCAGTCCAATCCACCTCAGCTGGCTAGCTTCTGCCCGAGGATTCGCTAGTTGTAATTATTCTGCTGCTTGTTGTTACTGCGGCGAGCAGAGAAAAAGTAAGGAAAAAAAAAAGAAACAAAACAACAGAACCGCGCTGCAATGTGCAGAGCGTTAAATTTGGAAAGTTTGCATAGCCATGCCCCGCGGTCTATTGACCGAATATGAGTTGAGCTAGGCGAAGCAAAAGTGAAATTGCCAAGACGAGCGTAAAAAATAGCAAGAATTTTAATTATGAAACGCAAATAACAAGCAGCAGAGTAGAGAGTTGTGAATGGAGAGTGGAGAGTGTAGTTAGAATAGAAGAGAGTGGAGAGAACTCAATGAAGAACGATGAATGGACTGAAACGTTGGGATTGGAGAAGCGAGTACTGACGTGGAGAGTGATTATTGAGAGTGGAGAGTTAGAAATAGAGAGCGGCGAATGGAAGATTGGAATGAAACGCAGAAGTACTTAGTGGAGAGTAACGAGTAGGAGTAAGGAGAGTAGATAGTGTAGAGTAGGAAGTGGCGAGTTTAGAGTGAACGCTGGAGAGATTAGCGAGAAGAATAGAAGGTAAAGAGTAGCGAGTGGAGAGTTCATGATGGAGATGTTAGTAAAACGAGTTAAAGATGAGTTTAAGCATAAAAAGCAGAGAGTTGATAATGGAGAGTGATTAAAGAATAGAGAGTGAACGGGGGAAATTATTCAAAATAATTCAGATAAACATAAAAATTCTGAGTAGCGAATAGCTAGAAGAGAGCTGAGACTGGCAAGCCGTGACACCTGTCACACGTTTGCCAACACTGGCATACTTATTTATACATATGCAGAGGGCAATCGCTTAATTATGATTTCAGTGGTTACAGTCTAGCAAATTTTCCATATGAATGAATTTCGCACAATTAAACGTAGGCCGCTGAGTCTGGGGTGGCCCTCGACAGTCACATGTCAGCACATAGAAGGCAACGACACGCCCAACTCTCCCATTCACAATTAAGCTAAAAATATACCAAAGAGACAGACGTCGTCGAGGTTGTTTGTGTGTGTGTGTGTGTGTGTGTATGTCTTGTGCGTAGAGCTACAATAAAATTTATTGTCAAGTGCAGTCAGAACGGCTCAAGATATGTAACAGCCGGGCGCCTAGGTGTGCACAACACCAGCAACAACAGCAACAACAACGACAACAAAAGCCGTGACGAAGTCTTTTGGTGTGGGAACTTTTTGGGAATGGGTATCACGCTGTCGCTCACGTTGCGACTGCCAGCCTGTGACAACAGCAGCAACAGCAACAACAAGCAAAAAATCAACAACGCAATCTTAATGAAGGCAATAATTCAAACAAAATGCAAAATTCCCTTAACAAACTGTAGGAAGTCAGCCAAGACGAGTCAGTCAGCCAGTCAGTCATTCAGTCAGACAGCCAGTCAGTCAGTCAATCAGTCATTTAGTCATTTAGTCATTCAGTCACTTAGTCAGTCACTCACTCGCACTTGCTGAGCTCTTGGCTCATTCATTTTTCTGCCAGACCTCCGACACAACATTGAAAAATTGCCGCCTAGTGCTGCTCTTTCTCCTCCTCTTCTGCTTCGTCTTCGTTTTCTTCATGTAAAACGCTGACAAGAATTCCTTGTTGAAATTAAATTTTTACAAAATCAAATAAAATTCAACGTGGCAACGTCTCATTGTGGCATTGCGGCACTGTGCCAGGCAATTCCCTCAACGTTCTGCCTATATTAATTAGTTTGTATTTTTGGCACACACACACACAGACAGACACGCACACACACGCACACGCACTGAAATATAACAGAAAATTGTTTAACATTTGCCCCGTAGCACATTAAGTGGCCACATTTGTCAATTCGCGGGTCAACATTTCTGTTCGATCCCCAGCCGTGCCCGCACTGTAGTTAATGGCTGCACATTTGCCTAAATAATGAGCCACCGGTGTATTGCCTTGAATTCGATTTGGCTTGATTAAAAATATATTTCATTGTGAAGAAGCTCGGCCGGGAGCTAGGGAGCTGTTAATGCTGGACAGAAGAGCGATTGCAGCAGCAGCTGAGAAGCTAATCAGCAAAATGTGGCACAGTTGCGGGGCCAAACTATATTGATTAGTCAGACGACAAACGGTAGAACTGAAGCCGGATAAATCTCTAGACACTCTGTGCTGGATAGCTGTAATTTTCTCTAACTTAAAAATAAAGACAATTGTTTTTGAAATGATCAGTATTGAAGAGGATCGTAGGGCAAATTCAATTTGTTCTTAAAGTGATCAGCAGGCTCTCTAATTATATAATATAATTTATATTATACTGTCAAATTTTGTTAGAATTTGCATAACATCAAATGACTTTAGTATCTTATATATTAGAAGTTAATGAAAACGACCTTTACTAAAAATTATATATAATTAAATCTGCTCTTAGGCAGTCCAAACTAATATATTTTTATATATAGATAAGACTATATATATATTTAAATATAATTAAATCACTTTAGTGTCTTATAAGCATTTATTTTCGCATTTGCCATAAAAAATTTAAAGTAAATTCGCGCATTTGCGCAGAACTTTTGCTGAGATTTAACTCATGCAACATTGTCCAATGGCTTTCAGTAGTTAAGCAGCTTACAAAGCATTCGCTGAAACTTTCTCAAAAGCCCTGAATTAAACAAGCAATGCACAGAGACAGAGACAGAAGCGAAGACAGAGGGAACGACGCATTGACAGTTGGACTTGACTACAAAGGCGCTGCCATTAAGCTACTCATAACCTAAATATTCGAGCAAAGCCCGCGGCTGGGGGTTGAGTGGATGTTTTGGGGCATGCAGCAGGAGGCGGGTGATGGGCGGCACTTATGTCAAATGCGTTTGCGATTTGTGTCAATAAACGTTGTGCAGCAGATGCGGCAAACGGCGAAAGAAAGAAATTTCTATTATCTGTGCAAAGTGTGCGCGAAATTGAAAATTGCAGCCGGTCGTCAGCATTGGCCCCGCCCCATGGCGCACCGCTTACAGTTGTCCTTGCTGTAGCACTAAATTTTCATAGCGCTCCCAGTTGATAAACTCCAATATGACATTGTTGGGGGAGGGCAGAGCTGCGAGCTGGGGGTCGGGGCGGCAGATCCATGCGCCTTGGCTTATGCAAGCATTTTGTAAAATTGCATTTAAGTTGCTCTGGCTGCTGATGCAGCGCATTATTGCACAGCTAGATGCTATCCGCATAGAGTGTTTGCAGTGGCAAAAGATAGTTACATATGAGTCTCTGTGCGTGTGTGTTTGCGTATTTGTTTGTTTGTATATGTGTATATCTATATAGACATGGCAACAAGTTTACCAACACATTGCGGTTCCGCGAAAAAGTCAATTACCATTTTAACTGAAAGAGCGCCGGCTGCTGCTGCTCCTGCTGCTCCCTCAAACAACCTGCTACTCCGCGGGCACGCCCAGGCGATCATCGGGTACATACAGTCAATCAGTTGGTAATCGATTTTGTCTGGCGAGTGGGGCTCTGCAACAGCTACTGATTCGGATTCGGATTCTGACTCTGACTCTGTTTCTGTTTCTGGTTCTGCTTCTGGTACGGGCTCTGTTGCTTGAGGTTAACAAATATGGCAACGCTTTTTACGCACAATTTTCCTTTGGCAAGCAGCGCGCGTTTGCCAAATGGAATGTAAATATTTATTTTTATTTGCAGCCAGCCGCATGACGGGTAGAAATTTGTTTGCAACTTCGCTCGACATAATTAGACGTCTGTATTTGTGTCTGTAACTGCGCGCGTGTGTGTGTGTGTGTGAGTGCAAATGATAGTCATACTCGAAATACGAATAGATTTGCAATATTTGCGCATGCAAATTGCCTTAAGCCACAGACTTGGCTTACACTCGTTGATTTCATTTGGCCAACAAGCTGTGGCGTCACACTCACTGCACCCAGCAGCAGCGAGTTGCACCAGCCACCAAAACTGACTGAGCGTGTGTGGTGTGTGAGGTGTAAAAGGGCGTCAACCTTCTAAGTATTCATAATTGAATTTTCATGTTTGCCAGCGTTTGTGAGCTCGAGTAGTTTTCGAAAACGAGAATGTTTAAAAGTTCAACACGCAAACGTGTTGCGGATATGTTGCCAGAGTCTGTTATTTTCAATACACTCAGAGTGTTAAGGGTTGTGTCAACTAGCAGTCGTGTTGCGGAACTACTGAATATTTAGGTGTATATATATATTGTCAATTGAATAAGGGCTATCGACTAAATGGACAGACTGAATTCATTGACTCTTGTAACCTTTCTTAAATGCAGGAGCAAAACTTTGGCATACAACATGAGGATCATCATTCAAATTGACGTTGCTAGAGGTTGTTGTTTATTAAACATGAATAGTTTGATTTTTACTTAAGTTTCTATGGTTATCATGCAAAGTTTTCCTGCACATTAAACTCTCAGCTCCTTAGCAAACTCAAGTTCAATTTGCAGCTGGGATCGGAGCTTAAACTCAAAGATCATTAAATTTATTTAAGTTCAGGAGACGAGAAGCGAAATTGATCAAATGCTCTCTTCCATAAGCAATTTAGCTTCTATGAACTTCTCAGATTCTTCAGCTCTCGACTACTATCAACTATTATACATAACTCTTATGCACATCGACTTTCAAGAGTATCTAATCTTCGTCTTGTTTTAGATATGTATTTTTGTGTAACCCCTTTATGATTTTTTGTTGCAGTTGCTTTGCTTGTTTATTGGTGGCAGCTCCTGCGCCTTCTTTTAATAACATAATTGAAAAATGACTGAGGCCAGCCAAGGAGTGCACTGGCCACCAGCACACACACACACACACACACATACGTACGTATGGAATGTGTGTGTGCGCTGCACAGCTGGCTCTGATTACAGATGAGGAATGCGAAGGGTTGGTCGATCGCGTGCAATGCGTTGTTAACATGCGTTTGTCCTTTTAATGGTGGCCTGTTAGTCGGCAGCAGCAAACAATAACAAGGCCTGCTTTATTACCGTAAATCAATAAGCGACAATCACACACACACACATACATACATACACGTAGGCTGATAATTAAGTGCAATTATCTTGCTGCGGAATGGCCAGCGTTTTGCACAGGATATAATGTCTTTTTACCGTTCTCTGTCATTTCGTCACAGTAAGAGAGGGAGACAGAAATCGCCTCTCTGTATGTCTCCTTTATACTATCGCCATCTCTCTCACTCTATCCCTCTGTCCATGGCAAAGTAATGAGCATTCCACGCTCTGGCATCAAATTGAAACTATTTTGCATAGCATTGGAAGCATTTTAATTTGAATTTCTTTGCCAGTGATCAGCGCAAGACTCGAGAGCTGGAACTTGCCTGCTGGATAGTGGATGCTGCCTGCCCGCTGCTCGCTGCTGGCATCCCATTCACAATGCCAGCTCGCGCAGTGGGTGCCACTAATGGCGTCCATGGTTGCTGGCAACATTAAGGATAATTGTTGTAGTTAGCATGTACTTTTGCATTTATAATGTGCCTCATTTATTTCCGCTGCGTTCCTTTTCGCATTTCGCATTTTGCATTTCACATTTTATTTTTCGCCTTTTGAATTACTTCTTTGCATATCCTCAAACCCCTAAACGAGAAAAATTATAGAAAAAAATGAAAAACAAACGTAAGAAAATGCTGATTATGCATTTTATTGCTTTCAGCTGCGGTGTTGATTGCGGCTGATTGCTTTAGGGCCAAGAGGGCAGGCGTGGCACATCAAAGCAACACTCTGCGAAATAGAATATGGCCAGCAGCCAGCTAGAGCCAAGGTGAATGCTCATTTATTATGTTCAATATTTCTAATTGTCGGAATCGACAAGGAATTCGATACTATCATAAGAAAAATACTAAAGCAATTTCAATAAATTCCAATACAGTTTCGAAAATTGAAATGCCTTTTACATTTAAGGCTTAAACACTTAGGAGCACTTGCCAATTTAAGCTTTTCACAATTACCTAAGCTGAATTAGGCACACATACAGCAAATGGCAGCCGTGTATCTGTGTGTCTGTGTATGTAACTAATGGCATCCAGCTATTGCTGTCCACTAATTGGCAGCCAATGAACACTTACAAGCGCACTCTTATTAGCCACAGCCCGATCCATTCGCTACCTATCATAATTTCAAAGCTGAGCGCCAATTGCAAGTTCATAGCCAGAGGCAAGGACAGCAGCAGCAGGAGCGGCGGCTATGGCAGGGAGCTGACAGGCAGACAAACAAAATTGACGTGCCGACACGTCCAGCTAAACGGGTATAAGAGGGGCTGCTGCTTTCCAGCCATACCCCCACCCGCACAACAACCAAACGAACTGACTGACAGACAACAGCACAACAACAACTCTAACAGCTAGAGCAAATTGCTGGCCAAAATGATAGACAAATGCGATTTGGAGATTGGGCAGCGGCGGCAGGAGTAGACTGCAAATGTTTTTGTGTTAAAAATTGCATAAATAAATCATGTTCTAATATTGCACTTGGCCTTGCAGACAATCTGTCAAAATGCAGCGCACTCTCGAGCAGAGTGGGCTTAGAGGCCTGGGGCATGGAGCACACATAGATTGGATGACTGAAACAATGGCAACATGCCCGGCTACATGGCGTGAATGAGCGCGCACAAAATGGCGTTAAAGGCCGTTGCAAATACAGCAAAAAGGGCTAACGAACAATGGCACGAAAACCAATCGATGCCCGGCCATAGATAGCGGCCGGAGTCATCTAAGACCCGGACAACATGTCCGGCTGGACGGCTGGCCGGCTGGCCCACGGCACTGTTGCCCGGCAGCAGTTCCACCGCAGCCTGCACTTGACAATGCGTCGCGGCTGAAAGTGAAGTGGGCCTGGTCCGGTCCAGTTCAGCATGCTGCTGCGATGCTCTAGAGTGGTCTAGGGTGGCCCTGACATACTGAATCGCCTGTCTGTTTTGGCGCTTAATTCGTCACTAAATGAGATTTTTGGCTGCCTGTTTTCCTCTTTTTTCCACTCTTTCTGTCTCTCTCTCTGTGTGAGCAGATTTTTTTTAAACGCGTCTGCTGTTGCTGGCATTGTTGTGCGCCGTTTGAAATTGGTATTTTGGTAGTTGGTGCTGCGGCTTTTGGCCGGCACTGCTGTTGCTGCTGCTGCTGCTGCTGCCTGACGCTGGGGCAGTTGCAGCCACTTTGCAATAACACAGCGTGAAATTGCAACGGCAAATCGAATCAGTCCACACGGGAAATTCGATTCTCTTCCTGTACTTTTTTTTTGTCCATTGCTCTGCGCTGCCTTTTGCGGGCAATCAGACAGCAACAAATGCCTCGAACCCCGCACGGACAGTCAGAGCAACTGAAACATTTGGTGCTGGGCAGAAGAATGGCAGATGCAGATGGAGCTCTGCAATTTAGCACGCGCGAATTTTTTCAGCCAAAAAACTGTTGCCCAAATCGACAGACATACACTCAACAGCAGCAGCAGCAGCAACAAAATAGGGATAACAGCGACGTGCTGATCGTTCGGTTGCCAAGTGGCCCACCAATGCTCCAATGCTCCAATGGCTCCAGAGCATCCTGGCATCCTGGCATTCAGGCATTCAGCACTCAGTCAACCAGTTGTCCAGTTGTTCAGCTGTCCATCCATCAACAGCTAAAGCTCGACTTTTGCTCGCATAATGAAATGAAATTACAAAATGTGTTGCACGAGTGTTGAGCACGCTTTGTGGCACTTTTGCATAGTCCGTTGCTCGCACACATACGCAGAGATAGAGAGAGAGACAGAGGGAGAGAGAGATGGAGGGAGGGAGGTAGAGCGAGCTGCTGATTGCTGCCGCCTCCTGCTCTGTTGTTCAACAAATTGCTTATTTATTGTTTAATAGTGTGATTGCTAACAACATTTGAAATTCCACTGCCCCACAGCCCTGAGCTGCCATTGGATATTGAGTGATTGAAAACAGGTGTAGTACATACATACGTACATACGTGTATCTTCAACGAACAGGTAGGTAACTGAAGCTTGTTGCCCGCCGGTATACAAAATATACACACATATTGTAGTTTGATTTTTGACTCTCTCTATCTGCCTTAATCTGGCTCTCTGAATGGATTTTAATTTCTGACTGGCCAAACACACAATTCCTTTGCAAAATGTTTGCTGAGGCTGCAAATTAAGCTGCCGCATAAAGATAATTGAATTCTCTTTGTAATATTTCGATGCAACTCAACTAGCGTCTAATGTGAAATTGTTTTTCTTTTTTTTCGATACAAATATACAATAATACGAAGCATTTCATTGTTTCCATTTGGTTTGTAAATGTAAAAATTTCAAATTTTGATTACATTTTATTTAAATTTAATTTTTAGTTGCATAATAATTTGCTAAATATGTATAAAATATCTGAGATTGATATTTTGTTATAATTGTTATGAAGTGGAATCTCTGCATCAATTTTATACTTTCCCAATTTTATTATAATTAATAAATCCATATCTATATAATCTATATTTAGAAAAATCTTATGGAAGTTGTACATTTATAAGTAATAAAAGAACTGATATAGTAAAAAGATTTTCCAGATTCAATTCTCAAATTTAAGTTCAATTTTTTCTACAAAATATTCTCCCAATAATGTCTCAAACTCTCGTTCTTCCTGACTGATTTGATGATCATAGATTTTGTATGTCGTCTTCCCTATTTCATTATTTACTACGTTAGCTAACCTTATGGACTCAACAACTATTCACCAGTTCAATTGACATCCTTCAGCAAATGCTTATGGCAATTGCCATTCAAGCTTGACAAGCCTTCAAATTGATTTGCATAGTGATAGGCAGTGAAATATAATAATGACAAGACAATCGGAAATACAATGAAAACCGTTTAGATTATCAGCTGAAAAGTGTCCCACACACTCGATTGTTGATCGTCCACTCTCTCTCTCTCTCTCTCCCTCACTGCCTCTTTTACTCTTTCTTTTTCGTGGACTTCCAATTTTGGTCATTGCGGCTGACAACATCGCACATTGTGAGCCGTGCGACAACCATTGGCGTCCATCAGTCGGGCAGTTGCCAATCAAACAAAAGTCACAGGCAATGGACAACTGTGGCGGCACCAGCAGCAGCAACAGCAGCAACAACAACTGCATAACGATATGCAAAATATGCAACAGGCTGGCAGCTCCTGTGTTGATGCCACAGCAGCAGCTGCTGGCTGCAGTTGTAGCTGCATCATCAGCATCAGCATCAGCCTGCGACGTTCGCCTGTCGCTTTGCGCCCAATTACGCCTTCAAATTGAGTGATAAATGTCTTAAGGATGGCACATAAATAAGCTGGAGTTAAATTTATTACACAACCCACACAAAGACTTCATAAAAATGCAAACTAAATGAACTATTAAGAGGCGGCGGCAAACATGAGAAACAAATAAGAAGCCCAGAAACCAAAGCCAATAAACAAACCAGCAGCCGAAAAAAAAGCAGCAAAGAAATTCAAGATCAGACAATTGAATTGCATTGCGCTTAAGCAAATAAATAAAACGTGGAAAAAAAAAGAAATATAAGGGACAACAAACAAGTTACGAGTGCTGTTTGGCAAAGGGGGCGTGGCATGGGGAAGCCAGCAACAGCAACAGCAGCAGCCACAGCAGCAGCAGCAGCCGTGTGAGAAAATATGCAAATAAATGCGCAAATAAAATGTGCAATCAACTGGAGATGGCGCACTGAGATCTGGCAACTGGCAACTGTGGCAACTGGCAGCTCGCAACTTGCAACTGTGGCAACTGGCGACTTGGAACACGCAGCTCACCTTTGCACCTCCGCCGCCGCCTCCTCCGATCAGGCCCCTCGCTCAGCGAAAGGCAAAGTGTGAATGTTGCGCATGCGCAGCGACCGCGTGGAGAACAGTGCGCATCAATTAGGCCGCCAGGCGGCCAGGAACAGCAGCACGAATTGTCCAGAGAGTGCGAGATAAGGCAAAGGCTGGACACGAAGGCAGAAGCCACACACACACAAACACATACGGAAACACATACAAAACGTTTAGATAAACAAATACAGAAGAATGCTGAAATGCTGTTAAAAGCTACAAAATGAAGTGGAAGTGGATGGCGGCCCTGGAAATGGGATTTAGTTAAAGGGGCACATCAGCGGATTGTGGCGGATTCGTAGTGGACCCAAGCTGTAGCTGCAGCTACAAATTCAATGAACATGCGCGCGCACAGTTGAAGAGCAAACAAATTTATTACGCGCCGTTTGAACAGCGCATAAATTTAACAGCAGCAGCAGCAGCAACAACAGTCGCAGTTACAGTCGCAGTCGCAGTCGCAGTCGCAGTCGCAGTCACAGCCGGAGACGCAGTCAAGATTAACATACCTGGGCTAAAACGACTGTCCGACCGACTGGGCCCAATCGATCGCTGTGGCTTGCGTGCAGCGTGCGTGATTTAAAAACAGCGCCACATTTGGCGAACATTTACGTGGACTTGTCCCAAAACTACGTAAAACGATTTAAAGCCGAACACGAGCAATTTGTGGATAGGCTGCAGGCAGCGCTAAGTCGAAGACTAAATGCTCTTTGATCTAGATGAATTGAGTGTTGAAATTGGTATACAAATATTAGAGAAATCATAAGAGAGATAGAGAGAGAGAGAAACAGAGAGAGAGAGAGAGAGAGAGAGACATAATCGAAAGAGCTGTTGAAACTATTTAAGTCGGAAATTTGGAGTGAAAATCGTTGAATCTAAAACTTTTCATAAAGATGTCGTTATATGAGAATCTAGATATCTAAGAAAAACAGAGGGATAGAGAGAGAGAGAGAGAGAGAGAGAGAGCGAGAGAGAGAGAGAGAGAGAGAGAGCGAGAGAGAAAGAGAGAGAGCGAGAGAGAAGAGAGAGAGAGCGCGCGATAAAGACAGAGAGATAGACAGAGACAGTAAGATGGAAATTGAGATGGATAGAAAATATGCGAGATACAGGGAGGAGAAAGATACACACGCATACATATATAGCGAAACAGATCTTTTAACTATTGTTTTTGATTGACAGATCTTTATAGAAAAACGTTTTCTTATAGCATCAAATTAATGATAATGAAATCAACTTATTTAATAAACAATTCTGTCTATGAAGTTCTATTTAAATGCTATTTCTTGAGTTTCAAATGTTACTTTATGCTTGATAGATCTGATCTATATAAGCTACATGATCTAGCATATATAATATATACACATACATGTACCTCTTTTACATCAATGAGAATAAGAGAAACCTGCTGCATTCAACAGTTTACACCAATCAATTTCATATAAATATTTTATATCTACAGCTATAAACAATTCCAATTGTTACATTCTGCTCGAGTAGCTGTTAATACCCTTTATAGCCATAGAATTGAAACTGGCAACAACTCTTGTCTGCAGTCGTCTCTGCCCACCCGCTGGCTGGGTGCGCACTGAGCCAATGGCCGCGGCTGTGTCACATTTCTCATTTTGGAATTTATGCGCACATTCAATTGATTGTTGAGCGTTGCTTGTTTCTGTTTTTGTTTCAGTTTTTTGCTTTCTTCGAGTCAACATTACGTTATGTAATTCAATATGCTTTAGCGTCTAATAATGTCTGCGCTGAAATCAATATATACTAGAGGCGAGTATGTTAATTGTTGTTTAGAGCTAGCTCAGTTCCAATGAACTGTCTGCAATGTCATTTACAGTTCCGCATCAGGGACAGAGACCGAGACCGAGTTGGAGTTGGAGTTCGAATCCGAGTTGGAGCTGCGGGACCCCACACTTATTAAAAACATGCAGCGCTGTGACATTTCGATTTATTTTTATTGATTCTCCAGAGCACAGCGTGTAGAGCGGGAGTTGGAGCTGTATCGGATCGGATCGGGCCGGGGTGGAGCGAGGCCTCACCTGAAATGCAAGTCAGGCGCCGCTGGCACGCAAGTGATCATCACACCTTGATAAGGTGCTTGGGACGCGAGAGCTCATGCCCCAAAACGTATCGAATTTTATTGAAATGCAGCGCTGCATGTGCACGCGTGTGTGTGTGTGTGTTATCTGAGTGTTGGCTGTGCATTTGTTACTTTTATGCTTGATTTATTGACTTTATTTTATGGTCGCTTGATTGGACACTAAATGAGTTTTTAAACTGCATACGAAGCGGGGCGGGCCTTATCAATTTTGGTTGCTTTTATATATGACGTTGTTCTGCAGTTGTTCTGTGAGCCACTTACTTTAACATTTAAACCACGTCAGACAAAACGTTTCGATTTTATTGCGGATATGAAATTCTTCTGCTCTTTGCCTTGCTTCAAACTTACCTGAAACGAGACGGAAAAAGAAGCAAATAAAGAAAATGTTAATTAAATTGTTTTTCGTTAGGTTGTTCGTTAGCTTTTCAGTGCAATTAAATGTTAGTATCTACTGTAGCAAGGAAGTTCAATAAGTTTAAATGGGTTTATAAATGATTTCTACTGTGCAGTCAATTGTTCGACAGACTCTATATCAGCCGATTTTTAATGTTCTATTTAGATATTCTAATATCTGCTCAAATAGCTGTAATCTGCTTAGACTTGGAGATTTTCATATGCAATTCAATTAGATATCTGCTACTAAAATCTCTTATTGATGTAGATCAATCAAACGTAATCGCAATTTCCTGCTTATATCTATGGGCTTATGATAATTTTGATCTCTCGATCCTCTTGGCGCCTGTCAAGTACTTAGAGGATCTTTAGCTCTTGCCTCTCATGCCGTATCGCATGTCTAGCGTTGCCCACTTTGATTTCTTGTTTTTTCTTCTCTTCTTTTCGCTTCCATTTGCCACAAGAGGCATATTGAAAGTCGCAGTTAGCTGCAACTCATGTCAAACTGATTTGAATATGTTGCCCACGCAACATATTTAGTTATTACCAAAAGCGAACATCAAAGTCGTGCACGGCACAAGACATGGGCACCCCGCAACTCGAGAAATCATGTTAACTATTATTAAATCTATAAGCAAGACCAACAACAACCGCAACAGCAACAACAACAACAAGGAGAGTCGGCGTGAATAGCAGAAATGTCCATCAAAGCAGCTCAGGCAAATGATGCAGAATACTTTTTAATTAAACATAAAATTACTTTGGCGCAGTCAGACAGACAAACAGACAGAGAGACTGAGAGACTGAGAGACAGCACTGCGCTACACAACACAGCTGGCAATAAATCATGAAATCTACTTGGCAAACAACTCTTGAGTGTTGTTGGGCGAAACGCGGAGATTTGGTAGAGGGGCCCAGCTCTAGTCGGCACGTAATAATCATTTACATGAACACTCGCATAAATGTCACGTTGCTACGATTATAAAAATAGCCTGAAAAAAAAAGAACTTCAAAACTCGAATTCGAACTAATGGAGTTGGTCTGTCCGTGCAGCAGGAATCGTTACAGCAAGATTTTCGCCAGGCTCTTGGGCCAGCTAGGCTTCTAGGCTGTTTGGTTCTTGCGCCTCTGGCAGTCATAAATTAATGAAATTTTATTTGCTTATGCAATGAGGGAAAAATAACAAAGCGCCCCTCCATGCCGCTGCACTAGCCCATCTATATTAATGAAAGCATATCCTGCTTAAAAGCGCGCCCGTATCACGCCAGGTGGAAAAATTCAATTTCCAGGCCATGCGCCGCCTGCCGTTTGCCATTCGCTCCGAGGAGGTTGGAAAACAAGTTGCATCCGCAATTAAGTCATCAAGTTGCAATTATTGCCATAAAAACGAACAAAACGCAGCCAGGCAGCAGCACAAAAAAAATCTCTGGCCACGCATGAACGTGATGCTGTGCGGGACGAGAGTGAGGGACTGAAGCTGGGATCGGGCTGGGGAGTAGCACGGGCACTGAGTGGCTCCCATAGCCGTGACTGCGTCTGCGATTGCGACTGTGGCAGCGGCTGCGGCTGCGGCTGTAGCTATAGCTATAGCTGTGGCCATAGCTGTGGCTGGGGTGTTGACGCTCAGCGGGGCAGCGCTTCGTGAGAGACTTAAACAAACAAAACAAAATTGAGAAAAAAAAGTGGAGATACAACACAAAATCAAGCAAGACAAGGCGCGCAGATACATATTGCAGTTACAGATACGGCTTAAGATACAGATACGGCCGCAGATACAGATACATACGCGGCTTACGCGCAGATAAATTATTTTCTTCGTTTTCATTTTTTTTTTTTCTGTTTTGTTTTTGTTTTTGTTTTGCCAAGTCCGAGGCGAAATCAAAAGCCCAGATGGAGTCGGCAGTTGGCATCGTAGCAGGCCAACCAGTTGCTCTTTGGCTTAATTAAAAGCTGCTGCACTGCTGGATTGTTACACGGATTGGAATGAGATTGCTTTAGTTGGGACTGCAACGAACCAGAGATAGAGAGAGAGAGAGAGAGCGCGAGCGACAGAGAGCGCCTGAGTAGTAGAGTCAACTCGCATGTTGGCTTTTTATTTGGCTTTCATGCTGCGGTCGGCTGGACAAGTCGTTGCTGAAATGACACTACAATGTCTTCAAAATGAAAATAAATACGACGCGACGACAACAGCAACAACAACAAGAGCAATGGGCCACAATGCGGCCGGCAACTGGGCTACATGTTACACATTAAAGCCGCGACCCGGCGCGGTCCAACACTGGCTCGTCTTGGCTCGGCTCTTGGCTCTCGGCGCGACTCGGCCACATTCTGTGGCAGCCTTTTGTTTTGTTTGCTTTTCTGATTTCGCAGCCAAGCGCAACGCTGACAATGACTTTGCTCTTTTTGCCTTTTTTTTTTTATTATTTCTTATTTTTATAAGTAGTTTCTTTCACTTCTTCTTCTTGCTCTATTCTCTGTCTGTCTATCTCTTTCGCTCTTGCCGGTATTTGTTTTCGTTTTTTTGGAATTTTTATGCTGCGTCTGCTCAGTGTTTTATAAATCTCATTTCAAGAGGATTTGTGTGCCTGTCAAAATGTTGATGTTTCACAAAACACTCCGCATTGAGTGTGTCTGTGTGTGTGTGTGTCTGTGTGTGTGAGCTCCGCTCGATTTCAATCATGATCGATTTCAGTTTGTTTTACTTTTGGTTACTTTTGATCTGCGCTGCGGCGGCTGCCTGGGAATTAAAGTGCAAGATTTATACGATTTCTCGACGCATTGAATTACCCGCGCATCCAGCTGAATGACTTGTGGTGAAGTGTATCTGTCTCTGTATCTGTATCTGTATTGGTATCTGTCTCTGTATCTGTATCTGCTTATAGCTGTCTGTCTGACTCTCACAATCAGTCGCGCTTGCGGCCAAATAACAACAATTTGTTTGCCTTATAAAGATAATGCCAGAACAAAGGCATTATACACACACACACTCTTACAATCGCGCACACAATCATCATTATCGAAATGTCATAAAAGCAAATGAGCGTTCATTATTCAATTTTAAACTGCAAACGCAGCAGCAGCTGGCAAACAACTTAATACAAAGGCAAAACGGCAGCAGCTACACACAAAGCGCCCAAAATGTTGCTGCTGCCACAAAGAATGCGATTCGCGTCGACTCTGGCAAATATATAAAAATAAATGTTTCAACTGCCACAAATGCCCTTTCACTGCGCCAGCAGACGCCAACAACAACAACAACAACAACGGCAACAAACAAAAAATTAAGCATAATTACTGACAGCAATTCGGGGCCGACTCGGTCTCGGCCACACAGGCGCACTGTTGGCCAGGCCAACCAGAATTGGTTAAGATACGTGCAGGCTGGCCGACTGGCTGGCTGGCTGGCTGGCCGTCTGTCTTTCTGTACGCCTGGATTGCAACGATTTCATTAAAATTGCCGGCCCCAAAACATTCATCGGCTGCCCCCAAAAAGCTGCAATTTGCTGCGAGTGAGACAATTATAAGCATGACAAATGAATTTCGCATTTAAGATCGCTTGAGCTGGGCCAAAAACTGTCAGTCAATTGCGAGCATCGCAAATCGCTCTACAGACGCTCTACACTCCCCGCGCTCTGCTCCACTTCATTTCACTTGGCAGCTGTTGCCGCTGGGCACACACCTTCGCCTTAGCATTTGACTGTGCGTGTGCTCGAGTATTTGACTGTGTCTCTGTGTATGTGTGTGTGTGTGTGTGTATGAATAATTGCATCAAGATTTTCGTTGCTGAATTTCTTCTTCATTTTCTTTATTTATTTTTTTCTTAAGTGCGGTTTTTTGGCCACAGCATCAGCTGCCAGCGGGCAGAGCTGACTGCAATTCAAGGTGAGTTTCAGCATAAACCGCAGTCAACGTGACATGCAGCGACCACCAGCCGTGCAACAGCAGCGGCAGCGGCAGCAGCAGCAGCAGCAACAAAAAACATACTGCAGACTGCCTGCAACAAAACTCATTTAAGTTTAATTTTTAATTTCAGCGCTTTAAAGAGCGAATCAGCCAGCAGCAACAGCTACAGCAGCAACAGCAGCTTTCATTTTAATGCAATTTGCTGTATTATGCACATCAGCAATAAGAATGGCAACAACAACAGCAACATGTGCCACCGCGTTGCCTTTATGGAATTTCACAAATATGAGCTGCATGGCAAGCTCTTTCTCTTTTGGTATTTTTTTTTTTTTGTCTACTGCTGTTGCTTCTGCATAACTACATTTGTCTGACGTTGCGTATACTTGATTTCATGTGTGTGTGTGTGTTTTTTTTTTCTGTGCTGCAACTCTTATAATTTGATGTTTATGTGTTGTTCCCATCTGTTCTTATTTTGTTTGTGCTCTGTTCCTGCCTGCCAGCCTGCCTGGGCGCATTACGCAACATTCCTTGCCGTTGGCTTTGGTGGGAAACCAAAATTTTACATATTTTTGGCATTGAATGCGGCACTGAAAAACACCAACAGTCGCCGAATATGAGCGTTAAGGACGAGTGTGTAGGCGCATATTAACCTCTTTTTTTTTTTTTTTTTGTTGTGGCGTATGTTAAATATTAGGGTGACTCAGTTGGAAGACTGAAATAAGATGTCTGGGTATTTATGGAGCTGACTGTAGATAGAAAATTATTGGAACTCTAGTGAAAGTATGTAAAGAAAATAATATAAAAAATTTTAAAGCAATGGCATATTTATATGTGAATTTACTTTCATATTTATGTTCAAATTAAAAATGGAATTTAAATTTATTTATTTTTTCTACTTTCGCTTATTTAATTTTTGGAATTATATTTGGTATTTTTTAATTTTTTTTATATATGTTTTCAATTTATTTATTTTTTATTTATTTATAATAAATTTTACATATATTAAAAATAAAAATTTATTTTAATTTTAATTTTCTTAAGTTTATAATATATTTTCTATTACTTAATTATTTTTATTTTTTTAATGTTTTTGTATTTATATTTTATTTTTATTATATATTAATTTATATTTATTTTAATATTTTTAAAAGTTTTTTAAATGGATAATTAAATTTTACACTTTTTTTTGCAAATATGCATGTTTTTTGTGTATTTATTTTAATTGCTAATTTAGATTGCCAAAAACTCACATTCTATACATTTTAATTTAATTGCCTGGCTCACCCTACTACAAATATTTACGTATATATATTTTACATCATTTATATATCCACTGGCACACGCATATTTTTGCCAGCCACAAAATTTTGCGCCATTACGATGGAAAAACGGCTACACAAAAAGGGCAGAGGGCAAGGCAAGCATATGAAATTGTTTTCTACATAACGACCTACACAACAAACAAACGTTCAAACGTAAAATGAAATATAATGTTTGCTGGCGAATAGAACGAAGATGAAATACTCTATATAAAAGACGAGATGAATTAAGATAATTCGATGATGATCGAGCAGAGAGATAAAGCTAGAGCAGAAGGAGACAGTCAGCTGAGGATACCGATTAATATATTCCTCATGTTATCTGCTCATGCTCTATAATTCGTGACAATGCTTAAATACCCTTTTGCGGATATACTAAAAAGAAAAGAAACAACACGAAATAGCTGAAATACGAAAATAAAGGCAGACACATAAAAAATGGCGCACAATTTCAGTTATGCTAACAAAACCAACATGAAATCCACATAGATGTAAACAGCAGCTATGTGCGACCCCTCGGCTCAGCCCCAAACAAAGGCATCTCTTTTTGCATTTGGTTTTTTCTCTTTTTTTCGCCATTTTTGGGCATCCCTTGCCACACATCCAACCCCCACACACGACCAAAGCCCCATGCTCAGCTGCACAAACAAAAGTAAAAGCCAAATTGCAGCGGCCTTTACAATTTTGTAAACCAAATTTACAGTAATGTAATGAAAACGCGGCGTTAAAAGGATTAAATTCCCATTGCATTTATGGAGTGTATCAAAAAAATGTACAAAATAATAAAAAATAAAAGAAACGAGTCCTTTTTTTGTTGGCCAAAAATTCTGGAAATTCGGAAAATTCTTGAAATTTTGTTGAATTTTTTATACGCTGCGCACGTGTTTTTGTGTTTTAATTAACAAACGGCAGCTAAACAATAAAAATGGAATATTAAATGGGACTATAGCTAAGTGTGCGTGTCTCTCGCTCGCTCTCGCTCTTTCTCTCTCTCTCTCTCTTTGTGTGTGTGTGCTTCACCTTAGCGCACATAAAAATGTAACAAAATGTTTACCAATTAAGTAAACAAAAAGTACGAGAGAAAACTCTGAATTAATTGCGTGGGAACATTTTAGTGTGTTTTTATGCATTACGACAATGAGACTTCAGATAAGCTCTACAGCGGCCGGGAATATGTGTGCGTGTGTGTGTGTGTGTGGGGTGTGTGTGGGCGTGGCAGTTAGTGCTACTGCTACTGCACATTAAATGTTAGTTTATAGCTAGCATATAAAAACTGCCAGCAGGGATGCAAAAGTTTATTTCATTGCAGATTTGACAGGCCATGTTTATATTACTTTCACTCTCCTCCCCCACTCTCTCTCTCTCACTCTCTTTCTCTGTGTGCCGTTAGTGGCTCATAAATCAAGCGTTGTAGGTGTTGCGCTGTAGACAACTTAACGGCTGGCCACCCCACTTATGTGCTGCATGTGCGTGTGTGTAGGCAAATTAAAATTCACACAAAATATTGCCTACTTTTTGGTTGGCTTCGTTAAAGCTCGTTAGCACAGCGGGTGTACCTGAACCAGAAGCCAGGTGTTGAGAGAGTGTGCGAGTGTGGTTGAAAAGAACTTGGCTAATCTTTATGCATAACATAATTTGCTCAGAGCCTTTTGTCAATGCCAATTGATGGATGGCTTACAAGCAAGTTGAGCATAAATGAGACTAAAAGATGCCCTGTAAACGCCTCAACTTGATATTAATATTGTCAATTGCTGGAAAAGTTACACTAAATACTATTCTAAGCAATTATAGCTTGTCTCAGCTATAGCTTTAAAAAATTTTCCAAATTAGCCTGAAGCTACCATTAAAAGGGTAGCTCAAGTGTCATATATCCCCCACACACACACACACACACACACACTACTGTTAATGGTCATTAAAGCTTCTTCAAGCCATTTATCTTCGTTGCCTAAACTTAATACGACTCATTAGCACAATATTAATGACAAACACTGTGGCGCCAAAGCAAATCAATAAAATTAATTAATAATTAAAGCGTGCTCATATACCAAAGATGATATCATATGCAATAGCTAACACTTATTTCTCAATGCGCAAGCTTAATGCATGTGCTATAATTTCCAACTGAATAGCGCAGCAATTTGGCATTTCGATTAATAATTTAACGCTTAAGCGATAAAGCATATAAAACGGAAAAAACTAATAAAGCAGCAAAAAAAAAAAAACCGCGACTAATCCACTGCACGATTTTCACATTTTCCATTAAGCTGCTTAAAAAAATGAAGAGCAGCGGAATTTGGGGTAACTGCTGCTAATAATGCAAGCAATTTTAATGCAAATTTGTGGTCATGCATGCTTAATTACAAAACATTTTTAATAATTATAATTGTTCTGTAATATTTGGCAGCAGACAACAAAAAAGGGAAACTAAGGAGAGAGCGAGAGGGGGGAGGCAGAGGGAGAGCACATTAACCAATGAAGTGCATAAAAACCAATCGATAGTTAATTAGCGTTTTTTACTATCCGCGTGTGGGTTAAGGCAAAGCTTTTTAATTGCAATTAAAAAGGTTTTTATTTGTACATTAATATGTACAAGTGTCTATGTGTGTGTGTAATTAAGTGTCATTTGCATTGGCCTAAACATAGAGCATTCAGTTAAAGCTGCCGCATTTTTCCAGCTTGGCAAACGCTAATATCTATTTTCATTATGAATGCATTTTTTTGTAATCTCTTTTTTTATTGCTCATTAAAAATGCATGTGATGGGGAATAATTATTTTTTTTTTAATATATGCACAAATTTGTAATTTAATTTTGTTATTTATATATTTTTTATACCTTTTTTTTTGAGCATATACAAATATGCAGTCGAGTTGACTCATACTTCTAATATAGTCATCATAGAGATCATTAAGTTATGCTTTGAATAAAACACTAGCTCAGCTCCAGAGCATCTTCTAGTCGAGCAAAGTATCTTCTAGTGCCTCAATCATTTTTTTATGCCGTCAATAAATTGAACTTTACTGGTAGAAATCAAATCATTTTCAATTAAGTCGCAAATGCGCTTCATAGCGGCATCAAGAGCAGCAAAAAAAATGTTAAATTTTAATTGATTTAAAGTAGTTACTCCATAAAGGCGAATAGCATTTAGTTTAATTGCTCGATTGACACTTTAAGAGCTCCTCATCACGTTTCAGCTGAGCTCAGTTCGCCTGTTGTCGAGTTAAACTAATTCCATTTGCTAGTTTTTCAAGTTTTGTTGAACCTAACCACAGAGCACTGTACTTGCTTTGCCTGTCATGGCATATGGCTTGTTCAATCAACTTGCCAAGCGCACCCCACTTCCCCTGCCACGCCCCGTTCCTCTCCCAATCACCTACTCAACGTTTCACAGGGAACATTTTCACCACTCGCTCGCTTCATTGACGCTCATCATTTTATTTGTTTAGGCCATTGACTGTGCAATTCGATATGAAATTTGCTGCCGTCCTTTGCAATTTCATTTTTTTCAGCATTTCGTTTTATTTTGGTGGCCGCCACTCATAATGAAAACGCTTTCTACAAGTGGCCGCCAGCGAAAAATACAAAACAAAAATTGGCTAAAAAATTGAAATAAATGTTGATATTTGCACACGTAATATGCGCCTTAACGCTCAAATACGCTTTCAATTGTCCAAATTTTTATTTAATTTTTTATTTTTTTTTTTTACTTTACTTTGTTCGTATTTATATTTCGATGAGCTGATATTGGGTATTTGGATTTTATGATCAGTTGTGCTGCATAATGATGATGAGATATAAAACTAAACTAAGATAAACTTGATTTGTTTGTTCTTGTAAGTCGAGAATAAATAATCACTGAGTGCATCAGTTACATGAGAACATCTATCGAAAGAAATTTATTATATAATATATATGTATATTTATATAATTTATATTCTAAACACCAAATCTCGATGAAGTATTTACTATTTTTAAAGTCTTCTATACTATCTATCTATCTCTCTATCTATCTATATGATATTCATAGAGAAGACTTGACTAGAAAATTGAGATGTTCAAATCATTTCTGTTTGAAATGTCAACACAGAGATTCACACAAAGCTCGACCCATATATCATTTATCATCTACAGCTAATATTTCAATAATATTTTTTTTAAATATGCTAATCAAATCAAGATGAAGCTCGGCTTACTAAAGACATAATTTATCATATAGAAACCTGCAGAGTATTTTCTGTTCCAAATACAATACTTTTAATATCTTGTTTTGTATATTTGGTAAACAAAGGGAGAGATAGAGAAGTAGACAGAGTATAGACGGGCGCTGTGGCACTCAAGTGCTTGACGTGCAAACAAAAATTGTTATACAATATAAATAGAAACACAATTTGTTTCGGGCGCTGCAATTTCAAGTTGTCTGCTGAAGTTCTCAAAATATTTCATTTGACTCGATGCGGCGCATGACGGGGCTAATAGAGTAGCTGAAAGGTGCATTTGGCCATTGTTAAGTAATGCCATGTGGGCCTCAAATAAAAGGAAGTGGAGCTGCCAGTCGAAGCTGGCAGTTGGAGTTGGAGTTGAAGCTAAAGTTGGGCTTTGAGCTGCCGCCGTCGCCGGTGCTGCTGCTGTTGCTGCAGTTGTTGTTGTTGTTGTTGTGTGGGAGTTTTCTTTATGCGCCATAATTATGTCATTTAAATGCAACAAGCTTTGGAATGAGCCAGTCACTCAGCCAGTCATCCAGTCAGTCAGTCAGTGCAAGCCAAAGAGCACAACGATAATTCATAATTAAAAAAACATGCAAGGAGATGGGCACAGAGCAGCAGCAGCAGTACAAAGCAAGAAAGAGGAAGGGGGAAAAAAACGAGATAATAAAGGCAGAGCAAAGAGAAAAAATTGGCTGCCCGCCCCAAGATGCAGCACGCCTTCTTGACACAGCCTCCAGAGCCAGGCTGTGGCATGCAACATGCCCAAGCCTTGCCTTGCCAAAGCCTTGCCTTGCCTTGCCTTACCGTGCCTTGCCCTGTGACGTGGCGCGCGACTGTTAATTAAATGAGCGCGCAGGCAAACGAGCAAACGACTGATGGACATATCGCATGGAGGCACCACCAAAGCCATTTGCAGTGAGTGGGTGTGCGGCTAAATTGCTAAATGGATACGGGGGCCAGCATGCAGCTAAGGACACCCGCAAACACACAGCGACACATACCGTGCCAGAGAGCAAAGGAGAGAGTGTATGTGTGTGTGTGTGTGTGTGTGTGTGTGTGTGTGTGTGTGTGTGTGAGTGGCATAAGGGGTTAATAGTGCAAACTGCATAGTGCCACTGTTGCAAGTTGTCTGGGGCGTCTAACTAACTTAGGCTTCTAATTAAGCCAGTCGACGCGGGCGACAGTCGGACCCAGTCAGAGTCAGAGAGTGGCTTCTGCATGCCAAGTGTGAATGTGTGTCTGTCCTCTCGTTGCTTTCGCTGCAATTGCTCTGTCTCTGTGAATCTACTGCGTCTGTGCTTTTTTTTTTTGCATTTTGTCGCTCATTAGTTTATTGCCGAAAAAAAAAAACACAAAAGCCTGTGCATGATGCCTGGCAAATGCATGCGAACTTCGTGTTGGAGTTCATGCACCCCAAGTGCTGACTACCAGGATCCGCAAGTGCCATGTGGCATGTGGCATCCATATACACTCTCTCCTCCCTCCTCTCTCTCTCTCTCTGAATTTGTGAGCTGGACAAAAGGCTTTGCTAGCTAAGTAACTGAGCTGCTCTTAATTGCCAGCAGGCAACTTCTTTCTTCTCCCTCATCTCCATCTTTTTTTTTTTTTTAGCAATGCTCAGCCAATTAGGCGCAACGCGGAAGCTGCCACTTGGCTACTGTGAATGAGTTTTCATTTGAAGACTTGTCAAATTACGCATACATCGTGTTGTCTACGCATCGCCATTTGCCAATCAAATGACTCGCCTTGTCAGCATGAATTCCACACAATCCCCCACACCCGCCCCCTACCACTAGGCTTGCCTGTCTTGGCCCAGCACAAACATGGGGCGTTGATGCACATATGTCACATGATAACAACATGGGGCCATAGCCAAACTCCATCTCTCTCTCTCTCTCTGACTCGCTCAAGTCTCTGAAGTAATATAAATTTTGCAAAAATCAGCAAGCTGTGTAGGCGGTCGCAAGACAGTGCCTGCCAGCAGACAATGCCAACAATGGCAACAGGCAACTCACAGAAGGGCAGCAGCGCTGGGCACAGGGCATGGCAATAACCACACAAACGAGCGAGTTGACTGAAAGGTGTTGCAAATGTTGCCTTGTAATGCGACGAGCGGCGTTGGTCAGCTTAAAGCAACAACAACAACAGCAACAGCAACCACAGCAGTAGAGGAGGGACAACAACAAAAAAATAGCAGGAAAATATGCTGCCTCATACCAGTTGGGCATTGCCTGTTTTGGCATGTGTCAAGGCTTGCAACGAGGCTGCGTCTCGAACAGTCAGCAGCATGTCCATCAATTGTGCCAGACCGCCTGCCTGCCTGACCGCCCGCCCGCCCGATTGCCTGCCACTGTGACTGACTCTGGCGCCGTTGTCCTCCACACTTGATGACCATGTGACTAAGCTGACTGCGTGTGTGTGTGAGCTATGTGTGCGTGTATTGGTTTTCGCAATTATTTTCTAATTAAAGACGTGCCCGGCAAGCCGAAGCCACAGCTTCCCAATTCCATACAGCTCGTTGGCATTTAATCAAAAGCAAAAACCCATCGCTCTTTAAGGACAGTTTGTAGTTGGCTGCTGTGGAAATGGGTCAAGTGGCGGCGGTGCCACCGACTCTGCATGCTTGTGGTTTCAAAACTGAAAATGAAAAGCTCGCAAAAGGGTTACAAGAACATGCTGCACTCACAGCTATATATATACATGCAGATATATGCCTAGGATATGTGCCATGATTAGCCAATTCTGTAATTCTCTTCTCATTTCTCCTTTTTTGTTTCTCTCGCAACTGTGGCACAACTGCAACACAGCACTTCATTAAATATTTAAATGAGCATCCTGTCTTCTTTTTTTGTGTTTTTGCTTTCTGTTGTACATCACCTACACAACACGCTAGTAGGAGGGGCACAGCGACAACAGCAGCACGACTGCATATGCAGATTCATAAGCAGTTAATTAAGGCCGAGCTGGGGTCGCCGGCAACACAACTATGTAACACACAGGCACGAAAAAAGTGAAATTCACATAAAAACGACAAGAAATTAGAGTGGCCGGCATGCACCACTTGCAGATACCACGCACTTAACTGAGACTTTATTTAAAAAAGTTATGAATAAAAGTGCAAATTCCTTAAGTTAATCGTCCAATATTAAAGAAAAAATGAAGAAATAAAATAGTAAAAAAAATAATAAAATATTAATTATTCTATTAATAAATATTTAAAAAAAATATATATATATTAAATTAATTAATTAATTAATTAAATTATTTAATAATAATTATTTCATTTTTATTATTTATATTCTAAATTTTAAAAATCAGTTTTTTGCGCTTTTCAAACTCATTTTGGCTTCGCTTCAAGAGTAGCTAAGTAGGAAAATATTTTTTAATTTTTCAAAATTAAAATTTTAATGTAAAACTTAATATATTATATTTTTTATTAGCTTACAGCATAATCTAAAATTAAGAAATATCTCATGACTATTCCAAGCTTTTATATTTATATTTTCTGAGATCTGGATTTTGTAGTGTGCTTGCCTAAAATCCCAATTTGCACAACAGCAATATAGTTATTTTTCTTTTTTTTTTGCTACTTTTAATGGTAGGGTATTTAAGCAAAAGATAAAAAAAAATGTATATATTCACATACATAATAATAATACTTGGCAAAGCAACTGGCCAGCCAAAGTGTAGGACTGAAGCTGCAGTCGAGTTTCGGGCGGAGTTGCTGCCGCTGCACAGTCGGAGCAACATATTTTACACATTTCATTTTCGTTGCTGCACGAATTTATTTGGCAATAAGAGCAGCCAGAGTCAGTCAGGCAGCCAGCCAGCCAGCCAGCCAGCTAGCCATTCAGGCAGACAAACTGCCAGACAGATGGGAGAGAAATAGGCTGGCAGAGGCAGAGTCAAGAAAATGGCGCAATGAATACGAATGGTTATAGTCGTGTCTGCGTGTCCCTCTTTTTCGCAGTGTGTGCGTGGGGCATGTTGGTAATTTCGTACAAGTGGAATTATTATTTATAATTTTTAGCGACGTCAGTTGGGTGGGCGTGACGGGCGCTGCGCTATGCCGTAAATTATGTCATTTAAGACAAGTGCAAGGGAGGAGGGCAGCTGGGCGATTGGGGCGTGGCATTACAACAGGGGATACACGGCGCAATTCGCTATTCATTTTAACATACTGCGGATACGAATCCCCAACGACATAAATACATACATAAGTTCAACTATATGCATATGGAATTGGGTTGAGCAGCAGTTGCGCGCACTTGTGCACAGCAAATGGAGCTGCCTGGCTGGCTTGCTGACTAACCAGGGTCCAAGAGGAGAGAAGAGAGTTGAGAATGTGGAGCTGGAGCTGGAGCTGGAGTAGCTGAGAGTGTTAAGTTTCATATGCATTTTATCTGACTGTTGGGCTCCCCACTAAATGAAGTGGCCCAGCATGCGAAATTAGTTAGCGTTGAGTGCTGGGAATGCTTGACGAGAGCGAAAGGAAAACCAAATGGGGGACAGAGCAAGAGAGACAGACTGAGAGAAAGAGAGGGAGGGGAGCAGAGGCAGGGATTATACGTAAGTGTGGGCTATACGAACAGCCCACTGCTGGGAAATTGATATAAATTGCTTGCTGCTGCAGATCAGACATAGAGACAGATAGACACACAGTCTGTGAAGGCGACAACTCTTTGATTGGGTCAGACAGATGGAAATATTTGTGCTAGAATTGAGTATGAGTTTCTGTGAATTCTTGTGGCTCATTAAGCGAAATCAAAACTACTATAAATCATAAGAGAGACAAGCATGTCTTCATCTGTTCTACTTTGACAATCATCAAAATATTTCCATAAATTAAATTAAATTAGATTTTTGCATTGCAATTTTTAGCATTTGTTAGAATTGTTCTTGGACTAAGTTGACTAAAATACTGACTGACTAAAGCGCTAAACACATTTTGCACTCTTTGTATCATTATCTATAACATTTATCTTATTTTCCGAATAACACCTTATACATTTAGTTTCCAACTATTATTTAAACGATTCAGCTTAATTTTTATCTTTGTGTGTTAAACGTGCAAAATACAACTGGTTTGGCCTTATGCTGATAGTCTATATATATATATATATATATATATATATGTGTATATACACAGTTCTTTTTGTGTAGCATGTTGCAAGCTACCTTAAGCCTCTTGCCTATCTTATTTCCATAACAATCCGACATATATGCCTATTAAAGGGCAGCTCAGCTGCAGCTGTTGTCTCAATTCTCACACCTTTGCCGTGTGCAACAACTCCGTCATATCGCATACACGTATACAATTTCAGTCCAGCCCAACATTGGACTGAAATGCAATGCATTAACAACAAAGCAAAGGCAACACCGGCGACAACGACAACAACTAATGTCAACCAATTCATTTCATTGAGTGCAGCGCGTTGGCCGGACAACGCCTGCTAGTAGACGACTCGAATCGAGTCGAGTCGCGTCGAGTCGAGTCCATCTGCTGTGCTGTGCAGTGCTGTGAAGCTGTGAGGCATTTAAGGCGCATGTTCCACTCTAAAGCTGCCTTAGCCCCAGGGTCAAGTTCAAGCGTTGCGGCAAGAAGAAGCTGGCCGAAGCGCAGCCAGGCAAAAGGTTTGCATATCGCATATCTAAATGAGGTGATGATGCTGCACATGCACAAATATCAGACGCAGATACAAAAACACAAACACAAATGCAAACAGAGAGACACAGCGACACAGACTTGGACACGGCTACAGAAACTTTTGCAATGACTATAGCTAAAAATATATATATACATGCATATATATATATATGTATATATATAGAGAGCATAAAGCTCAAATGTCCACTCGAGTGGGTAGCATGAACATGAAGTGTTTGCACAACAACAACAACAACAACAACGCAGCTTGTTGATGAGACGAGAATGTCAGTGCTGCCAGTGCCAATTATGAAAACTGATATGCTTGCGAAAACCCGTTGATGGGCGCGCTTCCAAGCGCTGACCAGCCGCCAGAGCCAGAGGCTGCAGCAGGAGTGAAGAGCTAACCAGAGATAAGGAAGTGTATGTGCATCCCGTTGCTGTCCGTCTGGAGTGGCGCTTAAGCACATTGTGGTTGCAGTTTTGATTGCATACGGATATTGGACACTCACACGTGGCACTCGGAAATTAATTAAGCAGCCAATGGCACTGGGTTTGCTGCAACTTGCTGCAACTGGTTGCACCTAGCTAGCGAGCGACGCAGAGATAGAGAGAGAGGGAGAGGAAGAGGCAAAGAGATGCAAGCAAGACTGCTGGACTAATGAAAATGTAATGCCATGGATGAGAGAGATCGAGAGAGAGAGAGAGAGAGAGAGACGCTTCAGGCGGGGTGCGGTAAATGCATTGCGGCTTATTTGCAAGTAATTAGATTGAAACAGAATCTTGTCATTCAATTGCTACTCGCTTCCCCTATCTGTCTCTCCCTATCTCTGTCGCTGTCTGTGCTAAGGATGATGCATCAGCAGCAGCAGCAGCATCATCATCATCGTCATCATTAACATCATCATCATTTGCGGATTTGTCCAGCTCACAAGCTGGCAGTTGGAGGCGTGTCTTTTGGGCGTTTTGACTTGTCTTATCTGCAAGTAATTAAGCACCGCAGGGCGGCATTACAAACCAATATCGAGGCACATCGTCTTGCTTATGCACATATACAAATATATGCATGCATGCATGCATACGTGTGTGTGTGTGTGTGCAGCATAATTCACTTGAAAGCTGCCCCAGCAGCAGCAGAGCAGCAACATGCTGGAAAAATGCCGAAATGTCGCCGTGGCGAAATTTATGACCCAAAACGGCAACAAGCAGCAGCAGCAGCAACAACAATTCTCAACTCAACTTGCAACAGAAATGGGGAGCAACAGTCGCAAAACAGTCGCAAAGGACGCTGTTGTAAATGTTTTTATTGTTGCTTTAGCTGTTAGCTCTCTGCTGTGGCAGCCACAATGTCAAAGTGGAGAAGAGGCAAGAACAACTGCGACTGCAACTGCAACTGCAACTGCAACTGCAACTGCAATTTATGCGCAGAAATATTGTTGAAATTGTTCGACTTTAACAACTAAATTTTCAGTACCCTATGACCAGAGTGTGGGTGAGCTTATGTCTGTGTGTGTGTCTGTGTGTGTGTAGGCAAAAGTGCTCCAAATTGGTTTTTGGTTTAACTACAACTCCAACTCTCGCTGTGGCAATTGCTTTGGTGATAAACTGTGTGCAGGTGCAGATGCAGATGCTAGGCTCTGCTGCCATTGGGAGTGTTTCGTTTCACAAAGTCTGTGCAACATGATTTGTGTGCTTCTAATGGCCACAGGTATTTAGTGGCAAGGTGTGGCTGCTGCAAACAGCAACAATAAGCTGAGTTTTGCAACATGATTAGCCCTGCTCTCACTCAAGTGCGTATTGTCGAACAATTCCGGCAGCAGCAGCAGCAACAGCAGCATTAGGTTTATGGCGACACGGCGTGTCATGAGAAAGGTGGCTTTGCCGCTTTTGTGGCACACTCATCTGTTAGTCTGGACCACAGAAACTGTTAAACGTGGCACAGACGACAACACATTATGCAAATCCAGTTCCGTATGCAACCGTTGCCAGCTCAATCACTCAACTCCAACTGGGGGCCAAGCTAAGCGCCCAACATTTATATCAAATGTCATATGCCCCGAATTGCCAAATGAATCATAAGAAGTGAGGACCACCATCAGACAGGAAATAAACGCAAATGCGATGGGTAGGAGTACCCAAAAAAGAAATAAAAATCAAAAAACTCACACACAAAATACTCAGAGAGCGGGTGGAAGACAGACAGAGCTACGCCTACGGCTTGACTGAAGACCCCCAAGACCTGCAGACAGACAGCTGCAGATGAGGGGCCATGATAGACAGTAGGGTAGGCGCACAGCAGGACGATGTCTGCACATGCAAAATAAAAGTAGATATAGTAGAAGAGAAAAAAGAGAAAAACGTGGCCACAGCACCCACTCCCACACCCACACCCACACCCACTGCCGTGTCGAAATCGGCAAACTCCATTTCCAGCTACAAGTCCACCAACTCCAGGCGGTTGACCAACATAAATGGCGCAAAGTTGAAATGCTGACAGGCGCACATTCGTTATGACGTCGCAACGTAACGTGGCATGAGCTATGTGGCATGAGGCCATGAGCCATGAGCCATGAGGCCATGAGCCACGATGGCCATAGCATGCAGTGAGTAAATCAAGTTGTAGGTAAGTGAGATTTATGCTTATGTCGTTTAGTGTAAGCCAGCAACATCTCCAACAACTTACCCAGCACAATTCGCCAACATCGCAGCCCGTCTTGCCCGTCTAGCTGCTGCTCGGTTGCGGTTGTCGTCTAGCGCAAAATGCAAAATATGACAACATGACTCCCAAACGGATCAGAGGTAGTCAAAATCGAAATGCAGCTCAATGCATGCAGCAAAAACTCTATTTGGCCGACTCGAGCAGCTCGGAAGACTAGGCACATTTCTGTCTCTACTCTAGTTGCTGGACATCAAATTTGACAGCTCTCGTTTCTCCATTAAACTGTCGGCAGAGAGTGTCCAGATAGCTTTATTAATGGATATTGCTGTATCAATGCGAACTGACTGTGTAGTTCGAAAACTCTGCCAAGCTGCACAAATTTGCATGCGAAAAGCCAGAAAGACTTTAAATGGCTCAGGGCAGTTCCAAGCTTTCTACAGCTATGGGAAATTCAGTTGCAATTTGATATGCATGGATAAGACATTATCGAAATGAAGGAAATAAAGGTAAAACTTGAAAAACTCAAGCTCAAAATGTATGCTTATTAAATAAAAATTATTAAAAATATTAGCAACACATGGAGGCTGGTCATTGACTGAAGGAAGGAAGTTCATAGTCTCATTGCTTAGATCTTAGGCTAAAGAATTAAAGTTTAAAGAAACTGAAAAATGTTATGCTGACCTTAACATTATGTTAACAATATAATATTGTTTATGTTAGTTTATGATAGTAGCTACAACTGGCAGCAAAAAAACTCTTATAACATAATTTGATTATAGCCAATGCTTAGTTCTGTTATCTCTAATAAGTCAAGCACTTAGTTACAATTATACTAACTTAACATTATATACATAACATATAACTTAACATTAAATATGTATATATTTATATAGCTGCAACTAAAAGCAACAGCAAGACTAATACTAAAAGTCATCTAAAGCCAAGGTAAGCTTCTGTTATCTCTTAAAAGCAGTCCACTAACAGAATCAAATTAACGGAATATTTTTGCAGTCAAGCCAAGTTTTTGCCATATTCTAGGAAATATTAAACAAAAACTGTTTCAACCAACTTAAGCAACTGTTTAAGCTTTAAGTCTTTCGACTTTAGCTAAAAGTCAATGCAAGTCGAAACACTTTGCTATATTATTCATGTGCTGACCCTTTTTTTTCGGTAACCTGTTTCTAATCGCTGCTGTCGCTGCTGCCCGTTAATTACAGCAAACAAGCTGCATTCTAATCAAAGCTAGCTCCATCATCTTTCTATTGGCTCGATGTGTGCTCGTCCTCCCATTGGATGCTCTAATTAACTGCAGTTGCCCCAAACGAACTAACTGGGACAGGCCATGGTGCCGCATTTGAAAAGGCTTCAATGGTTGGCAAAATGTGTCAGCAGCAGCAGCAGCAACATTCTGCCACGAGGCAAATGTAAACAACTTTCACTGGACGCTCGCTGTGAAAAGCGTTCAAGAATCCATTTGCCACTGTGCTGCCTGGGAGCGCAATGCCAAATGCTCCCGTTACAGGAGCTAAACCAGAAGTCAAGAGCAACAAGCGCAAAGGGGGCACGGGTGCGGCACGCCCACAATAATAAACTGGGAGTGAAAAGTGGGCGTTGCAGATGGGACGCCAATTAAAAGCGAAAACGTTGCAAAAATAGTTGATGACATTAATTGACATTTAGCTGCGACGGGCATATCAATGCGCCGGACAGCACAATCAGCCCCAAGGCAAAAAGACCAGCTGGGGCCCACTGGCTGGCTGGCTGGCTCGCAGGCTGGCTGACTGGAGGGAGAAACAACTTTTAGCCATTTGCTGTAATAGGTAGTAATACTATGGACTAGGCCGCCTTTCACTTGGCCGCTGCGCCACGCAATTGTACAATTGGCAAAATGTCACAAAGTCGAAAAGGCAGTTGTCAGCGTTGCTGCGGACGTGGGACTCCCATCATTAGCGTGGCACAATTGTGAGATGTGTAATTGCTGCAGCAACAACAACAACAACAACAACAAGTAGTAGTAACAACAACTGAAAGACATGCAGACGACACATTGACAGCGAGTTATGTCAAGTCGAGCGCGATTTGTTTAGCTCGAACGCTGCCAATGAGAATTTTTGCAACATAAATAAATGTAAGCAACAAATTGAAAGGGAGACGGCAAGCGTGCTCCCTCTCTCTCCCTCTCTCATACTCTCTTTCTCTCTCTCTCGCTGTTCCGTTCTTTATTTATTTGTGCAGCACTCTCTGATAATTGGTGGCACGAAACGCACCAGCGCAGCATCCAAAAGGAGTCCTCGCTGCAGCACAAAAGTGCGCGACAAGATTTATAAGCGGCTGTCAACGTAGCTGCAACGTGGTTGCAACTTTGTGGCAAGCGCTTTTTGATTTATAAGCAAAATGTTGCCGCTGCTGCTGCGTTTGCCAGCCACGGTCCAGTGTATTTATGAAACATTTCAAGGCAGCGGACACACAGCTCCTTGAACAGCATCCGAGCCCGCGCTACTTGTGTAGGCAGTTGACATAGCGGCGGCGGTGCAGCGGTGCAAGCTGGACCCGCCAGTAAGTAGCCGCCGTGGCGGCAGTAATTGCGGCGGCATGTGAAATATGAGATAAACTCCAAGTAAGGCTCCAGCAACAGCAGCCGCAGCAGCAGCAGCCGCAGCACCAACAGCAACAGTTGCGGAAACTTTCAAGCATGTGGCAAGTTGTTTAGAATCGCAACTAGCCAACGCTGTGCGACAAGCGACAGGCTCGACAGTAGCTGACTTTGGCGAAAGAGAAAGACAGGCGACGACAGCATTTTGGTGCCACATTGCGGCATGCGAAATAACTTCGCACAATTGAGCATGCCGACAGACAGCCAAGAGTCAGAGCCACAGCCAAGCAGTCAGTGTCAGAGACTGTGGCAGTGCCAATGCCAGTTAGTTGCAACACCAAACTTGGACATTCTATTAAATTAATCGTCAATTATCAATGGGCCACTGAGTACGTCGATAAATTGCATGTGAACTCCCCGAAGCAGGTCCAAATGTACCTAACGGCCAAATCAATTTAACTGCATGTCTAATTAAGCCGCAATTGCCAAACTACAAGCACTTCAATTGCACACACACAGACACACGCCCTCTGTGTGTGTGTTGATTTTGTTTCGAGTGCTGCCAAAAAACTTTGCATGCAATTTGCACGAACGCCTCCTTCAGCTGCCAATGTGTTTAATTAAATAGCAAGCGTAATTAAATTGCAATTAAATTAATTAAAAGCACGCAGCCCATTGCCTGACGGCTTTGAAGAGGGTTTTGCAGCTAGGGCGTTTAGTTTAGGGTCTCTCACAGTCTCCCTCTCTCGCCCTTTGTGAAAAGAAAAACAAAATCGTATATCCGCCCCATTGGCCGCTGAAACTGAACCTGAGCCTGAACCTGAACGTGGCTCTGTGTACAATTAGACTTTAATTTTTTATGAGCAATGAATGCGTTCACAGTTTTCCATTTTGGTGTTAATTGCTTGATTGAGGCACTGATACCATGATGGGCCACTCTTGGCAGCAGCACTGCCAATGCTATGCAAATTTTATGGCTAGCTAGCCAAAAAATCGGTTCGCTTTGATGTCGTACAGCGAGGCGTGTTTGAATGCTCATGTTTTAATTTACGCAACAATAGGGGTCGGAGTAGAAAGTTCAGACTAACTGCCATCTCAACTCCACTCAATGGAATGCAGGCTAATCATATGCGGGCCAAAAGGATGTCTGCCTGTGTGTGTGTGTGTGTGTGTGTTTAGGCTTATGAATTGCGAACAAGTTTTTGACAGAGCAGCTGCCATAATTTGTTTAATTAAGAAGACATATGTACTTTCATATGCAAAACTTTGACTTTTGGCTAGCAAAATAGTTGGCATATTCTCATATGCCAAAATTAATAATTCAAATGCAACTATGTAAAACAAGGGGTCAAATGTCAAAAGCTGTAATTAAAATGGAATGCCATATTGATAAGTCAAGCTCTTTCGAAAATCGACGATAATAAATAATCAAATAGCTAAAAATCATTGCAATCATTGCAAATTATTGATAGTTATTAAATTGCAACACGGCAAAGGGGCTAATTTGTAAGCAGCAGCAACAAAACAATACACAAGAGCCGCATGAACAAATTGAATTGCGGCAATTACTTGCCACGATACGCAGAAAATGCTCAGCACAAAGGTAGCTAAAGTTGAAGAAGAAGTCAGAGCCAGTCAAGAGCCAGAGTCAGAGTCATGGCAGTAGAGCTGAAATCAAAATAAAAATGCACACAGAAAGTCAAGTTCATAAAAATGAAATCATGCCACAGCTCAGGCAGAAGATCAAAGAGGACAAATCAATAAAAGCCCAGCGCTGAAATAACTTAAAGTCAAGCCAAGGCATCCCGGACCCCAGACCATGTTCTCAGTTCAGTTGAGTGGAGCCGACTCGAGTCGAGCTGAGCTGAGCTGAGCTGAGTTGAGGGAGCAGCTAGCTGGCTAGAGCACTGGCTAGGCTAGTCCGTTCGACCCCAAAACAACTTGACCTGGTCAAGGCTACAAGCACATAAAATAAAATTATACAACAAATGCCACAAATAAAAGGCAGAAAGAGAAGGAGAGACAGCAAGAGAGAGAGAGAGAGAAAGAGGGAGAAGGGAAGAAAAACTAAAGCAAACTGTCTTTTGATCTATGGCAAAAGCAAGCGCTGTCTGCCTCTGTTATTGCTGCGGCTGCGGCTGCCGCTGCTGCTGCTGCTGCTGCTGATGAGATGATGATGATGATTATAATAATGATGATGATGATGATGATGATGATGGGTCTCAATATGGAGCAACTCGATGCTGCGCACGGTCTATAGTCAAGAGTAAATTGGCATAAGAAATCAGAAATCACAGAAGGTTGCTGTCCACGTTCACGTCGAGATAAATGGACGCCAGGACTGGACACACACACACATACACATAGACACATCACACACACACACACATACAGAATGCACAGACCATTGCAATATTAAGTAAATATACAAAACGTTGTCGGCGCGGCGCACAAAACTAATGATGTCGATGTGGCTGCCGCTGCCGCTGCTGCTGCTGCTCCGAGTGCGACTCCAAGTCCAAGTCGGATGCTGTGGCTGTGGCACAGACGAGGCTGATAATGATGCGGCTGGCAAAAGTTTAGGACGTTGTCTGTATCTGTGTCGTGTGTGTGTGCGTGTGTATGTATAAGTGTGCTGTATGTTTCAGTTCACTCTGGCTCTTCGGCTCTGACTGGCACTGGCACTGGCACTGGCGATATACACACGCCAGGTAATAAATTTCATTTCTCAGCTGATATGGGCAATTAAGGAACAATTTTGCAGCTGAATGAGTAATAAATAAAAATTGTATGCCAGCGATACGCAGATACAAAACTGCAAGAAGTCGTCAGGCAGCCAGATAGTTTTCGGATAAAAATACACAAAACGAACGAACGAGCGAACGAACGAGCAGACAGACAGACAGACGTTGAGACAGCGAGACGTCAGCAGCAAATGAATGAATGTGCCAAACAGAGTTGGGGCCAGGCAACTTGCTGGCAACTTGAGACTCTCTGATAGCCGCGAACTCATCAGGCAAACGTAACGTACAAACCAACTGGCAACTGGTATGGGCAACAACTGACTGTGGAAGCCTCATCGTAGCTGGGCGATGCTGCATGCTTGCCCTTTTGATGAAAACAACTCAATGACGTGATTTGTGCGGCAAGCGTTGCGTTGCCCCCCAACGAAGCCGCAGCAGCAGCAGGATGTTGCATGTATCACACACACACACACACACACGCACACTTATATATGTATATATATGTATATGATGGCACTGCCGTCTCTCATATATAAATCACACATTTTGCCAGCAAGATTGACGTGCAAATTCCACAAGTTGCGCGGATACCTGCAGACTTTGGTCAGTTTATAATTTCAGCTTTTGCATAATAAATCACAAAGGGCTTAAAGTCGCCGGCCTGACGACGCATAGGCATTGAGTTTTGGGCAACATTTTCTACCTCTCACACACTCTCTCTCTCTCTCTCTCTCTCTCTCTCTCTTTCTCTCCAGCAGCCATTACCAAATATCGGCTCTTTGAGCATTACTTTAATTACACAAAGCCAACGACAGCAAAGGGCGCCGCGACGCAGGCATTTTTTAAATGCTGCTTCGAAAGTATATAAAACAAAAAACAAAAATGAAGCAAACGATTCGAGTGCTTTGGCTGCACTCAATTGTTTGGCCCCCAAAAAGCAAACGCGACGCATCGTTGCCTTTTGGTACATATAATGTCGGCACATGATATGTCGCCTCTACCTGAGCGTCCTGCAAAAGGCACCAAAAACAACAGCAAAAACCAACCCGCCCAGCAACAGCAGAACAATGGACCAACATCATGACACTCGAGACGGCACCAAAGCCAAAAGCTGCATACAAATGCCATTTTTGGGGGGCAGCTACAGCAGTGGCAGGAGGCACCATTGGCCGGCAATGAACGAACGCCGGCAGCCAGCGGGGCTACCGTTTAAATGTGCTCCATTTTACTGTCAAGTGTAGACCGGGTTGACATTTGAAAATGCTCTAAAACCCCAACTCTCTGCCTTCTTCCTCTACCTCACCCACTGCCTTTCTCTTACTTTGCACTTTGCTTGTCGTAGAATTTTAATTTAAGTATGTAAACTGACATTGAATAGTTTGTCGGGCTTTTGCCTTTACTACACCTTTTGTTGTGGGTGGCTACAAAACTGAGCTCCACTTAAAACTCAAAAGGCGCAAGAGTATGGGAAGAGAGAGAGAGTGAGAGAGAGAGGGAGCAGGGCTATGTGGCAAGGTGAGACCAGAGCGCACCTGAGCGCAATTTAAAACAATTTTAAGTTTTTGCAATTTTGTTTGCGATTGGATTCTCTATTACAAAACGTAAAAGCATTACCACGACTAGCAAATACTCTATGCAACAGCAGCAGCAAGCAGCTGAGATAAGCTCTACTATGCCTTATCAAGACTATTTGAATGATGTATAGAAACTCTACACTTATTAATAAACAAAAGGCTTCAAGACTTCTTTGAGCCTGTAACAATAGCCAAAACTGATATACCCCATTCGACTACAATTCATAGCTTACAAAAAGCTGCTTCAACTTGACAGGAAATAGAGTTTGAATAGGTTTTGCTCGAGCTGGTGTGAGCTACATTTAATGAAAACTGAGCATTGCAGCAGCCGAGCGTAGTGAAGTTTCGAGCTTGTTAGCTTGATGAGTAGCTGTCCGAGCCAAGCCAGGGCCTAGGCGCAGCTGACAGCCATGTATAACCGATGCAGTTGACAGCTTGGGGTGCGCCACGGGTGGTGCTGCCTGGGTGCATGGCAGCACAGCAGCCGGCGCTAATCAACAGCAGCCTGAGTCCAAAGCTCATTTTAACTGCCAATCAGTGGCGTCTTATATAATATACGACTACACATATATATATATAGAATTTGGATTATGTATTTGTAAGTGCTTACCGGTGTTGAATATGGATGCGCTGTCAGACGCACTCCGTCCGTCTCCAGCTGTTCGGCCAGCACCATTTCCAGTTCATTGCTGGGCGGCGTCTCGCACAGGATCTCCATGCTGCCGGATAGTGAATTGGGATCGTTGAGCATAAAATAGACTGAGGCAGCGCCCTTTTCGCGCAGCGAACGTATGCTCTTGAGCAGCTTGTGTCGATGCGCTGGATTATCGACGCCAATGGCATCCAGATCGGGATCGCCGACTTGTTTGCAAATCTCCAAGTCATCGTAGCCATTGTCCAGAAAGCTTTCCGCATATTGAGCGAGCCCCAGGGCACGCAGCCATTCGCAAACAATGTTGCTAACGGCCATTTTGACACCTGGGCAGCGCGAGGTGGATGCGTCTGCCTGTGTGTGGATAATTCGATGTGCGCTCACGTGTGTGCCACCAATTACCGTTACAAAACGGGGTCTCGTCTATTAGCGCCACGTCACGTGCTAAGCGCGTTGCCACCAGCTGTTGCCCTTGCTCTTCTTATTGTTATTGCTGCTGCTGTGGCTGCTTTTCCTGCTGCTTACAGCTTGCAATTTCCTTAGCCCGTTTACTGTAAAGCTTTTCGTATTGTTTTAAATGCTCTCGTTAAAACTCATTGCCGCAAGCCGCACACACACACACGAAAAAAACACATCAAAGTTGATCTCACATCTTTGCAGTTTCCCATGCCTCGACGCGCTTTTCAAATTTCCTGCCAGCGCTGCTGCAGTTGCTGCTGCTGCCACATTATGTTGCATGCTGCAAATAAGAAAGAGAAAAAACAACCACAATTATTTTGTTATGTTCAATTATATTCACATAATATACATATATATACATTATAGCATTGCATCAATTTCAATTAAATCAACGTTCGCCCGCATTTGCATAAGATTTCTGTATTTTCTCACCATTTAGTGAAACACTTCAAATCAATAGCTGCAGCTCTTCGGCTGCAAATCAAAATCAAAATTCTCGAAAATTAATTAAACCAATGGCAGTTGATGCGGTTTCCGTTAGCCACACACACACAGAGAGAGAGAGAGAGACGCACACGCACACACACACATGCTAGCAGTCAATAATTCTCACATTCTGGCAGCGCCTTATCGGGCAGCAATTCAAGCATACCACAGCGTATAATGCGTGCCCCTTCCCCCACCCCCCACACACACACACAAACACGCACACATACATACAGACACATCACTTTATCATAGACACTCTGACGTCGTCTCCCATGTGGGCTGCACAGGAGTTGCCCTCTTCTCTTCATTCGCACTCGGCGCTGCCTACGCCTTAGCGCTTTAGAGAATCTATGAGGCGTTAAACGCAAACTAAAAGCTTAGAGCAACCAATCAACAGCAGTAGCAACAACAACAACAACAACAACGACTACTACTACTACAACAACATGAACTGCAGTTTTTGGGCGTGTGCCGTCGCTTATTGATAAATGATTGATTATCTGCTTGTGGGTGTGCTGCGGTTTGCTTTGCCTTAGCACAAGAGTTTAGTGTTTGCTTTTAGTTTATCTTTAATGGATTATTTTAGCGGTTGGCAGCAGCAACAACAACAACAATCATTGCCATAATCCACGTTCTTTTGCCACGCCACGCCACGCCCAGTCCCCCTCAAAGAGGGCAGCCTTCATATAAGTTATTTCTGCTGTGCTTCAATCTCTATTGCTCTCATTCTCTGCCTCACTCTCTCTCCCTTTAACACTTGCTATTTTTTGTTGTTTCATTCTGGCAGCTGTTTTTATTTCATTTTCACATTGCCATCGAATAGATCAATCATGGCTGCTCGACGTGCCTTACAAATGGTTTAATTATACGCAATTATTCACCAATAAAACTGTCGAGCAGATGTCAAGAGTTGAGTTGAGCTTTCACAGAAACAAACAAAAGAATGAGCGAATCAAAATTGAATTTCTTCTTCTACAACATTCGCTCATAAGGTCTAATCATAAAAACATTAACTCAAAAGACCTGGAACAGGCAGGTGTTTATATAAATGTATGAATTTACATATAAGTGAGTTTCTGAAGAACTGAAGAGAAAGACGCTCTTCTGCCAGGTAGTGCGCCAGCTTTACTTTGATCTTTTGATTTAGTTCTGATGGGTAAATTTAATTAAGAATCTGTCTCTTAAGTGTGAAGTGTGAAGGCATTTTCCCAGAGATTCAGTAACAGACACTGAGCTAGCTTATCGCAAGACGCGAACAATGCTCAACTATATCTCATCAGATACCACAAGACATAAACACTCTCATTGTCTTCGACAGCCCATAGGCCACACGAAATAGCAACTATTTATATTCATTAAACAGTTAAATATGGGCAGATATCTCGAGTTGAATTATCTTCAACAAGACATTTATCAAACTGCTCAGACACCTTCAACTTTACATATTCAACGCAAGCTTTTAAATGTGCTTTTAAATTCAAAAATATAATTAATTACTGAACTGTCTGCTGACTGCTGTCTTACTGTATTTTGCCTCAGGTGCAGCTGCCAATTATGGCCAGCAAATGTCTTTCGATTTATTGCACAATTGCGGCTTTAATTAAAATGGGCTCGATGCAAACACGGCTAAATGCAAACACGGACGAACATATTTATTATTATATTTTTTTTTATTTTAGTATTTTGCTGTCATAAGGGGCGTTTACCATGCCCGCTCTCCCTCTCTCTCTCTTCATGTACCTCTCTTGACATGTCTTGACATTTAAGTTGGCTTTTAGTTAATTTATTGAATACTTTCAATTTCGTGGCCCGCAATCAGTTGCAATGTGGCTGTAAAATTTTAATGTGCCCCGTTCATTATCTGAACTCGAGAATCTAATTACCAAAAGTGCCTGCACCGACGACATGTAGAGCCAGTCCCAGCTGTATAACCCACACCTTCTCCACCACCGCCAATGCCCACGACCTGAGCAGTAGCCGTTCGCTGGCATTTTGCAGAGCGAGCGATATGTGACCTGCTCGACTTGCAGCTGACGCAATGGCTAGCCGGCTTTTGAAGTCTTTCCAATACACTATGCACAAGGGCATTACAACTAGATCGGACAGCAGGTAACACAAAGGTAAATATATACTATAAGTTTATGCTATTAATAATGTCGAGAGATGCGTCGTTGTGGCTGTGAACTGCAGTCTAACAGTTTGTCTAGATATTCATGGATATGTAGAGGTGCATCAATGAATATGAATATTTTTAGCAACCATATATAAATAGATTTCACTCCACTCTCAGCTTAGAGTAGAGGATTAGTCACTCAAAGTGCAACCTACTTAAGAGATCATAAATTTGTTTTGCTAACTGATATTTGTTTAAACTACAAATCCAAAATTAAGAATCAACTCGAAATCACTCGAATGTGATTTAGCCGACAATTTGACCTACTCATAAACAATAGACAGCATACCAAATATAATCACATCAAATGAGGCTATGCTATATATAAACTGCATCTTCCGCATAGCATAAATGAATGTTTTATAAATATTTTAAGACCCCTTCTAATCCACAGTGTATTTCGACTTCGGCATGCCGCACTCCCTCGTTTTATTTTTTATATATTATTTTTTTTTCGGTTTCTCTTAACGCAATTAAAGGCGGCCAAAAACCAACAACGAACAGGAGGATTCGAAAAAAAAAAAACAAGAGAAAACAACAACAAGAAGCAAAGCAAACAAAACTTGCTCGCTGGCCTTTATTATCTTGATGAGCGGCCAAACTATTTTACGAGCTCGCCAACAAGTTAATTAGCCATTGGTATTAATGCGGCCAAGAGCGGCTCGAACAGTTGGCTGAAACGAAAATTTTTGGTGTTGTCAAATGTATTTCACTTTTATTTGCCTGACTGGCGGCGGCCTACTTCCTATCATTAATGAAGACGCCTTATTCTTGCGTTTCTTTCTTCTTCTTTTTTTTTTTTTGTCTCATCCGTCTCTCAATTTTTTTAATTTGATTTGCTTCTTTTAATGTTTATTGCCTGCCCTCCCAGTTGCCCAGTTGGCCAACAATTGCCCCCTCCCTTTAGCTAATGACAATAATTAACTGCTCAAGTGCGTGGCGTCCGAGTTATGCATATTAATTAGCCAAAGTCGCGTAGCGTGTGAACATTTTCTTGTTCCTGTTGTTGTTGTTTCCGTTGCGCACCTGCACGCCAAAAAAAAAAAAAAGCAACAAAAAGAGGAAAATTAAATAATAAAAGAGGCACGAAAAAAGCAAATATTTATATATATAATATGGCCGGGCAATTGGCGAAGCTGTGCAAACAATTTTAATTAAATGGCAATTGCGCATACGCCGCGTGTTCATGCGCCGCAGATGGCAGATAAAGCGTGGCCCAACTGCCAGCTGACAGCTGTTGGCAGTGCCGCAACGTGTTGCAATAAACGTTACCTGCAACACCACCGCCGACAAGCGACAACAACAACAACAGCGACAACATCAATATAAATTTGCCTGCCAGAGCTTATTGAGGTTCAATTTGATTTGGTCTCGCCTTGTCCACCTCTCACAATTGTTTCTTGCTCTAAGGCCAAAAGTCAACACGATCTGCATAGGGCTTGCTCTGTTGAATTGACACCGTTTAAATACAAACGGACGTGCTATAAACAAATTAAGCTTGCCACAAACACAAAAGTAAAAAAAATAATACAAAAAAAAAAAAAAAATAGCTGAACAAGAATTCGTACCAACTCGAACATAATGCGTTGGGACGCCGCCCACGAGAGAAACCAATACGAAAACGAACGAATCTCCATTGTGAATGAAGGCAACAACTGCAGCACAAAGTCAACAACAATTTATTGTTGTTGCTGCGGCATCGATGATGTTGCATTAAATTTTTTGTCTGTTTGCCCCTTGCCGCGCGCCATTGCGTTGGCGTTGAACATTTGGGAAGACCAAAAAATGCCAACAACAAGCGCTGACAAACTTTGACCCAAAAACAAAATAGATAGAGAGAGAAAAATACATAGGTAATAGGTCGGAAGTGAAAGGGTTTTATATTTGAACACTCTGCGCTTTGCCGCTGACAGCGCCACAATTTGTGGCATTTTGTTGATAGAGCATTAAAGCATTTAACCATTTACAAAAGAGGCGCGCCCCCACATGAAAAAAATATATATAATTATTTCATTTACGATATGGGTGTATTACAAAGCGAAGACTATAATAAAAATGTAGACTATGCCATTGACTTGAAAGAAAATTGTTTTTATATATCTGAATTTTATGCTTTGTAGGGGGAAAAATTAACATACAATTCAATCAAGCTACAAATTGTATATCTTTTAGGCAATCACTTAATAAACTTTGTAGATAATTTATAAGTATTATGATCAGTCAATCGTAACTAATTGAAGACACGTTTTTAACTGATATTTACAGTGGCTTTGGGCAAACAGTAGTCGCTCGCAAATGGCAACCTCTTGCTGCATGCGCAAGATCTTAAGCTTAGTGTTTAGATAAATCAGGTGAACAAATTGGTAGTCGCAAATATAAAATAAACGAAACTAGAAATGTAATTAAAAATAAAATAATCATTAATCAGGGAAAACTAAACCTTGGAATTGAAAAAAAAATAAATAAAATAAATAAATAAAATATTAATAATAATAAAAATAATAATAATAACAATAATAATAATAATAATAACAATAATAATAATAATAAATACAAAATTTAAATAATATAGGTACAAAAATAAAATTTGAACAGAATATGATTTATATTTCTATGTAATAATAAATGCATATATAAAATATTTACCAATAAATAAAAAATATATATAAAAAGCATAATTAAATCTAAAAATATATTTCAAATATATTTAAGAAAAATATATAAATTAAATATATTTAATTAAAAATTAAAATTAATATATTTAATTAAAAATTAAAATTAATATATTTAATTAAAAATAAAATTATTTAATTAAAATTAAAAATTAATAAAATTGTTTTTTTTTTTCTACATAAATATTTAAATTGAAATATTCGATATTGAAAAAATTGTATTCAATTTATTGGCAGTTTCTTACTGTTGAGGATATGCAGAAATAATTAGACTAGACTCAAAAATACTTAATACTTTAAACATATCATTTTATATAACTTTTCCTCATAAATAATTTCATTTAATAATTTATATATATTATCACATGTATATATCATTTTCATTTTAAATGTGTGCTCAATATCTAATACAATAAATCATACATAGCATTCATGCTCATTGGCCAATGCAGTTATTAATTCTAAAAGCTTTTTAATTTCGAATCACGCTTTGCAGCCTATATATGTATATGTATATATATGCATATATATATGTATATATATGCATATTTATATTCACAACTGCCAACACTTTGTCAGCTTATGGGTGTGCATAAAACCAAACCCAAAGTGTTGCAATTTTGAACGCCTTCTCTCTCTCTCTCTTTCTCTCTCTGAGATGTAGCTGAGCTCGCCAAGCAAAAGTTTCACGCTGCGCACAAACTGACGACCTTTTGCCATGCACACATACATACCCACACAAGTGTGTGAATATTGGCAATGCCTGAAGCTCTGTGCACACAAGTCCAAGTCAAAAATTTATAAATTTATATCATTTGTTTTTTTTTTTTTTTTTGTCGCTCGTTTTCTTTTCGCTTTTTGTTTTTGGCGATATTTAAGCGCAGGTCAGAAGCAGCGGGTGGTCAGAGCGCAGGTGGCTTCACATACATATATATCTATATACATATATATTTATATACACTCTTTCTTTTTTTTGGTGCCTTAAGCGTGTTTTCTGCTTAATGTTTAATGCCCGATAATTTAACATTTTTGTCTGCGTGTGTTTTCTACAATTTGTTATGCAAACAAACGGGGCCACAGTTTATTTAATAGTCGCTTATAAATCATCATCTTCATCATCATCATTATCGGCAAACAACGTCATTATCATTATCAGCTTCGTCATCGATGGCAACAACGGCAAAAGCAACCGTCGATAATATCGCCATTGTTTAAACAATGAATAATGTGCGATATGCCCTCATAATATTTATTTGGCAGTCTATAACTACGCAACAAATGCAACAACAACAACAAGGTCTACATCATCATCATCATCATCAGGCAATGTGGGCACTGATTTTCGACAGTTTTTCTTAACGCCTGTGGCAAGAACCCCATACATATGCTTCGTCTTTATTGATTACTGCCCCCTTCTACCAGCACCATCCCCATTCCCACATCCCTTCCTTCTTCAATTCTTTTCTGATATTTCTTACTTGCCGCGGCTCATTATGGACAGCAGTTGTTGAACCGAGGCCAGCTGAAGGGGCCGCTTCCAATCGCCGCGCCAATGAAATGCAATAAATTCGAATTAAGCCGCTCACATAAAACGCCTGATTGCACACGGCGCGCGCGATGTTGCGGCAAAAGCTAAAGTTCGCCCGCTCTTCTGGGGAACGCGCTGAGGCCGACATCCTGTTGACAGTCAACTGCAGCAGCAGCAGCGGCAGCGGCAGCTATCAATATTAAAAGCGCTTATTTGACAGAAATATGACAAATGCCTGACAGCAAAGCTGAAAATAAGCGCGCACAGGTTGCCACAGCATCGCCGTTCGCCGTTCGCCATTCGATTGGATCCTTCCTTCCTGCCCTACGCCGCCCTCTCTCTCCCTCGCTCTCTCACTCTCTCGCCCGCAACGAAGTCCTGTTGTGCTGCGCAAAGTGCCAAGTCATTAGTAACAGGCGAGAGCAAACGTCAGATATGCTTTTTGGATTAGTCAATTCAAATTGCGTGCGAGTATTGAACCGTTGGCAGCTGCACAGGCGAAATGATTTCTGTGTGTTTCCTTCGCCAGTTAACTTGTCTCTCTGTATCTGTATCTGTATGTATATATATATGTGTGTGTGTGTGTATAACCATATGTACTTGCCACACGCTGTGCCCAGGCATTCAATGCGCGGCTTCTGCGCGACTGCCGTTGACAACGCACGACACGTGCAACACTCACGCAATTTCAATCACCCCCACTCGCTTCCGCCCTCTCTCTCTCCCACTCTCTCCGTTCACGTGTGTTAAATGAAATAAGTAAGCATCGAAAATGCGCTCAACTGTCAAAGTGCTGCAACCGCTGGCCCACGGGTAACTGTAGCCAACCACCATATTCTGCCGCCTATTACCTTTATGTGGCATGCAATGAAGCGTGCCGCAGCTACAATGCAATCACGGCTAAAATGGGGCATAGCCAAATTGCAGGATAGCTTATCAGCTGTGTGTGTGTGTGTGGGCCCAACTCTCTGAATTTTCAATTGGAAATTGAATTGAGCCCGCGCGCTGAGTTAGCGCTAATGAAAATCAAATGTCGGTTGAAAGTGTGCGGCCAAATTTAACAAAGGCACTGACATCAATATGTCGGGCGAATTCCCGTTAAACGGAAAGGAATGTCATGTTGAATTCTATCTCAGATTCGCATATTTCTTTTGTAAAAGACTATTTGTCAGTTAAATGCAAAGGAAGTGAAGTAAAGTTCATAGCAATGCCAGCTATATGCATATGAAAGAGTGTGAGCTGCTTGATTGACAGAGCTTGATTGACTATAGCAGAATGAAATGATTGAGTGACTCACTTGGTCAGTCAATAAAGTCGATTAAGCAGTGTGAACAATGCGAACTGCGCGGGATAGAAGAATAAAGTGCGTGATTGCTCGAATGATCAACTGAGTGAATGACTAAATAAGAAACTAATTGATTGACTGTGTGTTTGACGGACTGAAATGTCGAACTGATTCGATTAAACTGACGAATTTACAAATGAAATTATTGAGTGATTGATTAACTGTCCAAACATAGCGATAGATTGAGTGGCCGATTGACTGACAGACTGATTGACTGATTGACCAATTCACTGACACTGAAATCAAAGACTTAATTAACTATCTATCTATCCATCTTAAACCTTTAAACATATTCTCAGTTCCGAAACATCATTTAAAATAAATCAAATTTATAAACCGTCAGCTACCTTTTAAAATTCCCCAACACTTTAAAGGCTGCTGAAATGCGCGTCAATCAAAGACGCATTCAAATTCATGATAATGACGATAGTGTTAATAGTTATGCATCTCATTATATTGTTGCATGCACTGCACTGTTATTTGGCGCATTATCAGCTCAGATATTCGCGCATAATTTTCGCGTTATTTTTAAATGCACAACAGGCAAATAAACACGACGCTTTGCGCCAATTTCATAAATAATTTTATGGCGTTTAATAAAATTTTATTGGCAGGGGCTGCATGTTTTATGACCGTCTGCTGTGCGGCTGCCATGGTCTTTGGCTTGTCCGATGGCTACTTCAATTTGTCGCCGCGCTGCAGCAGTTGATCAAACCAAAGGCTCCGAACGTCCCTCGTCTACATGCAGAGTGCCCTTCTCTTTCACTCTCTCTCTTTCTCTCTCTCTCTCTTTCTCTCTATCAGCATTGGCTCTCATTCAGTCTGCCACGGCAGCATGCAATTTTTTGCGTATTTTAACGCTTCATTGTCAATGCAACTGACAGGCACTTGCAGTCTGCCGCCTGCCACTGGAGATGGCGATGGCGATGGCGATGGCAACGGAGATGGCGTTGCCGATGGCCATGGTGATGCAGGCAGCTATGCAACGCGACGTTGTCATCAGTTGCAACAATTACTTAAACGCAGCTATAATTTTTATGCAGACGGGCGGGCAATTTACTGGGCCATCCAGCCGGCCAGACGGACGGAGAGACAGCCGGCCAGAGAGAGAGAGAGCCAGCCATCCGAGTGCTTATGGCTATTTTCACAATTTTATTTTTATTATTATGAGTGCAACTATTATTATTATTACGCCATTGACTTTAATGCTCGTGCTTCAAAATAATATTCATAAAAAACATATACATGCACATATACATGCCAGCATAGCTGACATATTAAAATACCAACGAAATGGCGATAAAATAATTGCATTATTGCTTCTCATGCCCGTATCCACGTTGTCAACCTGCAATGGCTGGCGATTCGGAAAAAAACAAATTATATTTGTGGTCCATTAGCTAGACCCATTGCATTATTATTAAATTCTTCAAAATAAATATATAAATATATATGCACAATATGTATATAAATTTATCTATTTATAGCTGGCTTTCAATTAAAGCTAAAGAAATCAACTCTGGCAGGCAGCTCGTTTGCTCATTCATTAATTAGGCTTTGCCTAACAAGCCTTCATTCAAGCTGCTCAAGCGTCGCACTCAAACCCATATACTCTGTAAAATTTCTAGTCAATAGCAAATATAGAAATTCTTTTCTTAGAGTTGCCACCTACACTAATAAGCAATCCTACTCATGCTACTCTTTATTATTAATGTTTCTTTAAAATTCTTATTGCTTCATAGCCAATTAGCCTAAATCAATCTGTCGCTCTGCCTTTCTCCTTCTACAGGGTATTCGATGTGACTCAACGACAACTTTTATTGAACCGTTTTTGGGGTATTTAGCATTTTGTCAATGTGTCATATTGGCCGGGACGTCGCCTTCATTGAGTCTTCGTCAACAGCTCGCTCCTCCGTTGCGCTCGCTTGCCCTAATCAATTCGCCGCGCGGCACATAAATCACAGCACAATTCGGCGCAGGCAAATAAAACATTTTTTACAGCATCTTTTTCTTTTTCGTCATTTTGGCCGACTGATTGCCGAACAATGGCAATTAACCCATAAAATGAAAATGCCCACATTTAATCGTAATACAGGCACATCTATCGAGGCCCCTTTCGGCTCGCCCAGCCAACCCAATTGGAGTCCAATTAATTGAAATTCAAAGCTTTGGCTTTAACTTTGAATTTGAGTCAGTTTTATGATGATTTTTTTTTGCCGGTTTCTGTATAATTTCACTTTGCTCCATGCACCATGCCCAACCATCATCATCTTCATCTTCATCATGGTCATTATCATCATTGTCATTGACTTGTGTTTCCAATGAATAATAAAGTAGAGTGGAGTACACCAAGCCGCCGACGACGACGGCAACGGCGGCGTTGCCACAGATATAAATCAATTCCAGAGAAGCGACAAAATTTACATTCCGCTTTGCCTGCGCGTGTGTCTGGGATGTGTCTGTGTGTAGGACTGGAACTGGAAGCCAGGGCGGGAGCTGTAAATGGAGCTAACAGAGCGAGAGAGAGAGAGCGAGCGAGAGTGGAGTGGGCACTCGGCAAGAATGGGGATCAGCCATTTGGCTTATTGAGATTTCATCGGAAGTTTTGTGCGCATTGTGTCACAGGCGCATGCGTATTGAAATTTATGGGAACGGTAAAGCCAAACGGCATTGTATTAATAATAAAATATAAAATAAAACAAAACAAAAATCAAAGAGGAAGAATGACAGAGAGAGAGAACAGAAATCGTTATCGTTGAAATCGTGCGAGGCGATACAATTCGTAAGCGTTTAACTTTAAGTGGGCCTTGATTAATGATCACAAAGTGCGTTGCGGTCGTCCACGCACCACAGGAGGCTGGCAGCTGGTCTAAAAAGCTACAGCGGGGGGCAGCACCAATACAATCCAGTTTCAATCGAAACACTTTAACCTTGGCTAAGAATTCCAACTCTAACTGATCTACTTGGCATAGCCAAACCAAAAGCTATAAATTTCAAAACAGTTAAATCTTATTCCAAGTTTAGACAAAATTGTTTCCACATGGAAATTACAAAACGATAAAATCTAAAGCTTCTTATACGCATATTTAATAACCAGATCAAATCGCGTGATCATAAACTATATATTATGACTATATATAGTTTTTTATAAATTTTTTGTTTGGAGCTGAGACAAAATGTGATATCCTCCTAATGGATTACTTGTATTTGGCTACAAAAAACTATTTCCCATTAGTCTAACTCTATATATCTGTCAGATATCTCTCTCTATATATATAGACATGCATATGTCACTATATATTGCTTCAACTCTGTTGCGCTGTTAAAGGAACATTTGATACCTTCCGCTCAATAGACTCTTCGCTGAGCTCTCACTCTCTCTCTCACTCTCTCTCTCTCTCGCTCTCTCTCCCTATGTGCGACTCTGTGCAGCATTTGTCAGACAGCATCTTTGGCCTCCAAACTATATCTATATCTACCTGTCAGACCCTTGGCTGCAAACATGTCCAATCAATGCCACTTCCATTACTTAAAAAACCATCAACACAATGGCCACAGAGTAGCTCAAATTTCACATTAAAAATAAAACACATCCACACATTAGGCAACGCGCACATAAAATCCAAAATCGAAATCAAGAGAGACAGATAGACAAGCAGAGAGAGAGCAAGAGAGAGAGCGTGAGCGAAAGGGAACTCGGTATAAGATGGAAATTTCATCATTCTGATTAGCCGATTGCGCCATCAACTTGAATTGTCGTCTAGAATTTGTGCCTGCGGCATATGCCATAAAAATAAAAGACGATCCATTAATGAAAATTACGTACCACACGGCGCATAAAAATTTTCCAACTGACTGCAAACGACGCACGATCAGATAAAATATATATATGTATGAAAGGAAAAAAAAACCATATATGTTAAAGTTGAGAATGTCATGTCAAAATGTGGCGCTGCCTCGTACAACAATATGACAGGCGACAGGAAGAGTGAGCAAGAGAGAGACAGAGAGAGAGGGGGGGAAGGCTAAGATTCTGGACAGGATTCAAGGTAATGGCAGCCAAATACTTTGTGCTGATACCCACACGATTCTCTCTGTGCACAGCTCTGTGACTGTAAACCGATCCTCCACACACGCGCTACACAATGAAATTTCAGTTGAAATGAAAAATTGACAAGCCAAAAAAACGAACAGAGAAAAAGGAAAGTGAAGACGGATAACGCTGGAATAAGGACGACGACAACAATTACACAAATAAAATGCACAATATTAAACGAAATTATACTCTATATATATGTGTGTGTGTGTGTGTGTGCACTTCCCCTCTCAGCACAGCTTGGCAGACAAGCGACACAACAAAGGCCAACGGCGGCATAAAACAAAAGGGCCCAAAGGCATAAGGCTGACAAGGCAGCTGTCCCTATGCCTCTATCTCGCTCTAGCTGCTGCTTACACTCCCTCTCACTCTCGCTCTCCTTGTTGCTGTGCCTGTGGCTGGCTGCGTTGTTGCCTGTATGTTTTTGGGTTTGCCTTGAGCCTGCAGCGCGTTTTATGTATCATTTTTCATGACAGGCAGCTACTCAAATGCACACAGAGAGAGAGAGAGAGAGAGAGAGAGAGAGAGAGAGAGAGAGAGCGTATACATGCACACACACACACATGGCCAGCTGATATGTCCGCCTGTCTTGACAGTCGCGCAGTTGACAGCCACTTCAAAGTGCAATTGCTGCTGCTAATTACAACTAAATATGTAACTGCCTCGCTCACTCTCTGCCCATCTCCCTTTAACTGACACTCTCTCACTCTATTATGATCTCTCTCTCTGTCTGTCTATTACATTTCACAGTCACACACATTAATCAACACGTGGGCAATGCTAATGAAGACGCATCTTTGCACACAACTCACTTCAATTCTGATTTAAGGCAGCCACCCAAAAATGTGCTCAAATACATATATCATTATTTGGAATCTGCCAGACAGCACGAGTTCATATAGCTACAAGTGTATGCCTGTGTGTGTGTGCGAGTGTGTGTGTGTGTGTGAGCCAAAGACTTCATCATTTAACGATTATTTCTAGCAATTTTAATGCACTCACTCAAACCTCAGGTCGTCAGCTCACCTTCTCCCACCGCCTCACTCGCCCTCACTCCTCTCTCTCAATCTATCACCCGCTCTATCGAGCTCTTCTCATTCACCCTCTTGCCCCTTTTACACTAACTGCAACATTGCGAAAATTTACGATGCCTGTGACACAGTTAACTCATGCTCGACACCAAAACATATATCAAATGTGTGGCACGACTTGGAATGACTGAGCCACAGACGAGCCACGGGCAATGCTAGCCTGAGGGTAAAGGCTGCGTTACCTGCCGCTGGCACCCAACACCGATCCACATCTCCCTCTCCCTCTCCCGCTCTCTCTCTCTCTCTACATTCTTTCTCCTGCCCTGTTTCAGTTGCAGCCAGGCAAACAATAACGTGAAATATGTGCGGCGTTTTGCAATTCATACGCAAAAATGGATGAGCGGCGCATTTGAATCGCAATGCGGAATGGTTCGTTTGGTCTGGCCAGGTCTGCTTCGTTCAGCTCCATTCTGTTTTGGTTTGGTTTGGTTTGGCTTGGTCTGGTCTGGAGGCAACGGTAGCAGCCGCCACGTATGTAGCTTTGTGGCAATGTGGGTTGCGGGCATCAAGGACACACACACACACACACATATTTTGCCGGGCATACACAATAACACATTGTAATGGCAATGGCAAAAACATAAAATTAAAGTGTCGCACTGCCAACTGTGGAGTGGCAACGGAGTCGTCGAGTGGAGCGTCCATGGAGCGGGTGGTTTGCATTTAATCTTCCAATTGAGTGCGTGCCATGGCTATTGCTGCTGTGCTGACATAGATAAACTGGCATATCCTGCCTGTCTACACCTCGCCTCTCCACGCCCTGCTACGCTTCCCACTTCTCCTTTTTTAGCTCCGCATTGCCAACATTTTTGCTTTTAAAAAACAATTAATCTTTATTAGCCGGGGCCGTTCGTAACTTTTGTCGATGGCTCAAAAGCCAATTAAAAGTGTTTTGCCAGTGCAACAATCAAAAAAGGCGGCGCAAACCCAAAAGAAACAAAAAATATGCTCGAGTGGCAATGGAAATAACGCCCTTTCGGGTTTTGCCTTGTGTAATTAATCATTTTTACTGATTTTATATTACATTACTTTCTCTCTCTCACTCGCTCTCTCTGTCTCTGTTTGGCTCTCTGGGCATTAAAAGTCAACGTCGAGCAAGTAGAGAGAAACAGGGAATTGTGCAATATCCGTAAAATACGCAAAAGTTGCCATCAATATGCTACGCTCGGATACGTCCATCAGAAATGCATTGAAGCGTAGATCCTTTCGTGTTACCGTGCCTCTACGACAAAGGATTCGTTACGGATTTATTGGCAACTTGATGCGTACCCTGGCACCCGGGCCTGGCCCTAGCCCTGATTCTGGCCCTGGCCCTGGCCATGGCCCTGTTCCTGCCACTGACCCCACATACATACATGGTTCTTCGCCTTTTTGCAACTTTGCTGCCTTTGGCTCGTGGCTATAAATTGACTTTTCCTTTTCCTCCTCTTTTTTTTTTTGCCCCCACCCACCTTTTGAAATGGCTCTGATTTGCTGCTGAGACTCGTTTGCACATCAAAAAATTCACATCATAGAACATCATCTCAACCCTCAAAATTAACAAATATTATTGCAAAAGAAAAAGTTTTTCTATTTTTCTGTTGCGGTCAGTTAGGCAAAAGTCCAAGCCCCAAATGAAATAAGGTATCTAAAAGTTTGCGCTGCTGCCAAATTAATCCAAAGACAAATCATTAAAAAGGCAACGAACGACATTATTACGCTGCGACTTAAAAGGACTTTACGCGTTGGCAGCGCACTTGAATGGGATTAGTTGCCGATGGCCGAAACAATACAGGCTCACAAAGGCGGCAAAGCCAAAGCGGAGCTTTAGAAATGCGGTAGTACGAATACGAAATACCCTTTCGCAATGCATATAATTTAAATTTAAATTTAAAGAAATTTCATAACAGAGATAATAGAATTCTTAAATGATAAATATATAAAATGTTAATTAAAAACAAAACTATTTTATTTATTTATTTTTTTTTTTAACTCTAACTTAATTTGTGCAAGAAAAAATGAAAATTAATTATTATAAATTTCAAATTCTGTTCAGCTCAAAATATTTAAAATATTTTCAAAAATGTTTTCCTTTTTTTTATTTTTTTATTATTTTTTTTTTTCTTACTTTCCTTTTTTTTATTTTTTTATTATTTTTTTTTTCTTACTGTAAAATCGGCTTAAAAAAGGCCATATCTTGATTGAAAATAATAAATAATAACACGATTATAAAGTCAATAAAAATAATTGAGCATGTCTTGATTTTTTGCACGCATGACAAATTTCATGCTAAATGCCTCATGCCCATTTGGCTAGGGTATTTGCAGCACAATAAATTGTTAATCATCCCCGCGCCTTTTTCACATCATTTTGGGGTGTGTGCAAAACAGGAAAATCGTACAATATAACAATGCATGGAAATCCCTAAATGCTGTTAAACAGAAAACAAATGAAGTCGGGGTGCAAAAGGATTTGTGCATTAGCGCCGCAGACAAGTATTGATGGCTGGACACGGCCTACAGCTGGCAAACATTTGTATATAGAAAATCAGTTGTATATATGTATATATTTCATTTTAGGGTTAGTCAGAGGGAAGTTCAATAATGTCGCCAAAAGAAAAATATATAAAGATGTGTGGCAAAGGCACAACAAATGAATATGGTGGTTGCTGCCTGCTCCGAAATTTCTATTTGTTGTCAACATTTGCAGTTGTTGTTTATTTACATGTTCTTGTTGCTGTTGTTTCTACATTGTCATAGAAAATTAGCAGCACTCCCCCCGGCTCAATAAGAACGTGACGCTTCAAATCAGTTTATCAAAAATATTTGCCCAAACGCTTAGCCCTGAACATATTCCGATGCTGTTGACACTTTCCTCAATGTTTGTTTAGGTCTCTTGCGCGCGCTGCCTTGATTGGGTTAGCTGCTAATTTCAGCCACTCTCCGGGCAAATGCATTTTTAAATTACATTTTCGACTAAAACTCCATTTCATATAAATACTTGCAGCAGCAGCAAGAGCAACAAAAATATGAAATAAGTTTTTTGATTTCTTTTTTTGCACAGCAGGAATCAGGTCAACTGGATGTATGCAAATGCCATGTACAACTATTGTAGCAACATGTAGCCCAACAATGTGCACAACTTGTTAAAAGCGTTTTCTCTCCGTCTCTCCGTCTCTTAGTTTTCATTGTATATATGCATTTCGCAGCACGCAGACTGTGCTACAACATGTGGCATTGGCCAAAAAGTCGGCTGCACCAAAAGCAACGCCAAGTGCAATTGCAATTGTGGCAACAGACGCAAGACAATGCCACCAGCGGCAGACAGCGGCTCGGCAAAGCCAATGGGGCCTAAACGAGCAAACGAGCCAACAGTCATGGCCGTGGCTGTTTGTGGCGTTGTGCGGTCTTTTTTTTTCGTTTCATATTTCTGTTGCAGTTTATAATTCACGTTTTGCTAGAAGAGTCACAAAAGAGGGAGAAAAGAGAGGCAGAAAGAGGGGACAACGGCTACAGATCCTATTGCCATAATCATGACAATGATGATGCCTAATTAAACAGCATGAAAAGTGTTAAGCTTGGCAAAAAAAAAAATAAAAAAATTTTAAATTTTATTTATTTTCTAAAAACTAATTTAAATAATTTTCGGCATATATTTAAGAAAAGATTTAATTATAAATGCAAACAATATATCTAAAGTATATTTACATCAATTAAATTCTAAAAGTCTAGAAAGATTATTCTGATCCAAATCTATAGCAAATATTGCCAAGCAAAGTGAGTGAAACAAAATAATACAGAGTAATGCTTGCTTGCTAGTCTTTCGAGCATCATAATTACAATTCCTCGAGCACAACAAGTGAGCTCTATGAATATAAAAAAAAAATGATACAACAAAAATACAGCTCAAGTTCTTAAGCATCAATCAAAATTTGAGCTGGGCAAAGATTACAAACTTTGCTACGTTCATTTGAACAGAGCGAATAATCTTGGTGCTTTAGCGCTCTGCAATTTGGATTTTTTTTCTCTTTTGCTGGTATATTTGGCAGCACCTAAGCCCTGAAGCCGACGCAAAACAAAGTTTGCTCTACGAATACGATTTTTTTGTTGGTGCCAGGTTTACATTTGCTTTAAGCCTTTTTTCGATTTCGAGAGAGTGCAGGCCTGCATAAAAACCAGTTACAAGGGGAGTTGCATATTGAAAAGGGTAACAACAACAGCGACGCTGGCTACAACTACAACAAATAATGGCATCTCTCTCACCCTCTCCCTCTCTCTCCCACTCTCACCATCGCTGTCTCCCTCTATTTCGCAGTGTAAAGTGCATTGAGGCATGCGCCTGCAAGGGATGGACGCCATTTGTTTACAAATAGCCAAATACAAAATGCGAAATGGAAAATGCAATGGCAATGGAAATGGAAAATGGAAAATGGGTATGAGTATGGGCATGCTAGATGTTAGATGCATAATACATAACGATGTATAACTATTTTTGCCAGATTTTTTTTTCAGCATTTTTCTTTATATTCGTGCCCGCCCAACTGTGAAATTGTGTCAAAATCGGATGCTGCAGGCGGCACTTTACTGCAACTGCAGTTGCAGTTAGCTTTAAAGACTGCACCGCAAACGAGTCAGGCTAGTGATATACCCTGTAACTCTAGTCGAAAGGGGTATATAGCCATTGTAAAATACAGATATCGAAAATATTTTTGCTTTTATAGTTTTAGAACTCCCATTATTTCCATTCATTTCCATCAGACCTATTTGATAAAAACTCATCAATTTTAAGACTTGCATAGATTTCAGTACGTCTATGAAATGTATTATATTTTTGTATATATTCTATCTATATCTTTAGCTAAAATATAATAATTATCATATTATCTATACTCTTCCGATATGCATCTAACTTCTTCTGTCCCTCTTTAAAGAAATCCCATTCAGTATCTATAAGAACAAACTGGAAACCTAACTTAAATCTATTCCCGCAATCAGTTACGCCCATCTACAGGCCAGACTCACTTACTTCATTTCGCGCGCTGCAACATTTATAGACCTTGCCGAGCAATTTCGCCAGGTACGTAAACTGGCAATTTAACGGTATATTGTAAATTTCATTTAATATGACAGCAGAGTCCATGGCTAATAAAGCTATGCCCAGTCCATAGTCAACTAATTAGATGCGGCCCAGATTTCGCCAAGAAACTTACCTAAAAAGAGAGAGAGAGAGAGAACAGATTAAGAGGGATGAGTAAAAAATATGATTTAATAAGCAATTAAATTATTTTAATAACATTGACGGAGGCGCAGCTAAACAAACTGCACATAAAATTGCAATTTTCCAGCAAATTCATAAGAAAAACTACAACAGCAGCAACAACAACAATAAGGAAATTCTATAAAATCAGGCCGCAGGCATTGGGCAAAAAAAAATACGGACATTAAACAAAAATTAAGAGACGACTACGAAGAAGAGCCTAAGGAAAAATAGTACAAACAAAACAGAGTGTAAGCTCGAGCTGAACGAAGATTAAATACTCTTTAGTATATGTGATGTAGCAGCTTCAGCAGCAATTGCTGCTACAAAGAAACTTTGTATTAATTCATTTGTATTTTTTAAAGAATTTTAAAATTAATAAAAAAAAATCATCTAAATAATTGATTGAGTTATCATGGAGTCAGTCTTCTGATATTGTAGTTCCAGCAGACAGACAGACTCTACATAGATACTAAGCTGTCATTGGCATGATCATGGCTTGGCAACTAAAGAACTTGTTAGCATAATAAGAGACAGATAAAGTGGCAGACTTAGATTGCTGTTCTCTGACAGGTCGGCTGCTGATACGGATCAAGACTATGATGCATTCTGCCAAGCGTTACACATTTCGCAGCATAAGATTGCTATCCGCTGCAAGGGTATACAAATTGTACAAAAACTAAAAGCGAATGGCTCTGGCCAACTGGGCAAAGGCAAGACTCAACAGCTGCCAGGCCAAGTCGTCATCATCAACAGCTGAGATAGCAACAACTCAAGTGGCAGGCAAGGCGAGCAAGTGAAGCGACAGGCAGCAGCAGGAGCGGGCAGTAGAAGCAGGATGCAAGCAGCAGGCAGCAAGCAGCAGGCGGCAAGCGGCAGCATCTCAACTAATGCCATCAAGCTGATGCATATAGTGATTAGAGTGGACGCACTACTGACTCGCATCGGCTGCAGATGACGATGACGATAAGTGCAGTTTGCAGTGTAATAGAAAAGTTGCCAACACACCAACACACACCAACACACATGCTCACTGCCCATGTTACTGATGATAATGATAGATAAGTGTGCGCCAAGTGTACTACGTAACTTTACTCTAACTTCAAAAGCTATCAGCAGTTAAATCGAAAAGCAGTAACCCAAGCAGAGACTCGACTCGACTCGACTCTAGTCTTGGACTAAGCCAACGGGCAAGAACTGTAAATGTGGCACAGCTTAATGACAAGAGCGCCCAGGAAACGGCTGCTGTTGCAGCTACTCGCATAGCACTACCGACTCTGCATCATTAGCAATTGGGGGCTGGCCAAGGCGGGCGTGAGCCTCTGAGCATGTGCAGCCGGGGCATGGGAAATATTTGCTATAAATGTGCATGCAACATTAAGTAGAACGCATTTTTGCCACAACAGCAACCTGATGACTCTGCCGCTGCTGCTGCTGCTGCTGCTGCTGCAGCCACCGACGCCACAACCACTTCACTTGACTGCAGCTCCTTGTCGCAGCTGTTGTTGTTGTTGTTGCTCTTGCTGCTGCTGCTGCCGCTTCTGCTGTTGTTGTGCCTTTTCACAGCTCAACGCTTGCGCGCTTTTGGAGCCTGCAAAAGGGTTTTCCGTCTTGCCACGCCGCGTGCTTTATATATATATACATTTTTTTTCTCAGAATCTTGACGGCTATTAAGAAAGCAGCCAAGCCAAGCAGGAAGCGCGACGCGCGAACTGGGCTGCAGCCATAAAATAAAATTATTATTTTCTTTTCGTGCTCATAATTTCAGAGTTTTCCTAACTGTTCTTCTTTTTTGTTTTTTGTTTCTTGCTTTTTTTCACTCTTCTCTTCCCATTTTGTTCTGCTTTTGGCCCCAATTAGTGCAAGTCTTTTCCTTATTACATTTTTCGCCTTAACTTTTGCTCCGCTGATAGATTTTTTAGTCCCAATTAATGTGGCCAAGAGCAAGAAAGAGTTTAGCTTAAGCGCACAATTTTCTACTTTTTTTTTACGGAATTGAATGCTTAATAATTTAAAGCTTTATTTGCAGTGCATCTATATATTATATATGCTTTCTTAACAGTTTCTACACTAGACGAGATACTTTAATCTTTAATTTACATCCGTCTCTCTAGACATTTTGCTAATTATTCTTTTATTCGCCTGTAAAACTTTAAGAACATCATGCAGGAATTTAAGCATCTCCTGGCTGGTTTTATGGCTCATCTTGGACTTTAATTTGGAATGGCCATTTGGCTGGGATGTTGCCCCGCAGCCAACACAATCGCCCACTCAGCGGACTCTTATTTATTGACTATTTATTTTATTTAACTATAACCAAATCAAGCGCTCAGCATTTGCGGCCATTTAGCTGCGATAAAAGCGCAAAATTTATGCAGCAAAAATGTTTTTTATGCAGCAAACAAAATGCAAAACGAAAAAGAAATAAAAAAAAAACAACAAGAAAAGCAACTAAAAAGGGAGAGAGAGAGAGAGAAAAAAATGTATAATAAAATATAAGAAAAATTCTATTTTCTCGGGCAATAAAAATGTCAACAGCGTCGCCCCAATGGACACAGCCAATTGCAACTGCGGCGACTGCTGCTGCTGCTGCTGTTGTTGTTGCTGTGGGTCGACTACATCGGCTGATTTATGCATTTCGCATGCAAAACGCTAATCAGTCCGCTGCATGCCCCCCACCCATTGCCCGCCTGCTCGCTCAACGGGCGGCCCTGCTGCAGCGAAGAAAAAAAGGAGAAAAAAAACCGAACTGAGTCTGTAATGCAAAACTCAAATAGCGTTTAGCCAAAGATGACTAATGGCGCGTTGTAGTTGCCCCCATGTTGCAAGTGGTCAAGTGGGCTGCCGGGGCAGCTTGTGGAGGCAGGCAGCAGTTAAATGAATGTTAACAGCAACAACAACAAGCACAATGCTGCAGCGACTTGTGGCATTATAATGTGCAGCGAAATTCCATAAATTTGCATAGTATTCATTCTATGGCAAGTGCGCCGATTGACATGCAGCACACAGACGCACATATGTTATCGACTCACACACACATATGTTTATGTCTATATAGCTGCATATACTACATATGCAAATATGCATGTTTGCATATACAGCTGCTCTTCATTCGTATTGGTGCTCAATTAATTTGCCTTTTTACGCAACGCCTGATGCCCAAATTGAAGCCCATTTTTGTGGCAGTTGTTGCAAGCAGCTCTGCTCAGCTCAGCTCTGCTCTGCGCTGCTCAGCTCTCTGCTTACAGCTTGTTGAATATTTTGCGCTTCAATAAATTTTAACCCCAATTGAATTCAATAGCTGCCTTTTTTTTTGGGGGGTGGCTAACTATTACATCTAGTTGTTGTTGTTGTTGCTGTAAAAAGTTGTTGAAATGCTCGCATATGCCCTGCATAATAACATCATTTTTAAGCGCAAATTTTGTACAATTTTGTAACTTTTGAAGTGCTTGAATAAATAATAAGAGCCTGCACCACTTCAAAGTGAACTTTACATTTTGGCCTGATTGAAAAACCCTTTTCTTTCAGCCAACTGAATAGGGTACATATCGAATTATCTCTTAACAGAAATCATGCAATTAGACAAATTATTCTTGAATTATTCACAATGTGAATATTTCTAGCAAAGCTGATTAAATAAGGTAATTAAGCTTAGGCATATTTTTAAGAGGTGTTTGTCTATCTCCAATATTATACAAAATATATAATTCAACTTATAAGCTTCTTTCAATATGCATAAACTGAAAACGCAACAACTCACAAGGCAGCGTCTAACAGATTGCAATCAAATCGTACTGAATTCCTATAGAATCATTGCATGCCACTGGCTATTGATGCACATATATCTATATATATCTATATATGCATATATATATTTGCATATAATGCAGCCAATTGCCCAATGCCACTTGACCGGAAAATTAATTAACTAAAATATTTACATATATTTGCACAATTGAAGAGAACTTGAGTGCCAAAAACTAAACACACACACAGAGAGAGAGTGGGCTCAAAGACAGACAAGTATAAGTATTATATAACGGCTCGCCCACTTGAACATAGTTATACCAAAGGCAAGAAATATGAGTCGCACATGTGACCAGAGCAAGCAGGCGCGGGGGCCAGCGTCCAGCAAATGCGACAAATGTCACTTAAGCGGTCATGTCCTGTGCTCTAACTAGCCACTATTTGCAGAACTCTGTGTGTGTGTGTGAGTGTGTGGGTGTGTGTGTGTGTACAACATATGGGCTTAGTTATTGTGCATAGGCAATGCTCATGTCCTGCTGCCACAATTAACTAAAAGCGCGCATCAAATTACAAACAGAGGCAGCAGCAGGAGTAGCAGGAGCAGCGGGAGCAGCACTGGCAGCAGCAAGACTGCCCCAAACGGGCGGACGAGTGACAACGACATGAAACGGAAGTAACAACTGTGTATGTTACAAGAGTGTATATATATGTGTGTGTGCATGTATCTGTGTCTATTGCCTGTATTATTGTTATTTCAGTCAAACGCTTGTAGATTTGTCGCCAACAGCTGTGCAGCTTTTGTGGCTCAACGCGACGGCCATTTTGTATAGGCACCTACACAAAGACAATCTGTATATGTATAAATGTATCGAATGCGGCCTGAACACGGCTGCAATTTATGTGTATCTTTTGGCTTACAAGGATAGATGGTCATTGCGCCTTGTTGTTCGCCCGACCTCAATCAGGGCCCCTCAGGCAGCGGCGCGACTAGCAAGGCATACGTTCCACATATTGTAAGCTACTTAAGATTTTGCACAGATTATATTATATATGCTAAAATAGACGCGCAAATTGAGTGTGAGTTTTCCATAGATAATCTTTACAAGCAATTTAAAGCTAGACAAGTGCTAATATAACAAGCCAATGGCAACAGCCAGTCAGCCAGCTAGCCAGGTAGAGATACAACAGCAACGGCAACGGCAACAGCAACAGCAGCAACATCTGCGCCAACATCTACAGCAACAACATCGACAACAACAACAATGGCAAGCAAATTAAAGGCTTAAGTACTTGCTGCCGAGTTAAAAGGCCAGGCGGGTCGAACAGGTCGAGCCATATCACGTGCGATCAACTAATTAAAGCAAAAACCGTAAAAACAGGAAGCCGCACATTAGGCAACAACAAAGAGACCGGGAGTGGAGTTTTTCTTTTTCGTTGATAGATTGCCATGGCTAGAGTTGAGTTTTGTGCTGAGCCTGTGCAACATTAATGAGGCAACAGCAGCAGCAGCAGCAGCAGTTTCCTGGCCGCACTTGCCATATTCAATTATGAATGAGCAGCTAAAAATTACAGTTAACCAAGCAGCAAAGCCTAGCCAAGTCTTCAGCTCCAATCAGCATGGGGCGTGGCTGCTGCCAGCAGCACAAAAGAGAATCTGCTAGTTGACAAGCTAAAGCTGACAAAGAGATGAAGAGACAGAGAGCGCGAGAGAGAGAGAAAGAGATTGTGAGAGTGTCAGCATGAGAGAGATAGCGCACATCTCTGGCATGCGTAGATAAATTGAATTGGATGTCAGAGGCGCCATTGATTGGTACAACAGAGCTCCTCTGCCACAGCCACATCTATCTGTGTGTCAGTCTGTCTATTGGTCTGTCGGGCCGCTTTCACATTTTTCAATTATGGTTAATCATGCAAATGTTTGTCGCCTGTGAAAATGTTTTACATAATGCAAAGTGAAAATGTTGCCACAGCCAATCGGGATATATCGTTGGCCACACTGCTGCAGCCTGGCTGCATATATGAATAATTGCGTCTTTTTGTGTGCCCCAATGGACTTACAGCTGCCACAGCCGCTGCCACCTTCCCCGGCTTCCGCTGTCCACAGGTAGCACAAACAATTTTTGCCACTTCATTTCACACACAGCGAGACAGAGAGAATGAAACTACCTGACCGCTATCGATGCTGCCTTTTGCTACGTTTTGGGATTAAAAACAACCCCAAAACGTGTCGCATTATGCGTGCCTCTACTGTAGTGAGCCGACAGCATAAGTTTGGCCATCAGGGTGTCCTCTGTCACGCATTCAGCAAATGCAAAATACCTGCGGGCCACAGCATCACAATTTGCTGACCCGAAAACGAAGGTAATGAAGTCTGGCTTAAGCAGTAATTGGAATTGTCTTCAAATAAAGCCAAAAGGATGCGGCACAGATTTGTAATCTTATATTTTGAAAAGGAGCAAAAATAGAGAATGGAAATGTAAAACGCATAGCAATTACAGAGTCCATTCGCATAAGTGTGGAATAGACCTCAGCATAAGACATAAATAATGCCCACAACTCACATTCATCTTATGATATTCACAAATAAAAGAGCATGCAATAATTCATTGAAGATATATTGTTATTTAAAAATAAATTTGGTTTTAGAGTTATTTATAAAAATCCAAAGCGCAACAGTGGAACCATATTTTTTCTCAATTGCTCTTATGAAATATATATCAATTTTTATAAATATAAACTCTTTGATTCAACATCTGAAATATATATATATGTAACATATTTGTCTATTCAAACAGAATGTCAACTCTTCGATTACTCAAGTCAAATTCACTTTTAGTTCATTTCTAATTTCATTTAATTTTTGAATTATTATTTCGTTTAGTCATGCAAAACTGTGTGCAATTCATCAACATAGTTTTAGCCTGTTCTATTTTATAATATATGGTTTATTCTCATGGCATTATGTGCCATGTTAACCATATAATGTGCCCATTCAGTTACGCACCCTGGGGCTGCCCACAGGCTCTCTAACATCAATTCCCATGCGTAAACCAGACTATTTGTATGTCTGCGTTTAAGGCTGTGCGTGTGTGTGTGCATGATTGTGTTTGTACCATTTGGTCATAAATTCAAAAAGCTGTCCAGCTTAAATTTTGGTTTTTCAATTTTTGAATGTTAGACCTACAGCAAAAACTCCCCCCACACGCACACACACACGCACACCCTTACATCGCCTGTCGCATAGTTGTGCGTGTAACTGTAAAATGTGTAAGCAGTCAACGCACGGAGCAATGTGCCAGGACTCGGAAAGGACGAACGTCACACAAAAACCATGAGATTTCATTTAATTAAAGCATTTTTTATGAACGGCAGCTACGCAGGGACAACCCAAGCCCAATGGAAGAAGAAAAAACGTAAACTGAAAACTAAAATGCTCGCATGCATGTTGAATTTTTGACGCCATATGTGCGTGGAATATATTAAATACATTTATATGTTTATGTATTATATATTATATATGTATATTTATTTATGTGTGTACAAACAAGCCTTTAAAAGGGATAAGCGAATGTTTAGGCGTTGTTGCCACCGAAATATTTGTAGTTCCAGCATTTTACTTATTTTGTATACCCTGAATGGCTCAAAAGGGGTATACTAATTGTGAGCAAATGCATGTAATAAAGAGAGGAAAGCGTATTTATATTTCTAATCAGCATCTATCATATGCCAAATGATCAATTGAATGAATGTACTTGCAAGTTAATGTAATTTGCATATGATCGATATTTATCGATACGTTAATAAGACTAGAGCACCTCATATCTACTTAATATAATTGCAAATTTTTTAGCATTATATGATGTAATGATTATATGTATGTAATATTATATAATAATAATAATATAGACATACATAATAATAATATAGATAATAATAATATAATAATATAGACAGACAATCAATAAGCATTGCTTTTCTATAACGGCAAAAATTCATTAGATTTACTCAATATAATTACAATTTTAATGTATGTTCATCTGATCGATAAACATCGAAAGCTTAGAAGGACTAGAGTATATCAGATATTCGTAATATAATTTAAAATTTCCATTTTATACCTACAATCGATAATTATCGATATGCTTATAAGGCACTGTAGCAGCATATCAACAATTTTGCACATTTCACAGGGTATACATTAGTCACGCACACCCTTGAGAACTATTGTACTTTTTTGTTGTCTGTATTTCGTTTAGGTTTTTGCAGTTCCTAAACAAATATGTGACAGTGGCCACAAAAACGGTTTGCCTTCGGATTATGTGTTATTAGCTGGGCCCTGGCATGCAAAATATGAAATCGATGGGGGGGTAGGGGATGGTTGTAGCTTGGGGCTTAAAAAAGGTTAAACAAAGGTTAAGTCTGACCCGAACAGGAAAATTGGTTAGTCACTTGGGTTGCGGCACTCATCAGAGTTATTTAGTTAAAATTAGTGCTGTCGAGGATGTCTTTTCAATAAAGCAAAGCAAACAGGCGACAGACAACAAGCTAAATTAGCTTCGGGCAATGGCAAAGGATAACAGCGAAGGATATTGTCGTGCTGCTGCTGCTGCTGCTGTTGCTGGTGCTGACAACTGCGACGCAGCGTCAAAGGCCGCTGTTGCTTAAAGGCATCTAGCTGGCACTGTAAGACGCTCAGCTGGAAAATCAAGTTGGCCACCCAACAACAGCAGCCGTGGCAGCAGCAGCAGCAGGAGCAACATCAGCAGTAGCTACGGACCCCAAGCCGCAAATCATGAAATAAACTCTTTAATTACGTCTCACGACTTTGCGGCGGGTAGTGAGGCACGCAACAAGCTAAATGGAAAATTATGCAAAATGCAGCAGCAGCAGCAGCTTCCGAAATTGTAAGTAAAAATTATAAAATCTTTGGCACGACGTCGACTTTAGCAACGACAAAACTGCAAATTACCAAATTATAAACAAAAAGCAATGCTGATGACGACCAGAAAACCCATAAAAAGCCCGAGGATGCTGCAGCTTTGAAGCTCACAGAAAGAGAGAGAGACAGACAGAGAGAGAGAGAGAGAGAGAGTGCAGCTTGGCAGTCAGGCAGACCGCACACAGCATGTCGCCCAGACAAGCCAAACAGTCTTTAGACCCCCTTGGACCAAGAGACCAACAAACCAACCAAACTAGCCCGTCCGCCCCCTTCGCTTCGTGCCCGTTTGGAAGCGCATTTAAACAACCTGATGGTTCGCCTGCCAAACCAAACCAACCAACAGCAACGACGGCCCCCCGCTCACCTGGTCCAACAACAACAGCGCTTGGCACCCACTCGATTATCACCGAAAAACGATTGACCTCACGAATTCGTAATTAATTTTCACAAAAGTTTTCCATTCGAAGACAAACTTCAAACAAAAGGCTCACAGCACACAGCACAGAATGTGAAACGTGGCTGTGGATCGCTATTGGGTTTGGATTGCTTGCTCGCTCCACACTCGATGCATGTATGTGGCAGAGCAGTGCAGTGCAGTGCAGTGTATGTGCAGTGTATGTGCAGTGTATGTGCTATGGTTACTACAATGTTTAAACATTTGAGCAGCCCGCCCGGCACATACCGTGCCACACCGTGCCGCAGCGTGCCACACACACACACTGTGGGGGGTGCAGCAAGTGAGTCTCGCTCCAATGTTGAATCTTGCTGCGATTCGTTCGTTTTGTTGGTTCATTCGCTAGTTGTGCGCATGATGTCGCTTAAGTGCTGAAACAATGTTCCAAGTTGTAAGAGCAACAACAGCAACAACAACAGCAACAGCAACAACTGCCTGTCGTTGCACCAAAAATAAAGTGTGTAAAAATGAGCAACTTTTTCAAGTGAGAAGCAACTATGTGCCCTGGCAAGCAACACAAACACAACTACACACACACACATACCAGAGAGTAGCTGAGACAAGGCGACGCATAGACTACGCCAACGACAACAACCTCAACAGCCTCAGCCTCAGCCTCAGCTCCAGCCTCAGCAGCAGATACTTGCACTCCACACCACAAGCTGGCAAAAGATACAATTTCGCTGCGGCTCAGACTGAAGCAATGCAAGTGTGTGCATGTGTATGCATGTGCATGTGTGTGTGGGTGTATGTTAGCATGCACACACAATTTTCCAACTCACAACATAAAGTGCACAAATTGCAATTGCAGCCAAAGCGCGGGAATCAGGACAAGAGCACATGTCCTATAGAAGCTCCACAAAGGCGCTCTTTAAGAGGCTCTTGAACAGTCTAAAAGTATTTATATTATGCAGTCGAGATCAGTTCCTATTTGCTAGCCTAGATAGTAGTAACTCATAAGCTCGATCAATAATTCTTGGCTTGTAAAAGCTTCTTATCGTAGCTTGTAGTCTTAGTTGTATCTGGAGTGGGACTTATGCTAATAACAGCGCATAATGCTGTTAATAACATAGCATGACGATGTATGGGAGGAGCAGTTCTTGTTAATGGAATCTGACATTAACAACGTTTAACTATGTTTGCGACTATTTTTGTGAACAAACAATTAAAATAAACTCTTAATATATTGTTGGAATTTAGTTTATAATTAATTTATAAACATTGCTATTTTGTAAACATATTTTTATATAATATATATAAAATTTATATATAGAATTCTCATTACAAAATTTCCCATTTCATTTATAATCATACTCATATGTGCTATATATCTTCACCTCCTTCATTTCACATACAAATAATTCCAAGTATTGCTCATTTTATCATTTTCCATTTCATTTGTAATCATAAATACATACATATATATGCTATACATTCACACACCTCATGCCACACACAAATAATCTTAGGAATTGCCCATTTTCCAACACACATTAAGCACTCAGAGCTTTTAGCGTAAGTGCTTCAGCATAGATTAACGCCATCTTTGCCATCTTTCCTCACACACGCACACACATTTGTCATTATAATGCAACCCTTTTGTGTGGTCCCAAAATGCAAAGTGCAACTGTGGAATGCAACGTTAAGAGGCGTTGACCGCAACACAACCTGCCGAACTGATAGTCTCTATCCTGGCCTGAGACATGGCTGGAATGTTTTCGGCCAACTGCAGCAACTGCAACGGCAAAGGCAACAAAAACGGCAATTGCAGCAGCTCCTGCACGCACATTGACACTTTGCCATGATATTGGACCACATGCCACATTCAGCATGATCTGCGGTCTATGCCTCCTGCTACTCACATTCGATCCTGCTGCTGCTCCTGCTGCTGCTGTTGCTGCCAAACTTTAATTTAAGCTCCTTTTGTGTGGCATTTTTAGCATGATTGCACTACAGTTTGCAACTTCTGTGCTTGTGGCTTGTTGTTGTGGCAGACACCCAATGACGCAGCATAAACTGTTGACCCGATCCGAGACAGCAACGGACATCGATTTGTTGTCCTCTACTGCCTGCTGCTTGCTGCACTCAAACTTATGTCAAAATGTGGCTGGGCAAAGTGTAAATAAAAATGCTAACCACAAGAAAGATGCAAAAACTTCAATTGGAGCAACAGCACAAGCAACTGCCACAGCCAACTTCAGCAACAGTTTCAAGTTCTGGTCAAGTGAAGAGTTGGTCAAACATCTTTACTATATTTATATATATCTATATATGTAATATATTATACTATGCTACATCTCGCACAGGCGAATATATATATTTACCTAAGATTATCTACTCTATCATATAACATATATACTACATATAATTTCCTACTCAAAGCATTACACAGCTCTTTTCGATTGAAACATGCCTCTGCTGTAGTTACACTCTGCCAATTTAATTCCCTAAATTTCACATCAAGTATCTCAAAAGTTTTCATCCGAAATTTCGCTCAAGTTTAACGCGCTTTTCTCACTTGTTTGCTGATATTGAAATTAATTTTTGGAGCTGTTGGCGACAAGAGCACAACAACAGCTGCCAAACAACAGCCCAGGAGGCAGCCAGACTCCCAGCCACGCCCCGCGCCACATACACAGTGCGCCTCTCATTTCGCTTTGTTGTGTGACTTGTAACTTTTGTAAAGCGCTTTTTTCGGCGCTCAAGTTAAATTTGAACGCTTGACTTGGACAACTTTCGCGAGTGACAGTTGCCGCTGTCGCTGCCGCTGCAGTCGCCAACTCTCCGGGAATCTGGGACTCTGGTAAGCTGCGTGCTGGGGCCTTTTAGACGGCGCAAATTGCTACAAGTTTTATTTCTTTTGCCTTATTGCTGGCATTCAAGTGCTTAAATGTCTCACGAGTGTTACACGTCATTTGAGTGTGCACTCGAAAAAGACTACAAAACTACAAACTAGAGCCATGAATTAAGCGGAAAGCAGCTGCAGGCAGCCTTTATGGCATCGAGTATCTTTTTTGGGTGCAGTAAGTGAGGCGCGTGCGAGCGAGATGGAGGCACAAACAACCGCGACATCAAAAGCTAGAGACAAGTTCAACTTAATCAATTTAAAGTGCTTACCGCAAAGTCAACAGTTCAAACTAACCGCAAGCCAGTAAATACACACCCACGCAGAGCGAGTGGAGAGAGAGGGAGGGGGAGAGAGAATATGTTGACTGCCCTTGCCATAGTCTAGTCTGAGTTATTAGGCAAATTGCAGCACATAGACTCTCAGCAGGTTGTCGTTCGACTGACCAACAAGTGTCCAGCTCTTCCGTGGAGCTGTGGACATTTCCTACTGTCCAATTACCTACCCCCCATTGTCCTGGCATGTTAAGTATCCTTTTCACAGTGCGCCTTTTGTTTTTCCCTTCGTTTACGTTCTCTTTTTTTTTTTCCTCTATTCTAGCACGCTGCGACGCTGTCAACGTGCCGCACACACTTTACCTCAGCCTCTGCCACTGCCGGCGGCCTCTGTTGCCCTGCTGCTTGTTTGGCTATGTGTATTTGTGTTTGCTCTGTTGTCAGCATTGGAAAATTATGAAAATTAATATGAAAATTGTTGTTATTATGGACACTCTACGCTTTGTGTGTGTGCCAGTGTTTACGTAGCCATTTGTTAGTTTTGGATTTAATTACTTGCCTCAACTCAACTCAACTCAACTCAACTTCAACATTCATTTGATTGAGCATTTTGCGACATTGAGCCCCGACTTGAGTTCGTGCCGAGTTTAAACTTGTACAATTGATAGCATACTTAACCCCATTCTCCCTTCAACTCTGGCCGACCCTTTCTCTTTCGCTGGATCGGAAAAGGGTCTGCTATTTTCCCAAGCGAAAAAAAAGAAAAAAAGCCCTAAGCAAATCAATTGGGCAAGCGCTTTGCACTCTCGACATTTGCATCGACTGCTTCGTTGCTGTTGTTGCTGCGCTATTTGCATTGAATTATGCAATCAGCTTACTTGCAATACACCAACACACACACACACACACACACACACACATGCATACATGCATGCATGCTTGCTCTCTAAAATATGCCAGTGAAAAGTTAAGCCATGCAAGAGACGGCCAGGATATGCTAAGCAAGGCAAAAGCAGCTAAGCAGAGCTCAATCTGCATTTATGATAAGCATAAGCCTGACATCTTGCTAACTGGGCTGCCGACAAAAATCAGCTCAATTATATTTATGCATAGTTTATGATACGATGTATGATATGGTATTTGATGTGCCTATAATTAAATAACATATTGATTGGGCTTACACTTTCCATACCTAAATGGAGAGTCATAGAAATGTCATAGGCTAAAATTTTATACTTATCAGAGACGGAGATAATAAAGGTGGAATCTAAGGTTATAAAATTATTATATATACATCATTCATATCTATAAGATATTTTTGTGTTGGGAATATTTTTTTGTATTCTTTGTTTTCATATTTTAATTAAATTTATAATAATTTATAATTAAATTTTCTATTTTCTATTTAAACTTGATTTTTTTATATATTGTTTAATATGATATATATATATATATATATATATATATATATATATATATATATATATATATATATATATATATATATATATATATATATATATATACCATATATATATATATATATTTAATTTTATATTTTTTATTTTATGTTTCATTATTTTTATTTTATTATTTTATGTTTTATATTTTATATATTATTTATATATTTTATTTTTTATTTTATATTTTATTTTTTACATTTTACGTTTTATATTTTATTTATAATTTTTTTTATTTTTTATTTTACGTTTTATATTTTATATATAATATTTTATATTTCATATTTTATATTTTACATTTTATATGTTATTTTTTATATCTATTCTTTATTATTGTGTATTTATAGTATATATATCCCCTATTAACCAAGTCAAAATAAATGCTTTTAAAAACTTAACACTTTTTTTTTCCTGAGTCTAAAGTCAATTAACGAAATTGTAAAACTATCATTTACCCAATTCATTAAAATGTGCCACCTTTAATTAGAGATGGTCCAGATAACTCGAATTCGAATACGGATTCGAATTCAATTAGCGAGCACTTAAAAAACCGAAAATGGACTGAAAATAAACCATATAGTTAGCTTCGCTAATAGAGACGTCATAAAACACTCCATTACAAATGCCAAATGTCAATGAATATGAACGCTCGGCCATAAAACTTGAATTGCCCGAATTAAGCAGCTGTTTAAAAATTACAAAATCCCCCCATAGACAGCTCCCCCCCCCTTTTTTTTGCTTTAATTCATATGCCAAGGAAGGGGGTTAGATGGGGGCAGCCATGACAGTTTTTTTATGACACTTTTATTTCCTGTAGGCAAAAGCAAAAGTTTTACGGTTTGTGCAGTGAAACTTTCAACTGCATTATCATGATATGGGCACTGAATGCAGTAAATGCATTTTTATTTATTATTATTTACAAATGCATTAAACACCATATTTAATTGCATCGTAAAAACGAGCCATTCAGTCGGCCATTCAGCCCGTCGAACTGTCTGCGGCTACCAAATGCAATTGAATATGCTTTTCCTATGTGTCTGTGTAGCTGTGTATATGTGTATCTGTATCTATGGCTGTGTATCTGTATCTGTTGCCTGTAGCCTGTGTTTGTATTGGTATCTATATCTGTTTATTTAGTTGCATTGCTTATCGCAAATGCCTTTTCCCTATAACGCTTATGCGTGTGATATTTTTATGGGTTTTCCACTCAACCAAGCTGATAGACAAGTTACATTTGTTGGCCCCTGTTGCTGCTGTTGTTGTTGTTGTTGTTTATATTGCTTGTGCTGTTGTTGTTTGCTGTTCACAGTTTTTCGTTATTATTTACACAATTGACCCTTTCACACCAAAAACTCATTGAACTTCGGCAGCAACGGCAGCAGCTCACGTACAGCAAGTTCTTAGCAGCGAGTGTGTTTAAGTGTCCGAGTGTGTGTGTGTGTCTGTGTGTCTGTGTGTGTTTGTTGTGTGCACCTCTCGCTGAACTGTAAATAGTCATAAATGTTTTGTTTATGTTTACAATTTAGCTGCTGTTGTAGTTGCTGTTGCTGTTGCAGTTGCTGTTGCAGTTCGTGACTCCTCTAATGTTGTCGACGTGGTTGTTGCAGCATGTTTCCTACTCCTTGTTGTTGTTGTTGTTGTTGCATTTGCTGCTGCTGCTGCTGCTGTTCGAGCCAAGATTTCTGAATTGGTAATGGAGCATGTGCAGTTCAGAGAGGTGAGCGAGCTGCATTTTATTGCTATCTAAATCGCTGACCGGCCATTTACGTATGTCTTGGGCTTTTATTTGCTTTTAATTTGACTCGAAACGGGACTCGAAATGTCAGCTCTAATCTACATATGCCAACGAAAATAATCAGAGACTCGCGTCCGCTTGCCCGCCTGAACTCTGCCCCATCCCATTCCGCCTCGCCCCGCTCTGCCTCACACTGACTACATAAATCTCTGTATATGCATATTATTAATGCATTCAATTAAGTGACCATAACAATTAAAGTCATTATAGCAAACATTAAGCCAAATTGCCGAAAGCTATGAAAATTGGTTGCTCTTGTTGTCATTGTTATTGTTTGCTGTTTGTTGTTTGTTTGTTAAAGTCCACACAAAACGCGGCACTAAATTATTTACGATTTCGTCTAAATAACAAAAAAGAGCCAACTATATATTAACCCAAGCACTTCACATAATTGTAAACGACGACCAATAGCATTATAAAACACAGTTTATCTTTGTTTTTCTAGGCGAATCATTTTTTAAGTACATCACAAAAAGTGCCTATAAATAATAAACAAAGCTCGCAAAGCAGCTGCATGAAATAAAACCAGATATACTAAAAAAAAACAAGAGTATTTAATGGATTAAGAGCCAGGCTGGCAATGATATCAAAATAATATAAAAATACATAAACGATCCCATTTTAATTGCTTTGAAATGTTTTTTTGTTCAACTCTTTATTAATCTACTTTAATTTAATGGCAATTTTTTAGGTTCATCTAATCGTTTTTTAAGGGCTCATCGCTTGAAACCAGTTTCGAAAACGCTCAACTAACTAATCAGTTTACAATAACTAAATTAGATTAGGGCAAATTAATTGATATGCCAAAATCAGAAAAAAGGTTGCCCGAAACAAACGGATTCAAGCCCCAACAAAAATGTATTGAGCCACATTAATTAGGGCCAACAAATGACAACAACAAAGCGCGGCAAACTAAATCATTCAGTTGTCTTTCTCGCATGGCATTTTAAACTCCATTTATCATTGGCATCGACGAGCAGCGAACAATCAATTAAATGGATGAGTGTGGGCGGGCATACCTAACCTAACAGATACCCTGTAGTTCAGCGTAGCTATAAAAGAATAGCAAATGTTTTCGAAATTCTCTTCTAAAACCAAAACAAGTTTAGTAGTATAATCATGTCGAGATAATCTACTTGATATATAAATCTAAAACATAAATATCTGCTCAAAGTTGACACACCCAGCTCAGTGCAGCACCTACAGGGTATTGCGAATTGCCAACTAAAATAAAACCATATGATTAATGCCAAACATATTGTGGGCAATCAATAAAATGAAATAATACACAATTTAGCATAAATTATGCAAAGGGTATAATTAAATAATAATAAAATCGTATAGTCGTTATATGCATGGGCCTATTTCAATGCGAAATTAACTTAAATTATTTAAACAAAAAGTAGAATAAAACAACAACAACAACAACACGCAAAACTACAAAGCCAAATTGGAATTTTGTGATACGAATTTGAAATTTCGGAGCTGCAATTAAAAATGCGCATAAATTACAATTGAACAACAGCAACTCAAACAACAACAACAACAACAACGACGACAAACCGACAACAATATTAGTTTATAATTGCAATATAAATTATAAATAAATGCTTGCGCCTGTCACAACACCCAGCAACAACTGCAAATATTTTGCATAAATTAATGAATTACGAGTTGAAGAAAACCAGAAAAAAAGGTGAGTACACTGAGCAACAATGAAAATTAATTAAAATATTCATAAGCCAACTCTGCGTGGGCGTCAACCAAGTTGACGACTAAATGTCAAATTCAGTCAAGAAACAAATGAGAGAGGAAAGAACTTTTTGCTGACAGCAATGAAAACGCAAACGCAAGTTGGCTATAAAACTTAAATGGATGTTTATATAAATATAAGTATATATATACAAAGTGAAATTTAAGTAACAGCTAACTCTCTTAGCATCAATTCATTTTTATAAATTTAATAATAATACATAGAATTTACTTTCTTTCATAGCAATTACTAAACTCTTTCTCTCCCACTCTCTCCCTCTCACTCTCTGTCTTTCTCTTGCCACAGCTGCAATTACTTAGCCTTTAGAAGCAGCTACTATTTAAGATCTGTAATTTGGATTAGGTCTATTTTCGTAACGCCTTTTATATTGAGCGTGGGCGCGACGTGTGAAAAGCGGTTTTTGTTTTCTAATTAATGTTGCCGTCGCACAGCCACAACAGAGAGCAACAAAGGGTTCAGTGCTCTCAGTGCTGTTGGTGTTGGTGTTTGGCATTTCCTGTAATTTGTCGAGCGCGGAAATTGCTAGCTGGCCAGGCTCACAGGCTCTTGCATATTAATTTAAATATAATTATGATAATTTTTATTGTCAAGCCAAAGAGGCAAAGGCTGCCACATGTTGATGTTGCTGCTGCTGCTGCTGCTGCTGTTGGCCCTTGGGCAACGAACCCTTTTTCGTCCTTAACCATCCGATTGGATTAGTTATTGAGTTATTTTAAAAACTAAAAGCAACGATCCTTAACGCAACGCGACGGACGCGCCTCGCTGAGCGCGCTGCACTTGGGGCCGGGCCAACAACTTGTGACTGACATTTGTGCGTCAAATTAAGTGAACTCTTTCCTTTTTTTTTTTTCTTGTGTTTTGTTGTCTTTGCTTTGCTGCTGCAAGGAGTCAGCGGCCGCAGCAGCCGTCAGAGTTAGTGGCACATGGTCAACAAGATGTTGGCTTCCTGCCTTGCCTGGCCTGGCCTGCCTGACGGCCTGCTCGGCCTGGCTTGGCCTGGCCTGCCTGGCTGCCTAACTGACAGACTGTGAGTGACTGTTATTGTTGTTGTCTTCGGCCTGTCCCCTGCGTTGCGTAAACTATAATTAATAACAAAACATGTTATGGTTATGCCCGCGCTGCCGTCTCATGAAAATTGTTTCTTATATATATACTTTTTTTTTTTTGCCCGCGGCTTGCGGCTCACAAAAGTAAGCGACGCGACGCGACGGCAGCGGCGACGGCTGCTGCAACTCTTTGAGTCTTGGTGTTTCTCGGGCTTCAGCCTGCTGCAACAGTTGCTGCTGCTGACTATTCTGATTCTGTTGAGCCAGCGTCGGCAGGGCCTGTGCAACACATGTTATGCATTTTTTAGCTGTCCTCGGCATTCGAAAAATTATGTAGCATTTAATTAGCGCATAATTGCAGCGGCCTCAGCCCCAAACTCGTTAGCTCCAAAAGCTGACAGAGACAAAGCTATGGCTTAATCCCCGCAGCTACTTAGCGGTCTACAGAAATGTCAACGCATGTCACACACACACACACACACACACAAGCATAGAGCTCAAGTCATTCCCTTTCATACTTTATGCATTTTCTATATATATTATTTTGTTGGTCTAAGCAAGTTCAAAGGCAGTCAACGGCTTCCGTTGGAAAAACTCTGCGTCTGCGACAACGTCATCCTTTCTAAGCGATTTTCATATGCCTTCACTGAAGTTTTCGAGCTTTCCAGTTGCCAGTTGGCAGTTGCCCGTTGCCAGTTGCTTGTGGCTTGGCAAATACTCAACAAACCATGAAAGTAAATAAATGTTTTGCAACGTTGCAGAAATAAAATGCAATTTAAATCGCACCAAACTGACTAACGCGACCGAAAAAAAAAAAAACCAAAAAAAAATAAAACAACAAAATAAAATGTGTAAAAAGCTGCAAAACAACAAAAATATACTGAAATATCTAGAACGTTGCAACGCAGCATGCCTCCTGTCTAGCCTGCCACGCTGCATGTTTCTCAGTTTTGTTTTTCATATTTTTATATAAAAAAATATATATATATATATGTATAATAAATTTATATATATTTCGTTTTTTTCTGCATTAGAATCGTCTGTTTCGCTGGCAGTTAAAGTTGGGGGCTTCGAACTTTTGCATGTTGCACAAAGGAAAGTGAAATGCAAAATGAGTTTGGCTGGCCTATGCGCGAGAGTGTATCATGGAAGGGTATATAAGGAAGAGTTTATGCAAATGCAGTTGCCCGCATTCCCTTCCATACAAAATTGGTAGCAAAAAAAAGGCTAGGAATTGCAAGTATTTAAGTACAAGAGCAAATGCATCAAATTATATCATTCACAGTGCTGAAGAAACTGTACTAAGTCTCATATACAAATATACATATATGTAAATTATATAATTAAAAAAATTATATTGAAAATCGAAATTTCCCAATAGCCATATCATAGATGATTTCATTTAATAATTATTATTTTCTATTTGAATATTATTTGATTTTAATATGTAATTTTTGACATATGAATATTTGTTATATTCAATATCATAATTTATTTATATTTTTCCTTTACTCTGCAATTTTTTTTTTCCTATAAAATCTTACTTATTTTAATAAATTTTTAAATTTCCTTAAATTTATCTTATGCGTTTCTGTCTATATTTTGAGTTCTACCAATCAAGGCGCATTTTTACTGTGAATGATTTCGAATCACTCGTTCAGCTCAATGTGTTTAATGTTTCTCCTGGGAAACGTTCAAGTAAAAGGAATTGAAAACCAAAAAACATAAAAAAAAACATGCGAAGTGCTGCAAATGGCAGACGAAACGGAACAATAATTAAAGCAAAATCAACAGCAACAACAACAGGAACAAAATGAGGACACAACAAGAAGAAGAAGGCGAAGAAGCAGATGAAGAAGAAGAAGAGGAAAAGCCAAAGCAGAGCTGCTCAAACTTTGAATGGATGATGTGCGCCTGGTGGATGGATAACTGCCCCATGCAACAAAAATCATGTCGTTCCAGTTGTCGTCGGTTGTTGTTGTTTTTTTTTCTCTTCTTTTTTTTATGTTTTTCTGTCATTGATGCCGCTGCGTTGATTTGTTGTTATTTTTGCTGATGAGCCAAGAGTACGATACAAAAAAAAAAAAGAGTTTAAAAAAAATGCAGTGCAAAAGTCGAGTGCAAGGCGTAGGTACAGCGTCAACTGGTTGGGTGTCGCCGCAGACAACTTGAAAAAGTAGAGAGTAGATAAGGGAGAGCCGAGAGGAGATCTATGCAGCAGAGTAAAACTGCAGCAGGCAGTGTAAGCACCACGCCACTGCCCTCACTGCCCCCTTACCTACTACAAAGCCAAATGTTGCAGAGCCAGATCCGCGCGCCTCCCCTCGATTGACAGTCACGTCATTTTTGCTAGCGGAACACACACGCAGTCGAGCCAGCAAACAGATTTCCCAGACAAGCAGGTGGCAAAGCCTGCGAGCTACAACTACGACAACAACAACAATAACAGGAACAGCCATTGATGTGCCCCGCAGTAGCAGCGGTAATTGCTGAACGGTCTGCGTTCCATGCAAATTTTGCCTTTGCGTGTCTAGGCCTACAAACAAACACAAGCACAAACACACACAACCACACATATACACATACACAAACACAAACACACACACACACAATGTCAGCCACGCCCATCGCTGCCTGACGCCCTCTTGTGGCAAAGCATTCAGTTTGAGTTTGTTTCTAGCTGAGATTATGTTGTACTTTTCGAGAATTTAGTTGTTCTTCTGCCCTTGAAAATGGGCATACAGCAAATGCCGTTAAGTGTGTAACGCAATTAGTGATGTACAGTGGGAGCAAAAAATATAGAAATTGAAAATTTTTTGAATAAAGTGTTAAATGTGTATTGAAAATGTATTGCATATGCTACATTAGATACAAGTACAAATGTCTAGTATTTACTGTAGTTTTTTTTTATGCTTCTCTCTTGTGATGAAGTGCCAAATCTATTTAGAGAAGCAGCACTGTACAAGGACAGCGCATAGGCAGAAGGCAAATCTCTTTATCCTAATTTCGCCATTTGTGCGCGTTCTCTCTCTCTCTCTCTCTCACACACACACACTCTGCATCAACTTTGACAGCTGTAAATTAAGCTTGTCTCGCTCACACATAAATGATTGCGCTTTAAGCTATTCTTCAGCAACTCAGCACAAAGCAGGCAGACAGTTGCGAGAGGAAGCAAGTGAGAGCAGAACAGAGAGACGTAACTGTAAATGATTATGTAGTGAGCGACATTTGTCTTTTACACTAACAAACATAAGTTAGATGCTGAATTGAATTTCATATTAAAGGATTTCCTTGCCAAACTCACGTAACGCATTCTTCATTAACATTCAACATTTGCCATCGGCACAAATTGAGTTATTAAGACTGAAGCAATTTGCAAGTGTATTAAATCTTCGGCATGCCCTAGTAATTTCTTATTCGTTTCGTGTTGCTGTGTTTAGGGCTTGGCTTCAGTTGAGATGATTTCAATTAGTGATAAATCAGCGACTGCCAAGGGAATAAGCCCTGCCAGAGCGGCGACAGAAAGAGAGAGGGCTTGAGAGAGAGAGAGAGAGAGAGAGAGAGAGGCAGAAGGATAGACTGTAGTGCAACGGAATTATAGCATTAACAAATTTATTTATAACACAAATTAAATAAACCATAGCGCAGCAACTAGCGAATGCAATTTGCAGATTTACTAAACCCATTCCGCTCCCTTTCCACTCGCCTCTCCACTAGCCACTCCCTCCGCCAAGCAAACTCATCTGCCAAGTGGCCATCCGTTCGTCCGTCGGGACGCACTGTTGCTGTGGCTTAGTCCAAATGGCAATTGCAATTACCAATGGCCATGGCGCAACAACGTGGCATAAAACAACTAAACAACGCAGAGCCGACGACAGTTTGACTTGCAATTTTGCTGCCGCTGCCGCTGCCGCTGCCTCTGCCTGTGATTCTGCTGCTGTTGCTGGACCAAGCGGCCGGCGGTCGCATCATCATCAACATTGGAACGCGCGCCTGTTCAGCCCGTAGTATCCATTACTCGGAATATGGGCCGTTTACCAACAGAAAGAGAGAACAAGCGAGAGAGGCAGAGAGACGAAGAGACAGTGAGGGTCCGAAAAATGCGCGCGTTTCATGCCCTGCGGCTAACTGAGGCCCAGTACCAGCCCCAGCCCCAGCTCCAACTTCAACTCCAGCTCCAGCTTCAGCTTCAACTACAGCTCCAACTCCAGCGCCCTGGCTGGCCAAGTTTGCGAGAAAATCGATTTCTGCTGCTGCTACGCTTGGACCATGTGCCGCCTTTTGCGACCAGCCGCAGTTGCATGCCCCGCCACACCGTCCTCCGCTGCTCCCGCTGCTCTCACTGCTGCTTCTGCTGGCAGGACCTGTACGTTTGTTTGTTTGTTTGTCGCTTTTAATGTTCGCGCGGAGGCGACTCTTGACTGATTTTTATGCTTTTGGCCCAATTGCCCCGCAGTAGCCCAGGCCCTGGCCCAGGCATAGGCACAGGCGCAGGCACCGACTGCCTGGCGACCGGTTTTTGGGCAGCGTTGATCTTTGCGTCAACACAGCATCAGGCAGGCAATGTGCATGGCCCCGCCCTGCAGCCCTGCCCGCCCCCGCCGCGCCCCATTAGCGGCTCTTTGTTTGCGTTGCAGTTTGCAATATATAAGGTCATTCCCTTTGCTTTTGTTATTGTTGTAGTTGTTGCTGTTGCTGTTGCTCTAGCTGCTCCTGCTGCTCCTCCTGCTCTTGTTGTTGTTGTTGTTGCTGTCGAGCCTGCACGCTTTTCGTTTCGTTTGATGGTCGCGCGCACGCGGTCTTTTGTTAGTTTTTCCAGGCGCATTTTCATTATTATTGCCGTCTATATACATACATATATAAATACTCTTTGCAAATGTGGCCCGATTACTTTAATAACACGTTTGCTTGATTAAGATATTTACCATAAATTGAGCACATATATGAGCATTATGTGTATAAGTGAATAGATGTCTAATTGGAATTATTTGAATATATTCTAGAATATTCAAGAAATTTATACTGACAATGGATATCTAATTCAGTATCATTGAGAAATATTTAATCCAATGGATTCTACAAATTTTATTTCTAGAAAATTCTTTTCAATTTCATTCATTCATTTTTTGTGAAATCAAAAGTATAAAATTAAGAAACATTCTTTTGTTTTTTATTTGAGAGAGTTTTCATGCCCCTTCATTTTTATAGAAACTAAAACTCAAGGAATTATTAATTATCCGGAATTTTTCAAGGATATATTAAGAACATTTTATGATTTTTATTTCGGAAGCAAAAAATATTAAGATATTATTATAAGTTAAAAATTTTGAAAAATATATGATTATATTTGTCTTATATTTACGAAATAAAAATCAAGTCTAATTTATTCGGAATTTATCTGTATCCAGATATTAAAAAAATCTATCCATCTTGATTCTAAAATGTTTCTAAAATTTAAATCATATTGAAATAATCATTATAATATAGGAATACAAATTTCTACACAATTATTTTTTTGTAGAATTTAGAAATGTTCTAAAATAATATTTTAATATTATGTGAAGTTTAAGATTTAGCTAGGAATATTTTTCTTGTAAAATCCAGCTTATTTTAATTCAATTTAGACTAATAAACGCTATATATTATTTTTAGCTAAATTTAATGAGAGTATTTCTTATTCGTCAATTTCTAGCATCTCGTTGCTGCCTATTCACAGAATGAATATTTGAGTGTAGTATTTTATTCATTGCACTCACAATTTTGTGCTCTGCTACGCGGGCTGGCTTAAACTAAGGTTGGCCATTGGCCGTTGGCTTAAAGTGCGTCGCCGAGTTGGTCGAAAGGCAGCGGCTGCTTATCGCATAATTGGTAGCAATGTTGGCTGCCAGTTTTTGCGGCGCTGCTGCTGCGAGTCGGACGCATTCCGGAGATGCCGGCAAAACACTTGTCAGCGACTTAAATGGCGCGCAGCTGGGCAAGCAGGAGCCGCATTCACGTCCAAGGTGGACACACCTCTGGCACAGACACAGCTGAAGGTGTTGCCACTGATGTTGCGGCTGCTGCTGCTGCTGCTGCTGATGTTGCAACTGAGACATTTGATGTGATTATTGAGTTATGCCCAACGGGGGCAGCTGCTTCGCATATTTCTCTTAATTTTTTGATAAAGTTATTCTTCTCACTCTGTTTTTGCTTTTTTGCCTGAACAAAATATGAGAACAACAAAATACACACACGAAAGTGAGATGAGAATTTAGCTGAAGCTTTTTTCTACCGTTCGCCCACGTAGCAGCAGCAGCAGCAGCAACAGCGACGGCAGCTGATAAAAACATGGAATGACAAAACTAGGAAAAGCCAACTCAGCAGCTGAGCAGCCGGCAGCGCAGCAGGCACAGATTTTATAGCCGCAACAACAACAACAACCCCAAATGAGTAGTGGCCAAAGAAGAACTAAAAAGAACATTAAAAAGAGAAGAGGAAAAAAACACAACATGGATTGCCAGAAATAATAACAACTACACATACACACACACTTGCAGAGAGACTCATACAATACATGCACACGCAATGCTGGCAGAGCACTCCAGCTGCGCTGCCTGCAATCAATAAAACGGATTAGAAATATCCTCAAATGCGTTGTTCATGGAATGAGAGTGAGATGGAACGTGTGCAAGAGTAGAAAGAGACTGAAAGAGTCTGCGAGAGCAAAGGTTTAAGCAGCAGCAGAGCCCAGCCGAAGCTGAAGGTGACTGCAAATCATTTACAATAACAACGGCAAATGCGAATGAAGCAGAAGTAGACAAAAGGGGGGAAAGAAAGAGTGAAAGGCACTTACCATGCGAATTGCAAGCTCCGTTGATGTTGACGTCGGCAGCGACGGCTGCTGCTGCTGCTACTGCTGCTGTCACTTCTTGTTGAATTTACGTTTTTATTTTATCTAAATACACGAGGCACACGCGTATTTGAAGATTTACCGTTTGGCTCAAGCTATTGTATTGGTGTTGTTGGGCGTTCCTGTTTGTCACACTTGCAGCACGAAATTCGTACTCTTTATCTCTCTTCTCTCAGTTGACTGTGACCTTAGCGCAAACGACCTTTGGGGCGGCGGCGGCAGCACTCGACAGCGTCTACCGGCAAAGCACATACAAATAGTAAACGCCGCTGCCGCTGATGTTGTTCTTGTTGTTGTAGTTGTTTTTGTTGTAATTTATGTATGCAAAAAAACTGTGTACATTAATTGCATGCCAGAGACAGCGACGGTGACGGCGACGGCGACGGCGACTGAGCGGAAGCTTCTGCCTGTTGTGCTTGTGTTGTTGCTATTGCTGTCTACCTTTTATTTAAAACGTCGCTGCTGCTACACATAATTGCAGCAGCCGGCAGCAGCGACGTCGACGCACGAAAATTGCTCGTTTGTTTTTGTTGGTTGTTGCTGCGGCTGCTGCTGATGCTGCTGCTGCTGCTGCTGCTGGAACACACACGATGTTAACGGCGATTGAGCGTGCACAACAACAAAATGCTGATGCTGCTGCTGCTGCGGCTGATGTTTATGTGTGTTGTAATCACGATTTCTTATGCTGCACGTGAAGCTCTCAAGCTTGTCATATTCTCGTATTATAATTATTTGATTGTCTCTCTTGCTCACCGTTTTATTATTATTATTATGATTATTATTGAATTAAATGCCTCACACGCGCACCGGTAAATGATTCTTATTCATGTTCAATTGCAACATATAGATTCAACTTAAAACATAACACAAAACCAAAGAGGTGCAAAATAAAATTTTATTTATAATTTTAACCGGATACTTGTTCACTTTACTTTAACAACGATAACAGAAAAACAAAAACGCAGCAGACGTTCCTTCTGAGACAGTATTTAGTATTGAACTAACGTTCTTGCACTTTACAGTTTTATTCAGTTGCGTTACGGTGTTTTTGATATTTGTCGCCTAGTCTGTTCTTTCGCTGCGCTAGCAGTATTTGCCGCTGCGAGGAGAAACACGTCCGTTCACGTCAAGAGTTGCTCGGCAACAGCAACGAAACATACAAAATGAAACGCAACGAACCCCAAACAAGCAGATAAACTAAACGAAACGAATGCGAAACGAGTCGGCAAACAACGAAACGTTTTTGAGGGATAAAACCAAGCGCGACGTCACACGAAATGAAACAAAAGAGAGCCGAAGAGAAGCATAAGTTGTGCAAGGCGCGCATTTAAACCACAGCGGAACGGACTGAAACGAAACTAAGAGAAAACTCAACGAAACCACAAATCAAGCGAAATATTTAACGAAACACAGCGCACAGCATTTACAGGTGATTCGAAACGTATTTTAAAGTACTTTAAAAACTCAAGATTTTGACTACCTGTTGACAGGTGAATAAATATATATAGATATGTATATTCAATGTAATGGAAATGTGCGAAGCATAAGGAAAACATTTAAAGATTTAAAAATTTATAAATAAATTTATTTCGCTTGATTTCTTAGAGATATTTAGCTACAGATATTTGTAAGTATATATGGCTAAAGGAATACCTTAGCCATCCATTTCACACGTGCGTTTTTTCTAGATTCCCTTTTTCGATTAGAGCCAATTAGATTAATGTACAAATGAATAGTAACTGTAAAATTTCGCAGCAAATGCTCAGTTTGTATTTTCCACTTGGCTCGCAATGTTCTTGGCCTTCAACTGCTTCACGCTCGCTCTATGGCTGCTGCCTGGCCAATCGATAACTTATCGATTATTGGCGACAGCTGAACACTCGCAAATATTCGACTATATCCTTGAGCTTATAGAGAAGATGCAAAGTCAGAGATCCGTTGAGACGTTGCTCTTCTTGCAGCGCGCAAAGCACTCCAATTGCTGCCTGAATGAACTGAATCCAATTGGAATACCTGTGTTACGACTGAACGAAACCAACGGACTTAGGCTGGGCGAGCACTTCAATAGCGAGGCCTTAGCCTTGCTCTGCATACAGCAGCTGGAGGACATCGTGTTGCTGCACTCCTTGGCCGAGCATCTGGAAAGGATCCGAGAGACGCGCGTTCTGCTCTGGCTGAGTGCAGCGGAAGCTGATCTGGAGGAATATCTCTCGCTTATTGTCAATCAGGCAGATAAATACAATTTGATGAATCTGCTGCTGCTGCACTCGATCCCAAACGAATCGTTATCGATAAACGTCTATCGATTGCAACCGTTTCCGGAGGCGAGTTTCGCTGCTCTAAATGATTCGGCTGAAGCGAAAATCTTCAATCGTATCTGGGGCGACTTTCAGCAACGTATAGCCATAGCCGTTCCCAGTCTGCATATTCCCGGCAGTTTCCTGGCCAAGCGGAGAGATGGGAGCACGAAGTACTTGGGCGGCTACATGGATCGCCTGATGCTGCAGTTCGCCAAGATCTATAATATTCAACTAAAATTCCGGCAGCCACTGAACGAAAGCAGCTGGCTAAGCGATGTGGATATTCGGGGCTTGGTGAGGCGCCAGGAGGTGGACTTGCCCATGTACGGACGCATATTCTCGTTCAATACGGAGTATACGACTTACCTGGACATAGCTCAGGTGTTTATAGTCGTGCCGTGTGGCAAGGAAATGCGATTGGATGACATCTATAGAGGATTGCGCGTCTATTTCCTGATCATGCTGGGCATCTATCTGATCTTTGCGCTGCTCGAAAAGCTCTTGGAGCTGGCAAACCAATTGATGGTCAGGCAGAGCATGAACTGGAACTGGTTCACGTGGCTCGTCAATCTGCGCGTCTTCGCCGGCGCCCTGGGCCTGCCCATCGGCATCATTCGACGATATCGCAGCCTCACCATGCGCCAGTTCCTCATGATCGTGTACGCCTTCAGCCTGGTCTTCAGCTGCTTCTTCAGCGCCAGCCTGAGCGCCCTGCTGACCAAATTGCCCTGCTACCAGCCCATACAGAACTTCGAGGAGCTACAGCGCAGCGGCTTACCTGTGCTGTTCGACGAGAATGCGGCCAGCATGAGCGAGTTGCAGGTGAATCGACTGCAGATCGGCCAGTTGACCAACAAGATTCTGACGCCCAACTTCAAGCGCAATCGTCTGATGTTCGCCCTGAACACGGACCACGCCTACCAGACCTCCAGCCGCCTCTGGCAGATCGTGAACAACTATCAGAACCGTTACAGGCGCAACATACTCTGCGAAGCACCTGGGCTGATCCTCTTCTACGACTATCCCATTGTGGGCCTCGTACAGAACAATTCCATCTTCAAGGCAACCTTAAACGAGTTCATCTATCGGGCGCACGACGTTGGCCTCATTGGGCATTGGATTAATGAGGCCATGCGGAGCCTGGTGAACTCCGAGATCGAGCCACAGAATCAAACTCATTCCTACGCCGAATTTATCCATGCTCCACTGAGCAATCGCGATCTGCTTTGGGTCTGGAAACTCTTTGTCACATTCGATGCAGTCGCCGCTTTGGTTTTCATTCTCGAATTGGCCCTGAATTATTGCGAATGAGGGAATCCTATGGAGCTGAGACTACTATAATCCAATGAAGAGAAAAAATTTCAAAATTTCAATATCGATGCATATAGAAATCTATAAAGCATTGAAACTTATATTCACGCTCAATTAAATTTAATCTGAAAAAGAAAATAATCTTAATAACGAAAATCGAATTCATCGAATCCAATCGAATATTTTTAATTATTTATTTTTAATGTATAATTGTTAAAAATAAAAATAAAAATATGTTCAAATTAAAAAAAAATTATATATATTGAAAGTTAAAAAAATATGTCTATAACATTTAGATTTTTTTTTTTTTTTTAATATTAAAAAATATGCATTTAAAATTTTTCTTATAATAATCAAATGCATGAAGTCGACTGAATTGATTTCTTAAAATAAATTATTTTAAGTGCATAATTTTTAAATTTAAATAAAAATTGATGTATATTTTAGTAATGTTTGAACAAAATTGTTTATATTAAAAAATATGCATTAAACATATTTTTAATAAAAATCGCATCCGTGGCATCTAAGAGAATATTAAAAAATTTGCTATTTAAAATGTTAAAAAAATTTATTATTAAAAAAAATTATTTTTTGTATATTTCTGAAATGTTTAAAATTATTGTTGTATATTAAAAAAAAACATTAAATATTAATTTAAAATGTTTAAAATATTTTATTTAAAATATTTATTTATTATTTAAAAAAATATTTTTTTATATTTCGGAAATATTTAAAAATATTGTTGTATATTAAAAAATATATACATTAAAAATGTATTTACTAGAAATCGAATTCATAGATGCGAATTAAATTTCAACATTTTTTATTTTAAATGTATAATTTTTTTTTATAAACAAATTTTTATAATGCATATTTCTGTAAATAAAAGAAAAATTTAATGTTAAAACTACATAACTGATTTTTTTTTAATATTAAAAAATAAAATAAAAAAAATATTTTGTAAAAATATATTTTTATAGATTTAAAAGACTTCTAAATGTACAATTTTGTAATATTAAAAAAAAACATGTTTAATGTATATTTTTTAATAATTAAAAAGTTGGTTTAAGCGTAGATTTTTGTAGAATTTTCTTTTATTTTTCTTTATTTTTTTAACTCCACTTTCAACAATAAAAACTTCGTTAAAATTGTTAAAAATATTTACATTTATTTCGTTTATTTCATATTTCTTTCTTTTTTTTTTCCATTTTAAATCTGTAAATTTAAAAGTTGGTTTTTTAAACCCATTCAGATTGTATTTTACAAATTTTGTGTTGTTTAGTTCTTGGTTTGTGAGTTGCGGGTGCAAGTGCTTTGAAAGCGCTCAAAGGTGCAAGGGGAAAGGACAACTCAAAGGATCGGCTGGTGGTTAGTGAGTGGAGGAAACTCTGCGACAGGCAGCGCGGCACGACTGCGTCTCGGTTGCAATGGAGCCGAAGTCGAGTTCAGATTCAAGCTAAGCTAAACCAGCAAAGAAGAAGACTGACTCAGACGGCGGAGATCATGTGGGCATCGTCCTCGTTGATGCGATCCTTGCATTTGCCATTGATTTCGATTGTGTGATTGGATTCCGTGTCGCTGGGCTCCTGTTCGGCTGGCAGCTCCTCGTCGCCATCATCCTGGCTGGAGGAGGAGGAGGCGGAGGCAGAGACGGAGCCGTTGCCATTCACCTCCAGCTCGGGCGACTCACGCTCCTCGTTCTCCTCGTAGATGACATCACAGCTGGTGGCCAGAGTTTTGGATGGAGGCTTCTTAAGGGCATTGCCTCGCTGCTGCTGCTGCTGCTGTTGCTGCTCGGACATTTGATTCTGCATGTCGCGCAATCGATCCGTCAGCACGAACAGATCCCGCTCCTGGCTATCGCAGCGCTGGCGCAGCTCTGAGATCTCACGCAAGTCCTCGGGGCGCGGATCACGGCGCTCATAGCGCATGCGCATCTCCTCGAAGCTGCAAAAGGATTCGCGAATTGAGATTAGCATAGAGTGAAAGGCGTCTCTCCGAGCGGATCGAGCGACAAGACGAGACGACATGGCTAAGCGTAGCTTATAGCAGAGTTCAGTCTGGACAGACTGTGCACTTACAGATTGGTCAGACAGCGGCACTTGCGATGCAGTTGCTCGATCTCATTGGCGTTGCTAATGTCGCGTTTATCCAGCGCCGCCTTCTCAGCATCATAGGCGGCCTTCAGGTCCTTCAGATTGCGCTGATGCCGAAGCTCTACATCGCTGTATTGTTTTTTTTTTTTGTCAGTGTTAGATTGAAGCACAGTGTGGGAGAGAGAGAGAGAGGGAGACAGTGTGTGTAGCAGAGATAGAGAGAGAGAGGGAGAGTGACAACAGGTATATAGCGAAAAAGAGAAAGTAAAAGTTATATATTCATTTGACACAGATCAAAATAATTATTCATAGCAAAGCAGGCACAAGATATGATAGATATATATCGTATATATATAAATTTGTATATAGATTCATTCATGTATAGTTGATACTTATGCGCTAGCTTTAAATGTTGCTCAAGAGATGACGATATTTGATATAGAGCACAGCAATTATATTGAACACTAAGCATGCTAGGGCAATCAATGGCGACATCGTCAGATATAGCACATAGATGCTGGGCGCATATGGACACGCCCACTTCGCAAGCACACACAGGGCGCCCGCACCAGTGCAGCTGTGTGTGTATGTGTGTGAAAGAGAAACAAGAGACAAGTAAAATGCATGAATTTGTTGGCAGGCAAATGAGAAAATATGAGCAATGAGAAGGCAAGCAGAAACAATTGGAATACTATTGGCAGGCACTGTCTATATATATATCTCGGTTTAGGCTCTAGTACAGTTAGCTGTGGACGTGTGGGCCTATGGTGTTTGAGCCAACTTCTACTCACTTGATTCGTTCCTCGGCAGCGGCCATTTTGGCGCGATGTCGCTCGACCAGCTCCTGAATCGCCTCATCCCGTTCGCTTTGCAGTTTGGCTTTTTGGCTCTCTGTGAGGATAACAGATTAATGATCTACCGCTCTCTTTCTTTCGCTCAGTCTCTGCCTACCCAGCTCCTTTCGATGCGTTTCGATCATTTCCTGTGTGGACAGCTGCAGCTCCTTGGCAAACTCCTCCTTGACTTGACCCAAACGCTCACGGAATTTCTCCTCCATTTCCTCCTTTTCCGCCTCGAACTCCTTGCGCAGCTTCTCCTCCAGCTCCACGCGTCGATCCTCCTCGCGGCACATGGCATTCTGATACTCACGATCCGCACGATCCAGATGCATGCGCGTCTGCAGCAGCGCATTGTCCGAGCGTTCGCGCAGCGACAGAAAATCCTGTTTCTTCAGCTCCAGGTTCTGGGTCAGCTCATCGATCTGGCAGTGAAAGTTGTGAAAGCATATTAGAAGATTTGATATTTGAAATTGGTTTCCTTGCTCTCCCACCTCGGCACGCAGCTCCTCCTCGTTGGCCGTGTAGCGATTGGTCAGCGCACGCAGCTCCTCAATGTGCTCCGCCTGCAGCTTGTCCAGTGCATCGCGACGCTCATCCACGTAAACGGATTCCAGTTCATTTGTCAGTCTTGTCATCTCTGTGCTGTGTTGGAGTAGAGATTGTGAATGTGAAAATTACCGTAGAAAAGGCGAAGAATTAATGCAAATCTCTGCGTGGAAAGTTGTATATGGGAAGTTAATTATTGAATAAATTTTCTTCTTCTTAATTGGAAAAAAAATTAAGTTGAAATAATACTATAAAGTATGCTTACTATATCTGGATGCATAGTTCTATGTTTATTTACAAAAATGAAAAAAAAAAACCTAATATACTCTTTTTCCCTTTGGGAACAGAGTATAAAAACCCTCTGGAAATGTTGACAAAGTTTTCTTCTTATGGGCTCAACAAAAAAAAAAAAAAAAAAAAAAAAAAAAAAAAATTCTCTGGAAATGTTGAATATAAAGAAATTATGACAGATAACTAGATAGATAACTAATTTAAACAAATATATATTCACTACTAAGAAGGTTGAAAAACTTGTGAAAAATTTAAATTAAATTAAATTTCTTACATTTCTTTCTTATGAATTCTTTCCTTATATAATAAATATTTAATAATAGAAATCCATGTTAGCCAACAGAATCTTCCCCAAGCCCTTGAGCCTATATAACATATATTTCCCAACAAGTTCAGTATTCACTTTAGCTACTCGAACTTTGCATTCATATATATCCCTTTAATGTAACTTACTAAAGTTTATTCTCCCAAAAGGCGGCAGCTTCGTTGCGCACCTCATCGATGCGATAGATCATTTGACGCTCCTTATCATAAATGGCGCTGTCAAGGCATAACCATAGATTGTACTCGTTTATATATTATTTACATGAAGAGTGCAACTTACTTATCACACTGATACTTAATCTTGTGCACAGCTTCGATCTGTGTCTCCAGATTGCTGTTGGCCATTTCGAGTTCATCTTTCAGATTATCGATGCGCTCCATGAGCGTCTGGATGGAGCGCTCCTGTTCGCTGACAACGCCGCTCAGCGACTTCACCTGTGCCTGGCAAATGCGCAAACTTTCCGCCTCCTTGCGACGTGATTGCAGCTCCAGTTCCAGCTCCTCGGCCTTGGCTGCTGCCTGTTTGCGTTCGTAATTGGATTTGTCCAGTTTGTCCTTCCACTGACGCTGCATTTGCCGCATCTGCCACTCGCAGTCCGACATCAGGGTGTCCTCGCGCTCTGTCAATTATGAATAGATGTGTGAAATATTATAGACTAGAAGATATTCTGTACAAAGTATTGAATATGATGATTTTACATTGCATAAATAGAAGAGAAAAAGGTGTGGAGTTAGTTAGAGGAGATTTATTGACTATGAAAATCACATAGAAAGGCGATATTTAGAAGAGATTGTGGAATGAAACAAAAGAGACTAACAGAAAAATTTAATGAGTAAAAGAATGAAAGAATGCAATAGGCAGACTAAGTAAGTGAGAGGAGTTGAGGAGCGTTGCGAAAGTTAAAAGTGGAAAAGTGAAATGGAGAACAAGAAAGCTAGGATAAATTAGAGGAGGTGGTCCAGGAAGGAGGATGAAAAGAGAATATGAAGCAAGCAAGTGGAGGTAGATAGAGGTTGTAATTTATAGAGGAAAAGAGAAAGAGAGAGATAGACAGAGGGAGAGATTTAAGGAGAAGAAGAACAACAATTACTTATATTCATAGACTAAGACTCTATGACTAAGAAACAAGCATAAGCAGGTTGACGGATGCAGTAATTGTTAGGGAAAGAGAGAAAGAGATAGCATGCGAGATTACAAAATAATAAGACAGCAAGACAGTAAACAATGTAAAATTAGATCAGATTTATGAAATCTCACTAAATTCAGTTCATGAGAATTGCAAAGAGAGGCGAATGCAATTCATTGAAATAAATTTGAAATTCAACTCAAGAGTACGTAAGTCTGTAAATGGACAAGCGTAATTGCCTTGCAGTCAAGCATGCCCTATATGCTCTCTGCCAACTACTAGAGAGTATCTAAGAGCAATATTTGTTTTGCATGCCGGGTAATGCCGGGTATTACAATGTGGGTCGCACCTCTGTTGTGTGTTCTGAGCAGCTCGAACTCGGTTTGCCACTTATCCTCGCAGATTTTGCGCTCCGCCTCGGAATTGTCGAGTGCATTTTTGAGTATGCGTATTTGTTCCTCCAGCTCTTCACGTATTTTATTCACCTGATTGGCCCACTGGCCCAGCTCCACCTGAGCAGCTGCCAGCTGTGTCTGCAGGTCGTTCGCCAGGCTCTGCGTCTGTTTGTACTTTTCGGTTAATTCGTTGTATTGCGCCTCCAAAGTATCTAAGACAGAGTTTTTGTTTTCGCTTTGATTTGCTTGAGTAAAATCTGGTTGAGCAATACTCACTGTATTTGCGTCGAAATTCGTCTTCATCGTCGCTATATTTGTGCCGCAGATGCACTTTTTCGTCCTCGAGCAGCTTCAGCTTTTTGCGCACATATTCATCGTCCTTTTGCGCCGCCGTCAGTTCGCCCTGGAGTCCTGCAAATAAATACGATTATGACGTATGATCTATGAGACTCTCTAGTCCAACTTACTATCCACATTCCATTGCTTTTGCGAGAGTTCCTGCTCTAGATTCTGTATCTTTAGCTGCATTTCGCTCACTTTGCTCTCCAGATTTTGAACATTTTTGTGCGCATCTTCGAGCTGTGTGCTAAAGCGCGCCTTCTGCACCTTGAGCTCCTTTCTGTGAATGAAAGCCAGACAAATTATTGCAAATATTATTATCTATATCTATATAGGTTGCATATATATTTTTAGTCAACAAATCTCTAGAAAATCCGAGTGAAAACAAAAAATGACTCAGCTACGTGAGCAGCGCACGCATTCGTGTCTTATGTTAGATTTTTAACTAAGCCGCAAGATAAATAAATAAAAAATTATAATATTTAAGAAAAAACACCCGCACACACACCTGTATAGCTCACACTCACACATATATACACATATGTGTATATATTTATTTTCTATATGTTAACGACTTGACGCACTTGAATCGAAAGACTGAAATGAGGTGCAGAAAACATTGTGGGAATGTCTTCCCCACAGGCTAGCCATAATTTGCCAGCGACGCAGACAACGCAGACATGCGCATCTATTTAGTATTTGTTCGAGCTCATACTCTTTGAATGGGTCTATGAGGGCACACAGCGTAGATGGATTGCGTATGGCTTGAAAAGGGCTTTAGCTAGATGGATTCAGATTGACGGACTAGCTCAAGTAGCTGGATCATGTCGAAAGTGCTGCAGAGAGGTAATAATGCAAATTTTATCTACAGCTACGTAAAGCATTTCGAATCGTACTCAAACACTTTAAACATTTTAAACAGAAAATGGAATTTCTTGAAATTCTATGAATTTTATTTTTGCACGTGAAGCACGACTTTAAATTGACTTCATATTCATTCTTAATAGTTTATTAATTTTATTATTATAAACATATACATATATTCCTACATTACTTTATATATATATATTTATATACTCATATCAGTTCATTGTTCTTCATAGAGTATTACATTGACGTTCAGGTCATTGTTAGCATTTTGCTTGTTTTTATTTTGCTTTTGCATTAAACGCAAAATAAAATACGTTTTAATTGAATGTAACTTATTTAAATTTGTTGTGTTGTCGCGCGGCGATGTGCAAATGCGCAAAGCTATTTTTAAAAGAAACAACGTATCTGTGTATCTATAGCTCTATAGCTCAATGGCTGTAGCTGTAGCTGTAGCTGTGGTTGTATCTGTATCCGTATAGCTGTGCAATTTGGCAAGTGTTAAGATGCTGCTCGAGAGACAATGAGTGGCGAATTTATCAAATTGTGACACGCGTTGCTGCGTACAGATACATAGTTACATACATAGACAGATACATAGATACAAAGATACATAGATGCACAGATACACAGATATAGCAGGTACATAGATACATAGATGCATAGATGCACAGATACATAGATACATAGATACATAGATACATAGATACATAGATACATTGATACATAGATACATAGATACATAGATACTTAGATACTTTGATACATAGATACATAGATACATAGATACTTAGATACTTAGACACGCAAATACATAGATATGCAGATACATAGATACATAGATACATAGATACATAGATACTTAGATACATAGATACATAGATACGTAGATACATAGATACATAGATACATAGATACATAGATACATAGATACATAGATACATAGATACATAGATACATAGATACATAGATACATAGATACATAGATACATAGATACATAGATACATAGATACATAGATACATAGATACATAGATACATAGATATGCAGATATATAGATACATAGATTCATAGACACGCAGATACATAGATACATAGATACAGAGATACATAGATACACAGATACAAAGTCACATAGATACATAGATACATAGATACAACAGATACAGCAGATACAACAGACAAGATGTATCTGGCAAGTTATTTCAATTATTTTGAGTTGAGATTTTGGTGAAGAATGTAGCTACTGCTGCTGCGGTTGCTTCTCTTGTTAGTTTGTTTATGCCCAAGTTGTTCATGAAATTGCCTTATCTAAACACAGCAGCTCATAAGTTAGATGCACGCTAAAGAAATTACGCATACGCCCCATTGCGCGACGCTGGGCGTAAACATTCGAAGATTGCCAACTAATTGATGGGCTAAGATTGTTTACTTGGTCACTTTGATGGGCCAGCTGGTAAATCAAGAGCAGCCGCGTCTCCCTTCTCCAAGAAAAAGAAAAAGTTTGAAACGTGCATATTGCAAGCATTTGCAATTTAGAGATGAAGAAATGTTTCGCATTGCCTGGCGCTGCGTCCGGTCCGGCAATAGAAAAGAGAGCGAAATAATTAAAGCAAAATAAAAGTAGCTAAAATAAACCGGAAAAACTAGAGCAGGCAGCTCGTGTTCTCTATGCACATTTGACGTAGCGCATATGAAAAGAAAATTATTGAAAACTAGGCGTGGGAAATACAAAATACGAAATGCGAAATGCGAACATGTTGCCAACAAATGACGAGCGAAATTATTTTCAGCTGATTTACGGCGAACAGCGCTCGAAACCCCCGAAAAACGGAAGGGCACGAAGAGCATGCCATCGAATGTCTGTTTATTGTATAAAATATTTAATAATTGCATATAAATACTAATGTGAGTAATTAGTGGCATTTATAACTATATAATATAACTATTGCTGGCTGGTCAAGACACTTGCCGACCGGCTGTCACAATCTGTCATATTTATGAAGGCCAAACATTGGGCAGTGACATGTATTGTTGTATTATATATCATATACAAATAAATACAAATACAAATAAAAACAAATACAAATAGTTTCGCAGAAACAGAAATAATTGCTTTTAAATTGAGATTAATTTTGTTTAAACAAAAACATTTAAATAGGGCGGAGGCGCAAGAAAAATAAATGCAAAAAAATAAAATAAATAAATAACTAAGAAAACTAACAATAATATTGTTTCAGAATTCACATGCTTATATATAAGTGGTTTATATATATAAATATATATACACACATATATTGTATGGCATTTAGGAATGGAAATGGAATCTTTCAAGTTAGTTCAAGGTTTTTTTTTATATACAACAAGTAGACGTCAAGTTGCCTGTGACGGACTATATAATATCCTATAAAAATACAATTGCTGTTTTAAATATACCAAATTTGTGCTATAATTAATGCAATTATTATTCGATTTATTTTCTGTTAAATAGAGTAAGCCTCCGAATGCTCAAGGTCAGCAAAAACTTGATAAAAATACAGAGTTTTGTATAGTGCTAACTTCAAGACAAATTAACAAAAAAATAATTATAACTTGTAGGCCATTAAAACCGAAGCCTATAAGAAGACTTTCGATAATTAGAAATATGCAGCTCCAGAAGCGAGCATATTTTTAAGGAGATTTAATAAATGTTGAAGATTACAAAATGTGAGTTTCATGCACAATTGGCGGGTACTCTCCTATCTTAAGTTACATATATCAATTTATTGAAATGATATCGATATACGCAATAAATTATTTTCATAAATATAATTCATCCATTAGCCATAGGTTTAACATTATCAATTCAAACAATTTTAATTTGTTTAATTTCTGGTTTAATACCAAAAAATTTTTGATTTTGTTATATTTAATTTATAATTTTTCTGGGAGGAATCTACAAAGAGAAACAGATCTTGCTTATCCCAAGTCAAATAGAAAACATATTTATTAATGTAATTTTATTTTCAATTTTAGATATTAAAAAAAAATATATATGTTTTAAACGATATCTTTTGGTTCAATTGACTTAAACTATTTTTTAAATTTATTTATTTATTATTTATTTTTTAAAAATGAAGACAGCAATTTTATAATAGATACTTAGCGATTTATCAAAGTCAATTAATAGACATTTGAATTCAACTAATCAGAATACATTACCTCTCTTTTGAATATATAGAAACTGAGTTTTGTATGTAGACTTCGATTAAAAATATATAATCTACTTCTAAAATATATTTTACATGCATATTTGTCTATAAAAACTATACAGATTTTATTGTTTATCATTCCCACATTTTCTCACTTTTAAATAATACTCAATAAAATTTTTACGCGTTAGCAACTCTTATACCCATTTCCTATAAGGAAAGAGTATCAAAAATTCAGCAGAGCGCCTCAAAAATTCACAGAATATTTTTGGAAATTCTTAAAAAAAATTCCACAAAAAAAACTAAGCCGTGACAATAATATTGTGGTTTTTCTCTGATAAATATTGAAAATGAATAATTATAATTTCCCCAAACTCGGCTAATATGATAAAACAATTAAAAATCTTTCCATGTTTTCCAAGAAAATGTATAAATCACAATCTTTGAGCGAAAAAGATTGGCATATGCAAAAGACAAGAAAATATATAGAAAATGACGATAAAAAATATTGTATACGCAAATCGCAAGGAAACAAAAATAAAGCGCAGAAAATGTTTTCTTTTTAGGTGACTGGAAAATTGCCACAAAGTACATATACATATATACATATATATTTCGCTATATGTGTATGTGAATGGAAAACGAGACAGAGGAAAAGCGTTCAAGATGAATGGCAGCAAGAAAATTGCTACGCAAATGTCATGGAAATTGTAGTAGAAGTTGTCGGGGAAGCGCAGGGATCAGCTAATTAATTAAGGCATCACAATTGACGCCACAAAGGAAAATGCAGTTGCAGCAGCGCTTAGAGCGCAGTGGCATAAATATTGCGCATACGCCGTGCTGCACAAACAATAAACAAAACGTTGAATCATTCGCACAAGAGCAAAGAGGCGATATTAGATCATCGCTTAGTTTCACTTTTGTTTTTGTTTGCTTCTTCTCTTGATTTATGACTGCGGCGTGTGAGACATGACGTATACGTTGCTTGAGCAAGTTAGATTGAGCGTAGACGTAACTTGACGACGTTTAAGATGGCATTAGACTGGTCGTATACGTTACTTGAATGGGTTTACTATGGTTGACGTTACTTGACGTAGTTAAAGATTCCTCATAAGTTACTTGACTAGGTTAGAATCGGCGTATACGTTATTTGCAGAGGTTAAGTGTGGCGTATACGTTACTTGACTAGGTTAGACAGGGCGTTTCTTCATAATACGTTATTCGAATAAGTTTACTATATTCGACATTGCTTGATTAAGTGAAAGATACCCTATACGTTACTTGACTAGGTTGGAACCGGCGTATACGTAATTTGCAAAGCTTTGATGTGGAGTATATGTTTCTTAAAGTGGTTGCCTAGTTTAGACATTCCGAATACGTTGCTTGACTAGGTTAAGCACGGCGTAAACGTTGCTTGACGTTGGTTTACTATGTTCAACATGGCGTATATCTTACGTGAGTAAGTTAAGGACTGGACTCGGTTAAGTCAGGCGTATACGTTATTTGAAGAGGTTAGATGTGGAGCATACGTTTAACGTAACGTATTACGAAACTTTACATTCCGTCTACGTTGCTTGACTAGCTTAAGCATGGCTTAAACGTTACTAGACTGAGTTAGACTGCGCATATACAATATTGCGATACATTCATACGCCTTGTACCTTACCGGACTTGGTTAGTTCCGGCGTACACGTCACTTGACTAGCTTAGATATGGCTTATATGTTATATGAACAGATTGACTAGATTAAACATGACGTATATGTTACCTGAGTTCCATGGCTTCGCGATTGTTGTCCGCTTGATTGTTGAGTACGCTGCCATCCTCGACGATCTCCACGCCGTTGCGTCCTATGCAGCTATCGTCCAAACTGCGCTGCTTGGGACTATTGCTGCGACTGCGCGCCGTTGCTGCTGCAGAGCCCTCGATATGTATTGGTATGAAATGCACATTGCCGAGGCTATTGCCGCCGGCGCCATTGGTAATATTGATATTCAGATGCCCATCTCCATTGCTGTTGTTGTTGGCACTGTTGCTGGCAGCATTGCTGCTGCTGCCGCTGCTGTTGCTGCTGGCATTTGATTGCGCTGTAACGGTCGTTGACTCGACAACGACATCGGGCAGGCTAATGCTCTCGATGCACACCAAACGCTCGTCGAACTGCTGCTCATCGTCGAGTTCGTCGCACTGCAGCAGCAGCTCCTCGCAGTCGCAGTCGGTGGATGTTGAGTTGCCGTCGCGCACGAAGGGCGTGTGCCGTGGCTGCATCGAGGCAGTGCTACGTGATGTTGACGTCTGCTGCTGCCCCTGGCCCTGCCGTTGGTGCTGCTGCTGCTGCTGGGGCTCTGCTTGCGTTGACTCGTGTGCAGCCACGCCCAGACCCATGCCGATGCCCGAGTCGGCATAGCTGCTGCTTAGATTGGAATCGCTTTTGAGTGCGCTGCGTTCGCTGCTCGCCGATTTGCGTGAGCCGTTGGGCGTGCCACGCCCACGCTCATCACATTCGAGATCGAGCGCCTCATCGAGCTCATCGTCCTCGGGCTCGGGCTCAGCCTGTGGATCATCCTCCTCCTCTTCGGCCTCCTCCTGCACATTCTCCAGCTTGACATTGGTCAAGCGTGTCCAGGGTCGGGGAATGCCGTTCGCCTGGTGCTGATAGATAGTCGTGGGTATATCGAATACCTCATCCTCGAGAGTTTCCTCGTGCGCCTCGTTCAGCTCCTGGATGTTGAGGCCATGACCGTGGTCATGGTCGTGACCAAAAGCCGGCGGCTGGCTCTCGAAGTCATAGAACACTTCCGTCGCCTGTGGACTGCCGCTGGGACTCTGCTCGAAGCTGCAGTCGACGACGGTTATTTTGGGCACTTCCTGTTGAGTTTGTTGTCTCTGATGGCGCGGCGGCGCCACGGGCACGCTTTGCGGCTCACTCACGATCGACTCACGAAACTCGCGCGGCGTGCTGGCGCGTGAGCTATGCGCCGACTGTGTGCATTCGTTGGGCTTGGTGCTGGTCTGGCCCATGTTCCCAGAGATTATGTCACTTGTGTTGTTGTTGTTGTTGTTGTTGCTGCTGCTGCTGATACTGCTGCGTTGCAGTACGGCAGCCTCCTCTTGCTGATCTTCCGCGACAGTGCACAGCTCGACGTTTGCCGCTTGAATAAAATTGGCACTCGCCGTTCTATGCGCATCTCGTCGCTGCTGCTGCTGCTGCTGCTGCTCCTCTCTGGCCAGCGGCTGGCGGCTCTCTTTTGCCTGCTGCTCCTGTCGCAATGCTCCAGCTGAATTACTGTCGTTGCGCTCACGCGCTCTCTCTAGCTCTTGGTCCCGTTCTCGCTCTCGGTCTAGCTCGCGCTCACGCTCTCTGGCCGCGCTCTGCCGCAACTGTGGGCTATTATTAGACATAGTCATTTGATAACTATTTGTGGACGCGGTCGCGGGGTCGGAGTTCGTTTCAAGGTGTGCTGCCAGTGTCTGTCCAATGGCGATTACGTTGTCGTCGATAGATGTTTTGGATTTCGATTGATGCTGCTGTTGCTGGTGTTGTTGCTGATGCTGCTGATGTTGTTGCTGCTGCTGCTGCTGCTGTTGATTTCGCTGCTGACGCTGATGATTACGTCCACGCGCCATGAAAATGTCTGTGAGAAAATCGCGACTCTTTTGCAACGCTTTGCGCTTCTTCTGCACCGAATCGTCTGTGGCACTGTCAATGTCCCCTCGATTGCCACCCAAATGCAACGCAATGTTGCCCAGCGATAGGCGCGATTGTCGCTTCAATTCGTTCGATTGCTTCGATGGACTGCGATAGATAACCGTATCGGTCGCATCAATTACCCTGCCATCGGTAATTGGTCCGTTATTTTGGCGTTTTTTCGTTTGGCCAATGCTACTAATGCTGCCAATTGGCCGACCGTCGATGTTATTTTCTTTTGCGTTCGCGCTGGCTGACTCGTTTGGACTGGTCGCACCGCCATGCCCAGCAGCAGCAGCAGCAGCACCGCCATCATTTCGATCATCGTGTACATCATCAACAACAACAGACGTTGTCCTCGCCGCCGTCGCCCCATTGCCTGCGCCCATGTTATTTATATTCAAATTGTCGGAGCGCCAAGAGATTGCTGAATGGCCATTAGCTGTAGTTGTTGTTGTTGCTGTCGCCGCAGCTGTTTTAGCTAAATTTACACTTGGGCGCTCTTCGTCGTGCTCATCGCTGCTCAAGTCCTCCAGCTCTTCGATCACAGCGCGTCGCGCTGCTTGCGTCGGCAAACGCATTTCGCTCTTCTGCTCGCACGCTCTTCGCTGCTCAGCGTCGCGCTCTCTTGCGCTGAATAGGCAGCGGCTCTCGCTAGCATTACTGTTCTCTTGCTCAGCGCTCCTGGCAACGGTGGCAGCAGTAGCAGCAGCAGCAATAGCTGTTGTTGTTGTTGTTATTATTTTCGTTTGCTTATTATTTGCTTCCTCTTCGTCGCTTACATCGTAGCTTTTGTTGTTCTTGTGCGCTTTTCTTTGACGCGAGCGTCGCAGCAAATTAAACATTTTTGTCAATTTGTTTCGTTCTCGCTCACGCACACACGCAGACACACAGACACACAGTTAGATTATATGTGCACTTTTAATTTGCTTTTATATTTTATTTAAATGCATGTCCATCGCGCTTTGTTGCTTGTTATTCTTCTTGCTCTGTCGGCAACTTTTCACATTTGCCAATTTTTGCTGTTCGTTGTTATTTCGTTTATAAACAAATCGTTTTTATCGCTTATTTCAGTGTCGCGACCTGTTGATTTAAATAATAGGTATTTATTTACATTTGCATATATGACTAGAAACTAACTAATTAGCATTAGACATTTATTACACTACTTACACACACACACACACACACACAGACACCCACAGTCGCTGTGCTTGTTGCGTCTGCTGCTTTTGAACCGGCTGACGGCTGAACTGGAACTGGAACTGCGATGACAAACGCTGGACAAATATGAGCAAACGAAACGCATGAACTACACTTGACAAAAAGACATATGGTATAATTAATTTTAATTGCGATTGTATTGTTCAGCACACACACACATACATGCATATCTATGTATCTACACACACACAGAGAGATAAATATATGTGTTTATAGCTGTGTTAGTATGCTTATGAATATTAATTGATGCGTCGAGAGCTAAAGGCTAATTGTTCGATTTTATCATTATGTGTCATCGGAAACGACAATCGCATGAGCTGTGCCCATTCCCCATTCCCCATTCCCCCACATTGCAAAAGCCGCATTCCATATCTGTGCTCCGCTGGAATGGCGACAGCTTACATGGCGCAAAAAGTAAGCGTAAGTCGGGTCAAGAGAGGTATATGTATATAACGATATATGCTTTAAAGAAAACACTTTAATTGCCCATAAAAATTATATGTATATATAAATATCATAATACTATATGCTTGCGTCTGTTTTGTTTTATTTTTGGTATTTGCTTAACATATTCTTGAATATTTCGATATATTTGTAGCGCTTACTTCCTGTTTGTCTGCGTATTTAGTTAGTTGACATTTTGAATTTTTATGTTTTGCTTTTCACATTTTTTCAATCTCCCCTGTTTTACATAGCTGTGTCTTTATCGAATATTTTGGATATTTTGCTGTTTCAATGATAATTTGTTTTTAAATATCCGACAGTCCCCATATATATCCTATCTCTCTCTCTGTCTCTCTCTCTCTCTCTCTCTCTCTCTCTCGCTTTCTCTCTCTCAGTCTCTATCTCTATCTTTCATCTGTTTTTGCTCTCCCTGTTGCCTTCTTAATATATTTTTCTGTACCTCTCTATCAATTGTGTCACTCTTCTCTCTCTCTAACTCTCTCTCTGTCTCTCTCTGTCTCTCTCTCTCTCTATCTCTTCTCTATCTCTACAAATTTTTGCTCTCCCTATTGCCTTCATCTATCATCATCTATCTATCATCTATCTATCTATCTATCTATCTATCTATCTATCTATCTATCTATCTATCTATCTATCTATCTATCTATCTATCTATCTATCTATCTATCCATCTATCCATCTATCTATCTATCTATCTATCTATCTATCTATCTATCTATCTAATTACTACCTCGCAATTTCTTGCAGTGTCTACGCTGCACACTGAGTCAGCGAGCACTTCGACTCTGCGTTAAAGTTCAAATTGCGGCAACGTGACAAAAATAAATCTAATTACCGCAAGAGTGCGACTATATAACATCATAATCCCAGGAAAAACTAACGCAAGCAATCGAGCAGCGTAGCTCTGGCATGTGCAATATGTTCTCTGGCTGCAACATGCAGCACTTGCAACATGCAGCATGCTGTTGTAAATCGTTTCAAGTTCAGGGCGCGCACATAAACAGACCAATTATAGGCAGCAATAAAAGTATAAAAATCGCAAAGTTCCACAAAGAGCAGGCCGAGCAGCGAAAAGATCGCTAAAATTAGAGGCAGCAATTCACCTATACACAAGCCCATATATATATATATCTCTATATGTCTACTATATAGCAGGCCTGTTGTAGGGCCACAACGTGCGCAGTTGACGTCACCAGCTTGTGTGTTATAAGTGGATGCCACAGCAGCAATAAGCTGGCCGGCTTGTTGCATTTGATTGTGCCACTAATTGATGGGGCACAGAGATTTTCGCTAACTTTTGCGGCGCAATTTGCGCGTATTTTGCTTCCATTGAAATTCATTTATTTTCAAAATAGATAAAAGCTAAAAATATATGCAAATTGCACGAAAATTTGGAAAACGTCAATCGCTGCGAGAGTGAGCTAGATAGAGATTGAGAGAGAGCGAGAAAAGGATAGGGTGTGCGAAGCTTGAGCTTTGCGTTTTGGCAACAAATTGAAAGATAAGCAAAAATAAAAACCGCAAACGGAAATGATGCAGCTAGAAAACCAAATCTGTTTCGATCAATTCAGATATAAACAAGAATAAATACATTGTATTCCATATCCATAAAGATGATAAATACTTGAAATGACCTCCCCATATAATGCGCGAAAAGATATTTAGAAGATGCGAATCTCTTGAGAAACAGCTAAAAATTTCATTGATTTCAACTTGCCTGAGGTTAAGTGCCAAAATGAAGCTAGGCAAAAAATTTAATACAAAATAGTAAAGGCAAAGAAAATAAAGTGATTTGATTGATAGAGAATATATATTTAGAAAAGTTACCTATTCACAATACTCCAATAGATAATAGAGAATATATTAAGAGAATATATAAACTTGCAATTTAAAAACAAAACTCTAGCTTTTATATGTGCTATGTTGTTACTCAGATCGTTGCTTGATCGAGAATATATAATACTTGTTGATGTTGGTGTCATTTACTTTGATTTCCAGAGCTCGCGAGAGAAAAAACTCATAGAGCAATCGATTACATCGTTGCTTGAACGAGCTCACTCGAGACACCTCTTTTCGCTCTTGGTGTTACCCGAGTCTTTGCTTGAGTTTTATGATGCAAAAAGTCTTTTATGTATTGGTGTGTATGCGAGGGTTGTCTTCGCTAAACACAGCAACAGCGAACGTGAGTTGGAATGTGTGCGTGTATGTGAAAGTGAGAACGTTTGCAGAGACGCTTTGTGTCATCATCTACTGAGCCTCATTATGCGAGCGCCAATCGTATCGCTCCCTAAACGATGTTCGTTTAATGAGCAACACACGAATGCCCAAACGAAACCCAAAATGAAAATTACAAGAGGCTCAAGCTCAGAGCGCGACAGATGGAGTATGACTTTTGTCGGCAGATGTCGTGAACAGAGCGTGAGAGTTCAAACGTTTTACAGTTATGAGAGCTATGAAGTTAGCGGCAAATGACATAGGCACAGACACAGCAAGACAAGCATTGCCACCAATATATTCAATTCCATTTCATAAAGAATATCTATCTAATTGACATACAAAAAATGATATGAAATAGCTCATCATCTATATTATTAGCTCTTTTTTATAGCTAACAGCTCATGCTTGAACTACCTTAAACAAATAAAAAATTAATCTTTTATCTCAGAGCTTAATATTGCTCTATAAAAATTGATATTAAAAGACAGCAGAACATAGCGCCAACCCCCTCGTAACCCAATTTAAAAATCGTTCAAGTTTACAGCCTTCGCTTTATAATTTCATATATTTACATGGTATGTCAACGCATTAGCATTGCCAATTATTGCACAATTCCAGCCAAGATTTAAGCATAAACTTGAAAAGTTTTCCGAACAGCCATAAATTCTGCACTTGGGCCAATGCCATGAATATAAATAAATAGTAAATAATTTAAATAATATATAAAATATGCCTGGCAGCATATGTTTTCAATATATATTCGAATATATAGCTAGATTTATGCCACTTGATACTTGACATCCGAAATGAAACAATTGAAAATATGCTTGGAAAATTTGCTTTGTTGTTGAGCAACTTTTCGGCCAGAGTGTAGCGCATCTAAAATTTTCCAATCCACTCAACTGCATGTTCATGTCGTCGCGCCCTTTCCCTTTTCCTTTCCATTCAGCTGCATGCCCCGCACCCCGGCTACGCTCTGGCAGCGAGCCAACTGACATTGACTGATGCCAGAGCCAGTCGAGCCGTTCCATGACCGATTCGTCGGCGTGTGTGGGTTAATGTTTTGCTTTTTGACTTTGCGTTAAGCTTTCTGTGATTTTCATAAACAATTTCGTTCTGCTCTGCATATATATAGTATATAGTATCTGTGTGTATGTCGTCTGCTAGGCCGATCAAAATTGTTCTCTAAATTATGAAGGCGCATAAAAGAGCATTTAAAACCAGAGGAAAAAACTATTCAAACGTTTAAAGCGTGTGACAGCTCATGAAATATTGCGACATGGGACAAGGTGTTGAGCAAATTAATTGAGCATTTGCTGCACCTAATCTGTTGATAAGCAAATGTTAATTAATTGCCAGCAATATTATTTATAAACTACTACCTACGGAGTGCACAATACTAGTCGAGTTTTATCTAGATTATTCGTGTATTTAGTTACAAACAGCCAACACGCACTTTGAACTCTTGACTCTTGACGCTTGACTATGACACTCTACTACACTTCACAACACACACACTAGACACACACTTTATTTTTATAGCTATTTACATAATTTGTTTATTTATTCAGTCAGTTTTACAAAATTTATTGCCCATGCGACGTGAATTTGTCGTTTGTTGGAAGACGGAAAACACTTGTTAAGCGCTCACAAGACGCGCGGCGCATGTGGCGTATGCGCAACGAATGAACACGGCAATCACATAGTTCTGACCGCAGCGCACAATAAGCATTCGGCGCACAGACCAAGCGCCGCAAGTAACTTTTCACGACTGAAAATCTGAAAATCTGCTGCGCGGCGACGTGAAAATGTTTGTCGTGCAAGTGAAATTCGTTCTTGGCAACAATCGCCTATCGATAGGCCGCAGAGTCAGGCAATTGGATTGTGGTAGAAATATAAAAATATATTAAATATTATATATTATATTTAAAATATATATTTAAATAAAAGTATATATGAAAGTATAATTTAGCTTAAGGTGAGTTGAGTTGTTTATTGCTCTGCATTTCATTAAAATATTTAGTTAATAATATTAAGATTTAGCTAGCAGCTGCCGCTGGGATATAGTTTATTAGAGATTATTAGAGATATTAGCTTAGAGATGATTTTAAGTTGTAAGATATCAAATGTTAATCTATGTCAGACTGTAGCGAATGGATGACAAATGGAAATTAATTAAATTCGAAAAACTAAAACTAAACTAAATGTTATAAGGAAAATTATAACATTAAAAACAATTTTTTTTAGCTGTGGTAATTTTATCTTCTATGAAAAACAACTTATTAAAAATAAAGAACAAATTTATTATATAGAGAAAAAATAGGGAGAGTTAAAGAGGTAGAGCAAAGATTAATTCAAGAGATATAACAAACAGTTTTTATTGTGAAATCCTTAACAATTTTAATTTTTCATTTAAGAATTCATATAAATATTTGTTAACGAGTGAATATATGTGAATAATTATAATATGAAATCCCTTATAATTCCATTCCGTCTCTGTTCATGTCTCCGCTGCCAAAAGTGAACAAAAATTTCAGCAATGAAAACTAAAACTGCCACAATGTAGTTTGCTCGAAGCGCTTTCCACAGCCACTTAAAGTGTCTCAAACTTAGGGGCTTAGGCTTGTTTTTTGATTCAGACACCGATCTGCGAGAATTTAGTGTTGCCATCATCTTATTGGCAGCTTCACGTCTCCAGTGCTTGATTAATCCGTAGCAAAGAGAATCATGAAGGAAATTCGTATATGCCTCCCTATAAATTGAGTTTCTCTTGAGCACATATCTGAGGGGAACATTCTTCATTGTGGTCAGTCCGTCGAACTTACATATTCTCGATCGTTTATGAGTCCTCTGGTAATTATCCAAAACTCTCCACATATGTGAATGAATATTATAGGCACAGCTAGAGTTGAGAGTTAGGATTTGACGAATATATTCATGTATTGGAACTATTTTGGCGTTCGGTATTAGCTTCCTCAAAGAAGTATTTGCAATGCTATAATTTAGGTTGAGATCAAAGCTTTTATCGAATAGAACGTCTAATCCACTATCCCGGAGCTGTTCGAAATTTTGTATTTCCGTAACCTGCGGATGCTTCGTCAGCAGAGTACTGAGATTGGCATTGAAGTAAGAGGTGAAGACCAGGCCGCAAATGCACATCAGCATTATGATCTGCTGCAGTGAAATACTTGTTCTATACCTGCTCAGGTGCATCGGCAGTCCCAAGACTCCTGCCAATGCTCTCAAGTTTAAGACTAAGTTCCAATATGGATTATTGGGCCTGCGTCGCAAAATCCAATTCGTTCCGAACTTAATAAGAGTTTCAAATATCGTGAATGTAAAATATGTTCCTGCAAGTATTTTAAAATATTTTCGTAAGCCTAACAAGAAATTGTTTACTCTCATTCTATATCTGCAGGGAACCACAATAAAAGTACTTGTACGATCAATTTGCGTATCTGTATATTCTAAATTAGGAAGAGGTTTCGTTGGCTGTATTAGGTTTCGTATTGGCAAATCCAGAATGCCTCTATTGGTTATCTCACGAACATCCGCTATTTCAATATACTCGGAATCACCCAGAACTTGCATGTGTCGAAGTTGAATGTTGTGTTTCTTGGCAAACTCCATTACGAGTCGGTCTGAATATCCGCTAAGTGTCTTCACTCCAGTGCGTGGGTTGATTGTCAACATGCTGCGAGGTGGAATGTGGTCCGGTAAAATGAGAGCCGTTTTCCCATTGAAGTCAAGCCAAGTCTTCGGAAAAATTGACTCTGTATTTATATTCACAATTGATTGAAAACTTGGTGTGGGAAAGGGCTGAAGACGATATGCATCAATTGGATCTCTGGCTCTATTCAATATGGAGTGTAGCAAGATTAGATTAACGAATTTATAATTATTTGCTTGTTCGCCGATTATACGGAAAAACTCTTGAATATTGGATGACTCAGCCTGCAGCAGAATTATAATACGCGCTTCTCTCATTCCTTCAAGTATCTGCGCCAGTGTGGGCAACAGCAGCACATCTGCCAACTCCGACATGCAGACCAGACAAAGAGCCTCGTTATTGAAGGTATTCCTTATGTTGATGGAGGTTTTCTCATCCAAGCGCAGAGTAGCTAATCCATCTATACTGAGTTCTCTCAAAGGACAATTGATGTTCTGCCCACGGTCCACATACAAAAGTGTCTCCACTGGTCTTTCCCTGGATACTTTCTCTATGACGTTGCGTATAAAGATATTTTGTGAAGATGCGGCTATCTCAAAGAGTGGATAAGCTATCAAGTAGCTTGGTGCAATCAGCAGCAGAAGCGCGCAAAATGCACACGAACAGAACGCCAACATTTTGAGCCAAGCTAAAAGGACAAACTGAACTGCAGTCAATTTTATAGTCGAGCATGCAACGACAGTCGAGCGATTGAATTAAACATTGATTTTATTAAGTTAATGGCATAAACTGATATCGGATCTGAAGTTTCCGCCATTGCGTTATATGTCAAACAAGAGTTGATTGACAGACGGATAAAATAAGAAATTTCAGTGCAAGTGAACAAGTGTAAACTGCGTTTTGCTTACCTTTGTTTATGCACCTTAAAAGCTGGACTCTCTAGATGAACGTGTAATGAAATCAGAGATTTTGAATATATCGGATTTTGGCTCATTCTTTCCTCTTTTTTTGCAAAAAATCTCTTTCAGTCCAATTCACAAAAACTCTTTTAGAACAAAAGTTATTCACATTGAAGTCCATATGAATATCTCGCATTGAGATAAAAGTAAATTTTATAATTTTATATTATAAACAAAATTCCATATTTATTGTACAAACATTTATAATATTATAAGTAAATTTATAAAGTCATAAATCTTATATTACGAATTCTCTTATGATGACTTCTTTTCGAGCCTGTTTCTTCCGCCAATAGGCGATGCTAATTTCCGCAACGAAAACTAAGCCCGCCACAGTGTAGCAGACGCCGAGCAACTTCCACAACCACTCAAAGTCCATGGAATTTAAGGGAGTTGGCTTGAACTCTACATCATCTCTTGCAAGTGCTTTCGGCAAATGCTTAACTAGATTTGCCGACATTTTCAAGCCAGCTGCAAGTCCCCAATGTTCTAATAATCCGAATCTTTGACAATCGTGCATAAAGTCTCTATATACCTCCCTATATATGGAGTTTCGCTTGAGGACAGTCCTAAGAGCAACGCTGCTAAATAAGTTTAAGCCATCGGACCTACACAAGCGAATTTTATTGTGAGACTTTTGATATTTCTCTAAAAATTTCCATATATCTGTACGCATGTGATAGGCGCAGCTGGAGTTTAGGGTGAAAATCTTATTAACGTATTGACTAGTTGGAATGAATTTCGCATTTGGTATTAGCTTGTCGAAAGTGGTCCTATAATTGCTATTTAGGAGAGCATGCATAAAGATATTATCGAATATAACATCTAATCCACTATCCCGGAGCTGTTCGAAGCTTTGTATTTCCGTATCCTGCGGATGCTTCGTCAGCAGAGTACTGAGATTGGCATTGAAGTAAGAGGTGAAGACCAGACCGCAAATGCACATCAGCATTATGATCTGCTGCAGCGAAATACTTGTTCTATACCTTTTCAGGTACATTGGAAGTCCCAAGACTCCTGCAAACGCCCTCAAGTTTAAGACTAAGTTCCAGTATCGGTGAGTGGATCTGTGTCGGAGCATCCAATCCGTTACGGAGTTGATGAACGTTTCCACTATTGCGAACATAAAATATGACGCCAAAAGTATTCTGAAGTAGGTTCTTAAACCTGAGAAGACATCGCCTATTCTAATTTCACTTCCACAGGGCACTATAATGAAAGCATTTGAAAATTCAACAATATCTGTGTATTCAATATTGTATGATGAAATCTCTGGTTGCATTAGCCCGCGGATTGGCAAATCAACAATTCCCTTTTTAATAAACTCATAGATATCTACTGCATCGACATACTCAGAGTTGCCCAAAGGTTTCAGCAAGCGCAAAGTTATGTTGTTTCTCTTGGCAAGCTCTCTAATTAATCTATCAGAAGATCCACAAAGCGTCTTCTCTCCAGTGCGTGGGTTAATGGACAACATACTACGAGGTGGAACCAGGTCGGGTGAAATAAGAGCCGTTATTCCGTTAAATTTAACCTTGGGAAATATTTGTCCATAATTTATATCAACAACTCGAGTAAATGATGGACTTGGAAACGGCTGCAGGCGATATGCGATAATTGATTCTGTGACTTCGGATGTAGAGTGTAGAACGATTAGATTGATGAAGTTGTATTTGTTAGCCTTTTCACTGATCAGGCGTAGAAAGTCTTGAGGATTGGACGACATAATCTGCAATAGAATTATGATGCGTGAATCTCTCATTCGATCGAAGCTCTGGGCCAGGGTGGACAACAGCAGGACATCGGCCAACTCGGATATGCAGATCACAGCAAGTGCCTGACTGTTGTAGAGGCCTTTTACACTGATCATGGTTTTGTCATCCATGCGCAGAGTAGCAATGCCGACTGATTGGATTTCATTTAAATGACATTTGATGTCGTGTCGACGATTCACATACACTAGAGTCTCAATGGGTCTTTCCTCGTGAGCATGCTTTATTATATTGTGGATATAGTTGATTTCTGCCTGTCCGGACTCTGCTGAATGTTGAGTAGCTGTCAGTAGGAGCAGCAGAAGCACGCTTAGTATATGCGTATACATTATGAGCGAACTTGAAAGGACGAACTGAGCGCTAACTAATTCGCTGTTAAGTTCAAATGCCTGCAAAGCAATTAATTTAAATAGTATTTCAATTGAGGCAAGTTTATAATTGACAGCGGATCTTAGATTTACAACGGAGTTCAATATGTCAATCATGAGCTGAGGAACTAGGGAGAGAATGTGCCAGTCGAACATTGAGCAAATTCTCTTTACAAATTAATTATTGGTCTAATGCACTTACACAATTCTTCGTATATGAATGCATGAATATGAATACTTGAATATTTATATGTCTGCTTCATGATCGAAATCAAGCAAGCAATCTAGTTAGCTGTCGTGTATTGTGTATGGAAACTTAGCAGATGGATTGAATTTATTTATTTATTTTAATTTATTTTATTGTTTTATGAGAATTTTACTGTTAAATTTTGGGTTTCATTTGAGTGCAAAACTTGATAAATAATATGAAAAGAAATTTTATGTACATATGAAATATTAATCGATATTTTACCAAGTTTTTTTTACAATTTTTGAATTAAATTTATATTTAATTTAAATATAAAGAAAATAGTACTACTCTAGTTGAGAGTGCCTGACTAGGTCATGTTCTAAACCTAATCATATAATAACAAATATGACTGAATCCACTCAGTTCATCATGCAAATAATTGGCAATCATCCTTCTGCCCATTTCATATTATTGCACAAAACCAACATATACTAAAATTTCATAATTATAAATGGAATTTCAGGATATGATAGTTTAAAATTAAACACACAAATTTTCTCTGGAGATATTTTATTTAAGCATTAAATTTGACTAAACATTTTAAATTCCAACAAATCAAATTTGCAACAAAATCGAAACTTTGATAGACAACTATTTGATATAATGGTTAAAGTGTTTGCATTCGGAAAAGAGTTAGACAACGAATTCCGCTATAATTCCATTATTTTGGGCTTTTTTCTTTTGCCAACGCGCTACAGAAATTTCAGCAATCAACATAAATCCTGTCACCATGTAGCATGCCCCCAATAATTTCCATAGCCATTTCAGGTCATTTAAAGTGAGTGGTGTGAAATTTAAATCTTCTTGGAGTGTAATATTGTCAGAGAAAAACGCAGCTGACATCATTCTTTGAGCAGCCAGACTCTCCCAATATTTGCCAATTCCAAAACTGTGAATATCCCTTATAAAGTCGGAATAGGCCCTGCTAAATACTGAGTTTCGTTTGAGCACACTTTTGAATGTAGTTACTGTGAGAAACTGCAATGCTGGGGGTCTACAAAAGACAATTCTGTTATGGGACGTTTGATGATAGTTTACAAGATTCCATAGGTATGAAGGCGCTAGATATGCATAGCTTGAGTTGAAGGATATTATCAAGTGATGCACTTCTCTAGTCGACATATATTTAGGATTTGAAATATGATTTTCGGCAGTTAATCCGATACTGACGAGTTGCTTCAAACTTCTATCGATTATAACTGGTATTCCACTCTCCCGTAATTCCTGAAAGTTATTAATCTCTCTGTAATAAGGATGCTTTGTCAACAAAGTGTTCAGGTTGACGTCAAAAAACGTTTTGAATACTAAACTGAAAACAGACGTGATAATTACGATCTGCCTAAGTGAAATCGAGGTAAACCTTCTCGAGGTCGTGGATATTCCCAAAACTCCGGCAAACGTTCGCAGGTTCAGAATCAGATCAGATGACGTGAAATTTTTGATTCCAGTGATACGAAAAGTCGCAATTGCAGTTAATGCTTCAAGTAGCGCAAAGATAGGATACGCAATCAACACAATTCTGATGTAGGTTCTCATGCCTTTAAATACATCGCCTGCTTTCATTTGCTTCGCACAGGGAACAAAAACCAAAATATTCACGTCACTCAATCCTTCGTATTCCAGATTTACGGGTAATGCATTCAACCGATGCACATATGGTCGTGTTGGTAAGTCAATGAGGCCTTTTCTTGTCAGTCTGACAACATCGCCAAAGTCAATACTAGCCAATTCATTCAGAGGTATCAGCCACTGCAACTGAATGTTGTGTTTCCTTGCAAACTCCATGGTAAACATGTCAGAGGAGCCACCAAGCTTCTGCTCTCCAGTGCGAGGATTAGTTATCAACAAGCTACTGGGTGCAATTAGATCAGGGAAGTAAGTTGCTGTTTTATTATTAAAGTTAGTTCCGGCATTGGCAAATATTTTCCTATCATTTATATTCCTAACACCCTCAAATGTTGCACTTGGAAACGGCTGCAGGCAATATGCAATAATTGGATCTGTGACTTCGGATGTAGAGTGTAGAACGATTAGATTGATGAAGTTGTATTTGTTAGCCTTTTCACTGATCAGGCGTAGAAAGTCTTGAAGATTGGACGACATAGTCTGCAGCAGAATTATAATGCGTGAATCTCTCATTCGATCGAAGCTCTGGGCCAGTGTAGACAGCAACAGGACATCGGCCAACTCGGATATGCAGACCACAGCAAGTGCCTGACTGTTGTAGAGGCCTTTTACACTGATCATGGTTTTGCCATCCATGCGCAGAGTAGCGATGCCGACTGATTGGATTTCATTTAAATGACATTTGAAGTCTTGTCGACGATTCACATACACTAGAGTCTCAATGGGTCTCTCCTCGTGAGCATGCTTTATTATGTTGTGGATATAGTTGATTTCTTTTTGTCCGGACTCTGCTGAATGTTGAGTAGCTGTCAGTAGAAGCAGCACGCTTAATATATGCGTATACATTATGAGCGAACTTGAAAGGACGAACTGAGCGCTAACTAATTTGTGTTAAGTTCAAATGCCTGCAAAGCAATTAATTTAAATAGTGTTTTAATTGAGGCAACTTTATAATTGACATATCAAACTTGGACTCGCTACATAATTCGAAATGTTTATCCCGAGCTGATTGACAGGATGGAGAAAGTGCTCGACGAACATTCACCAGTTGACAGTTGACGACAATTAGTGTTAATTGAATATTTTAATTGCTTTCTGGATCAAATTAAATATCGAAAAAAGTTTAACAATTGCAACATATGTCAAGCATGTGGATTAATACAATTTTAAACTATTTCTTTATAGCTTTATTAATGACGTGGTTCCATTTTCTGGTTGCTTTTTTAATAGATTTTCTTTGAACGTTCTCATTGAGCGCATTTAATTTGTCTAATGTCTTTCAGCAAGCTGCAAGCAATTGCTAATGGATAATTGAAAGAATGAAAAAAAAAAAGAAAACTAAATTATTTGAAAAACAAATAATTAAATCGCACAGCTGCTGCTGCTGCTGCTGCTAGTGCTGCGGAGGCCAATTCGTAAATCTATGGAACTAATTTAATCTCTAAACAACTTGAGTTTTTATGGCCTTTGCCATTCCAAGAATAATTTCATGTTTTTCTTGGCTCGGCCGTAGCAAATATATGGCGTGTACATTTATCTTGAAGAAGGCGCCGATTTGCAATATAAATAATGAGAGTTTAGTTTTATAGTCTCTCGCGCTCTCTGTGTTTGTCTAGTGCATAATGCTAAGTAAATATGATATCTTGTGGTTAACGTGATTTAAGTCAATTACAAGTCGCATGCCAAGGCCTAACGATGCTAATTTGATTAATTTGCATGGCTCACCCACACACACACACATACACACAGTGCGAGACGTGGCGGATGCGTAATATGCGTAATACGCGCGCTCAAACAGTTTATTAAACGTTAATTATCGCTTGTTATTGTTGCAGCTGCCTGTTAATTGAACAGGCACGTACATTTCATTATGCTGATTGAGCGCGGTCTCTTTGGAGAAATTCGAAGCCCAAATACACAACTATCAAAGGCCAAGGCTGCTGCTAAAACAAAACTATTTAGAACTTCATGAATAACATCTTATATAGTATAACATAGATGCGCATTAAATTTGATACTCTTTATGGCTCTTTTAAGTAGCTATTTGGCTTAATTCAATGCTGACAATGACCATGTCAGAAGCACTTAATAATTGTTTCAGCCTAACTTGGGCTCAACGCAACCGCAAATTTAATTTTGAAATCTGATTATGCGTCAGATGCACACAGAAAGATACACACACACACACACACACATACGCATACTTATATATTTAACAAAAACTCGTACTATTTTCAATCTAGAAACCGCAATTTGTATTGGCTTCAGTCTGCATATTCAGACGATAATATGAATATATGCATATACATATATATGTATATGTGTGTGTGTGTGTGTAGATATATTTTCCAATTTCCATTGCTGACAGTTGCCAAACTCGCGTACGCTAAATGTTATTTATAATAGAATTTATGCCTAGCATCCACAGCGAAACATCCATGGACCAATGCAAATGGCAGCCTGTCGCAAACGATCCCATTTTGCGCTGTATCACATTTTTTTTTCGAATTTGTTTTTTTTTTTTATAAAAATTTGTTGCTTTTTAAAGAGTGGGCAGCATGGACAACAACCACAAGAATTCAACAACAGCAATGACCGCGACGTTCTAATAAACCATTTTGTGGATATAAAACTGCCAAAAAAATAATATATATATATATGTGAGAGTAGAGGAAAAAAAAAAGTGTATAGAATAAATGCATTGGATAGTCGAGTCGAATTCTTGTGCTATGGCAATGCTTTCATTATGGGCCACGAAATTGAATATAGCTGTGCGCAAACAATATTTGACATAATATTTATAAAATGTTGTCATAAGCTCAACGGGGTTCGAGCTACAGCCGCATACCAATGCGCGATTTGTGTTCTCTGAGCCGTTAACATTGCACATCTCAATGGCACGCTCTCTCTCGCTCTCTCTTTCACTCTTTGTGGTTGCTGTTGCGGCGCCTGCTGCTGCTGCTGCTGCTGGTATTGGCTACAAAATGGCCGCTGGCGGAATATGTCAACAGCTGCTCGCACATTCGCATGTGTTGCATAATTTTTGGCATTTCGCATTTCGCATTTCGCATTGCGCGCTGAGCAAAAACAAAAGGCTCAATGTGGAAAAGTCAATTTTAATTACAACACGCGTGTTTAAATTTAAATCAACTGAGCATTGCTGTGACTCTCTCTGTGTGTGTGTGTGATTTACAATGTCAGCAGCCGCTATGAGCATATATATAATAAAAGCTTTAAATGGACTTAAATGCCTTTGAAAAGGCTTCCTGTATGTGTGTGTGTGTGTGTAAACAGTTCACACGGCCAACTAAACGGAAACCGCGTCACACACACACACACACACACACACACGCGCGCGCATGCAGTGTGTTAGTGTGCCAATGCACATGCGGCTGTTGCCGCAAAGTATGCTACAGAAAATTTTCAGTTTCATGCGCCCAGCAGCTTTACATTTATTGCACACACACTAACACACACACACACACACACACTGTCCTTGCCACGCCCCAAAATAAAAATGTTGAGCAACACGCCCAGTGCGCCACAACGCTGGCCAGCAAAGAAAAATAGAATTGTTTATTTGCCTTCGCCTTTCTTATTTAAAACTATTTTATGTGCCGCCTGTCGCAACGTAAACTTTTTACAAAAATTGTGGCAGTGTGGCAGGTTGTGTGTGTGTGTGTGAGTGTGTGGCAAGAGGCAGTGGTCCAACATAGATAGAGCAATTGGAGTGTAAAACGTTTTCACTTCCGTGTGTTGGCAGTGGCTGCTGCTTGGCTGCTGTTTTCCAGCACTTTTCCTAACATGCACATAAACTTTAGTCGATTTTCTCCAGTTTTCTCGTCGTTGTTGTTGTTAGTCGTATTGTTGTTGCTGCTGTTAGCCCAAAATCCCATTTGGCATTGAATTGTGTGCACACATTGAATATTTGTAGCAAGCTTAAGACCCCTAGCTCTTTCTTCTCAGTATATATATGGAGCATTAATAGATATTTTGTGTGCGATAGTTTCTTCTTTTTTTTTTGTAGCTTGTAATTGAATCGTGAATGTTGCATACTTGCAGCAGGCGGCTACAGTTGATTGCAATGCCAGCCGTTTGTGACGTGTTTATTTGCGGCCCAATTTCAACACAATTGCAACACATTCATGCCACATGCAGTGACAGTTATGTGACCAATGCGAAGCAGCAGATGCAGCACGAGCAGGAGCAGAGACAAGGGCAGAGACTGGAGCTGGGCTTGGCACAACTCTGGCAGCCAGCGCATTGTATGCAGCGTTGACACATTTAAAGCTATAACTATAGCTATGACAAATGATGCAGAGCCCAGAAGGACATTGCCTAGGCTGACCAGAGCGACTGGCTTTAAGATACCTTGCTCAGATTGAAGCCAAACAATTAACTCAATATGATTTTCTAATTCACATTAAAGTGATATTTTTAAATTGAGTATTTATTTTCACAAATTTTGAATCTGCCAGTGGCAGACTTATTTTCACGAAATCTTTATCAACTAAACAAAAATAAATAGATAGAATTTTTGCTCAAATATATTTGTGTGTTTTATGCAGTTTTGTTAACAATTATTTATTTTGTGGCAACACGAAATAATCTCTTGATAAAGTAGTGCAAGTTTTAGATTTGTAAATTCAATATTTAGAATATATGTTTATTTTTAAACTTTACACCTCTGCAATATTTACTTTTGCAGTTCGTTTTGTTTGCCATCTGGCCACACAAATTTCAGCAATGAGCACCAAACTAGCCAAGCCGTAGCATGCGCCCAGCAATTTCCATAACCATTCCAGGTCTTCCAGGCTTAAGGCTGATAATTCCTGGTTGTCTGCTGGCAGTCTTTGATCCACAAGTGGCACCAGCATCTCTATCATTTTGCGTCCACCCTTCAGGTCCCAGTGCTTGTCCAAGCCGTAGCTAAATGTTCTGGATAAGAAATCACGCAACGCCTCGCGGAAAACAAAGTTCCTCTTCAACTTGTAGCCTATCAATAGACTGCCTGTCAGATTCATGGCATAGGCGCCACAAAGTATCTTACGGCTATGCTCCTTTTGATAGCTGTCCAAGAACTCCCAAACATAGTTATACGATTGCAATGCGTAGCTCGAGTTGAAAGTCAGCATTAGATCATAATACTTCTTCATTGTCACGTATTTGGCATTGGGCACTAGATTATACAGTCCAACATTCTCTGCAGCTTTTTCGAACAGAGGCTTGAAGGTCATTTCTAAAATGACTTCCAAGCCACTGTCCCGCAGTTGCTCAAAGTTCTCGATTTGTGTGCTGTGTGGATGCTTTATCAGCAGCGTGCTGAAGCTGGAGTTGAAGAAGCAGGTGAAGACTAAGCTAAAGATGCACATAAACATTACGAGTTGCTGCAGTGAAATACTTCTTCGATATCGCCTCAGGTACATCGGCAGTCCCAGGACTACAGCGAAAGCCCGCAGGTTCAGGACTAAGTTCCATTCTGCAGCATTGCCTCGGCGTTCGTAAATCCAATTCGTAGCGAATACGACAAGAGTTTCAATGATTGCAAACATAAAATATGTGCCCAAGAGTATTATCGAGTTGGTTCTCAAACCCGAGTACACATCGCCTATGCTTATCTCCTGGCTACAGGGAACTACAACAAAGAATTGGGTGTATCGCGAGTCAGGTGACAATTCGTACATTTCTAGCTCTTCTATAGTAAGTATTGTGGGTCGTCTGGGCATATCATATTCATCATGCGGCATACTATATGTTTCCAGTTTTTCAATTTCAGCCAATTGGCTCAAAGGACAAACTAACTGTAACTCAATGTTGTATTTATCTGCGAACTCTTTCAACAGCACATCAGTCGATCCAAATAGTTTTAGCTCCCCTGTGCGTCGATCTCTTGACAGGAGACTGCGGGGTGGAAAGAGGTCGGGTGATACAATAGCCGATTTTCTTTTGAAATCTGTCCAGACCTTGGGAAATATTTGCTCATCACTAAAGTTTGTAATCCGAACAAAACTTGGATTTGGAAAAGGCTGCATGCGATAGACAGTATTCGTATCTCTCGTTTCAGACGAAGTTGAGTGTACTGCGATTAGATTGACAAAGACATTACTATTTGCCTGCTCGCCAATTAAGTGCAGCTGCCGTCTGAGATCATTTGAATCCATGCTGTGCAATAAGACTACAATACGCGCCTCTCTCATGCCATTGAGATTGTGGGCCAGTGTAGCTAGCAGTAAGGAGTCCGCGAGATCGGACATGCAAAGTAGAGCAAGTGCCTCGCTGTTAAAGAACTCAATGACGCTCATCTTGGTCGAATCGTCCATTCGTACGGTAGGTATTCCATTTGAATTAAAATCATTTAAGAGACAGTTGCCATCTGCTTGTTGCTTGATTGCCAGCAGTGTCTCGATCGGCCTTTCTTTGTGAGCTCTCTCAACGAGGTTGCTTAGGAAAGGGCTGCCAGCTTCCGACTCCAGCATAGAGAAATAAGCGTGAATCTGACTCGGCATTAGAAGAAACAGACTCGGCAGAAGAAGCAGAACACGATTATACGATGGTAGGCACGACATTTTCACTCAAGCATTAAACACAAACTAAGCGTACTCTTGCTTTGCCATGTGAAAGCTCTTTGAATTTTTTAATGGAATACTAAGCACAATTTCTTAATTGCTGCTTAAGAGCGCGACAAATTTCTGACCCCATCAAATGTCAAAGAATATGTGAGATAGTGTCGAACTGCCAAGCAAATGCAAAACAATTTATGCACTTAAAGGAATTAAACTGCTTTGCTCACATCGAATGCTTGCCAAAGGAATACATTTGATACTCAGAACCTAATGTGAATAATGAAAAGGGAATTCTAGAGAAGGAGGCGTAGCAGGGCTAAGAGAAATCTAGGTCAGCTTGACGAGATGAGTCAGTATATCCCAGTTGCATCCTTTCATGCTCTGCAGTTATAAATATAAAATATATTAGACTATGTTCATCTCCTTCTCGACTTGAGAAACTTGACAAATGGAAGAGGCTGGATTTATTACGTTTCTTATATGAATTTTCATTGCTTCAATTACAAACGAATCACATTTTTTATAGCCTATTCTCCAGTTAGTCTATTCTCAAATGAATTTATTTATTTATTTTTAATTGTGTATATCATTCCCTTGAAAGTATGACATCCAATCTCCCAACTAAGGCAGTCCTACTTATTTTATATTTCTTATTTGCTTGCTTTTTAGTATCGTCAGAGCTTTAGCAATTTCCTAGAACATTTTCAAGTATATAAATGAAAATAAATCATAATTTTCTGCTAGGTCAATATATTTATTTATTATATATTTGTATGAACAAACAAGATTTAAAGCGAGTTATAAGTGAATAAGTTTGTTATTATTTTATGCCATTCATATACATATAGATATCCTCTAGAACATATTCCTCTTAATTCATACATATCAATGGTTCATAAGTAATATTCAAAGGTATTTTTTTATACGTAACGACAAAAATATGTGCAATATTTATTTTAATTCGGAATATGAAAAGGGCTCACACTTCAATAATTTCTATCTCTCTTTCTCTTTCAGTTTGCCATCTTGATACCAAAATTTCTGCAATAAGAACCAAACTTTCCAAAGTGTAGCAAACCCCTAATAATTTCCATAACCAAAATAAATCATCTAGGCGTATAGGTGTACGTTGGTGATGGTTTGCCCTAAATTGTTTATTTTGAAATGGTTGCATAACCTCCATTAATTTTAACATAGCCATGGAATCCCAGTACTGGTCAAGCCCATAACTCAAAGCTCTAGATACATAATCACCTAAAGCTTCTCGATATATTGAGTTTTTCTTCAGCATGAATCCCAGTGGTATATCTCCTGTGATATTCAAATCATTCCATTTACAGAGCACTTTCATTCTATGCGACTTTTGATAATAGACTATGATTTGCCATATATACTGATAGGCTTGTAGGGCATAACGGGGATCTAAGGACAACAATATGTGCTCCAATTGCTCACGTTCCACATAATTCACAGAATTTCTGTCGATTCTCGATTCTAAATCAATCTGAATGCTTTTATCTAATAGCACCTTTAAGCCACTAGTCCGCAGCTCATCAAAATTCGTGATATCTTTATTGTGAGGATGCTTGGTCAGCAGCGTACTGAGATTGGCGTTGAAAAATGCGGGAAAGATCAAGCCGCAAAAACACATCAGCATTACGATCTGCTGCAGAGAAATGCTGCTTCTATATGTTCTGCGAGGCATCGGAAGTCCCAAGACTCCAGCGAATGCCCACAGGTTTAAGACAAATCTCGAGTATGAGATATCAGATGTACGCTGATATATCAAATTTGTTGCGAATATGATAAGATTTTCAACTACTTCAAAAAGGAAATAGGAACATAAGATTATAATGAAGTAGGTCTTCAGCCCTAGGTATACACTTCTTATACTCATTTCCTGGCTGCACGGAACTATTAAAAAGAAAGTTGTATATTTGGAAATGGAGACATATTCAAAATCTTTCAGGTGATTTATGACATAAATTGTGGGTGTGTTGGGTAAATCGATTTTGCCTTCTCGACTCAAAGCCACAATCTCCATTGGTTGAGCACTTCCCAGCTCACTGAAAGGTTTCAACAGTCTCAGCTGTATATTGTATTTATTTGCAAACTCGTTCAAAAATATATTCGAAGAACCATATAATATTCTTTTACCCGTGCGTCGGTCCACTGTCATGAAACTAGCTGGTGTACGCAGCTCATGTAATATAACAGCCGGTTTTCTGTTGAAATTAGTCCAGACTTTGGGAAAGATTTGCTCATCACTGAAGTTCGTGATTCGTTCAAAACTTGGACTCGGAAAAGGCTTCATGCGATAGATCGCAGACATGTCTCTCGTCTCAGATGATGTTGAGTGGAGTACGATTAGATTGACAAATTGTTTACTTATTGCTTGCTGAGATATGAGATTTAGGAATTCGTCTAGACTAGTGTCGAGGGTGTTTAATAGCACTACAATTCGTGACTCTCTCATTGAATCAAGGTTCTGGGCCAATGTAGATAGCAGCAGGATGTTGGTGGTTTCGCACACACAGAGCAGAGCCAGGGCCTGGCTATTGAAGAGCTTCTTTACGTGCATCTTGCTTGAGTCGTCCACAAGTAGAGTGGGAATTTCCATTGGACTAAAGTCATCCAAGAAACAGTCGTCACCCGTGTGATGTTTTGAAGTCAATAATGTTAGGATGGGCTGCTGTTTGTGAACGTGCTGAATGAAATCGTTTAGAAGAGAACTGCCATGCTTAAGCACTGGAATATGTGAGTGAATCCGAATGGGTCGAAGTATAACTAGTAGCAGAAACAGAGCCCGATTATGCAATTTGAAGAACAACATTGTGAGGCAAGCTCTTAATAAGAACTGAGGCAGCCAGCTCTTCGTCCTGATTTTCATTTTCCAATTGTAGTTTGCCATAGCAGCAAAAGCGTCAAGGGTCAAAGGATTCGTGATTGACATTGCTTGGTTTAAATTTATTATTTTAATCAGGCAAGGCTCTGCTAAGGTGTTGCTGCTAATACGCATGAGTAGTTAGTATATTGATTTTGCATACTTCAGAAGCAATATTGAATGATAATTCATTCATAAGATATTTTTGGTATATTATGGAAGAGATGATTTAATGCTTAGTCAATCTGAATAGTATATGACTATACATTAATATTATAATTCCAAAAATTAAAAAAAAAAACATAAAAATAAATATATATGTAACAAAAATATAACTAAAAATAAAAAAAAAAATAAATAAATAAAAAAAAATAATTAAATAAATAATTCGAGGAAATCTAATCAATATTCAACTTGATTTTCTTTTCAGTTTATATGACTTTAACTGGCTCTCAACCTATACAAAGAATTCAAGTATTATCTATCTTATTTTGCATCAACTACTACAGCTATATGACCTTTTATTCGTGTATAACTAAAGGCAGTCATAAAAGTCTTCGCCTTTGAGAGCGTATAAAAGGCTCACAGCTAAATGAAATAAAATGCAATAACAACTTAACACCTTTGGGGCAGCCAAACAGAGTGGGGTATACAGAAAGGGTTTGTGGACTGAAAGTAGCAGAAATAGACAGAGAGAGAGAGCGAGAGAGAGCGGGTGGTTGAGGGAGAGGGCGCAACTATTTGCCGCACATACAAATGCGCAGGCAATACCAAAAGCAAACCGTAAGCGCAGACTAAGCCGATTATAGCTGAAGCAGAAAGCGAGTGGAGTGAGCGTGAGTGAGAGAGTGCTAGAAAGAGAGAGAGAGTTGGTAGTCAAAGAGTAGCTGGTCAGAGGATAACCGACTGTCTGGCAGGAAGTGCGTGGCAGGCAGAAAACGCAGAAGCAGCAATGGCAATGAATTATCGCACTAGCTGCGCCCGTAGACGAGACGCAACGTGTTGTAAAAAATGTAGTACTATTAATTTTCCTGCATATCTTACAGTATCTTCATAAACAGACACGCACACACACACACACACACACACATAGAGCCAGACCCCTGTGTGCGAGTGTCTCTGCAAATGCTTTGGCATTGGCTTAGTGCTAAGAGATTTCTAATTCAGTTGAGCAGAAATAAATTACTTACCGTAATTGTTTACCATATAAAACTGTAGCCAAGGCGTTGAGCGTAAATCGAGACAGTTGTTTGTTGTTTATTCTGTTGTGCTTTGTGTTGTTCTAACCGTTGCTGTTGTTGTTGTCTGTGCAGTTCTTATGGCATTTTTGGAGAAATTTTGGGTTTTGCCAGCTGTCACATAGCAAAAAGGATTTCACACATTTTCTCTTTATCCTTGCTCGCACAAACTGTAACTTTTAAAATTTAAATATATGTACTTCTTTTTCATAAATTTATTTACTTGTTTGCTATTAATTTATCTACTGCACACTTATAGTTGACACGAGCAAATTATTGCCATTTAATTTTGTGCTTTATGTCGGACATAAATAATTGCGCAAAAATTGTCCGTCGATTACAATTTTTAATTATTTTTTAATGAAGTACAAGCAACAGAAAAAAAAATGAATTAAAAATAAAAATGCATTTCATTGTTATGTTTTAACAGCCAACTCCTCTCACTATGCGTTTATTTATGCGCATTTCAAGTGCAATTTATTGCATGTGTAATGCGCATTAAAGTGTGGCAGCGAACAAGTCGGCGCATTTGACATGGCCAGTACTCTGATAAACATGGCTTAAACTGTCCAATTAGTTAATAAGATAGTTAATAAATCGCCCAGCAATTGAAAGCAATGTTCATTGAGTCTGAATGACAGCAGCAGCAGTCAGACAATATAAGAGCTATTTGTATGGCAGCTCAGGTGCATATGCTTGCTGTAATTTTCCAGTGTGAGATCTAAATGTATTTGGTATTAAATATTCAATAGCTAGTTAGTGACCACAGCCTAATGGAAAGGGTTCTGCTCAGCTGTGCAGCTTGGCTATATCTTGAAATGGAAATTTGTTGCATAAGGATTCGGTCGAAATAGATGTAAGATAATGAGCGAGGCGTACTCGAGCCCATAGGGTATAGATAAGCACATATGACATAGGAAGGAATATAAGTATGTGTGACTTTAGCAATATGTGTCTGCCTGCCAATCCTAATATATATATGAACTATGTGTTATGGGAAGTATAAAGGTAGCTGAAGAAATCTTACATATAAATACATGATATGGGCATATTTTGGTGAGTGTATTTGTAATACGGTATGTGCTAGTCAGTCATATTAGACTAAAGAAGGTCTTTAACCAATTGATGAATTATTTACTTTCTATGGCCTTGTTCCATGCACTGAACTTGAATAGCTAACTATTCCATCTATATCATAATACAGTTCAAATATTTATTACATTATGCGTTTCATGTCTTATGTGTTAAATATAATAAATATGACCACGTATTTTCCTCAGAGCTCTATCTAATAAAATCATTGCTTTCAGCTCATCTTACTGAAATTACTCGAAATTCCCAGTGTTGATGCTGCTGATAATAATTGCATTTATATTTTCTACTCCTATGTTTTATTTTCTCTCTTCATCTCTAATTATGAACTTTATATTAATTTTCCTTTTTCTCACTGATTTTTATTTTAAGAATTATTATAAATTGTTAGGTTAAAATCTTACCTAAGTACCTACAATTTTAATTTTAAGTTTTCAATTAACACTTTCAATTTTTTTTAGTTTCAATAGTCTCATTGACCATTTTTGGCTGTGAATTGGGGCATAGCTGGCCGGTCTAGCAAATAAAACACCTCCATCGGGTTGGTGATACTATTGTTATTTGAAATATTTTGTACTTTTGTGTAGGCTTCATGTTTATATAATTTTAATTTTCTTAAGTTTGACTCAAGAATTGTCAACATATTAATAAATAAATAAATGAATAGAGTAATTAGAGTGGAATTTGATACATTCAACAGTCTTGATGTTTGCTTATTTGCACGTCAGTCTTCAATGTAATTTAACGCATTTGCGATAACTTAAGACAAAGATGGAAAATAACTATGAAAATCATTTTCATTTTAAATAAATCAAGTGCTTCTTCGGGCATTAATCGCTATTGTGCACTTTGCACTTATCCAACAAGGCGCAATTAAATGAAACATTTCGAGTACCAATTGAGGATAATTTGGCATAAATATGCATATGATTATAGCTATTATTGCCATTCTTGTCTATCAGCGTGACATAAGTAACACAGACAAAAGCTAGTCCATCATAATAAGCTCTTCATAGTATAACAATATCAATCCATTATACGTATATGTATAATACAATGCAATATTAAGTCATTTCATTCATTGCAGCTAATTGAGTTTTTACTCAAGTCTCGAGTCTGTTCTGATGTCGTTGACCTCGTTAAGAGTCCAAAAATCACGCATTAGCTGCCAGTTTGCACTTAAAGTAATAAATTTATTCAAATATATGGACGTAAGACGCACACGTATGCGAATGGGCTGCGCTTTAAAGTACAATTTATATTAACTTCATTTTATGCTGGCTGCCACGCAGTCGTGGCATAACTCATACGCACCGTGTGCAACCGCAGCGGTAAGGACTTGGGCAGCAGTCACGGCGCGTGTCGGCAGCGCCAGCTTTCCAACAGGCATATCAGTGCCGAAAGAAAGGCAAACTGGGTGGCTTGGCGCTGGGTTGGTCCACGGTCCAAATGGCAGCCAAGAGAATTTTAAATTACGCTTTTGAGTGGCGATGCGAGTGCAGTCGATGCCGAAATGCAGCAGCTGTAGGAGCAGTTGCTGTTGGAGTTCCAATTGCAATGGCTTTTTATCATGCATTTAATTGCAAATGAAGCAGCAGCAGAAGCAGCAGCAGCAGCAGCAACAACAAGATGCAGCAACATCTACGGCAATTGCGTGCTGCAGCTCCACTCAGCTCCAAATCTCAGCTGCCGCCGCTTGTGGCAACTGTAAATGACGTTTAATCAAAGTTGTTGAAATTGATAGCATTGTTTGTGTGCACGTGCATGTGTGTGTGCATGTGTGCATGTGTGCATGTGTGCGTGTGTGCGCTGCATTTTAAAGTGCGCGAAATGTGTTAATTAAAGTGTTCATTTTCTCTCTGCTGATCTCATTAGAAATAATTATATTGCCATTCGCGAACTGAAATGCCATAAATAAAGAAATAACGCAAACGCTGTAAGTGCAACAGTTCGTGCATTAGAAAAGCTGCAAGGCAAAAGGTAAAATTCTGTCTCTGCCTCTGCCTCTGCCACTGTCTCTGTCTCTGTCTGTGGCTTCTGCTGCGGCTGCGGCGGTGGCTGTGGCAACTTAGTTGTGGCAGGCAATAAAATAAAGTCTTAGCTCCCGGTTCACAGAGCTTGCCACATTTAATTTGTTGCGCAACAAATTAGCATTTATTTTCATTACGACTTTAACATTGCATTGCATTGTTTTGCACTTCTTTTTAGCCTCACTTTACTTCATTTTAATTAGGACAACAAAATGTAGAAATGTTCAGAGTGTAAAATACTTTTAAATATTTAGCAAACTGTTGCTGTTGCTGTTGCTCTTTTTATTAAATATTTAAGTAAGTCGAGATTCTTGAAGACATTATTTATTTAATATAATTAATTAGATTTATGCCCGTTGTAATTATGTTCATATGCAACATGAAAATTTCTGTATTGTATTTAAGATTATTTAAAAATAATGGAGTATTGGATAAAGATATATGCATACACTCATAAATTTTCATTTATCCATTGCTTACTCATATAACGCTTAATTTTTAAGCCGAACTATAATTCTAATATAATATTGGATTGCTTTGAATATATCCAACTCAAATTGCCCAACAGTTGTTAAACACAAATTCCAATTGGAATCCAATTCATTCTTGTTGCATACTTTTTGGCGCTAATTTAAAGAAAATGTAATTTGCAATTAACGAGGCTTTATTTGACAATTTTCGAATTTCAGACAATTTCTAATACAAATGAATTACAATATTTTTGTTCTTTGCTGTTGCTCGATTTCAATGATTGCGCGTGTAGAAAGAATCGCTGGCGCGTCGCAGCGGACTTCGGTCAGCATTAGCATTTTCATTATGATGTCGCTGTTGATCATAATCATCGTCGCGGGCATCATCATCAGCATCATCATTGGTTTGCCTGTAGCGCGCATTATCCGAGTAAGAGCTCACGCCCGACTGAGCGCCCAACGAAGCTGAAGATGAGTAACGTTTGTTGCCAGCTGCATGCGAATACGACTGCGGATGCGGATGTGGGTGCGGATGCGGATGCGGTTGCGGATGTTGGTATGGACGCGAATGCACGTTGCCAGTGGACCAAGCATAGTCCATGTAATGATGCCGATGTCGCTCCCTTTCTGGATAATAGTGATGCTGATAATAGTCAAAGTCAGAGTCCGAGTAGGAATCAGCGTTGGAATTCGAATTGGAATAGGAGTTGGAGTTGGAGTTGGAGTTGGAGTTGAAGTCGGGCCGCAGCGACTGGTCAATGTGTGTGCGATTAGGATAGAAATCAGCGGCGGATGAGGGCGTGTGATGTCCGTTATTATAATCAGCATCATCGTGATGCTGATGCTGATGCTGATGCTGATGATAATGTTGTTGTTGATGCGATTGCTGATACGAATGGGTATGCGAAGCTGGCTTATTAGTCACCAGACCACTACTATATGGCGTATGCAGCGTCACAGCCGGCGTAACAATGACTGGCAACACGGCGGAACTGGTTGCTGGCACCAATGCCGGTTGCTGTTGCTGCTGCTGCTGCCAAGATGACGCCGACTCTGATGCTGTTGTGGATGCTGGCGATGAGGTTTGTTCGCGTGAGTTCATTTCAGCTAATTTATTGAAGCGATTGCGATTGCCGACCGATGTGAGCACCATCACGGTGGGGTTCATATCCGAGATATGCTCCTTGATGCAGCTCTGCAGCATATTCACGAAAAAGAAGAACGAGAGCAGCGTCAGTGCCGACATCACAGAGCTGCCGCTCTTTTTCTTCTTTGTGGGTGGCGTTGTGGGCGGTGATTTGGGCGCATGATATTGAGGCGGATGTGGTGGATGCGGCGGGTGTGGCGGATGCGGCGGGAGTGGCGGCTGCAACTGTGGCGGATGCGCGGGTGCGCTGCCACCGCTCGGATGGTAAGAGGAATAGCTGCCAGAGGGTGGTGTATGCTGCACCTCATACTCCACCGATGGCTCCATGCTGTTAATATAAAGTTGCATTAGCGGCGGTCTACGCAGTGGGGGCTTTGTAGCTAGGTATGCGGCAGTTGGATTACTTACCCATAGCCCGAGTGGCTGCCGCCTGTGCTGGCATAAGCACCGTTGTGGTTGCTCGCAGCGGCCAGCAATGGTCGTCCATAATGCAGATAGGGATTCTGATAGAGTTGCTGTTGCTGTTGCTGGTGCTGGTGGTGCCACGGGTAATGGGCACGCTGTGTATCACTGCAAGAATTCAAATCACTGAATGAGTTTGGGTAAGTGCAACAAATTGCGAGTCAACATAAACAAACAGTCAACACACACACACAAACACACACACACACACACACGCAGTAGCAGGTGCAATGAGTAGTCCAGGTAAGGCGGACATCATTTGCTTTTGTTGTGCCCGGTCGCTCTCTGGCCGCATAAATTTCGCGCTGTCATTTTGCTTACGCATAATTATTTCCGGAAATGGCTGACAACAGCGGATGTTGTTGCTGCTGCTGTAGCTGTTGCTGCTGCTCCGTTGCCAGCTGCTGATATTGCATATTCCCAAAGGACATTTGATGTTTGATTTGGCAATTTTATTGCTAATTGATTTCCGTCAGCCGTCGCGCATTGACTGTGCTGCGCCATCGGATCCCGCTGCCGGCACGTCATAAACTGAGCTGCTCCAAAGTCAAAGTCAAATGCCTGAAGCAACCGCAACTGACAGAGTTGCCTAGGCAAACGGCTGAGAAGCGTTTTGCTCAGTTACTTAATGGCAAAACATTGGCAACGCTTGTCATTGTCAGCTGTTAAGTGCGAGGCCAGCCCACCTGCAATCCCACCCACAATCCACACCTGCCTGCACCTGCACTTGCCAACTGACAATTGCCTGCAAAGTGTTTTGCGGCAAGTGCGGGGCGACCAACTGACACACACCTGAACTGGAGCATTGCAGGCGCTGCACATTTTGGCCACAGCCAGACAATTAGTGCACGACAAAAGCAGTCGACCTCCCGCCAAACCCGCCCACTCCTTCCCCAGCTCTGCCCCAGTGGCTGTCAGTGTTAATGACGCTGCTGCCGCCGGTTTATTGCATTAAAAGCGCTATGCAACGTTATGCATCAGAAATTGTCATAATTGTGACATGTCTGGGCGTGCGTGCGGCCCATGTTGCGGTTGCCACTGCCAAAGTAGTGGGTGTGGCAAGCCGACGAAGCTATTGTGGTTGCAGCTCCCTATGCATGGATGCATGTGTGTGCGGTGTGTGTGTGTGTGTGTGTGTGTGTGTGTGGGTGTGTGTGCATCTGTGTTTGTCTCTGTGTGTGTCTGTTTCATATGGCTTGAAGATTTATGAAGTCGTCTAATAGTTTTCACTGGCAGCAACGATTTTTGTCTTAGATCAACAGGAAAACATTAGACTGCAATAACAAATATTTAACATTTCCGCAGCAGCTAGCGGCAAGTCGAAGTCGAAGGGCACATAATAAATTGTCAAATTTCTGGCTTGCAGCTTGCCGCCGCGTCGTTGCCCTTTGTTACGCTTTGATTTGTCGCCCTCGTCCCTGCGCCCCTTGCCAGGAAATGGAAAAGCAACAAGAAAAACAACAAAGTATGAAAATGAAAAAGCAAGTAACAAAAGTAAAAGTGATTTATGCGGCACAGCTAGCAGCGACTACAAGATACCCTCCAATGAACTGAATGGGAGTATAGTGGGATTGCCTATACATAGAGTGGTTTTCACTTAGAAAATTGTTGTCAATTTGTATAGCAAATATTCTGTAAAAATATTGCAAATATATGTGTGAGAGAACTAAGCTCATTGCTTAAATAGATTCTCACGGCTGTCTAAAATCAATTGAGAGTATAATGTTATTACTAATGCGATAAAAATGCATAGCTAAAGTTGCATTATTTCCGAATATGATCTCAATTGATTTTAGATTATATCCTAATACTTTAAATAACTTCTGCTTTGATTAAGTTTTTTACAAATTTACAAATATATTTAATAACAAAAAAAAAATAATAATAAGAAAGTATGTAGTATAAAAATGTATAATTCATATATTTTTATATTTTATATATATTAAATATTCATGTAAATGTACATGTAAGTATATTATTTTATGAACTTATAAGATGTATATCCGCACAGCAGCAGCAAATTGTGAAACTGCTGCTGAGTAGATTTTCCATCTTATAAGAACTGTATCTTAGAAAGGTCTCTATGTTCCTTTTTTGAGAGTTTTCAATTATTTTCCAAAAGTTGAAACCCTTAATAAATATGTCAAATATATTATATATTATTATATATTTGTTTAATACACTAAAGACTAGTTGCTAGATAAATTAGTCTCTAGGCTAAGCCCTTAAGCATTTAGCAGAAAACTTAACTTTTCAAGATAATTAACAAAAACCAAAGAAATAGACATAAGAAGTAAATAAAAAAATCTTATACAGATTTATATACGATAAATACTTATATACCATTTTTAAGAATTCAGACATTCACATATCACATATCACATTCACATTTATTCGCATATTCACATGAGGCACATGCCCAAAGCTTCATGCTCGTCTATGAATGAAGCTATTATGTTTTCTCTGTGCTTGAATATCTGAAACATTCTTAATACTCAACGTAATCCAATTGTATTGTTAGCAGAGTCACACGTAAGTACCATAATTACAGGGTATTCAGGGCAGGAAAAAAACTATTGCTAAACTTTTGCTGATATACTCGAAAAAAAATGGAAGCAAAAAAGAGCAAAGCAAATCAAAAACTCAAATGCCGCCAGGGGTTGGAGCTGTGCAGAGAAGAGCAACAAGAAAAAAAAACTAGCTTAAAGCAAGCCAACGGCGTGGAGTGCTTCGAATGGGGGTGTGCCCCGCGCTAAAGATTCAGTATTTTTTTCAGCAATTGTGCGACTGGTAGCAGCTTTGTTGCTGGCGCCATTGTCAACATATTTCAAGCCGCCAGAGACTCAATAATAAGCTATGAATCCTGGCTACATATTGTAGTTTTTGGCCAAATACATAGCACATTTTTATAAGCTCTTATGGCGTTCCCAAATTGGTCAGCGGCCCGACCAAAATTTAATGACTGGAAAATGAGCCATTTAAGCTGAGTGCCAGTGCCAAGCCCCAAGACGAACGTGCCCAGCGAGCAATTCGATATTTATGGCTGTCTGTGCCCAGTCTCTGGCAACGTCTCTGATTGTATCTCTAGCTGCATCTGTGTCTGTGTCTGTATCGTCGTCTGTATCGTTGTCTGTGTACGTGGTAGTGTGCTCAGTGCTCCTGCACTGAGTGCTGTGATTAACACGTAGACATTTTAAATTATATAACATGCCACGGCCTAGCCGGCCATTGGCCGCATCAATTAACGCATATGAACGGCGCAAATTATTGCAGCACGCATTTAGTGGCCCTCACATGTGTGTGTGTGTGCGTGTGTGGTACATAAATCATTTGGATACATTAAGCACAAAGTTTTCGGGCAGCATTGAAACAAAAATAAAAACTCGTTAGCACAGCACGCCACTGTGGGGGCGGGAGGGCGAAGTCTTAGGTCGTGCCACTGCCTTGGACTCAACTTGACTACGTGCTTGGACTAGCAGCCTGGCTAGCAGACTCCTCGCGCTGGCTCTTGGCCCTGCGGGCAGAACAGAGTGTCAAGTGTAAAGAAGAACTACTAATCAGCAGTTAATTCTTATCTTTAATTAAGTGCACGTTCCCACTACGCCCGGCAAAGGCGACAGAGTAACTGGCCAAGGCAGCAGCATCAGCAGTAGCAGCAGCGGCAGCAGCTTCAGCAGCGGCAACACCAGCTGCGCGTTTATGGCAGACGTCTAGGAGTCTCGACCAAGTTGGCTTCAACACTTTTGTTTGCCTTTCCTTTTGGCATTGTTCCGGCACAAAGGCCAAGCGCTGACGGCTGAGCGGCTGCTTCACCCGCCTTTTGTCGCCCGCTCAATTTAATGAAATAATCTAAGCAAACACTCTCGAAAATTAAGCAGTTTTTTTTTTCTCCTCGCAGTTTCCTTGAAATTAAAAATGTAATGCGTTTTATTTTCTTCCATTTTTGTTTTGTCTTGCACATAATTAAATGCGAATTTTCGGTAGCTTCGAAGCTGGCCAATTAAAAAGGCCACGCAACAATGGCCAAGGCGACCGCCCATGCATGGCTAAGCGGCTGCTCGGCTGCTTGGCTGCTGGGCGAGTTGGCCAAAAAGGGTTCATAATGAGGCACATCTGTTATGCTCTCTATGCCGCGCATAAGATGCTCGGTCAGCTCAGCCGAAAAATCAGCGCTTAACACTTGAATGTGCAGTCAACTCGGCCTGTACCCATCTTAACCCACCTGCCAACAGGTATAAGTCATTACCCCCATTTGAACGCCCTCGGGCCAGCCAGCAGCAGGGGGAACAGAATAGGCGCTGCTGCTGCTGCTGTGGCTGCTGCGTCAAGTTGCTTCACAAACAATACACAGTCAACTACTGCAGGCAGGGGCGTGGCACTCAAGCGTGCCTGTCACATTTTTGCACTTTTATATGGTCCCCCACAGCGGCTGCTGGCAAAGCCCAAAAGTTACATCAGATACATGAAAACATCATTCAAAAGCCCCACTAAAAATAAAATAAAGAACATTTTATTGAAGTGCCAAGGTGGCTGCTGCTGGCTGCTGGCTGGTGGCTGGCAGCACGCTCCCTAGAATCGGGGTGGCCTCGCAAGCATTCAAAACTGACGGCGTTCGCATCCCGGCCACACAGATTAATTATGCATCGCAAAATGCTAAGCCAGGTAGCACCCCCACCAGCTCCACAGTGGCTAAAAAAAAGACAAACAAACACTAACACACACACACACACACACGAATGCTGATGGCTGTGCATGTAAAAGCCAAGTACAAGCCACATAAAAATGGAAGCAAGTAAAATATAAAATAAAATAAAATAGACCCAAATAAAAATAAAACAAAAAATATTTATAGAAAAATTATCGCATGAAGCGAACTTAGATATACTCTTTTTCTTTTTGCTTGCAAATAAGTGAAAGTTTTTATTATAAAAAAAAAAAATAATAATAATTATATTATAATTATTATTATTAATATTTGCGAGGTGAGCCTAAAGTTGAGATTTTATCATCCCACTCAAGAGAAAAAAGGATGTATATTGGTTTTCTTTTTATATAATAATAATCAAAAAATAATAATAATAATTTTAAAAAATTAATACATTATTTAAAATATTTATAGAAAAAAAATATTTATATATAAATATATAATATATAATTATTAAAAACATATAGAAAAAAATAAATATTAAAAAAATGTTATTAAAAAAAATAAATAAAATTAATTGATATAACATTATAAAATAAATACATTCTATATTATAATATATTCTATAAAAAAATAAGGAAATAAATAAATAAAATGCTATAGATGAAATTAATGAAAAATATAATATATGCATAAGTGTATATAATGAAATAAAATATATAAAAATTAATAATAAATAATTTGAAGTAAATATTTATATATTTTACACAATTATCTAAAGTATTATAAAACAAAAAATAATGCATTAAATATTATGTAAATATTAGCTTATAGCAAACCTTATTAAAGATATTCCAGATATATTGATTCGATGCCAACATTTGCAATATTTCATAATTCGATGGGCCAAAATTGGAATATAGCAATATTCCATTCGCAGTGGCATGAGTATGTATGAAGTCAATATTAAGACTAAAAATAATATATAATATTAAAGTATATTTTTTTGAATTACTATTTACATTGCATTGCTCTACTTCAGCCAGATATCCGCTAGATTCTAGCAGAAAAGAAAATCATAAGTTAATGCAAACCCTTTCTATTAGCTCACCCAACTAACTCTGCATACAAGCTTATAATTATTCTCTCCCTATTCAATATATCGCTGATTAGCATCAGCAACTTCAAATGTGATGTGCTCTGATGTGTGGCTGTTTGGCTGTCACAAACACGGCAATAGAGTTAACATATTCGCACCACATGTAGCGCCCATAAAAATGCGCATACAAAAAAATTAAAATGAAAATTAAAAGCTGCTGCTAAAAATCTAGCGTCAAAGTCGACGTCAGCGTCAAAAGCCAAAATGCGCGACGTTGTCGTCGCTGTCGCCGTGTCACTGCTCCCAGTGTGGATTTCTCTCTACCTCACCCACTCTGTGTGAGTGTGTGTGTGTGTGGGCATGGGTGGATGAGCTAGCTGGCATATATGAGGTGTTTTGCACCACAGACACACATACATATACATACGAGCACGACGACGACGACGACATCGTAGTACCCACTTGAAACGCTTTTTAACAAAAATTCTTTTAATTTTTTGAGCTTCTTTTTTTTTTTGGGCAGCTGCAAAAAAAAGAAGAAGGTCTGAGAGAAAATTAAAGAGAAATCCGGGAGTTTGACTAAAAGAGCTGCTGCTGCATGTGAAGCTGCTTCTGCTGCTGCTGTTGTTGCTGCCTCTGTCACTGCTGCTGCTCTTGTTGCTTGTATATTTGCGCAACCCTCACTGAAAATGAAATTTTTCCTGGAAGACGGCCGCGGCATCAGTAGCAGCAGCAGCAGCAGCAGCAGCAACAGCGACGACAACGTCGCATTGTTGATGAACATGAACAAGCGGCACGCTAACAAGTCGCCTATCCCGTGCCCCATGCTCCCTGCCACATGCAACATGCAACGAGCTCCGTGCTCCGTGCACCGTGCACCTTGCCAACCGTTGCACCTTTCAGCAATGGTGTTGGTACGTGGGCGCTTACATTGTTGTTGCTCTGCTTCTTCTTGTTGTTGTTTGTTTGCTTCTTTTTTTTTTGGCTGATGTTTTGTTGTTGCTGCGGATGCATATGCCACGCCCCCAATGCCTTGAATGCCTCTGAGGCAGCTAGAAATTATAATGTTTGACTTGCTTCACGTTTGCTGCCTGCGCTCATTTTAATTTCCATTTCTACTTTCTTGTTGTTGTTGTTGTTGTTTTTGGGCCTTCGAAAATTACAACAACAAAAATTGCGAGCCCAAAAGAAAAAAGGCGATTAAAACAGTTTGAGCAAAACAAAAACCAAACCAAATCCAAAAAAAATAGAGAAATTCAAGTGCATTTTTCACTTCACTTTACGGTGCATTCACATTTCCGTTGCATTGCATTGCGCTGCAGCAAAACGTTTGCGGCGCAGCAGAGGCGTGGGCCGCACCCCAAGAAAGGGGGCGCTGGTGGGCAGCTCTTTGTTCAGACACCCCCCGCCAGCTGCTTGAAGTTTACTTTTTTTTTACCTATGCAATTTGAATTTGTGTTTGTCTTTGTATATATAGATGTATGTATATATTATATATATATATATATTTTATTTTCATTTTTTGTCATTGTCATCGTTTTGTTGGTGGGGTCAGTCTACCGTCTGACGTCTGCCGTCTGTCGTCTGCCGTCTGTCGTCTGCTGTTGCACGTTGCACGTTGCATGCTGCCTGCTTTTAGGCGCTTTTTGCAAGAGTTGCACTTTTGAGCGGCGCACCGCAGCTGCGTGCTGTTTGTTGTTGTTCAATTTTTTATAAAATTGCCATAAAAAGTGCATTTACTTTGCATTCTTATTCTACACTCTTTTTTTTTTTTTGGCATTTTTTTCGTTTTAATTTCTTAATTAGTAGCCTTTGTGGGGCAGCCAAGGGGCTGAGGCTGTGGGCTGCTGCTAAGGGTAGCTGCATTGCTTAAAGTGCAAAAAGCTTTTGCAAATTATTCAAATTGAAATGGTTTTTGGCATTTGGCTGCTGGCGGCATTTGATCCACGCAATTCACGCAATCAGGCCAAAAACTATTTAAAATATAATTTGCATTCTCAACTTCTTGACTCACAGCGCCAAAGAAAGCCTCGCAAACTGCTTGGAGTAGTGGCTCAAAGACCAAAACTCTTCAAATTTATCATCAAACTTTGGCTTTGACAGACAAACAAGTTGTTGCTGTTGCTGCTGTTGTTGGCTTTATGCGAATTTAGTAGGAGAAAAGCTGAGTAACAGAAGCGCAAGCAAACCGAGTTAATGTGTCTTATTTATGCTAGGCACGATGCATGTCGATTTTCGCCAACGAATAACAAATGAAAAGAAAAGAAACTTAAATTAGTGATTTATGCATTTATTACTGCACTCAAAGAGCAGCCTCAACCCATTTTCGGCTTTGACTCGAAAACTTTTTAATTAGCCTCATCAGCGATATGCATTGAGCACTTGAGAGCTTCGCAAAAGGGGTTCGCGCTTTGGGTGGGAGTTTTTGTGGTCTAGTAATTGATGCACAAAGTATTGCAATCTCAAGGAATTGTCGTCAAGGAATTGTGCATCAGTTTGCTTAGCAGACAGGTGATAATTAATTTGAATGGATTTTGGTCGAGTTCAACGACTGCGCACCTTGAGCCTTGCACTTCCTGCTTGGCACCTTAGGGATCTCGACCCAATAGGCCATCCAGCCTGGCCATACGCTCAAAAATTATGACGCAAATTCGCCAGCTATCTGCAGCTGAGGATCTAAGTGTGTCAAACGGAAAGCGAAACTGAATGCAAGCCGATGGCTATCTATGCGGCTCAGAGTGTGAAAAGCGAAATTCTCAAACACTTGGCAAACAAGCACGCTGTCCGTCGTCCGCTGAAATGAGTCGATCTTATCTGTAATTGCTTTTTGGTGAAACAAGCGACAAATACGCCTTCTCAAGAGACTGCCATCTTGGGCCTGCTGCTCGTACTGCGCTGCACTTTAAGGAAATGACCCAAATTAGGCAGAAGTTTTTGCATGCGGTATGCGAGCTGTGTCTCTGCCACTTTGTCTTTAGTTTTTGTTTTTTAGTTTTGCCGGGACAAAACTTCAAGAAATCGACATTTGCTCTGCTGCAGCTCAAGACATCACGTAGCTGCAGCCACGCCCAGGTGCGTGTGAGAGTGAAGCATATTTTTCTCGCACATTTTATCTGCAAACATATCACACACACACACACACACACACACATGCACATGCACACTCACTCCTTTAGTCAAGCACAAACATGAGCTGAGTTGAATTTGTACTTCCGCTTCTTTGGCAGCGCCGGAGGCCAGCAAATCAGTTTTTTTCATGTATTTGTCTCGCTGCTGATTTGTCGCACGAGTTGAATTTATGATTATGCCGCCAGCGACGTATGTGAGCATGTGTAAAAATCTCTTCTTCTTTTTTTTTCAAATAAAAATTCAAACTCACATTGAAGTGGCATTAATTATGCGTAAATGAGCTTAATGCATCAATTAATCAAATCAAAGGCGACGCTGCCTGCGTCGCACAGCCGACAGCCTCTGCCGGCGCATGCAGTTTTCAGCCTTTGTAGTGTCACACAAAAGCGCGAGAGCTCGCTCCTCGAAAAAAAAATCCAACTCCGAACTGCCCGTTAGCCTGGTTCAGGGGGTGTGCAAGGTGGGCGGGGCACTGATGCATAAACGGTCAGCGAGGAAGTGCAAGCCACATAAGCATGATTTGCTCGACTGGGCCATAGCTGGCGCTATGCGCAAGCGACACCTAGCGTTTGCGATGGCATACTAACGCACACTGGTTTGTGTCTTGGCTGTGCTTGTCGAAGTTTAAAGTGTTTACATGCTTGCCAACTATCACACTGAGTTTGTGTCTTAGCTTACGTTAAGTTAGCCTAGTTCCGTTCCTGCACAACTTGACGAAACGCAACTGAAAAGTGCATTACAAAAATAAGAATATTAAATTGATAATTATTCTCGGTTTTTAATATGAGCAAACAAAATATGTTTGCCATTAAACATAACTTAGTGCGTAGTGCATTTTAAATACATTAACATAAAACTGGAAAAACTTTGGTCACGTTCTAATATACAACTAGCTATAATATGACATTTTCCAGGAAATCATACCAAAGGATTAAATTGGTATGTGAATTGTGTTTTTCTTTACTCAAATGCACTGCAACAGTTTCACTATGCATACTATAACTTTAGCTGGAAAAGCAGACGGATAAGTTAATTACAATATTAAACGCAAACGACTGAGGGAGGAGAAACTGAAAGAATGATGACAAAATATGCAAAAAGAACTCATAACCGTGCAGTAACATAACCAACTGCTGCTGTTGCTGACAACCAACTCTGATTACATAAAGCCATAATTAACTAAATGATGGGAACAACATGCACCCTACAATTATGCACTTGACTATTTTGTAATAATTTATTGTCAAATAAGTAGACAGACATAGAAATGGAAAACAAAGCTGAGCCAAGAACGTATAAATTATGAAAGAGCTGTGCTGTCTACTAAATGTATTAAGTAGAGAGAAATATCATGGAAAATACCTTGTAAATACTAGAAACTTATTATTTAATATGCTTATCAGTGTTTACAACGAATTGCAGTCCAAAGTCCGCATATTCTCATTGCAGTTCGCAGATTTACATTTTTTAGTGAATTATTTTTAAATTTGGAATCTCTTTCTCTCGAGTGGCACAAGGTGTGAAATTCTGTGTTTAAACAATGCTTATTCAAGTATTTTGGCAAGCATCTTTTACCGCAAAGACCCAACCATGGCCAAGTGATGTGGTCAACATTGCTGACCATTAACCACAGTCAAACATCGAATTGCAGCACTGTGTAATGTGTGTTGTATGCCATGTTTAAGGCTCAATTAAGTGTGGGCAACTAATTGAGTGCAAATTGGCGACAAACATTGGAGGCGAGCCACTAAATGCCTGCGCACTGAATTCACGAGCTCAAATTCAAGCGTTATCTCATCTCACTCTCTCTCTCTCTTCGTCTGCTCTCAGCTGTGCTGTGTTATCTTTATGTTTGCGTATGGCCTTGTATACAAAGCAAGGCGCCTTGCATATATGCATTTGAATGATTTTATGGCAAACAAGTCATTCAGATTGTGGACTGCTTGCTTCATCATCAGCAACATCAGCATCATCACGTTCGTCAGACCAATCGATTCGATTGGCTTTAATATGATTTGTAAAGGGAAACAATGGCAGTTGGTCAACACTTGTCGTCCATTGACCAGTTAAACAAGAGTCAAGGACTCGGCACATGCAGCAGCAAGAAACAGCTTTAATGGATTCAATTTAATATTAATTAAATATATATATATAATAATAAAATTAAATACAATTCATTAGTACCTTTCTTAATAAATATTTAATTTGCTCACAGGCCTTTGTTAAGCTCAAATATTCATATAATAACTATTGCCTGCATAATCCATACTAATAGGATTAAGTCTATAAATACACTTAGCTGCGCTTTGAGAAGAGTTTCCAAAGTAGCAAAATCTTACGCTTGTAATTGAGTTTATTTAAATTAGTTCCTTTTGATTGCTTGAATTTCAGCAAACAACTGCCATCGAGGCCAGCGCACATCAAAGTGAAACGTGACAGAGTATTGAGTGTAGAGAATACCCGGATATCTGGGTCATGCTTTTACAATTGCTAATTACTTTTACGCAAGCAATAGGCCAATTTTATTAACAGGATGTTGGCACGAGAGCTCCTTCCTCCGACGAATGCAACAGGTGCCACAATAATGCCATTAATGACTTTGATTGCAAACACGACCCGTTTTTATGTGTCTACTTTAATGCATATATATAAATATATACATATATATACAAAATAGGTTGCAACGCATGTCAAACGGCAACGTTTCTATTTCCTTTATTTGCCCATATAAATTAAGGACATATGTATGCACGCTGCGTTCATACATCAAAAGAGCTTCTGCGTGCTGCTGGAGCTATAAACATTTTTATTTACACGGCGAGAAAAGTTCAAGTAACTTTACTTGCAAGCAAACAGTGGAAAAAAAGGGATCATTTTATTATTATTATTTTTGGCAGTTTTTCTTTTTGTAAAACTCACAATTTAATATGACTTCAATGCTTGAAGCAATTCCAATGTTTATTTAGGGCAGAAAAGGCAATTTAATTATCGATAAAACAGCATTCAATGTTTTACTTTATATCTATAATTTTAATTTTAAATGAAAGCAGCATTCATTTAAGAAATTGACCCGCATTTTTATAGGGCACAGATGTGTCCAAAGGGCTAAGCATAAACATGTGCCATTTATTAAGTGTGCCACCTGACTGCAGTAAAAGCCAGATATACAGTCAGTTGGGGTGGCACTCGGTAGCTGATACGCGATTTGGGTGCTATAAAAGGACATGTTGGAATTATATGGCCCAGTCGAGCAGACCTCACTGACTGGCATATACTAAATTAGACCTTAAGGCACTTTAGCTGCTAAAGTTGTGTATTAAATCAACAGAAATTTATTAAAGACTCAATCATTGCCTATGGCCGGCAAGCAAGCATAAAGCTGGCTGGCAGTTGGCGACACCTGCACTGACACTCGTGTTAAATCAATTGTAGCTGGTTCAGAAAATCCATTCAGGCGCCACATGGGTTCAGTTCGAGTCCATTGGCAGGACAACACGTTCACTGAGTGCTGCGATTTATTCAATTCGTCCGTTTGTGGAGAGAAATTGAATTACACACGCATCACTGAAGCATATCGAAAATTATGAATGAGCTCGGTTGAATGAATCCGATAAACGATATGCTCCACGTTTTGTAGTCAGCCTTTTTAATTGTAATAAGCTGGCGTCTGCCACAATGTCTGCCAATGCGAAACAAAGCCACGTGTGTCAAGGTCACTGCCTGCTGAGCGGCACACCTTAGCGTCGTAAAATCGTAGAGCATACATACTCACGAACATATACACACACGCACACATACACACGCTATGCGGTCGTAAACTTTAGCGTTATATATGAAGGACCTTGGCAAAGGACTCGCTTTGAAGCTACTCGATGACCGCCGTGTCACTCACATGCATCAGTTGAAAAGCTGAGCATAATTTGTTCTAGCTGTGCTGACAGTATAATTAAAAAAATGTAGCGAGAAAAAGTGTGGAAATCACTGCGAATTCGAGTCATTTAAGGGACTGAATGCAACAACGTCTCATAACTGCATTACCGCATTACAGCACATTTCGATTACATAAAGAAGCTTTGCTAAACAGTAATTAACTGTGTGGCACCTGGCAGAGATTGATAGCACAAAGGGACTTAGGCCATTAATTATAAACTCTAATACCTCGAATAGCAACTGTTCGTCAAGTTGAGCGTAACCGAACAAAGGAAAGGTTACGCGCATCAAGTATACGACACGTTGCACATGGCACTTGAGGTAATGCGAAAGCAAAGTGTTCTCTGAGAGTTGGCCTTGAATGATTACAAATTAGAATGAATTTACAAGAAAATATTCTAGCGAAACATGTAAATAGGAATAGAGCAACCACGCTGCAATGTCAGACCAGATGTGCCAGATTCTCAGAAACAAATGCAGCAAGCCTGAGCTTATTAAAAAATTAATGAAAAAAAATAAAAAAAAGTAAAAGTGAAAGAGTTGAAGCAAAATGTGCAACAACGACTCACAACGTCAGCTGATTATATAAAGAAGCTCTGGAATTTTGTAATTATCTGCATGACAGGAATATCTTGTACCTGGCATAGATTGATAGCACAAAGGGCAGCAAGGCTTCGGCTGTTGATTATTTAATTGAATACCGAAACAGAAAGAAAAAAATGTTGCTGATTCACAAACAATTTCCTGAAAGCAACAGATGAGCACAAGAATGCTTCGTACTTAGCTTAAAACAATAAATGACGTAGAATATAAATGATATTTGATGCTCCCCACTGCTTCAATTTCATAATAGCAAATGAACAAGAAATTGACTCTCAGTGACACCAAAATCCGAAAATTGTCACCATAGGCCTATTTATAGCTTTGCGTGGGCGAGCACTTCTTCAGGTGTGTATTGATTGCTCATATGAGTGTTGTACAGAAAATAAGTTAGGCGCAAAATATATGTCTGATTAATGTGCTCTCTCTCTCTCCTTCAGACCAATTTATAACGAATTCAATTAACTTTTACTGCGCTTGAGTAGTCAAGAAAGTCAAAGTCAAAGAAAATAAAATATGGCTAAGCGTGAATTTCGCCTTAAAAGGCGAATGCTGCGGAAAAACGTTTAATATGTTGACCAAGTGGAACAGTTGTAGTTGAGTCAAGCACGCCCACTCCACAGCTGCCAGCCACGAGGCATTTGTCGTCAACAGCAAAAGTCTCAACGGAAGTGCGGCTTCTAAAAAGCAAGTTGTAAAAAACAATTTCTGACAAGGAGCAAAGCACAAACAAAGCTTTAGTGAAATGTGCAAAACCTAAATAAATAGCTGTTTGTAAAAAAACAATTCCGAGTGCCCCAAAGCTGAACAAAAAGCGTTACCTGACCGCAGTCCAAGTTCAGGTAGTTAGTTGCCTTTATAAATACAAAAGAATTGTAAAAAGAACTAAAACCTTTGTTAACTGTTGCATAAGCAGATTTGAAGACAGCAAGTTAAGAAATAATTTCGTTTAAAAAATATTTATAAAATTATTTTTAAATTGTTCATTCAATTGAAAATAACAGAATAAGAAAATTAATTATTAGTTCAATGCTTCCTTTGAGTGAAATATACATACATAAATGGGAATTTATAAATAAATGTAATTTATTTACTTTATTTCATTATTTATATTATGTTGCCAGGTAGAATATATATATTGAACTGTCATCGGCATTTCAATTAAATTTCACTTTGAGCTTTGAGCCGAAAGAAAATGAACACAAATATTTGAGATCGGCCAATGTCAATGCCTATAAATTAAGCATTAGAAATAAATTTCCGGCTGTGATATTAAATTGAATGGAGTTTACAATTCGCGCCGTCGTGCAGACGTGACGGCATTAACATTAACCTCATATACACGTATATACGTGTGTATATACACACTCCATTGAAATCGAAGGTAACCACAATAAATCAATGCGATGTTTCTCCTGTTAAATTCCTAAATTACAACAGAGACGCACAAAGTCCCAGCTAAAGTTAAAGGCCAAACGACAAAGTTGTGGACGAAATGAAATTTAAGACGAGCTGCCATGGCCGAAGCCAGAGAAATGTAAATAAATGAAGAAAGAAAGAAAAACTCAAATTACAAAATGTTACATTTCATTCAGGCATAATATTTCTAATAGCCGGCCAAGAAAACAAATGCTAACGAATGCAATTATATTTTAATTGGCATTCGAAATCAAATACGGCCCAATTACTATTTCCCGTTAGTGGCACAATCAGCTGCTATTTCCCACCTGTGCCCATCAGCCCTTCAGCCCTTCAGCGTGTAGCTGCAAATCCTATTTAAATTGAACACGCTTTGCTTTTAATCAGCTCCGATGAAATATGAAATAATAATGAATGCTTTAACTGCAGCACACAAAACCATTTCTGATGCAACATGTTGCAATCCCAAGCATTATGTATTGTGTTACTTCACAGCTTACGAAGGATTGTCTCACACACACACAGTCAGTTTATCAGCATTAAGCATTCGCCACGTTGTCATTGTCATCTCTGTGTGCAGCTCATGAAACATTAAAGGACTATTAAATCGACTACTGAGAACTGGCTGCTTTCTATATAGATATATATGTATATATATTTTGTAGCGCTTTGTTACATTTCACTTATTTCATATTGCATTTCAATTGTGTGACAACACTTGAACAATTTTCAAAGCCAATGCTTTGACAAGTTGTTGTCATTGTTATTATTATTTTTTTTTTTTGTATAATCTATTTGCGTTATTTATTTGGCTGCCTTCTGATTTTTCCGTCAAAGCTCTATGGCATTTCCGCACACACAAGCATGAGCTGATGAAATAAACAATCCTCAGCCGAGCTTTGTTTGCACTGCATGAGCACTGCGGTATCCAGGGAATATGTGCGTAAAAATTTACGAAATTGACAAATTGTAAAGCTATTGAAATTTATGAAAGCCGTTTGTGTTTTGTCGTACTCGACAGTGTAAAGTACATGTATGCATGCACACTTATACATGCAAACACTCTAATATATATATTTAGATAGACATGCATGCTAATACATACACATGTGCATGCATACATTTCGTGTACATTTACATTCAGATATGCATACAAACGGTCATGCATATATTCATGCATGCATACAAATATGTTTGCATGTATGCAAGCATGATGCATACATATATTCATCAATTCATCATGTGAATCCACACATTAATACATAGTTCTAACTACACTCGTGCATACAGATATACATTCAATCATACACACATACATTCATATATATATTAATACATATAAACATACAAACATGTATGTATACATACACACATGCGGTGAGGTTAATTTCTATCTTACGTAGATTCTCTCGGAACATGGATGTTTTCGGAGCTACTTGAAGCGCTTTGGCCACGAGGAAGCGGACGAATGCCCCTGGTGCGGACGAGGTCTGGTGGAAGACGCCAAACACGTTTTGTTCGAGTGTGGACGCTTCCAAGATGAGAGGCGTTGTTTAGAAGAAGCAGTGGGCCGCTCCATAAGAGCGGACAATATAGTCGGCGTCATGCTGGAATCAGAGGCAGCTTGAAATGTTACAAGCACCTTCGCGGCCACAATAATGACGCAGCCGCGCAGAGTCGAGCGGATAAGAAGAAGAAGAGCTATTCCTGGCTTAGATAATGCATAGCGCTTGCAAAGCAATGCATTACGGCCGTCCCGCAAGCGTCTTGCGCTATCTTGAGTCGTCTAAACCGAAAATGTAACATATAAATATAACTTTGTAAATAAACGAATACAAAAAAAAAAAAAAAAAAAAAAAAAAAAAACATACACACATGCATACACCTGTTCATCCATGCATCCACATATATACACACATACTTACATACATACTTACATATATGCATATCTACAAACATTCATATATATAAGCATGCTAACATGCATGTTTACATACACACATGCAAAGACGTGTTCATCCATACATTCATACATAATCTCTATATAAATACATACAGTCACAGTTTCACACACATATTCATACGCAATTTATACATATGTACATCACTACATGCATATATACACACATAACTGAATGTTGCTTCTGAAGTTTATTTTAAGAAAAACTTGAATAACTCCGCTAGCTGCTTACAGCACAGCTTGGGAATCTTTCAAACATCAACATTGCATATCTCACAGTTGCCATTGACCACAGTCGAACCGCCACGCCTAACAACCGTACTGCGCCCACTGTTGTAGCCCGGACGATTGACAATCACATTGCCATTGGAGAAGCTGCGATATTCCTGGCCATCAATGTACACCGAATCACCATTTGGATTGGGACCTAGTATTAACAAGTGGATTGTAGAGTAGAGCGATTGAATGCAACTGCAACTTACAAGTCAAACAGACGCCATTCACAACCACGGTGCTGGGATAAGCTGTAAATGAAGTATACGCCACATTGGCCACAATTAACATTTATCAAGGCGTAAACATCATTGCACATGCTCACCGCTAATTAGAGCCGGCAGCACAGCCAGCAAGAGCAATCCACACGTCAAGTACTTCATTTCAGCTGCGGCCAATAGCTCCTCACCTATAGAGCTTATATAGCAGTTTTTTTTCTTGTCTATGCCATGTGAATCAAATACAATTTGCATAATGTTCGTGTGTGCATGAACTTAATGTTATCGCTCAGAGTTCAAAAGGCGGCAAGCCGGAATGTGAGCTACTGAATGCACTACGAACTGATTATAATTGTAATATAATATTATAGAATAAATACATCAACCGATGTATGTTGCAAATATTTTGGTAGCGTATTCCTTTGGGAAAAATCACATTGATAACCCATAAAAAAATTACCCAAGCTAGCAATATATTCAAATAATTATATATATAAATCACAAAAAAAAGAGACACGCCCAGACACGCCTATAAACACTTTGACATTTTAGCAGCGCTGTTTTTTAAATTCAACTGAAAATCTAATTTACATAATTAACATATAGCTGAATGATAATTCCAGTGAAGCCAACCCTTCATATAACAATGCAAAACAAAACGCTTCATCATAGACTATGGCCAAATCTCTAGCCAATTGTCGTGACTGGCAGAAAACTCATTTCATTTGATGCTCATTCAATCGACTCGACTCGACTCGTAGTGCACATCGATTACCCGCTAGCTGGAATAGACAGAGCAGTCTTTGTAATTATTGTTGTAATTGTTCTAACGTCAGCAACGCATCTCAAGCAGGCTAAAGAGGGCCAGCAATCGACTAGAGTATATTGGCACTCTTATGAACTAGCTCTAGCTTGAGCTGGTCATATTTAGTTTTAGCTGTGAGCGAGTGTCGAGTAGTTGGGCGCACTTGTTGAAAGCATTCTTACTTGTTTATATTTAATACTGGGCATTTCCCCCAGTTTGATTAATATATTCGTGTGGCTCTCACATACACTAGCTTATATCTCAGACTAGAGATAAGATGAACATTGACGATTGAATCGCAAAATAAAAAAAAAAAATCAAATAAAAAAATCACAGTGAATGTTAACGCTGGCATATAAAAGTCAACAACGCTTATGTCAGCCAACCAGACCCGTTTGAGTCTGCGGCTTATAAAGAACTCGAACAGTTCAGTGAAACCAATACAATAACATGAATAATTTTCCAGCGCTGCTTGCGGTTTTCCTGCTGCTCACTCTGGCATTGACAGAGGCCGCTGTGTACATCGGAGGCGGATGTTATGACTGTAAGTGCGTCGACTGCAAAGGGCTGAAACATAAAGTAATCACAAATAACCGAATGAAATTCGCAGGTAATCCGCCCGGTGGTCAAGGGCCAGGCATATACACGGGAAATGGTGGCGGTGGCCGAGGTGGTGGTGGCTACTATAACCCAGGAATTGGTGGTGGTGGTGGTGGTCGCGGCGGCGGCGGTGGCGGCGGACGTCCGGTTTACTCGGGAAACTTTGGACCAAATGGTTATAATGGCGGTGGTCGGAGTTACGGTGGCGGTGGGGGTGGCGGCGGCTACGATGATGGCTTCACGCAAATCATAAGCGGTTAAAAGCAGCTTAGTTCTTTAAATAAAAACTTAAAAACCAACAAAATCAAAACTTATCAAAGAGATATATAATATTCAACTGCATACTTGACACATGCCTCAAGCGCAGCTTTAACATTCAACAATAGCAAAAACTGCTTCAACTTTTGCAATTAATGCAAACATTTTCAATGGGGCTTCATGGCGTTCAAATATCAGTCAAAACAAAGTTGCTCGCCTGAATTGCAAAAACTAATATGACTTCATTGCAAAAACAATATTAATTACGTTCGGTGCAAAGTTCAGGCTGTGTATTAATTTGTGCAGAAAAATATTCTCGCAAAGGTAATAGATAGAGCAAACACAGATTGACTGTTGTTGTTGAGAAAGCAGCACAGAATTATGATTCAAATTCACACACTGCACAATGGTTATAAATTAATAATAATAAATATTTTGATAAGATCTTTGACCCTGAGAAACACTTTTTGGCTAAAGTGGCATACTCTTCGAAAACAAAAGCTGACTGTAACAGCAGTTGGACTCAACAATGCACTAATATTTCTTGCTATTGTAGCTTATAGTTTGGAGTTTTATTAAGATGTTAACTAACTTTAACTGTTCAAAAAACTCAACAATTAAATACTCGAAAATCGCCCGAATTTCCATTGTGCAGTGTTACAAGTTCCATAGCATTGTTCCTTAAGCAATGTCTTGCCATTCATAGACGAGCTGTTCAGCTGGAATAATTTCATTAATAATTGATTTGCGCTCGCGAAGCAAACAACAATAAGGAAAGGTCATAGATTGCAGAATTTAACATCATTTAATCTTCATGATTATGATGAAGTGAAATGTATAGAAAAAGACAACTCTAAGCCCGTTAACAATCGTATTGATGTCGCCCTTCGACTTCAAAGCAATCCTCATAAAACTTGGCCGTAATACAAGCATGTATATATACTATATACTACCTGCCAAGACTGTACTTGCAGATTATTTAAGTTTCTTAAGAAATCTTGGATAAAGTTTGCATTTATGATTCCTTTCAGGAAAACTTTTCTGCAAGGGTATTTAATATTCGCTATGTCAAAGATTTCATTAGTTATTCACATTTATTATATTTATTTCAACTTTTATAACTTTTGAGCTTTCAATTAAAAGAAAATTTTCGCCTGTTTATGGCATTTGTGACATTTTCCAATTAATATTGCAATTTATTTTCATTTGTTTTTCTTTTTGTAAACCAAATTAAATGAAAAACTAATGCAAACTTTTAGCTGTCATTAAATTTTATATATTTTCTATTCAGAATAATTTCAAGAGTAGTAGTCTACAATTACTACAAGTTTATTTTCAATATGTTTTTAATCAATTCTCAAGTATGAAATCGACCCAATTTGTATCTATTGCACGTTTACCGTGCCCCTAATGAAATTGCAGCACCTTTTGTGCTACTAGAGTTTGCAGCATTATTAGCTTTATTACTGTGATGAAAAAGCAATTAGGTTGCCACCGCGAAGCGAGGACGAATAGTGTGTGGGTTAACAATCTATTGACCGTAATCAATATGCTCTCTGGCTGGCCAGAGCATGAATAGCGAAATTTATAAATAATTAAGATTTTGTGCTATCAATTTGCAAACTTTAAAGCGAAGGGCTTGCAACTGCTAGTTTTTAGAATCTGTTCAGGTTCATGCAATTTCCATGAATTCAGCTAACTGAATTGAGGACCAAATTCATAGAGAAAATTGTAGCGAGATCATGTAGTAATACACTCTAAGCAAAGAAGAGCCGAATTCAGTTTTATTTCACATTTCCAGCTAAAGTGTTTCCTTTTCGACTTTTACTCGCTCACCTTTATTGAAAACCCATTTATTGAATAACTGTATTTACTCACCCGCGCCTGTTTGTCTTTAGTTCATATAAGTTGCTCGTAAACTTGATTCAATGGAAAACTGTTGTGATTTGTGGTCAATTGTTTGTGAATGTGAGATTTTCATACGTGGGTGGACAATTCAATGGAAACTCAGCATCACAGCATGAAGGCAAATACTTTGGTTGACGTTTGAATATTAAAAAATATTTTTAATTGAGAAATATCGTTCGCCTTTCCACAAGAGTTTCATTTGCCTGCAGCCTGCGGACAAATGTTGCAAGCGCAGTCTGCTGCATTTCATATTTATTTGACTCAACATGCGAATGCGTCCTTCGTGTAAAAGCCGTAAAGCTCTGGCTTTCAACTCACACATCGTGCATTTTGCAGTTAATGGCAGAGAGCACACACACACACACACATGCAGAGCAACAAGTTATTGAGTCGACAACTGTAACTAATTGCCTGCTCTTGCCCATTAAGAATACTGTGAGTTCTAGTAAAATTAAAGAAAAAATTCCTTTTACCTAAACGTTTTCTGCCACATGGCGGGCACAAGCGCATCCTTTGGCATCGTAATGGATTGCAAGCAACTGAGCAGCTAAATGAATATTGATTTTCGTTGAATAAATTACACTCACTTATAGATTCAAATGACTCAAATTCAAAACACAGAGTTGAGTAACCTGAAACGCGCCTAAATACCACACACGTGCACAGATATTGGAGGCCAAGCAACGCTATTTCCAGTGTTTGCGCCAACTAAAAGTTTTCTGTATGCGTCGAGCCATTTACTTTTCCTGCTAGACAGTTTGCTTGGCTAAAAGTTTGCTGTCAGACTGTAAATGCCCCGTCGAAAGAATTCAAAATCATGAAGATAGATTAACAAGAGGTAAGTGGACGAAAAAGTTCGCAAAGTTCAAGCTGAACACGTGACTAATTTTGTCTTATCTTGAGACGCATCTTAACTTTTCCATTATATATACAATACACAAAAGCTTATCATTGTCAATCACTCATACGCCATGTGTCTTTGGCAGTTGTTGATAGTTCGAGTTTATTTCCATTTGCAATAAATCATGGCTAAGTTGTTCATTGAAGAAGTTGCACAACTAAAGTTAAGTTTATTCAATAGACATATACAAGAGATATAAACAGACGATTAATATGCAGCTTATAGACTAACAAGTGTCGCTGTCCGACCCAGTACCCACCCAGAAGAATCACACGCCCATTCATGAAAAACTCAATGCTATGCATTTACAATTGGACAACAACAACCACAACCAGCCACAGACCAAAGCCAATTTACTGCCGGATGATGTGGGACAGGTAACGCTGCGCCAACACGAATGCAACGGGCAAAAGGCTGCTCCAGATAACGGTAATGCGTGCGGCATGGGCGCACATGTCCTCCAGATGGCGGCAGTTGCTGAAGTGCTTCTCGTCTGACAGCATTTTGGCGGTTTCGCGTGCAAACTTGGCCGAGTTCTTGTAGCACTTGTATCTGGCACTGTTGTAGATGCAGTTCTCGTATGCGAAACGTGCGCTGCAGGTAAATGATAAGCGATTAGTTACCCACTGGCAGCAACACGAGCTCAATTAGCTTACCAACAAAACTCCATGAATTTATCGGTAACATTGCGTTTTCCATCATGCAAATCATCGGTGAGTATGTTCTCGAAGTCGGTGGTGCAGCTTATCCAATCCACCTGTATATAGGTAAAGCAATCCTTGTGACGCAAATAATCTGCAGAGTAAACAACAAGACCACATGCAAATCAAAAGTCAATATTATTTTGACTATCTGAGAGCAGCTAAGCATTAAATATTGTTGACACTCTAACGAACTATTTTATCTGCATTAAATATTCATAGTTATTTATTTGAGATTCAAATTTTAGCTATTTTAAAATACAAAAATATTTTTAAAATAATTGCTTAAATCTTCTTAAATTTTAAAATTATTTTATTTTATTTTATTTATTTATTTATTTCATTTTTTGTGCGTTCATATATTTAATTAACAATTTTATTAATTTATGCATATTTATATATTTATTTTTTTTTTTTTAGAAATTGAAGCTATCGAATAGAATCTTATAAACCTATTTTTAATTTAAGAACAATTTATTTATGAATGTATTTATAAATGTAAAAATGACTAAGCTTTGTTTGTGACTGTTTCTAAGTGAGTTTTATTTACTTATTTCTATTCTTGGCCAATATCTTTTGTCATTTATTTGACTAGCAAATGGACAGTTTTTAACTTTAATTTGATACCTTTTGTAACAAGGCTTTTTTTGTTATTTATTTATTTTTGTATTTGTTTACTTATCGCATCAGCCTCCCTTTAATTCTCCCTCTCACTCGCTCTCTCTATAAGTTTCAATTATTATTCTATTCTAATGATGTCTCCTCCAATGAGGCAGAAATCTACTGAAATCTCCTCTTTGTCAATTTTAATTTTGTCTCCAATTTCAATGGTTCTTTTGTTGCTTTTTTTTTTTTTGTTTTTTTTTTTTTAATCAATATCCCTTATATTATGTATTTAAATATAAATTTTTCTGTTTTACCGCCTTTAAATATTTATTTTAAATAAATTACGACATGACTGCTATACGCAACACCAAGCTAACTAAATTAACACCATGCATATACAATTTTTTTTATATATTAATTCAGCTTGTTTAATAAAGAACTAAATTTGGATTTCGATTTTAAATGTCACTTGCCTATAATGGTACGAAACGAATTTTTATATTATTTTAAAAATTTGTTCACTTATTCAATTTGGTAGTTAGTTTTTTGTTTTATTTGCAAAATGCATTAAAAATTTTATTTTAATTAAAATATAATAATTTAAATTTATAATAAGCTGTAATTGAAGTTTTGAAAGAAATATACTAATTTTAAATAAAAATATAAAGCAAATAAATGTAATTGTTTTAAGTTTAAATTAAATTAAATTAAAAAATATTTGAAAGAAATATACTAATTTTAAATAAAAATATAAAGTAAATAAATTGTAAATAAATATAATTGTTTTAAATTTAATAAATTAAACTAAATAAAAAACTTTTTATGTGCCTTTAAAAATTGTAATTTATTTAAAAACTGAATTTATTTGTAAACTAATTTCTTTTATTACTTTATCATGCAATTTAGTGTCGCTAATGTTCATATGTGTTAGTTTGTTGAGTTTGTCCTGCAGCTATTATTGTAAATTCATAACATATAAATTACTTCAAGCTATTTGTCAAAATTACCACGTCTCAGGAACTAATGAAAAAATACATTACTTACAACTCAATAATACAACTACTAACATTTAAAAGAAAATAATGGAGCTTTACTCAAATGGAAGGAGATATTTTGTAAATCAACTTAAAATGTAAGAAATATTATAAAAATAATCATTTTTTTAAATTGATTTGCCTAGGGCTTACCTCGCTGAAAATCCTCGTCGGCACAAAACTTCTTAAAGAATTTGCGAGCTCCATCGATATTATTTTTATACAAGCTGAGCTTTCGGTTCTGTAGACAGCGCTTTGAGTAGGCATCGAAGCATTGCATTCCACGATTGAAAACACTATAAAAAATGTTGATTATCAATTACTTTCAGCTTTGATAATGGCTCAAACATGCTCATGCTTTCATCAAACGAGATCCTTTTTATGTTAATTGGTGATTCAATTTCATAAATTAAATTTCGCTCGTCAATTTACGCAGGAAAATTAATATTGCCTTCATCGAAGGTTAATGTAAAGCATAACTAAGTGAGTACAAAGTTTTTATTTATTTCGGCTTTGTTGTTCTTTCTGATTATTCTCCATTCCGTCTTACTTTGCTGGCAAGTGGGATCCGGGAAAGTAAACCCTTTTGATAAAGGCAACAAAACTTTTCTTTTTTCTCTTTTTTATGCACGAACTAAGCTCAAACATAAATTAATTATGAACTCTAGGAATTCTTGAGCAAATACCAAAACATCTGAGTGCTTAATCAATAAAATATTCATATAATGCCACCTGCGGAGGTGCTTTATTTATAGTAACACTCATGCACACCGCACAGCTCACATCTAATCACACTTAATGGCAACGTTTTCGTAAGTGTTCGTAATCCCGACGGGACTTACTTGCACTTCTCTATGATCTCCTGCTTGGTGATGACAATTTTCGTGTTCTGCAGGAACTGCATTAGATGAGGCGGCAAGTCCTTGAAGCAATCGTCGACCATCTTCTCCGCGCTGCCACAGCCATTGGCATTAGGCAGCTCCTCCTGGCTGATATTCTGCGCTGATGTCGTACTGCAAACTACTATAAAGCAGCATAAAACCGACACAAAGACTTTCATTTCGCACATTTTGGCCGTCACTTGAAGTTCACTACTTGTACTTGTTGCTACGAGCTACAACACTATTTGTTCGATGGCCAAGTCTATGCTATGCGTATTCCGACAAGTTTTAGTCCTTGCAATTCGCCTGCTAACGAGCAACTGAGCGTGTTCCGTCAATTGACGCCTTAAATATAAGGCTCCATCAGAGCGTTTTCCAACTTCGGCTCTATACAGCGCATGCCCTGTGGCATCTCTCTTCGCTTTGTTGACAATCCTGTGGCAAGCACCCAGTCTCCAGTCCCCAGTCTCCCCGGCAAAGAGCTTGTATGAACGCATAATTAAGTGTTTGTGGACTTTAACAGATTTTCAACCTCGCTCGTGTTTAAAGCCAACAGAACTCGTACCTAATATTTATTTATGTCTGCTCATAAGACACAGCAATGAAATCGTTGTCATTCTTTTCAATTGACATGAAACATAAAATATTGAGATGAATTTAACACCAGGTAACATAACTTATCAATTTCAAATATTTACTGTTGTCAGTACAAATGTTAACATTTGTTTGCAGCACATTAAATTAATGGAAATTAACTTTCCCATCAATGCACTTACAGAGAATTGAGCTTCTGAACTCACACTGAGTTTGAGAAGTAGCTAATTGTTTGCATAGTAACAATTATGCTAGTTAGAATTAAATTAAAGTTTTCATTAGTGTAAAGTTTTCGCTCCTGCAGCATAAGTTTCAGTGCAGCAAGTTGGTAGCCATAGAAAATGAATATTTATCTTTGTTCAGAGTCAATAGATTAAACGAAGCAGAGCCTTAAACTTTATCGAATAGAATCCTAATAATTTGAATTGTTTATATGTCTACATATACTTGTCTCATCAGTTAGGTCCTCCACGTCACGTATACGCCACGTGAGTTATGCGGTTAACGAAAATATATAATTTATGGATTGCAGCCCATTTAAGCTGAAGCAGAGTTTATTTAATATACAGACATATTTACACATATACATAAGTGGTTAAAATATATCTTTGAGACTAACAAGTGTCACTGTCTGACCATATACCTATTCCCAAAATAAATCACACACTTATCCACGAAAATGTCAATGCTAAGCATTGGCAAGTGGATAACAACAACCACAGCAATCGCACTCAGTCCCAGACCAATTTACTTCTTCATGCGACTACGCACGTAGCGCAGCAACAACACCAATGCCAAGGGTAAAACACTGTGCCTGATGAACGATATGTCCGCGGCATAGGCGCAAATCTCCTTCAGCGGACGACAGTTGCTTAAGTGTTGCTCGTTGGCCAACATTTTGGCGGTTTCGCGTGCAAACATGGCTGAGTTCTTGGGGCACTTATAGCGGATGCTGTTGTAGATGCAATTCTCGTATGCAAAACGTGAGCTGCTGGCAAATGGTGATCAATGATTGCCCCTACCCGTAATGTGTACAATAAACTCACCAACAGAACTCCACACATTTTTCAGAAGTATTTAGTTTGCCATCAACGACGGCTTTCTGAAAGTCAGTGTTGCATCTTTTCCAATCTTCCTTTATTTGAGGAAAACATTCCACGCGGCGCTGAAAATCTGCAGAAGATGGGGAACAGAAAACCTGAACTAAGAACTAAAAGAATTAAATCACAAGTACTACAAACACAATCAACTTTAATCTAATTTGACATTTGCACTCAATTAAAAGTTAAGAGTAGATTTGTTGTTAAAGTCCTTACCTCGCTGGTAATTCTCATGGGCGCAAAACTTTTTAAAAAGCCTCAGCGCTCTGTACATATGATATTCGTACGAGTTGAGCTTTCGATTCTGAAGACAACTTTTAAAGTATCTATCAGAACATTCCAAGCCGCGAGTGAAAGCACTAGAAATTAATTTTGGATATTTTAGCTTTCATTATTCAATTTTAGAAAAATGTAAAATTTTTGTTTGGTTTTTAATATTGCACACTGCACTTTGTGATTATATCTTAGTATTTTTATGTTTTTATGTAACAAAGTGACTCATTAAGCAACTTTTTTTGCTTGTGCAAGGGTCTCTAATCCAGTCGAGACTTACTCGCATTTGCCACTCAAATCTTCTTTGGTTATTACAATGTTGTCGTCTTGCAGAAATCTCTTTAGTATTGGCGCCAATTCCTTGAAGCATTCGTCAGTCAGCTTTTGGGCATCGCCACAGACCACAACATCATCATGTGGTGGCTCCAGCCATAAAGTAGACAGAGCACACAACACCAAAAACCAGCCGTAGGCTGAAACAAATCTTAAACCTTCAGTCATTATCGTTTACACTTCACTTGTTGCTGTGATTTACGCTATTTTCTTTTGCGAGCTCTGCGTAGCTGCTGCGTATCCCGTTTACCGTTTGCCGTATACTTGCAGTCCTTGCAATTCGCCCGCTCCCGAACGACTGAATCGGCTCGGCCAATTCGCTCCATATTTAAGGCTGACTAACAGAGCGCTGTTGACGCGCTGCTCGAGCGCTGTTAGGCACAACGCATGCTCCTTGACGCCAGCCACGCATGCTTTTCCGGTTTGTTGACTAAAAAGTATTTCTGCTAAACAAAATACTCCGTACATATACGCACACTCACCCAATTTAAGCTGATTAGAATTTTCAGTTATTTGTATTTTAAACAAGTCTGGCATTTAATTTACTGCATTAAATGCAAGAGAAATTGCAGAGACCGCTAAAAAAATAATATTGCAATTGCATTCACTTTGAATTTGAAACTCAGTTTAATTTAATTTTGGATAAAATAAAAATAAAGAAATAAAACCAAAATTTAATTATAAATACTGAATGATAGTATTGCTGCTGGCATTTTGTTGTCCATGAGCCTTACACTTACTCATGCGGCTATAAGCTTGCTTATTAACAGAGCTCTGTTAAGCTGCTTCTATTTACAGCGTTCAACCCTTGATGACTGTAATGGATTATTGTAGAAGGCATTCTAGTGAATGCGTATGAATAATGTAATTTTGTTTTGTGTCCGTCTGTGTCATATTTTGTCTGTGTATTTGAATATAAGCTATTTCATTGATATTTATACTTGACTTCATATTTTGAATATAGTATGTAAATGCAAATATTTAAGGCATTAAGCTATAGAAATTCTCATTTCCAATCAAATTTGATATATATCATATATAAACAAACAAAAGTAGCTTCCACTTGAATTATGTCAATACAAATTATTTTTGAGACATTGCATACCACATTTATGTTTATTCAACACACACATATACACGCGAACCAAGAATTACATCAAGACCAAGATATTCATTAATAACTAAACAACAACACATACCCCAACTCCAATTTAAAGACTGATGTAAACGGACACATATCGAAGAAACAACATCAGTGCTAAGGGCAATATACTGATCCAGAGGCAGTAAATATGTGGGGCACAAGAGCATGTGTTGCCTAACTGTGGACAATTTCTGTTGTCATCCTTGGTCGACAACATATTAACGACTTTACACACAAACTGGGATGAATTTGTAAACCGCAGATATCGATTCTCTGTATGTTTACAATGTTCATAGACCAAATAATCGCTGTAGACAAAATTATAACTATATAATATAAGTTGTTGCTAGATAGGTAACATTCCTGCCCAAAACTTACCAACAAAACTGCATTAATTTATTTGTAGAATTGTGTTCGTCCTCATTCAATTCTTCTATGAGTGCTTTCTCAATGTCCGCGGTGCAGGTTATCCAATCCTCTGATTTATTCAGGAAGCAATTTTTGTATCGCATGTAATCTGTAGAGGATATAGATTTATTTACAACTAACTCTTATGATATAAACCTTCACAATTACATGTGCTAAAAAAAACATTTACAATATGTAACATATTGTACAATAATTAAAGTCTATACTAAAATTAATTTTTAATTTAATTATTTTATTATATTTATTTTGAATTTAACGTAATTTAGTTGGACTAAAATATTTGTAAGACTTTATTAGCTGACTCTCTAACACTAAAGACCATTTCATTGAACTTAATTTATAGTCTATAATTTTGCAAAAAAAAATAAAATAAAATAAAATAAAAAAATAAAAATAATAATAAAAAAACACATCTTACATCAAGTTATATTCCTTACCTCGCTGAAAGTCCTTGTCTTCACAAAATTTTTTAAAAAAGTTGATAACACCACTTATATCCTTATTAAACAAGTTGATATCCTGACTGTTAGGACAACGCGCTGAATAATCGTCGTAACATTTCATACATTGATTGAATACACTACGAATATTTTTTTTAGATATTCATTATTGAATGAATTAATATTTATTTGTTAATTGTCGAACTACATTTGAATTAAATTTTTTTTTAATTCATAATATTTTTATTTTTATTTTGTTTTTTATTTAATTTTTATTTTGCGAAATGCCTGACACACACTTCATAGCACAATCAGTCGTCTCTACTCCAAACTAGACTTACTTGCACTGCGCCACGATTTCTTTTTGGCTTATGACCTCTTTGCTGTTTTGTAGAAATTCCATAAGATGTGATGGCAAATGTTTGAAGCAATCATCGATCTGCCTTTGCCCGTTGTGGCATCTTTCCACATAATGTGGAGGACGAGAAATTTTGGTTGACGGTGTCGTCGTAGCATCAAGCGCCGTAAGCGAAATACAAATTAAAACAAAAATTCGCGCCCTACGCATTTTATTTATTTTATTTTTATTTTTATTTTAATTTTTTTACTAATAGATTTTTGCTTATTATTAACAATTATCCAAATCTTGTCGCGCACTGTTAATCCTCACGATTTGCCGACTTTCAAAGAACTGACCAGTGTTGGCCACTTGCAACTGTATTTAAAGATGGCTAACAGAGCGCTGTTAACCCTTTGATACGGCGCATGCACTTTCACCTGTTGCATATTTGTTTGTTTTTTTTTTTTTGTTTTTTTTTTTTTTTATAGCGATGCGTATAATTTTTTGTATACTTATATTTATTTTTAAATATATTTATAACAATTTCTTTCAAATATTTTATACTGATTTTTTTTTTAATTTTTTTTTAGTATATTAAAATTACACAAATTATTTTTCTTTTTATTTAGTTTGTTAAATAAAATAATGAATTTGTTAATTAAAATTATGCAAATTTTCACAATCTTAAATTCCTTTCTTAAACAATTTTTTTAAATTCTAATAATAAAAAAAATTATTTTTATGAAATCTAACATTTTTTGTTAATTTTTATAGGGTATAGATAAATTTAATAAATCCGTTGTAAATTAAATTACATAATTTGAAGCAATTTAAATAAATATATGCTAATTTTTGTATAAGATTAAAAAAAATATATATTTTTTTTTATTTAAAAAATTATGTGATATAAATTTGTTATGATATGCTTTTACCACAGTTGCTTAAGCAAAATTCATTCTTCTCTGGATCTCAAAGTGACTCTAGCGAGTGGCGCCAAATAAAATTAACTTCAACCATGAAGTAATATGCCAACGAGCTTGCATTACAATAAGCTGCAATTTGTATTGCACTGCATTAAAAAAAATGTATATAAAAAAAAATTATTTATTTATTTATTCCCGTATTTCTTTAAATAAAAAAATAATGTTCGGCGAAATTTCGCGAATCACTAAATTTAATTTTGCAAAAGGTCAGTTTTTTTGCAAAGAGAACGAATGGAATTTAATAATCATATAACGCAGTTCTCCAGAGTACACTAAGTGAATCTGAATGCGTATCAAATTGCCGTTCGATAAATAAATTTGATATCGCCACATTTCATTTAACAAGCTTATTATTAATTCTGTGTGCGGCCTGAAAATCTGCGCTTGATCTACGCAGCACTGAAAAACAGTGCAAGCAGAAAAAAAAAAAAAAAAAATCAACAAAATGCACAAAAGTAATTGATTTAATTAAATGTGGGGCGTGCATGTTGAAATGCAATGTGAGAACCTTGAAGTAACAAAAGATGTAGATGGACTAGACAACTGACAGCTGACAGTCAAGGCAAAAGCCTCTTGTGTTCTAAGAAGAACTCCTCGCTGCATGTAGTTCTCTAATTATGAGGACTCAAAAATATATATTTACTTTATATTGTTTTGGCAAAGCCTTGCAGTTTAAGACGTCTTAGGACTCTGGCAGGGGTTAAAATAGCCAGAAAGGTAGATTGAGCATATGGATGGATAAATAAGACTGGCCATCAACCAACAACCAGAATCGTGATTAAAAGATAGAAATATGATTAGAAAGTAGGATAGCAATGTTAGAAAGAAGGTAGAAAGGTAGCTGGTGAGATAAACCGGAAAAAGAGCGAAAAACGGCTAAAAACGGCTAGAAAATAGCCAGAAAGGTAGATTGAGCACTAATGGGCATATGGATGGATAAATAAGACTGGCCATCAACCAACAACCAGAATCGTGATTAAAAGATAGAAATATGATTAGAAAGTAGGATAGCAATGTTAGAAAGAAGGTAGAAAGGTAGCTGGTGAGATAAACCGGAAAAAGAGCGAAAAACGGCTAAAAACGGCTAGAAAATAGCCAGAAAGGTAGATTGAGCACTAATGGGCATATGGATGGATAAATAAGACTGGCCATCAACCAACAACTAGAAGCGTGATTAAGAGATAGAAATATGATTAGAAAGTAGGATAGCAATGTTAGAAAGAAGGTAGAAAGGTAGCTGGTGAGATAAACCGGAAAAAGAGCGAAAAACGTCTAAAAACGGCTAGAAAATAGCCACAAAGGTAGATTGAGCACTAATGGGCAAATGGATGGATAAATAAGACTGGGCGTCAACCATAGAACAGAATCGTAAATAAGAGATAGAAATATGATTAGAAAGTGGGATATAAAGGTTAAAAAGAAGGTAGAAAGGTAGCTGGTGAGATAAACCGGAAAAAGAGCGAAAAACGGCTAAAAACGGCTAGAAAATATCCAGAAAGGTAGATTGAGCACTAATAGGCAAATGGATGGGTAAATAGCAATAAAACAATAAATAATATTGAATTGGATGTGTATTTAATTTTTTAATAAGTTAAAATTATTGAAACGAAGTGAAATATAAAAACCCCTTCAAGCGTATTTTGATTTTTTTAAGCCCCGATAAATCGAAAACCTCTGTAATTCGTAAAAAATTCTGTTCCCTTGCCATTACGAATTATCGAGACTCGACTGTACTTTTTACTTTCGAATTGGTGATCGAAAATTACAAAATAAGCTTACTTTGTTTTTGTTGCAAAAATAAATACTCAACTTTTTTGGACAATATGAATGTAGTAGAGGTAAACAATCTGCTTTTGGCTCTGATATGCCCACATAATATTGCATCTGCATTCAGCTGGCATCTCATTTTTGTAGACACCAATATACGTGGCCATGCCTGACAGTATGCAATGGATTTTTTGGGTAATTAGATTTCAGTTCCGGTGCAAGTTTGCTGCAGCGCCAAGCTATCATATGCCCACACAAAGAGAAACATGCAGAGCACATCAATGAGCCACACGTTCAGCCGTGGCAAACGTAGTCTATGTCCTTAATTAATTGAAAATTCGGCATACGCGTGCTCTTTTGTTGCGTACCTTGAACCACTATAGTGCATTGCAATGGCCACTATATATGCACTGGGAGAGCCACACTGCAGCACAAGATACGACTCAATCAATCTATAGCAGCCACTTCATGAAATGTGACTATGCTGACTATTTATTCGAGGTCCTTCAAACGAATTTGGTCTCCCTTATTATTATTTATCGAATAGCTTAACCGCTCTTTTATTCAAAAGCCCGCAAATTCAATAACGCAATGGAAATGCCGAGCGCTATATGATGCCGATTGCCATAGGCGACTCTTTTCAGGTTGTCAACGAGTTTAATTAAGTTCTGGCAAAAGGGAATATCTGCAGTCGCCAGTCGTGGGCGTGGGAGCCCACAGTACATGACTGATATACCAATAACCCTGTAAAATTAAATATTTATCGTAGTATGTAGTATAAACGTATACCTCAATAAAAAAGCTGCATTGATAAATGTTGCATTCAACTGGTTTATGATGCGTTTCGAATGTGGCCTGATTGGTTACTGACAAACAGCAAAAATCTTCAATTAACATGAAATCTGAGTGCGCAGTTGGTAAATGCAGAATTTTCGATGAGACAACTGAGATTCAAGGCAAAAAGACTTACCAGAATTATAAAATATTATATATAAGTTAAAATATATACTCTTAGATGTATATGTATATCGTATCGGTGTGATATTATGATGTTGTGTTAGTTATTATGTTGTGATTGACAGTTGCAGTAGTATTAAAGGGAAACTGACAACTAGCGCTAATCGAATGATTTAGCATTTTAGTGACAATTAAAGGATGCCATTAGAAGAGAGACAAGAGGTTTTGCTGAACGTGGTCTCGGATGTCGCAGAGTGAGATACTGATGAACAAGAATATGCAACCAAGAGGCAGTTTGACAGAAGAGCTGAAAAAGGGCAGTCAGAGTTGGTTGAGAAAGAAAGACGTTTGGTAATGGAAGTGGACGGACTCTGAGAACTCGTTATTAGGCAAACTTGTAATGGAAGGCCAGAACACTAATTTTAACGCTACGACATGTATATTTAAATAAGTATTTATTATATTTTTCTTTATGATTAAATTGAAAATAACTCTATTTTTTTTTCAACATACAATAATTTCATTCAACTAATGCATCCATAACCATATTTGTTCAAGGAAAAGACCCCATATATATTGCGCATTTCAAAATATATTCACTTATAATATTAGTTAGGCGGTAACAAAAATAGCACTATTCAATCATCAATGGCACTATATATCGAGTTTCTTAGATTCCCCCATAGTCTAGAGTATATGTAAGTCAGATAGTCCATCCTTACCTTTACCAGATTGCACACAAACTAAAGTTTTATTTACTCTGTCATTCTTGTATAAAAGTTGCAGCTCAATTTTGTTAAACAGTGTTGTGGTGCCCGTGTCGCATCACAATAAAACTCACTTTTGATGTTTATGCCTCGCTGTGTAGCCAACAATTTCCTTTGAATTTTACATTGCAAATTACTTATGTATGCAGCTCAGATCTATTGTCTGTGAGCAGCAAGTGCATTTGTGCTTGCATCGCCTGCAAGTATGCAATGCATTTTTGGATAGTCACAGCTCGAAAAATGATGCGAGCCTCTATGGATGAGGGTGTTGAAATTTAATTGACTGTGAGCTCTTTCATTGTCCGTGAATGCAATATGCGTCGCATTACTGTAGCCCAGCCAACAATTGCCAATGATTAGTTTGCTGGTCAACACAATTTGGTTTCTAATTAGCAGCGCAACAATAGATTTTCCTGAAAAAGCATTCTATTTCGTGTTTTTTTTTTTATAAACATTTATTTTATGCAAAAACTTGTACATAATTTAATTTGATTTTGTTACAGTTGCGTATATATACACAAACATATATACATGTTTGTATGTATTAATTATTTGAACATGTGTGAATAGAATTGCAAGAATTCAGTGAATTTTGCAAGGTGTTTATGCTTGACTTATGATGAATGAATTTTGTTTGAAATGAATGTTACCCATTCACATTAACACAATGCAAGTGCTTTAGCTTATACCTATGCACTACATGATTACATACATAACATATAGTGGCTGCATTAATTTACTCACAATCATCAATTGTATTGAATTTCGAAATCCGTTGAGCCAATGATGCTTGCTGCTCAACGGGTTGAATTTTAATTAGGCAGCACGCCAAAAGATTTGATAATTTTGGCGGTGCGCATTGTTACGATTGCACGATTGCCGTTAGCTAGCATAAATATACATATTATAGTAATTAGATTGTATCATCGTTAAATAGTTAGTTAGATTATCGTGTAATTTGTTTATATATTGAGTATGTCGCTTCACATATCTTGTATTATAATTTCATATTGTAGTTGGTTGGCTGCTGCTGCCTAGCATTTCGTATCAATGTAATTTTAATTGACTTTTATTTTCAAGTGTTTTAAATTTTTTTTTTTTTTAAGTTTCTTTTTGATTTGTGCCATTAAAAAAATATGTTTACATTTAACTTAGTTGCAATATGTTTGAAAGGCACACTAATTACATATTTGTTTCAATTGGTTTAGCATAAATAAAATTTATCATTTAGCTGCATTAAGGAAAATTCTTTAATTTAAAATAAAATGTAGCCGTTTTTCTTTTGTACCATAATTTAAATGCAATTTCCTTTTTACTTTTTATAGTATTTTTTTTTTTGTTTTTGTTTTTTTTTTCATATTTGACATGATTGTTAGCTGCTAATGGGTTGAATGTGTTAAAAAGAGATTCGCTATGCAAGCAAATATTTTTCTTACAAAAATAAACATTTTTATATAAAATTTAACATTGTTTTTTATAACTGCCAAGTTTTATTTTAAATTAAAGAATTTCGTTTCATGTTATTTATATACGTTCAAAAATGGTTTAGCTTTTTAAAATGTTTTTATATATATTTTTTATGTATAATACATTGTGCTTGAGCTCAATATTAACATTAGATAATTTAAAATTATGTATTTATTAATTGTACATTATTAATGCATGATATTCGTTACTTTTCATTAACTAAATATGGCTGTTACATGTAGTTTGTATTATTATTTGCTTTAATTATTTATTTTAATAAGCACACGCGCTTCGCTTTAACTCACAATCAGCGCGAAAGCGCGCCGCCTTAACTACATACTTAATAATGATGTGTATGTATATATTTATATATATTTATGTATATGGTTTATAACATAATCATAATCGAAATACTTCATTAACAAAGAATTTGCGTCAATTTAACAAAAAAATTATATTTATATATTTTGTTAAAAAACATAAACATAAGCTGCGCAAACAACAATTGATTTGCCTGCTGCCTATCATGAGTAGAGGAGCTGTGTATGTCTGTGTATAGGTGTGTGTGTGTGTGTGTGTGTATGTATGTGTGTTTTCATTATTACACAGATTAAAACAGTTTTTATTTAGTTTAGCCTAAATAATATGTATATATAATATAGATTCTTCATCGCATTGTTCAAAAAAATGAATTATGATAAAAATTGATTTTGTTTAGCAGATGAGATTCTTTAAATGATATTCTTTATGTTAATATTGATGATTTTTTGTTTTCTTCTATAATGGCATTTAAACAAATGCATGTTGTTTAATGCATAAAGATTTGCAGTTGAATTAAGTAATTTTTTTTTTAATTTTTTTTTTTTCTTTTCTTTTTTTGTTCGCTGCACTTTTTACTATGTACTATAACACTATAAGTGGTTAATAGATAATAATTATATGCGTGTTTTTTCTTCTTTAATTTAAACTATAAATCTATGTTTGATTTGTTATTGTAATTGTTTGTTTGTTTGTTTTTGTGTTTTGTTTTACTGGCTGGCAAAACGCAAACAGAAATGGCCACAAAATTCAATACATTGCTTTGCTTCTACTTCAGATTCTTATTGTTGTTGTTGATGATGTTGTTCTTGCTGTTGTTGTTGTTGGTTGCAGTTACTGCTGTTGCATACAGATGAGTGTTGATGCAGGCCGCAGACGCTGAATGTGGAAATTCGGATGCAGCATGGGTATATGGGTGTGTGTGTGTGTGTGTAAATACATGTATATGTGTGTGTATGTATGGTGTTTATTAGTATTTGTCAGTGACTACTTGCAATTAGCATATCACATTCCATACAACATGGCACACAACGCTGCCCACACAGCTTCCGCTCCAGCTGCTGCTGCTGCTGCCACTGCGACTTCTGCTCCTTGCTGTTGCTGTTTCTATTGTTGTTGCTTCTTTTACTGCTGCTGCATTCATTTCATTCGCACATCTTGTTGCGGCTCAATAACTCAATGGCAGTTGCATCTAACCAAAACGAGGATGGTGCAGACGGCAGTTGTAGGAGTTGTTTTTGATTAGCAATTTTGGTAGTTTTTTTTTTAATGTTTTCAGATGTGTATTTTTTTGTGGATTTTTTGTTATAGGTTTTATTTATTTTTTATAGATATATATATATTGTTTTTTATTTATTTTTTGTTAGCATGTAAATAAAAGAAGTCATAGAAATGGAAATTGAGTATTAATAAATGGTTAGCAGTTAGTTAAATCGTTTTCGTGTTTCATAATTGAAATACCTAAATATATAAATATTTGAATATGCGAATTATGAGCACACAAAAAGTTACTAAATGAAAGCGGGCATATTTTTTATTTATTTATATAGATATATCGCTATAAATATATAATGTGTGTATGGTATGCAACGTGTAGATCAGTAAATAGATAATTAAGAGCAGGGCACACAACATGCAGGCCAAGATTTCGTTTAGTAACTTTTCTCTTTTATTATTATTAATTGTTTTTCCAACAAAACAAAATTATGTTCTCAACAATAAATAAATTGTATAAAATGAAAAAACATTCTGCGTGTACTTGAGTACAACATTTCGAGTCGATGGAGAACAAACACAAACTAAATCGTAGATAGTGCAAATCGAAGTGTATTAAATGTTTATTGTTGTTTTGTCTATTGTTTGTCAAACTGTTATTTAAGAGACATTTATTGGTTATTCAAGACGCTGCAAAGGAATTGCTCGAGTAATTTACAAAAACAACGTAAACATTTATTATTTATTATTCATTTACTAATATTATTTTTTTTTTTTTGACGCTCTATTTGTTGTTTGTTTTGTTTGTTTACTTTTATTTTCTTTGTTTAGTTAACTTGGCCTTTGGTTAGTTGAAATTAGCAATAATATTACATCACATATCATTTGATATTTTTATGGTTTTTATACATATGTAAATGCTATAGAGTATAAAATTTTTAAAGATTAGAGAAAAAAAAAATATCAAATAAAATTGCAGGTGCATTGGCTATCAATTTGTTTAAATAATGGTCTTTTTTTTTTACTTTTGGAAAAATGCCAAGGTAAAGCGTTATTTACATCGTTTTACATTTAATGTTTTTTTTTTTAGCACGAGCCAAAGGGAATTTGTATTTGTATTTAAATATTCGTAATGAGAAACATTCCTCAGCATGGCATTAGAATCAATTTAGTATTTTATATTTGTATAGATCTGTATGTGAGCGTGTGTATGTGTGTGTGTGTGTGTAGAGTTATATCAGGACTTGTAAGCGAATGCAAATGCAATTTTATAGAACGTTACACAAGTATTCATCTTACTAGACTAGAGAGATTATTATTAAACATATGTATGTATTACTGATACCAGAACCGTATTAAGCTTATAGATTAAGTCTGTTAAATACACATCAAGATATATCATTTGGTTTTATATATGTATACGTGGTAGTGGTAGTGGTAGTGGGTGGAGACTTGCTATTTGGCTTTGCCACAGTTCAAATCGTTTCATTAATCAGAGAGAGAGTGTATAGTGTGTGTATGTGTGTGTGTGAGTGTAAGAGGTAGGTAGATGAGACAGACGTTAAGCATAGAGTTATGCCCCGGACTAGTATATGGTAGTGGTTGTGGTTGTGGTGGTGTTGGTGGTGGCGGTGGTTGTGCTAGTAGTAGTAGTTAGAGCAGTACATCAGGCCCCACGCTGGCTAGAAGTGTGCGTACACAGAGCTTAGATCTAGAGTTAAGTACTTAAGTTAAGGCACTAGAGTTGCAAACAAAAGTTAAGTGTTTCATTTTCTTGATTATAGTAAACAAAATTATGATTTTTAATACATTTGGTTCTTTTAGGTGATCAATGAGTTATGCAAGACGACATAGGAGTGTTTCTTTTATTTTTTTGTTAAGTTCGGAAAGCGTTAGATTTTTATTTTACTCTTTTTTTCGAATGCCTGGAATGGCATTTCCAAAATCATTGTAGACGTGAAATTATAAGACTTGGTTGCATTTTTTTTTTTGTTTTTTTGTTTGCTGGTTTTGTTTTCTGTGTTCGGGTTGCACTTCAACAAAAGTCATTGATCTTTATTCTGGTACACTTTCGGTTCAATTGCAACATACATTTTGATAAAATGATATACAAGGTAAACGTTACAGACTAACAGGGCCTTAAACGCTAAATACACATATAAAATTCATATTTCATAGATATAATATATAGATATATATATAATAGTAATAATAATAATAATTATATGGCTTAAGAAAGAGTAATACAAAGTGTACTAAATTGCTTTTGCTTTCGAGTCTGCAGTAGAAATTATATACGAATTTCTCACCCATTTTCATTTTCATTTTTTTCTCTTCTCATTTTATTTGTATTTTTTTTTTTTTTTTCGTTTTTGTAAAACATCAAAGGCACAAGTCAACGTCGTCAACAAAGAAATAAAATAAACTAACAAAAAATATACAGATATGTATATATATATATAATAAAAAACAACGTGATTTGCTTTGCGTTATTCTTTAGATTCGACAGCTTAAAGCGGCTTTACTTTCTGTCTATTGCACTAAGATTTTCAGAATATTCATCTTTTATTTTTCATTTTATTTATTTATCTCTTGTGAGTGTTTGGAAAACGGTTCAAAACTCGCAGCTGAGCTGCAGTTGCCATTGTGCTGGACACAGCGGCAATTGCAGCTCATATGGAAATATTAAATATAATAAAGAAACAAAATTTGTATAGATGAGTATAGAACACAACTAACCTGTTAGGCGCTTGAGTAATTTATTGGACTGAGTTAACTGAGTTACGGAGCTGCACAGACCGGCCTGGCCAACTGGACTGGCTGGGTTTCATTGTGCATACAGCATTTGATTTGACTTATTTGAATTTAATTTTGATTTTGGATTCTTCGTTAGCTTGAATACAAATTCATTTTGTGTGAGTTGTAGATTGCAAAACAACAAATAAATACAAAATCTTTAACATAATTGAACTAAATTGATTAAGGACCAATTGTTTTTTTCTTTTCTTTTTTTTTTATAATAATGGCGGTCCAACGATAACACTCATCGTTAACTTCTTTAGCATTTGGAGAAATAAAATTTAAATAATTTGTTTTAGATAAATACATTTTGACAAAAAATGAAATAATGTTTTTGCTTCATGTGATGAAACACGAAATTTACTTGCTGTCGTTGCTATTGTGCTTCTTTTCTCTTCTTTTCTTTTATATGCATTTATTATAAATTGATTTTACTGTATTTCAATGAAACCCGCCGGCTTGGCTGGCACTCCGACCGTTGTACGCTGATAGGGGTGTTCTCTGTTAGCTGCCAAACGACGTTGCTGCTTAAGGGCGCCTACTAAAATATACGATACGATACATGTAGATATGTGCATAAATATATATATGTACATAAATATATATTTATATATGTGTTTATATATTGGTATATAGAGATTTTATATATATATATAATATTCAAGGCAATAAATATATACATATACATACAGGTATACAGGTGGACAGCTAGACAGCTAGACGTGGACAGGTGGACATGTATGCAAGTATGTATATATGTATATTGTCTACAAAACTTATAATATAATATAATTGAAAGAAATATATATTTATGCTTGCTCTTTGCTTCTCTTCCTCTTCCTCTTCCTCATCCTCTTCATCTTCTTCTTATTCTTCTCTTAAACAACACACCATATTCATTTGCTGTTGGAACACTGACACTGTTTCATTTGCTAAATACCAATTTCAATATTTCACAAACACAATTAAATACATTAAATAGAAAAAATATTGTATATTGTTAATGGCAATTGCATTTCTTGTTTTGTTTGTTTCGATTTAAATTCTGTTTCTTTGGAATGAGTCGTATTTATGTTTATGTTTATATGCATGTTGTTTAACTTATTGAATTGCTAACAGGATTTAACGTCGACAAAATAAGTGATTTTTGAGGCAGCTCAGCTCAAACTAGCCTACAAAATAACAGATATAAATGTTTATCATGATTATTATTGTTTTTACTGTTCTTTAGCATTCCTCCAGCTGTCTGTCTGTCTCTGGTGTCTGGTGATCTGATGCGCTGACTAGTTGTGCAAAATATTGTTGGACGGCTGCCTGAGAACCTCAACTAACTTATGTCTACAAATGTTTAAGCACCAACTCGATTCAAGGCTCCATCTACTACACTACTATAAATGATTAATATTATAAATGTGCTAGCCAATTACTACCAAACGAAATATAAATGGCACTGACTGGAAAAAAATCAAACGGTACGGAAATCAAATATTTAACTTGAACTTGTCGTAAGGTACACTTGTGCATAAATACTGCGCTTAACTGCTACCACACAAAACTAATTAGCTATTAGCTAGACATTGCACTTAATTAGAATAGAAGACCCAAACAGAAATAAATAAATCAAAAATAAAAAGTGTATAAGAAATGAAAATCAAATAAACATCAACCTACACCGTAAAATCAAAACAAAATGAAGTGTAAATAAATAACAAAAGTTATTTAAGACCTAAGCGTAAGTATTTATATATATATATTTATAGAAAACTAGAAAACATACGACATATTTAAATACACTGCTTAAATGGCTAAACAAAAAACTTGCAGCAACTTGGTTGAAGGCTTTAAGTAATATGCATGTCTACATATGTATGTATGCATGTATGTATGTATGTAAGTAGAATACTCATTGTTCCCAAAACAACAACGACAACAACAAACAACAAATTGCTTCGCTGTCATCAATTTATTGTTGTTGCTGTTGCAGCTGTTGTCAACTAGAATATACTCATGTTCCGAAGTAGAAAATTTGCAAATTGTTTAAAGAGAGCTGACGAAACACACACCCAAAACATTATAAAAATAAATTCACAAAAACAAGAAAAAAAAATTCTCCTCTAAGCGCCTAAAAATCACTTATTTTCCGATCGTTAGCTGCCAGTTTTGTAGAAATGTTTGCGACCTATGAACTAACAAAAAGTTTCTCAACGAGCAATAATCATTTTTACTTAAGTAACTTTTTTTTGCATTCTCTTTCATTTTTCAATATTCAATTATTTTTTTGTATTTTAGCTTTTGCTTACAGAGAAGCTGCAGTTTTGTATTTGAGTATTTGTTGTTGTTGTTCTTCTTCTTCTTGTGCATTGCTAAATAAATATATTTGTATATATATATGTGTGTGTGTGTATATGTAGTTAAATATGTAATATTGCTACATTCAATATGTTTAAAATATATATATGTTCTGTGTTGTGCACTGTCAACGGCAGAATCTTTTTTTCTTGTATGCATATATATGTATATACATATACATATACATATTGTTTAAGCTGGTACTAAAAACTAACAATTTATGGACTTCAATAAATTCTTGGTGCACGCATACAAAAAAAAGTTCAAAAGACGGAGCCGGCATGCATATATCGACCAACTGTAAATATTGTTTTGATATCAGAATTCAGATAAAAAAAATTAATTTAATACAAAATAGGAAAATCAAAATAAAGGAATAAAATTCAAGAATGAAATTAATTATTATTTTTTAGAAATATATTAATAATGTGATCGTTAGCTGTGCGTGGCATGCAAAAAATAATTAAATCAAAATTAAAGTAAAATCAAAATCGAAAGCAACCGCTGCAAAGGGTTAAAAAGCGTGCGAGAATGGAATTTTGCATTGCATACTTTGTGGTGCTACAGAAATACACAGAATTGTATCTTGGGCAGACGCATCGATAGATACTGCGATATCAATGCAGAAAAGTAACAGAAATTAAATGAAGATAATGTAAGACTTCTATATAAGTAGATATGTTTAGATATTGAAGTAAACACAAAATATCTACACGCATATTGAATGGAATCTAGTTTATAATCAACCTTTCATGAAAATACATTCAAAACATATAACATGTACGCCCAATTGGGCCAGGCAGTTCGTTGTTGCCTGCTATGCCCTCTGCTTGGTTATGCAAATATCAAATTAATAAGCGTGCAATTTAATTAAAACAACGATTGCAGTGAAACAAACTAAAAAAAGGTTAAATCAATAAACAAGAAATAATGCTGCCTAATAAATTGAGCATGCAACTGGGCGTATGCTTAATGTGCACAAGTTTATTTGGTATTCTAGGCGCAATTGTTAACGCTTTAAATGATAAATTGCCTCTTCTCTTTTTTGCACAAATATTAATTAAGTTTAAAGTTAAGTCGTCAACTAACTTCAAACTATGAACAAGAAATATGTTTTTGTAAGTGTTGTAAGTAAGTATTATTGCTCGCAGTTTGGCTCGGTAACAGAAGTTAAAAACGTTGGCTAACCATAACTCAATTGATCGATGACTCGCCTCATAAACCGGCTTATTAGATGTTCGTATATTACTTTTGTTTTTATCTTTTTTCTTTCTTTTTTCTTGGTGTAATTTTCGAAATGATGTGTGTGCGTTTGAGTGTGTGTGTGTGTGTGTGTGTGGGTGTCAACAGTTATGGCGCATATAGTTAAGAGTATATTGAATCAATATTTAGCTGATTGAAAATCATAATTTGTAGTTATAGAGATACGAGATATGGTTTAAGTAGTTTATCTAGCAAATAACCCACCGCTATGATCTGGATATTCCGTCAACAGAGGATTGGCGGTCAGTGCTGCATAGTTCGCGTAGTCGGTGTATGACGGTGCGAAGATCATGCCATGGGCGGTCTGATCGAAGGCGGCTGTCGGCGCTGCCTGGGCGGACAGTATGCTGGCCGCTGTTGTCGGCACGGTCATGCGTGGATTAAGTATCAATGGTGCGCCGAGCGGCGCATTGGCGGATGTACGTATCTGGGTGGCCAGTCCGGATAAGGTGGGTGTCAGCAGGCGATTATCCGATGCAGCAACCAAACGGCGCCAGTCCTCTTCGCACACTGCGGGATACAGAACAGAAGCAGAAGGAGAACCAACGCATGAGAAAGCTGTCCGTATAGAAAATCCATGTAAATTCAAAGGAAAACATATTCATTATATCGTTATTGGTTAGACGTATTAGGAAGCACGATTATCGCAATCGCATACGATTTAAATATATGCATAGATAGAGCACATGGCTTATGCATTTGAGATTGCTATCAAAGCCAGGTTGATTGATTGTTTAATCATTTAATTATTTATTTTATTTCTTGGTCAGTACTGGGATTAGCTGTTGGTATTAGACAAGAGTTCTTCATCTCTTTTGTTTTTTTTTTCGTTTGCTTTTTGCTGTTTTTGTTTGAGTATAAATAGTTTTGACTTATATGTAGATCTTGATTGACGTACCTGCGACTGATTTCGCTGTTGTGTCCCTATATGTGCCGTTAATAATGGCTAATTCCATAAGTTGACGTTTCTTTAGCTCATCTTCGCCTTCGGCTTGCTGTTAGTACGAGTACGCGCACGTATGTGTGCGTTGGCGTGTATGCGTGTGTGTGTGTGTGTGTGTGTGTGTATGTTTTTGTGTAGTAGTGGTAGTAGATATTTTTTCAATGTATTAAACAAAATACATCAAAGCATATTAGATTGGTAAAAGAAATGAAAATATAAAAAAAATTGATTATTAATATTTCGGTTAACAATTTTAGCAATGAGATAATTATTTATTTATTTAATTTATACAGATAGATAGATACAGCAAATTGATTAATCGATATAAATAGGCAACTGGCATTAGGAACATGCCAACAATTTAACAACTCAATTCTTGCTCTTGTTTTCTTTGTGATTTTTTATTGAATTAATTTTATTTAATTTTACTTTTATTTTTAATTGAAGGAATTGGGAGTTGGGCATAGATATATATAGCATTAGCTATAGCTATTACGCATTCACTTACCGGCACGAGCAGCTTTTGCACTTCAGCAACAGCCTGAGCCAATTTGACTTTGGCGCGATTCTCGGTATCCTCGACGGTAATCAGAACATGCAAGTCATCGGACAAGTGCTCCCAGTTGGGCTTGCCACGATTGGCATCCTCCTGCAAGGCATAGAAGAAATTTACAAATATAGTATATATCGATTTATATCGATTAAATTGCTAATTCGATTTATATACAACACTAATTTCCTGTACAAGTTTTTTTTACCATATTTATGCTAGAATTATATAAATTTCGAGTTGAAATTCATAATTTTCGAAATATACAAAATCTTGCTGACCATAAAAAGTTCTATACTAAATTGTAATCCCACTCGGCCTAAAGAATCCAGTTTTTATACAGTCTCATCGTTAAATTGAATAATCATAGCAATAAATCTAAGAGACTTAAGAGACCTGATGACGCGCAGTATATATTTTATATAAATTCAAAGTAGCATAGACATGTTTATACACAATGAAATTCTATGCAATATGTAACACAAATAAAGCCTTACATCATATACTCATTACTTATTCTTATGTACATATAGAGTGAATACTATTTGAGTATAGTTTTTAGTGCTTCTCAGACCGCAAGCACAACCACAACTACAACCGGCAAACGCCAATGCCAATCAAAGCGTATGCCTTTCCTTATTATTTCACTCAGAAATGTGCATGGCGAGAGGACATTTTGTGGCGCACGTGTTTCGCTAATGGCCGCAGCCAACAATTAATTGTGGTCAAATGCACTTTGTGAAATATTCGAAATTATAAAATTCTGCTGAAGCTATTACTTTGCGATGCCACGCCAAATGCCCACAGGCACTTTTGGCTGTCACGCTCGAAATGTGCGTGAAAATGTGCTTAATATTTATTAATGCCTAACTCAAGGCTTCGCGTCTTGTTCAGCTCATTAACTTTTGACCCAAAATGTGAAAGAAAGCACTATATATATAAATATATAAATTGATATATATAGATAGATATATACTGTCATGCTTAAATATAATTTTAAAAAATTTTCTAATCAATTAAGCTCAAAGTGCCAGGCAAAACTGTCAGTTTAGTTGGCTTTTGAAGTTGGCTCATCAGCGTCCAGTGCCTGGCTAATTTCGAGCCGCCAGCCACTTGTCAAATTACGAACTGTCAAGCGGCTAAATGAGCCAACTTGGTGGACACAGATCTGATTCAGTCCGTTGCATGGAGACTGATATATGTATGTATATATGCATACATATATAAAAGAGGGGTTTCTGCTGCATGATGATATATCTTTTTCTATTTCTATCTCTTGTTTGACTGCAGCTAGTAAACATTTTCACTGGTTTTACTCGCTTGTCATTTTCATGAAAATATCATGACTCACACACAAACACACATTTCGTCTGGCGTTATATCAGCAAGTCAGCCAGCCAAGCAGTCAGCGCTGAGCACCTGAGTGGGTGTCAGCTCACTGTGTATAGCTACTAAATTATCAAAATATTGCAATGCTATAAAAGTGTTCACATTTATATGACTTGTCTGGTTGGACTGTACCTCTCTCTCTCACTCTTTATATATCTCACTCTCTGTCTCTCTCTTACTCTGTTTGCTTAAAATGCGCTCCACATTGGCAAACTACGAAAATACATTTAATCATCTTGGCTCTGTTTGATTTTCTTTTTTGTTTGTTTAACGTGCGCCAAAGGAAATTAAATCATCATGAGTGCTGAACTGACAAATTTTGAATATATACTAAAAACTATATGCATATTCCAATGTGTACCAAAGACCAGAGATTAGAAATGAAAAATAAATGAGCAACTGAATTTATCTTACATGAGAGAGAGATATTAAAAACATTTACTTTTGAATTGTTGCTTTTGTCTATTTGCTAATATTATGATTTAACATGATATACATGATTTAACTTATTTCTTATTAAGCATTCGACTTGAACTAGTCTCTTAATTGACAATCATTTTCATTTTCATTTTAGCACGGTAACCGAATGTCAACCGACATTTGTGGTAGAAAAATTCCATTTAAATTGAATTGGAAATTTGCTTTGCTTGCATAGGTAATAGCCAGCTGTGGGCGTGTGTGTGTGTGGGCGTTTGAGGCTTTTAGATTGGTATGCATTGGGTGAGATGAGTTTTGATTGGTATTTGAAGTGCTAATTTAATGAAATTTTACATTCTCTTGAATTGTTTTTATACATTTCATGGCTAATGGGATTTTGTCCATATAGACTCACCTTCTTTTTGTCCCGCATGGAGCCCTTGCCGCGTACCATTATCTTACAGCCAGTCTCTTGTTCTAATTGTTTGGCAGTCATGCCGCGCGGTCCCAAAATGCGGCCAACAAAGTTGAACTGAAACGGAAAGAAATGACAGGAAATGAGCAACAATTATAACAAATATAATATAGAAATAATCATAACAAATCAAGCTCAAAGTCTTAATGCCATATAAGTTGATCTCATATAAATTTAAAACACATTAATGCTATGGCTGACTCATGAACCAAATTCAATTCAATGCACAAAACATTCTTTCAAAGTCAAAATTATTATTCTCCGTTTTACCGAGTCGAGTAGCAAAAATTATAATCAAAGTCGCAGAAAGAAAAAAAAAAAACTACAAATGCACAAAATACGTAATATGACCTAAGGCGACACGCCTGAATTCGCCACGATAAACCAATCAGCCAACAGATTGCCAACTGCAGCAACAGCAACAGCAACAGCAGCAGCAGCAGCATGAGCAAATGCTTAGCGGCGGCAACAGTCAAAGGCATTTCAAATACCAGTAGAGAGGGTCGGTCTTTTATGGTCGATAGCTGGCTGACAACAGGTCACACTGATAGCGCTACGTTGTGGCCGGGCTAGTTGAGCTATTGCCAACAGCTGTGTAATTGATGAGCCAGCGCGCCAATTATCATATGCTTCATGCCTGCGCTGTAACCACGCCCTCGGGCGTAATTTGATGCTCATAAATTAGACGATCAAATTGTAGATTTATTAGGCACACTCATAGACGAATATCTCAACAATTTAACCTGAATTATATAGACAATTATATTACACACATATATACATGTATATATGTGAAAATGGCGCAATTCTAGCCCTGAGGCGACCACCCACCTAACCAAATGTGGCGCAGTTTGGCTTTTATTAGCAACAAGACAAGGCTAAGCGTAGCGCCTCGCACATCGTATACTCTATAAAATGCATATGACGCATTGATGGTCAAATAATTTATAAAAGTTCCTACACTTTATTGAACAGGCAAGAATATTTGCATAATTTTCAGATTTTTCAATACAACATTTAGAAATCAAAATCAAACTTGTAATTGCGAATGTGAATGTACAAATATATTTTCTGTTCACATTTGCTGACAAATTGATATTATCCGCTGCAAGAGTATTTTAAAATTTTATTTCCAAGCTGATGATGTGATATGTGTTGCTGTCGTAGCTGTTGTTGTATTTACGATGATGTGAGTGGCAGCAGCTACTACAACAGCAGCAGTCGTTGTTGTCGGTATGTAAGTATATTAATCGTTATCTAGATAAATAAATCTATATATCTATATATGTATCTATTGCCATTTGCTGTTTACAGTTTGTTGCTGCAATTGCCGCAGGCAACTATTGAGATCGAATCAATTGAAAATTGCTGCAAATGCAACTGCAAATGCAGTTAGCTGCTTAATGGCTGTGCACAAATTTTAATTAAGAATTTAACAATAAGCCTTTAAACGTTTGAAACAGAAGTTCTGCAAACGCAAAACGAATGCATTCAGCTTAATATGAAAAGTTTTCCTTAAGCGGGAAAATAAATATTTGCATACGCAACTGTTGCTCTTTGGCGTCAGGCAATTCATTAAAACTGACATACATTTGGTTTGATGATGACGCTTAACGAAAGCTGAATTTCAATTATTTAAGCGCAGCCAAATGGGAATTAATTAAGTTGATCAATTGTGAACAGTTATCCCTTTAATTACGAATCAATTATGAAATATACAAGTGCGATTCGAGTGGGCACAACTGCAACAAAAATCATTATTAAATAAATGTTTACAGAAAAACAGCACTCGAAATATATAACAGACAAAAGCGGCGCCAGTTGCTGGCACAGGAGCTAAGTATGTCCCTCTCCCTCTCTCGCTTACTCCCCCTCTGATTGTGAGCAGCGATAAGAATGATTTTTATTATGTACTAAATACTTGTGTGTGTGTTCGCAGCAACGCAAACAATTGATAAGCCAGCAGCGGGCATAAGATGCCTTTTTTTATATATATTTTATATTTTGATTGCCCTCAAAGAGGAGAAAAACGCGCATGCACCCAAATTAAAAATTAATGAACCAAAATGGAAATCGGCTGATTGCCATGGTAGCCATTACCAATAATGGACAATTGTAAAAGCAGCTTAGCAGCACGTGACAGTCGTTCATATCAGACAAACAAGAATCAAGTCAAACTTATGCATGTTATGTATACATTATATATTCTCTGTATTATATAGATTTTTAAGCAATTGTATCTCAGTTTCAGGTTTTTCATGCAGCGCAACAGTTTTACAAATAGTTTTCAACAGCAAAACATCTTTTCATATTAGCCGCCAGTTAAGTGGAAAACAAAAATGCAAAACTAGGCAGCCGCCAGTCGGCGCAGATCAAATAGATTACAAATCTGTATAAGTACACTTTAACAAACATACAATCTATATGTCTTCTCCATACGTGAGTGTGAGTGTGAGTGTCAGTGGCGAATCGCAGTGTGCGTGCGTATGTTTAATTATACGCGGAATGTAACACAAAAAGTATGTCTATATTCCGCGGAAAAATAAATCACAGTTTGACATTTAACACAAAACAAAAAAAAAAAAAAACAATTTGTATTCCCTCCCCTCTCTATAGGCTGCTGTACTACTTATTAGACAAGTCAAAAATTGAAATGAGCATTTTTTAGTTGCACGTAATTAGCATTTTATGTTCATGACCGATTCGCTGCAGTTTTCAGATTAATTGCCATTATATTTACGATACACACACAGTGCATAAAGTGTGCAAAATGTTGCGACAAATGAGCTGAGCCCAGTTATTGCTGCTGCTGCTGCTGCTGCTGCTGCTGCTGCTGCTGCTGTTGTTGTTGCAAACAATTCAACATAAATATTCTAGCAGTTAGTAATGTTCGCTAATGGACAACAGCTGTTAGCTAGGAATTGAGTTTAGCCAGCAACAACTCGGTAAATTAAGAAATGTTAAATGTGCTAAAGTAGTTTATCTTAGTAGTCGAAAGCATCAATTTGTAGTTCTGATGATGACAAAAAAATCTTCAAAATCATTTCTAAATTAACTTGTTTTGTTTAAGGATTCGATGCTGTGTTTAAGCCAAAGAATGAATAAATATATATAGATATTATCAAATTGTCTAATCATTATTCCATCATTATTCAAGTAACTTCATTATGCTCATTTTGATTAGATATTTATTTGTCTCTATTTTTATAGCATTGCCTTTCATTAAATTCAAATAAACTTGCATAAATTACTCATCACAAAACAATATTTGTTTATTTACATTACAAACTTTCATACCAATTTGATCCGCTATTGCCATGACTGCTAACCATTTAAATAGCTTTAGAAAAAGACGAAACCTAAGCTGATACTATTTAAACAGCTGCTTAGCAGCTTTTTATAAAAGTTTCATCTTTTATCAAACTTATCGCGAACGTATATCAAAATGACAGCTTATAGTTCGCCGGGCATCATGTTGACTGGCGTGAGCAGAGGAAGAGAGAGAGCGAGAGAGAGAAATGAACTCATGGTAGACAGAGAGGAGGACAGAGCATTTGAAATAAATACTGAGCTGTGGGGCAGCCTCAACTGGAGCTATGTATGTGTTGCATACCAGTCTGTATGAATGTGCTAATAGCTGTTCAGTAATTAATTGTAAACTGTTGAATGCAATTGTTGCTGTTGTGGCTTGTTTGCAACAGATGTTGTTGTTGACGTTAATTAAGTTGTATTTATGTTTTGGACACACTCAGCAGCAGCAGCAGTAGCAGCAACAACAATTGAGCGCATTAAGATACTGCATTTTGTAGGCTTGCAGAAAATGCCATGCGATGCACTCGGGCATAAGCCTTGTTGACAAATTGTTGTCCATTTACATGGTGCTCGTTGTTGCCGCTTGTCAGTTTGGCTGACAAATCTCTATTTACATTGTTAAATATGGTAGAAATTATTTACTGCTATTATTTTTCGTGCAAACGTTTCGGCTAATGCTGCCCGCTCGGTTCGAGTCAGTCAGTGGTTAAATTTATGAGCAATGACGAGGCTAAACAATACATATATACAATATATTATATATATAAATGGCTCTGTGTGTTTATGTTTGCATGGACAATAAACATTGCGCAAACTTGTTGCATTTTCTTGCTGCCTGCTGCCTGCTGCCTGCCTGGCGACCTGAAACGCAATTTGTCTTGCTTATAAACATTTGGCTTCGGTCATTCGGCAGAAAAATGTCAGAAATGTTCATGTTCAGCTATCGAGCTAGAAATATTGCAATTAAATGAAATGATTTATCGAAATGCTGAACGCACACACACACACCCGCGCTAAACACAAAAAAAAAAGATTCTTCAGCTGGTTGATGGGCATAAAAATAGAACCAGTCGAAATACACTGAACATCTGAAATATCAGAAAGCAAAAATAGTCGAGCGAAATAAAACAAAATTGAACATATTTTATATGTAGATGTACAAATAAATTTATTTTATATATATATACTTGTTTATATATCTATAAAACCTATGCCCTGTGCTCGTAAATCTCGGTCGAGCTGTGCCAATTTCCATTTGGAAAGCACAAGCACAAGCAACAGCAACAGCATCATCAAAAGCAACTTTGATTTAGCCTTTTGCTCTGTTTCAGCATCAAATTATGTTCGTTTTCTAATTTATGACTTGCCTCATTCACAATCAATTCGCTTTGCTCTTTGTAGGAGCGAAATAACCAAAGACTGGACATAACAAACTAAATAACTTTATGCAAAACAGTTGCCACGGCTTATGCAATGCAGCAGCAGAAATTAATTAAGTAGAAGTTGTTGATTTTAAACATGGTCTAATCTATATCACCCTGTAGAGATGCACATTAAATAAGTTTAATTAGCCAAACTCTCATGTCAATACGTAAACCAGCTTTTATATAAATTTCATTTCCATCTCATATAAACTGAAAATATTTACATATATATCGCATGCTTTCGAATTATAGGGTAGCTTCTAGTCATCATTTCAACTTTCTTCAGGTTGAATCTCCAGCCAGAATTTGCCATAGACTTAAGCGTGTCTAGTTAATTAGCAGCTTGAGGCAAGCATATTTGCATATCGAGCGATGGGGAAATTTTTAAATAAACCAATAAATACTTTATAAATTAAATATATACATATAACTATGTATATTTCAAATAGACAATGCAGCTACATATGCATATCTGGAGCACGCATTGCCCCTGCTTTAATTGTGTCAAGCAATGAAATAAATTCACTCAGTTCTCATTTCATTATGCTGTCAGCAATAAATAAGGCAAAACTACGCCCAAACATTTTCCAAAATAAAAACACAACAACAATAACAAATTAAAAAAAAGAAAACAGAGAGAAACAGCATTTGAAATTGCATAAAATTAAATCAAATTCTAATTTGCCATGGCGTTTGGCTAGGCGGCGAAACAAAACGCCTACAACGGACGACAACGACAACGACAACGACGACGACGACGACTGCGACGTCAAGCGACTTCCTAAAACGCTTCACTGATTTTGTCTAACCCATTTAAAATACATATATACACATGCATGTGTGTGTGCATGCTGCAGCAGCAGCAAACTGAACTGATACGCATTTTGCATTTGGCAAGTCTTAAGGCGAGCCCCGCCATGCTGAGGCAATTGCCATGTTTTGGACAACTTAACAGCCGACTGATTCCATCAGCTGTCTAAAGGTGTGTTATCGCTGTGTCTCTATAGATATATTCAAATGTCTGTGTGTGTGTGTGTGTATGCGTGTCTGCTTGAGTGTTGCCTAACCGCCCATTTGTTGCAGCGTCTCGTGTTCTTTGGGCACTGTTAGAGGGCGCACCTTAAAGCGATTTCCGGTGTACCAGTTGCTCATTGGGGCCCATTGAGCAGGCCGCGCTGTCAATTCTAATTAGCGGAAGCGCTTCAAATGTGCTTCGATTCATAAATTAGATCATCGTTGATCGTTATTCAATATACATACATATAGAAGCTAATATATATTTGTCTGCTTCTACTTACATCTGGATGCTCACGCACTGGCACATAAACCTTCTCGTTCAGCGTTACCATAGCGCCCTCTGGCTCGGGCAGAGTGAGGGGCTCCTTCTTAACGCCATTTATCTGGAATAGGGAGGCACGAACACGTGCAATTTCTGCAATAAAAGAGAATAATGTTTAATGAAATAACTATTAAAATGTTTAATAAAAAATAGCACATTAAAATATTACAATAAAACTTGAAAGTTATTACGACCAAAATGTGAGTCTTTTAGGAATAATTCATTTTGTGTTTAATGCTGTAAAATAAAACGAGTTTTGTTATTATTTTTTTTTTTTTTAATTTTAAGTTTAATTGACAACTATGTGGCTAATCATTCAACTCGGTCATTAGAGCAATTTCTCATTTAGTTAAATGTGCGTATTAAATGACGCTTAATTTGACTTTTAGTTGCATAAATATATATTGCGAGCAACAATTGCCTCAGCATATGCATAGACACATACACATATGCCATTAATGGCGTGTGAATGTTTACTTTATAATAATGACGCTAATTTATTAGAAGCAAACTAGTCAACACACACACACACATAGACACTCCTCTACCTTTACGCCCCCATTAATAGAATATCCATCTAGTGAAATCATTTGGTTTATATATAAACGAATTATGGCATGCATTTGCCTTTCAAATTACAGCGATGAGCGGAGCGGAGCAGAGTTGTGTTAAATAAATGTAAAATGCAATGCCAAATTGCGCATACGCCTCATTGTGCGCCATAATTCACACATTTGGCGTTTCGGCTACCGCAGCGACTAACTGTCGTCGACGTCGTCGTCGTTGTCGCCCCCCAACTGTGCCAGTTGACAGCGCCTTTACAATTGATATGATCAACATTTGCCTGTTGTTGTGGTTGTTGTTGTTGTTGTTGTTTGTATTGGACTCGGCGCAGTTGCATTGTTTAAGTTTGGCATGTGCCCCCAACTAGCTGGCTCATACAATGGCCAACAATTTGTCACCCGTGCGATAGGGCAATATGATCTATGTGAAAATTTAAAAAAACAAAAATGCATTTAGTGGGTGTGTGCTTGGGCACATGTCATACGGCATGACTTAAGAAGCAGCCACTGTGCTGATGCCTACGAGGTCTATGTCATCAATTTTGCTGCATGATTATGGCAATGCAATACTCTTATAGCACCTTCTACGATATGCAATTATTTATTATGAACAACATTGAAATTTATAGTTTGAATCGTTGGCCTTTCCACGAATTAGGCGCAACAAAACGTGCACGAATTCGACAATATTTATATATTTATATTTAATTGAAATTTTCTTCAACTGAACTCAAAGTTTTCCAAATACGTTTGCCGCACATTCAAAACAGAATGAAAATGTATTCTGGGAAATGTTTAATATATTTTTTATATATAAATTTATTCAAGTTTTAAATATTTCGCCCCAGTTTCAGTTTCCTCCTCTCGGCTGACTAATGCAATATCCCTGCCAAATGTAAAATCGCCATGCATAAAATTTGACAATTTATTGACGCTCCGCTGCTGCTCGTAAAGTGCAACAGCGCTAGAAAAATACACAAGTCTAAATTTAGAATGTTGCAAAATGTGGCAGCTGAGCGTAAAAGGCGCTGCCGACCAGCTCCCAGAAGGGCGTCATAAAGCGCTCAAAATTATGTTTGGACGCATGGCTAAAATGGCCAAAATGGCTCAAAGGCTGCAAAGACTGAAAGGCAGCTCTTGTATATTTTTGAATAAGAAGTAAACAAAAAAAAAACTACAAATCAGAAATTATTTTCTGACACATACTTTATAAGCATAGTTCGTTAACTTATTTGATTAGTTTAAACATTGAGCGCGGCGGGATTTGGCTACAAAAACAAAACAAAATTGAACAACATAATAATAATACTTAAATGTTGCCCACACACTCCGATGCCAAAAGTTCTTTTTGCAAGTTCTCTGAGCACCAAATTTGGTTAGCGCTTTGTGTGCGCCTTATATGGCTGTGCGCTTATTTGAATTTCCAAGATAGAGAGATAGAGTCATAAGCAAGACACATGTAAATTATGACTAAAACTTGACTTGCATTAAGAGTGTCGGCACTTCGAATGAATGAGCGATACAGTTGGAAAAAAAAATATAAGCAAATAGATATATATTTATTTATAAACAGCAACTGCCTTATAAGCACTGCAGAGCGAGAACTTGTTAATGAATAAAAAGATCTTTCATTGATAATTATTAGATTGGTTTAGCCGCTCGACACCTACATATAGACAACCTGCTCAAGCCAACTCAGCCAATGCCCTTAAATGGTCACTTAGCAACGGACATGGGCTTTAATTATATACCAGATGTATGTATATAAATATGTAAATGTGAAAACAGCTAAAGAGAGAGAGAGAGAGAGATGGACAAAGAGGCAGCAAAAAGAAAGAGCGCTTTAGCTATTAATTAAGCCGCCTGCGCATATGGCATTGGCTTTAGGTTTAATTATTATAATTTATCTAAATGCTGCTATCAATTTGGCCCGTCAGTGACTAATCCGACTATCTGATACTGCCCCCTTCGGGCAGCTGTGTCATATGCAAATGCAATTCCACAGCTTATTCATTCTAATTCGTGTGCCACACACAAACACACATCAGCGGCAATCTCCTTCAGTTTGTCAGTCTGTCCAACGTTTGACATTTGACCGATTAAAATTGGCAGCTGTCATGATTGCGTTTATGCTTGAAAAGATCTCGGCTTGCTGATTTTGGGATTGCTGCTAAAACATTGCTCACGTTGCGTGCGAGACGCATGAAAATGTTGCCAACTAAATGAAAAGCTTTTCGCCGATCTGCCCTTAATTTGCTTTTGAACATCTATTAAACGAAACGCAATAACAAATTGTTCGCACATATAAATACATACATAAATATGTATGTATCTATATAATTATATGTACTTTATGCTTGTTTATTGCGACAAATTCCATGGTGTATTCAATATTTCACTTTTCACTCGCATCGCTTAATGAGTTCTTTGGCCGACTCTTAATGTGCTTGGACAGCTAGAACGAGCCATGTCTTGTTATTTATATCTGTTCATAATGTTTCTGCTTGTTCTCTGATGCTGTTGCTGTTGCTGTTGCTGCTGCTGCTCTGCTCTTCTTTTTTTTTTATTAAAAATGAAAATCATTTTCCACTGCGCTGCCAAGCAAATTAAATTATATTATGTGCAATTTTTTGTTGCTGAAAGTCTCAAGAGATTTTCCGCTCCGCTGTTTGTTATTCGTGCCCAATGCAAAGGCGTCGCTTAGACGCACATTAAATTCAATTAAATGAACAAACAAATTGTATAAATTGAAATATTTCATTTCATTTGATAAGAACTTGATATAGTATTAGTGGAATCTATTGTTTTTACACAGCTTTAAATACTTTTTCATTTGATTTATAGGCAAACATGTTGCCTGCTGCTTCCACATAACCGCAGACAACCTTGTTCACGCCAAAATCTAATCCCAGCTTGTCAATCTTATAAGATATGCCAAACAGGCAGTGAGACAGTCAGGTAGGCAGAGTTAGCTCAGTTGACACCTAAACCAAATTAATACCAAGCTCAGCTCACAGCTTGGCGACTGCGGGTAGATCAGCTGATTGATTGATTTTGTCGGAGCGCAGTAATTTGCATTGGCTCACGACTTGGCTTCAAGTGCGCGATACATTAACAGCCAAGCATCGAAGCAGCTAACTTATGAATGCAAGACCATTCAGGCCACGAATTAGATGACTCGTACCGTGGGTTCCGACTCAGCTCAGCCCAGCTCAGCTCAGCTCAATTCAACTCAACGCAGAGCAGTTTAGTGTGGCGTGGGTGTTGGCAGCGTATTTTGGCCTTAACAATGCCAAAACGCTGATCGTGTGGGTGACAAGCCGAGTTTAACAAATTGTCACAGCAATGACAAACGCCTCGTAATGCCACCAAATAATACATAAAGAAACAAATACGCTTAAAGCACGGCTTGAATGTCGACAATTGTGTGCCATAGCCACTGCAATTAAGCCAATCGCCTCCGGCCATAAACCAACTGCAAGCACACATTTGGCATGAACTCCACAAATGCCTTGCTCGGCCTTGAGAATTTGCACACAAAATCACTTTGCGCAAAACAAAAACACGCACAGAGCCGCACACACATATATACTACATAAATATATATATCGCGCATTTATGCATGTATGTATGTATGTGTATTCAAGTAATTTCATTTATTTGATTTTTGTATTTTGCATACTTATTTTTATGTATATTATTATTCCTTTGCCTGCGGTTAGACAATTCCAAAAACAATTTTTGTAAAATTGTATAAAAATGTTAATTATGATAAACATATATATAAATATATATATACACATATATCTGTACACACGTTCGGGTTCTTCGACTTTCTTTACTAAATTTAGTTGAATGCACCACATTAATTTGGTTTTTATAGTATTCAAATAATCAAGCTGTCATGAGCATTGCGGTTTTCATGCTGTTGCATGGCGATAAAATTTAATATTTCTTTTTGTGAAAATATATATGTAAATATTGTTGGCAAAATATGCAAGCGTAGGAGTGTTTTTTTATGTAACGCTGGTCAGCAAAATATAAAAAAAAAAGCTAAAGGTGGGATACTCTCTACCTGGATTCCATTTAACTTGCAATCAAATTCTGTGCAATAAATTTTACATATTAAAAACTTAAGAAAAAAAAGGAAAATCTCATTGAAATATTTTTGAAGATGTATTATTTGTCATAATACATTAAACCTCTTTAACCTTTAATGGATATATGCCTATAAAAAGTAGAGCACAGAACATAAACATGAATATGCAACAGAAAGCCAACATGTTCATAAAATTAAATAACAACCAACAAGTACAATCAAAAAAGAAAGAAAAACAGTAAACAGTTGTTTACCTAAATAAATTTTGGGTCATAGCCATAGACAAAAGCAAAGTCAAGCGAAAAGCGTGAAAATTGATATTGACACAAAAAGAGAGTAGCAAGCAAGTTTAAGGCTAAAAGAAATTTAATATATTTAAAAGAAATATATTCAGAGCAAATATATGATCTATTTGGACACATTTGCCCTGAAAGTGCAATTAAAACTGAATATTTTCCTGAAAAAGTATTTTATTTAAGCACTATAAATAATATAATACAAACAAAATATACATATTTGATGAACATGAATATGCAATAAGTCAGTTTTAAAAGTCACAGAACTGCACACTGCGAAAGTAATTCCTTGTTGAATCAAGTATTTTATTCAGAAAAACTTGTTTTTATCAATTGATAATTTCGCAATAACTGTAGTAAGATAAAAGGATTGCACAACAAGAATGCTTTTCGAATGAGTCGAGCGCAAGTATTAATTAAAGTACATGCTGCTGTTCGACAAACTTAAAGACCTTTTACTTATAATAATTAAGTTGACCTTTCGAGTTTTGGCTTCAGATAGCTGTATAAAATGTTGGTAAAATTTTATTGAATATTTTTGCATTTGCTGCATTTTTTATATTTTATTCATCCAAGTTATTTGCCTTTCGACTATTTGAAGCATTTTGCTATTCAAATAGAACGTATTCATTTTTGAACACTATATGAGATACCTTAAATTATTTCAGCAGAGCTTATGCTACAAATCACGGCTACGTGCCTAAAAGCAAGCCAAAACACACAAGAAGAACAAAAAAAACGCACCTGGCCAGCTGTCTGGATTCTTTCACTGGGCTGCCACATGCGCACACATATATATATACTATATATAAGAACTAGAATAAATATGAAAAAATGTGCATAAGCTAACAATAACATGAAAAATTCTATAAATTTGAACGCTAAACAAACGCAATTTTCCAAATATATAAATTTATTTTTTCTTTGTTGCCGCAAAGCAACAGAACAAACAAAAAACAACATAATAATGCGACGTAGTCTGAACTAAAATAAATTGGGCTTTCATTGAATATGCGTGGGTGTATATATGTGTATATATATAGCTAATGACATGCGAATGCAATTATGCGATTTTGTATAATTTTGTCATTAAAAAGAGCATGGCATAAAGGCGTACTGAATGTGATATATAGTATTCAGTATAATGATAAAATTTACTTTGACAGCTAACAAAGTTTTGATGAAGTAATATGTTTTATTATTAGATTGCTTGTCAAGTTCTATAATTATTATTAGTCATTCAAATGATGTTTTACAGACAGATATACCGACTCACACACAGATCTTCGAAAGAGTCTGCAAACGCAATTAGTTATAGCAGCAGCATCTCAAATTGCTAATTGTAACAATCATTGGCCAATAAATGTACGACACACTTGTTAATTAGCTAATAAAATGTATTTTGATTAAATTAAATTTGTTTTAAATTATTAACGCCCATTCCACAAGCGGAGCTTATAAATTGCTGTGATTAATTCGAGCGACCTCATATGCCCCACACACCCTGGACTTGCAAGCTAAATCGTGAGTAATTACGTTTCGGTTCTTAACACTTTTGATTGCCAGTTTTATTAGCCAGTGCCATTTAATAGGACCCAAGAAAAATAATATGGATATATACATATATATAAATATGTATATATATACATATATTTGTATTAAAATTTTAATTAGATAATTTGAACAGCAAGAGCCGCGCATTGCTAGGCAACACAGTCAGCTTTATATTTTCGGCAAATGAGCAACCCAACAAAGGGCCATAAAACCAAATGAGATGCGATGCGATACAATGTGTGGCGAGGTCAGCTTTAAAATTGGCAACACCCCAAATAGAATATGCCACAACATTTCTCAAGCTAGTAAATGAAAATGTGTCAACTGTTGCTGCCGCTGCTGGGAAAACAATGACACAAATGCCTAACGTTTTTTCTTCATCTCTCTTTTTCACACACACGCAGAGAGAGCACAACTAAAGTGAAGGTGGTCGACACGGCAGAATGCCTTTGGAGCAGCATAAGAAAACAAAGCAACAAAGTCATGAATCTTAACTGATCTCGTCTCTGTCTTAAGGGCGCTGAGCAAAGGAAGTGAAATGTTAGAGCATGGCGGCGTGAATTTGTTACAACTTTCAGTTTCAACAATGGCCAATGGCAAAATGGAAAGCTCTTGTCAACAGCTCTTGCCACCCAGAGCAGAGACAAACAACTAGCAAGTAAACAGCATTACAAGCCCACACACACGCACAGTCACGCACTCACGCACACAAGCACGCTCACATGCAATAGAAAACGAAATTATAATGGAAATGCAAATGATGTTTTAATGCCACATGCTATGTGTGTGTGGGTAGCATTTGCTACAACAACAGCAGCAGCAGCAGCTGAATTAACTACATTACGACAATTTTTCACACACACAATAAAAATAAATAACTGTTAGTCGCTGCAGAGCGGCAGCCTTGCAACTTGACATTAAGCTTTTTTAAGCTGCTGTGCGTTGGGGGCGTGTCAATTTGCGTGATCTAACGAGACTTGACAACCGCAACAACAACAACCAGAAATTACTGTCAAAGCGTCTGCAAACAATTAACAAGTAATATAAATATATGTCTATATTTCTTTTTTTTTTTTCTAAAAAATTTTGGGCATACCCTTGATATCTTAGCCCATGTCTCGGCATGTACTTGACCAGTATTTTTGGCTTTTTTGTTGTTGTTGAAATGTGAGAATGTTTCACATGTTTAAAAATAGCTGCCAACATATTCGCAGTAAATGTGTCATTAAATAAATAAACATTATTCGATATATGCGTCTAAAAAACATTAGCTCATCATATATTAATGATTATTGTTATTATTATTGAGAGCAAGAACTAAGATTTCACACACTCATTACGGCTCAATTGCTGTATATATACACATATATATAATACAATATATGTATACTAGAAATATAAAAAAGAAAACTAGCTGTTATTACAGCAAAACGGCAAGTGAAACATGTTCAAAAAGTGCAAACAAGTTCGTAAATTTTAAGCCAATTTTTCCAAAAGCAAAAAGAAAAAAAAAAAACTTTTTCTGCAACTTGTCATTGCCAAAAAACGTTGCAAATGCCGTTGTACACAGTTTAACAGTTGTTGCTACCGTTGTTGTTGTTGTTGCATTGGTCTCAAAGTGGCGCAAGGCATCGAGCCAAGCAAAAATTGGCCGCAAATCAAACAGTTCCCATGTGCGCAATTTCGTAGCAAATGCCGTCACATAAGCAAGAAAAACCCGAACCCACAATCCAAAAAGACGAATCCGCAGCCAAAATGAAAATGCATTAAATGCGTTAATTTACGCGAAATTGTGGAAAATCTTTGGGACCCCACTAGCCACCACAAAAACCACAAAAGAGAGAAAAAAAAAGCCCGTAATGAGTCGCCAAACAAACAAAGCAAGATGAAAGGCAGGAAGCCACACCCCGAACCCAAAACCGAAGCCAACTCAACTCAACTCAACTTAACTCAAGTGAAGTCAAGACGCGGCGAGCTGAGTCAAAGCAAACCGAACCAAAAAAAATATATATACATATATATGAAAAAAGAAAAAGCTGTCATGAAACGCCTCAACGCTTCGTTTTGCGTATTATGTCAATATTTCAAAATTAATTAAGATTCATACAATGAAGGTAAAGGAGCGTGGCGTTGGGCGTGGGCGAGAGCATTAGGGTTCTATTGAAAAACCTTTTCAGCAAATAGCCTGGGTCCGGCACATGGCAGTGACAAGTAAAGTGCATAAATTGTTAGCTTAAGGCCCCATCGAAAGTGAGAGCGAGAGGGAAGCCTGCTTTCAGTCAGCCAGTTAACCAGTTAACAAATTAGTCATTTCACACAAGAGTCCATACGACGTGCAAATGCCTAGCAAAACAACTATATAAAAGAAGAATTTATGCAATAAGAAACAATTTTAGTGTAAATAATTAACCAAGTCTATAAGACTTTGGTAATATTTGTATATCAATCATCATTTATAGCAGCATATCCATGCCTTTCCCTTTGCACAATTGTATTCCACAGAATACAGGGTATTCAAACAGTAGTCGATGCCATTCCCTGCCCGCCCATATTTATAAAGCAATTAACCGAGCTGATTTTATAGCCCAGCACATAAAACTCAACAACAGACATTATCAATGAACGCTCACAGTCATGCCGTGCCTCTCTCTCGCTCTCTCTTTTCCTCTGCTATTGCCTCTCTCTCTCTCCCTCTCCTTCTGTTTAATTTTCATAATGCTCAAGTATTCAGCGCTCGCAGCAATGGCTGCTTAAACCAATTAAAAATTAACAGCATATATAGCTATACTATAGCTAATAGACAATTTGTGTACTCAGCCAATCGGGTTAGATTTTGCCTTGGGCCGACGGCATTTTGTGCAACAGTTGCTGAACAATTGTCGGCATTTTCCAATGGGCAGCTACCGTGTTATCGCTCGACTGATAAGTCCTTAGTCAAACACTCACCTGAAAAGAGCAAGACAGGTAGAGAAGAAGATAAGATTACATGAATATACAAAAATGGTTCACAAGCGTAACACGATTTATGGCAAGTTCAAATTGGGCAAGGAAACAAAATAAAAACAAAAGATATCCACATCTCAACACGTGTCGAGATAAAGCTCAAGAAATTATTTCAGATAAAACTGTTGTTGCTGCACTAAAGTTGATAAAGAGGCCATACATTAAATTAGTATAACCGGATTGAGACAAATTTGCATTAAATTTACGAGAATATGTATTCATTGAGTGCAGACAGAGGCTCATGGCTTCAACACGCACTTGAAGTCTCGAGCAGCTCAATCAACACGGCTGGGGGCCTTTGGGGCTGTTAACACCCGCAAAAGCCGCTTGCAGTCGTGTTCACTTTTTGGAGGTTTTTCTCTACATTTTGGTTTTTCGGTTTTCTCTATTTTTATATACAAATCCATAAGATAACATTGCTTTTCGGATATGAGTCGTCTAGGCAAATGCTGTGGCTACGTCTGTCGCCGTGGCTACGTCTGTGGCCGTGGCTGGTGTCTGTTGCCAGCCAGCGCTTGTTTATTTCTGGAGTAGCCGAATGACTTTTCCGGAGCCCCTGCTACGACGTGTGTGGAACATAAACAGACGGCTCGCTGCCTGGCCACGACCACAACAACGACAACGGCAACAACAGCAACAGCAACAGCAACAGCAACAACAATCAACAATATGAAAAAGAAGAAGCTGTAGTACACAAATCACGCACAGAATCGAATACAGTGCGGGGCAGAGCAGAGGCTGTGCGAGTCAAACGAACCGCAAGGTTCATGACCTCTTGTGTTGTCTTCTAGATAAGATTTCAAGATTTTGAAATACTGTAAAAATTCTACTACCTGGTTCTATCTTACATGTTGCAGGTACGACTTTTATTGCACAAATAATGGCGTTGAAATTGTTCAAATAAATATCAAAATTCAGCTGTTGTTGTTCGTATTCTTGTTGGCGATGAGACTGTGAAAGTTTAGATAAGTTGTAAACATTTCGTTTAACAAGCTGCGTTCCATCAGCAGCGCCAAGAATTTGCCTTAGCTTTGCTTTCATTACGCTTGAATATTATTTATATCTATACGAATTTTTGGGCTTTTCTTTTCTTTTCTTTTATTTCTTTGAAAACTTACAGCTGTTATTGGATGCAGCGCGTGGCCTAGCGGAAATTAAATGGAATATATGTATGTATAGAGAATCTTTGAATGCCTAAACAAATATTAAACAAACTGACACACTCTGCGTATATTCAATTGAATGTTGCCTTGTTTGCTTGTAGCCATTAGTGAAAGTTGCATTCGGTCGCTTGGGAGCAGCCCTGACAACCGACTATGCCATGTCTATCATGTTTCTACAAATGGCTTATTCACGATAATTAGCTATGACAATGTCTGCAGCATTCGGTTTAAATATTTAATTTAATAATGTACAAATCGCAGCGAGACAAAAAAGGTTAGCCTTATTCATTACCAACATATTTCAAAATAGCATAAATACATATATAAGTGTGTGTGTGTGTGAGTGTAAGCGTAGACGAGCTGTGGGCGTCTCTTGAACGCCTGAAATGGGCCATGCATTACTTGTGGCTACGCAGCATGTCACTTGATCGTGCTGCCTTTTACTTGGCGTATAATTAATGTTGTTTATCGCGCATACGCAACGTGACGCACGTCGCACAAAGCTCCACACAGACACACCATACGAATGTGGCAACAACTGAGCCCAAAACTAAAAGCCAAAAGCCAAAGACAATACATGAAGAGCTCTCCAGCGATTGCTATAAATTATTATGAAGACCCCCGTCTTAACGGCCTACCACTTGTCCACCTACCCACTGTCACAGCTATCTTTTGTTACTGAAAGTACAAAGCAAACATATATATATATATACATACGTCTATTTATGTATCTATATGTACTTGGCCACTTCTGTATGTATAGATATTTGTACATGCATAATTAAAATATGCTTGACCAAATTTGAAGTGTCCAGACAACTCGTTTTCAAAACAAAACTCAAAGACTCGCCGCCTTATTCAGTATCTGTCTATCAAGTAATGCCACGCATGAAAAACAAATGCTATAGGGTATAATGAATAGACTTGAAGAGAAATAGTGGAATATGCAAATTTGAAGCACTGGGTATCTGAGTGTCGGCTCTATAAAATTCTTGAGCTATTTATTAGTAATTATCTATATATATATTTCAGCACTGCAGGTTTCCTTTTCAGCATTGTGCAACTTGTTCTTAACACCTCTGAGCGCCCACATATTTTGTTTATTTTTAGTCAAAAAGGCGACAGCGACAACTGGCAGCGCGATGTCTCTGTGCTCTGCCTGTTTACCTGCCTTTTATTATTTTATTTTGTACATTTATGCTGTCGCTTTGTCCGACAGCAAATACAAGAAATCACTTTTGGTGTGGGCTGTCGCTGCTAGTGCGTGGAAAACCGGAAAAGCCTACGTACACACGCACACACAGGCAGACACACTGGCACATACATACACTTGAACTGGCCTAAAAGCTCGTTTGGCATTTTAGAAAATGCAAGTGAACTCGTTCATATACCAATGACATTCATACGAATCTGACGTTTGGCTGATAAGCCACAAGATGTCCTTGAGATGGACATGCTCTGTATATGCCTGGCATCAGCGTGGGCAGTGCAGCGGAAATGGAATGCCATTCCTAAATGAAGCAACAGCAGCAAGAGCAGCAACAGCAGCAGAAATAGCCTACTGCGACTGCTGCAACTTTCAATCAGTCACGCAGTGCGTAAGGCCTAAGCAAACGTTTTATAAATAGAAACGAATTTCCATTTGGCCAGCACAAAGTTCATTAGGGCTGTTGGACACGCATTTTGGCTTATGTGGATACCTTGTGCCCCAAATGCCAAAGGACATGGCTGAATATAGCAATAACTGCAACGCAGTTGCAACTAGCCCTAAGATGGGTGCATCAATTGTCAATAGGAAATTTAAAGCTCTGCTAAATGAATTCTGGCAACTCGCGGTATAGTCTGTCGAATGCCAAAGCCTGCAAGGGATGATGCACTCATGACTAAAGGTAGCAACCACAGTCGAGGGCCCAAGCGTAGTAGAAGGTGGCAATCAACTGATGTGTTGTGGCTGCTGTTGACGAAGAGTGACTAAATAGAAAAAAAAACTATACTTCTATCTTCGACAGAGCCGTAAAAAGTTTTGTGGGCGGTCAGCGACAACTGACAGATTGCAGCTAAAATCGAATGTCATGTCTCACTGAAATCGAGGCACCTGAAGCCATCGCTGCTGCTGTTGCTGCTCCTGCACAAAAAACTTCTGCCGTAGATCTATATGAAAACAAATTGCTGTTGCTCTTGTCGTAATGCGATTTGCAACAGGAGCGAATGTGAACGTGGGCGTACCAAATGGTAAAGGTTACCTTCGATTGCACCTGTTCTTGTTGCCCTTCCCGTTGCATTTCTAAAAAAGGGAAAAACCAAATAATTCTCTGCCTCTGACTGGACAAACTTAATTAGCTTTGCTGGCGACGTAATATGATTGACGACAATCAAATCAGGGAATGGCGCCCGTTGGAGCGCATATTCATACTGAATATTGTGCATTTACCAAAAGTCAATGGTGATGCCTATGTACACGCTGCCCTTTAACCCCTTGGCACTGGGCATCTGTACGTAAGATGACCCTCGCGTGTGGTCTGCCAGAGTGAAGCGGAAATCAAATGCAACGGCCAACTGAATTTGCAACACCTTGCGGCAGCTGTTGCTGCTGTTGCTACTGTTGCTACTGCTGCTGTTGCAGTTCGTAAAACTTGAGAAAACAAATAATAAAAAAATTTATATTGCTGCCGACTAAGCAAATTTCGTTACCGACGTTACCAATGTAATATGATTTCCTACTGACAAGCAGAGGAACGCGAATCCGTACTGCATGCGAATATGTAAAATGACAAAGGTTATGAATAAGAATAGCAATAGATGCCTTTGAAAATCTGTATCATAATATATTTAATGGTTTGTCACACGGGCAACGTCAATATGCCGCATTCAAGTGCTGCGCAATACAAATATTTTTTTATTAGAATGAAATATAGATGTAAATTAAAAGATAAAATAAGACTAAAAACACATTTTAATATATTGATAAATAAATATAATATTACAATTTATATTTTAATATGCTAAACTCTTTCCATATTGAAATATGTCAATATATCATTAAATATATTGATTTCAATATTTATATCAATCAAATATACTTTGTAGCTGACTCCAGCTAAAGATGAGCCGATTTAAAAAAAAATTGTAATCTTCAAGAATTCTTCATTTAAGCATTTGACAGCATTTGTAGTAATCAGCTAGCTATATTATATATGAGAACACAATTCGCCTTCGTTTGCTTAAGCGCCAAAAGAATATATATTAAATTGTCTTGTAGATATTTTTTATTGTATTTAGATATCGTTTGGGTCCGTTGATCACTTAAAGCCCCATTTGGTCATGTGACGCCCACGCACTTAACGTTTGCACACAAAAAACTTGGATACTTGGAGCGTCCATATAAAATGACATTTAACCCAAATACGCAGAGAGGAACACAGCATTAAAAAACGTGGTAGCACGACATTCAATTTTTTATGTCCATTTTTTTTTTTTAATACAAAAAGTGCCATAATAAACATAAACAACATAGCCAACACGACACAAAGGTAAAAGCCAGTGGCAAAGACAACGACAACGACAACGACAGCGATAAAGACAACGTCAGCAATAAACATGCAACGCGCCGTCACACACACACACAGACATACGCACCAAGATTGAACAGCTGATCACAAATGCAACAATTAAGGCATCATGGGGGCGTGCCAGTTGCGAAATTTTTAAAAATACCAAAAACTTTCGATCGAAACAGTTGAACGAGACGAAAGTGCGTGAAATTTGCTGATGCATTTATGCGAAAATAGCGTCAAACTAAAACGGCTGGCAAAACACACAGCCAAATGTCAACACACACATACAGACACACTCGCACTCACACACACATACACACACAATGAGTGAAATACAAACAACGTGACAACAACCACGGCGACAACGTTCATTCATGCTGCACAAAAATACAAAACGCGTCTTTTTGTAAATTTCTCAATTGCAGACAGCCAAAAAGATACAAAGATACAAAAGTATCTACAGCTGAGAGAGCGTGCTAACTGTGTGTATTTGCTTTTATGCAGCCTTTTAATTATTAGCTGCAGACATTTGCATGCTGTCATCGCATACCAACTCTTTATATATATGCATAAGTATATGTATCTGTTAGATCCATATCGCAGTTTACATAGCTGTTAAACGTTTCCAATGACAGCCGCAAAACTATGCCAAAAATCAACTCAATCTATTTTGTTTGCGGTGAATGACGCATCTAATTGCGATACACATAGATATATAGATGTAGATATTCTATATATTTTCATTTGATTCAGTTCAGTTTCTTTAGCATGTCTCTTGTCAGAGACGCCCCTCTTTGGCTTTGCCTTGCCGCAAATAATCTCGCTCGAGGTATCAAAATAATAATGATCTATCAATTTACGATATTTAATTGCAATAGGGGTGTCTTTCTGACTTTGTGTGTGTGTGTATGTTTGGTTATGCCATGCCCGCATTTCACATGATTGTCAGCATTTTGGTTTTACATTTTTCACTCTCCTCACATACAGACGCACAGCTGCCCGTTTTGGGGGCAATTGAAAATTGAAAATCGAATTGATCGGATGGCACTGCAGCCGGCCATTGCACAATAAATGTGATTCACTTGCCACTCGCGGCAGCTACTCAAGTGGCATCGCCCGCCTATATATGGCCGGCAGCACACAATCGAGTTCCAGTTCGAGTTCGCGTTCGCGTTCGAGATAGAGATCGAGTTAAAGTTGAAGTTGAGTTGAGTTGAGTTGAAGTTGCGGCCGACCATATGGCACAACTTCAAAGCGAAATTTATTGCCTTTTGCATCTCCACGCGCACTCTCAAGTATTGCGCTTTGTTATCAAATTGTTCAATTTGCTGTCTGCCGGCATATTGAAGCAATTGTCTAATGCCACATGGCTAGCTGGCTGCCTCAGCTGCCACATATGAAGGCGGAGTCTGGCTGCCGCTGCTGCTTTTGTTGTTGCTGCTGCTGCTGGTAGTCGCGTGCCATTCATGGAGATTCTGTGTGTCTGCGTGTGTGTGTGTGTGGAATATGAGCATGCAAAACACATTTTAATTACGAGCTTTTCAGCATTTTCAGCTATTTTTGTCAAAAAATGTTGTTTTTGCACATCTTTCAGAATCTGTTGCAAGTGAATGTGTGTGTGTATCAAATGTCATGGAAGATGAAAATGACGCAATCTGTAGGGCAGCCACTGGCAGAGGCACTTGAAAAATGTTAATTGAAGGCTGCAGATACTCAGATACATTTGTATCTTTGGAATTGCCATGTGCCATATGAGCTGAGTCACTTGCTCGGTTTTGCAGTAGATATCAAGTTTAGCTGCTGCTGCTGCCGCCGACGTCTAGATGAGCGCATTTCTATGAATTCGCCAGTCGGTTAGTTAAAAGCAAAATACAACTAAAACCAAAATATAAATAAAAACTTGCTAATTGACTGGCCCAGTCCACACTCACAAGCTGGACAAAAAGGTTCGCAAATGCTTGCACACACACAAGAAATGCGACTGTTTAAAAAACTATGCTCAAAGCCAGAGCTCCTAACCAACTATAGCCATGGTGTATATATGTATTGTTGTTTATTTTAAAATAATATCAGATGATGCATACGAATCAAAATAATTATATATATAATTAAATTACTCTATTTTAAATTTGTGTTATTTTATAAATTCCATTATATTATTTATAAATTACTGTTCAATATCACATGAAAATGAAATGCCTGCATTTTCCCCACCCACTTTCCCTATCAGAGCCAGTCAACCATTAAGCCAAACAAAGTTTAGCTCATAAACTTTCGCTTGTCAACGTTTGAGTATTCACTGATCAGTGATCAGTGATCAGTGATCGGCGATCGGCATCGATCAATGCCCTTTCATCATATAATAAACTAAGACAATACTTATTGTTCATGCGCCTGGTCAATTGCTTCATTTTGCGGAACAGTTATACAATGGTCAATCAAATGAAATGCAGCCAGCTCCTGGCCATGGTCAACTTCCGATTGCAATGGGCAAACGCATGGCTGCTTCTTATTTTGGTAGCGCCCATAATGGCGACTTGGCCAACATGAAAACGCATAAACGTAAACAACATCAAATCAAAACAGCCAACGGTCGCCATGACAAAAGATTTTAATTGAATCTGAAAAAAAAAAAAACGCAATGGGACGTGCACAGTTACCCTGTTGCCCTCATCCCTTTACTCGCGCTGGTGCTCCCTCTCTCGCTCGCTCTCCCTCTCTATCACTCTGTAGTAGCGGTCGGGAATAAGTAGTAGAGGGTTTGCCAGCTGGGCCCACGCGTTCCGCATAACAATTGTCAACAAATTTATGAGCACAACGTCAACCCAACTACTCGCATATAAACATTGGCTCTGGGCCTGGTATTGATATTAAATTAAAATTCAAAAGAGCTCATTGCGCACATTGTATTTCTCTTGATTTGTTTTCCTGCTTTTTTTCTTTATTTTAATTAAAAAATCGAGAGAAAAAATGAAACAAAAAACTAAATTTGTTTACGCAGCATTTGATGAAGCGTTCGATTCGTAGTGCAATTAAGCATTGCTTTGTTTGCATTCGAAGCCAAGTTAATACTGATTCTGATTCTAATTCAGATTCAGTTAATTCACTGCGCAAACAACGCCCCAAAAATGCTTAAATAGAGTGAATAGAGCAAAGCATTCCACAAGACGGACGCTCAACAGGCTAGAAACCATTTCCAATCATCTAAATTTAGACGAAATGAAACACATTTCAAATTTTTCATGAAATACAACAGCAACAGCAACAACAACAAAAACTGTCGAGCGTTGAAAATCTAGCTGCGTGTATGTATCTGAAAGTGAAATGCCAAGTATATATATATTTATATATATACATGATTCTGAAGCATACGTGCATATAAGTTTTCGTCTAGATATTTGTATACATATATAAATATATATAGCTTTGTGACTGTATAAACATTTGTGCGCTTTAGTCCGTATAGCGGGTGTAGTCCGTACGTAATTTGATTTTTTTTTTTTTTTTTCTTTTTAAATGCACAACGCAAGATACACACAGAGTTTGTGTATCTATAAGATCGCGGTCGCTGCGCTGCGTGCTAGAGATACAAAGGAAGAGCAACAACAGAATATCTGATGTCTGAGTAGTTGTTGTTGTGCTTATTTCGGCCACTGCGTGGGCTAGACAAACACCTTTAAATAATTATTTGATTAGAGCTGCGATCTGTCGCCTTTGATGTGGACACACAATCATCTGCAGATACAGCTACAACTTAGAGATACAGATACAGAGATACGGGAGATACAGATATAGATACAGATGTGGAGGCCTTGCAACTCATGAGTCTTATACGCGTCAGACGTCATGCGGAAGATAGTCTCGGATTTATATTTACTATATTTATACCATATACATATTTCTCAGATAGTACGTGCAGTTATGCTTGGACTGCGTCTCCGTAATCCGAACCTGAGCACACGGTGCACACCATCGTCGTTGACGTCGTCTTTCCACAGTCTAGGCACACTTCAACTGTGCAAATTGCTCGGCATGCATCAAGATACAAATACGCTAGAAACGTGCTCCGAAGGCATGTGTCATCTGTATCTAACAGATACAGATACAGATACCGATGCAGATACAGATACAATAAACGCCGCCGTGAACAATATCTTTTTCGGATTCTTTTTTTTTCTGTTGTTGCTTGTCCGCTTCTTAATTTTATTAATTTTGTTGTTGTTTTCTTTTTTTTAGACATGAGTCACTACCCCCAACAAAAGTGAACAACGAAATTTATGTCAGCAGTGCCAAAAGCGACGAGCGAATGAAGACAATAAAAACAAGCGGCAAACGAAACAAATAAGCAATCCAAATGTAAAAGAGGCAAACGTAAGAGGCGAACAAAAACCAAACGTAATGCTAACATATTCATGCAACATGTGTGTGTGCGTGTGTGAGGGTGTATCTGTGGGGGGCACATTTAATATATTTGTACAGCTCAAGCGAGCTACCAACAGGTTGCAACCGGTATGCATTCTATATTCTGTTTGGCAGGAGATTCCGAATATTTGCTTTTGCAACTAAGCAACTTAAGAATCAAGAAAGATAATGAAGATAATGGCAAAAATTATAGTAAAGCAGTATTCAAATTTCTATTCATATTTAAAGTAAATTTTTGCTTAAAAATTGAGTCAGCTTTCTGGCTGCACAGAAAATACCCAAAAAAAAAATCTCTATATGTTCTGCATAAACAACAAAGGAATGCTTAACAAGGATTCGCTTTACAACAAGGTATATTATTCAAATTTCGATCTATATTTGCAGTAAATCTTTGCCTTAAAATTGAGTCAGCTTGCTATCAGAATATGATGAACAAAAAAAATCTCTGCAAAAACCTCTATTTAATACGCATAGACAACAATTCGAAGAATCCTTAACCAGGATTCTTTTTACAACGAGCAATATTCAACAAACCCATATCCACACAGCAGACACTCGGCCACAACAGTCACAAAAAAAAACTACCTAACGATGCGACGACAGCAATTGAAAATAGAGAAAGTAGCCAAAAACAACACGAAAAAAAAAACGTAGACAAAACCAACGAAAACCCAAAACTTCTGGCAAAAAGTTGAAAAGTCGTAAGCCGTTCACAATGCGACCGACCCACAGTCCAGGTCCGATGTCCGGGTGTGAGCACATAAGTTGGCCAAATAGTTCAAGCCACACGCCCACACTCCCACAGCTGTTGATAAGCGGGCGGGTGGGTGTCTGGCTATCATTTGTTGTTGCGCGCAGCAAGCAGGTAAAAACAAAACCAAAAGCAAACCAACAACAACAACAACAAAAATAAAAACACATTTTCTCGTATCTGGTCGAACGAGTTTTACAAATTGTCAACGCTTTGCTTTTGGCAAACACAATTTGTAGACACACACAGAAACAAAACTAGTTTGCAGTGCTCCGAGTATCTACGTATCTGTATCTGCGTATTGGTATCTGTGCAACATAATTTTGTCATTACCAAGAGGCGATACATACGACATACATATACATATATGCATATGGCCAACAGATGTTGGGCAAACAACAACAACAACGTCTTGAAACCAAAGCAAACGTTCGCGATTTGAGAAAACAAGCTGCACGCGTTGCCAACCTATGAGAATCAACAAATGAAGCTAGTTCTGGGTAAAGAGGATTGCAAAGGTAACAAGATACGTGATTTCTATATATATTATATAGAATATCGATATATAATTTTTTACATAATAATATTTTAAATATCATGTTTTATTTTTTTTTATTTTTTAAGATTCCATTCTATTCAAAATTCATATCAATTTTGTATCGTGTTCCGAATGAGCTAATTATCATTAAAAGTTTAATTTTCTGGGTCTAACTGGAAGTATTTGTATATCAAAACAAATTATGATTTATAACAGTTTGAATGTTGATTAAGATGTTTATTTAACTGGTTGAATACTTGAAATTAATTATTATTTATAAACTTCAGATGTGAAGCCAATAAAGTATTTTTAAAAGCCAAAAACAGCCAAATTAAACGAATAATAAGTGATCTTCGCAACACTGACAAGCTGCGCGCACTTTCAGGTAGTCGTTGCACAGTTATGTTTTGTAGTCCTGTGTGTGTACCACGCCCCTAGCGGCTGCACTCGTTGTTGTTTGTCGTGTTGAATTTTCGGCGCTCATTGTTAATTTTCTCTGAGACTATTTGCCGATGCAAAGGCGTGGGCATGCAACAGAGGCGCTCTCAGTCAGGCAATATGTTTAAACAGGCGCGCCACATTCAAATACAGTTGCATTTACATTTTACATTTGTGAGCACTCGGAAGTGATCAAGGCTTCTCAAACTGTGCTGCTTCTTCTCAAACAAGCGGGGGTCCCGTTGCAAGCTAACGTAGATGTAAGTAACAACATAACAAACAAAGCGTGGACTTTTCAGAGAGCGACCAAGAGAGAATGCAGACAGAAACGAACGGGCACACAAAAAGGAAATAACTAAAAATAACAAACAACTGACGCCAACTGCGACAGCGACAGCGACTTCGGCTGCTACGTTGGCAGCGTTGACTTTGGGCTCTCCGGCAAGGTGGAATGAACTCAAGATCAGGGCACAGAAGCGACTTTAAATATAGAAAGCAACAACAATGAGCAAGAGAGAGCAACAAAGTTATGCTTATTGGGGTAAATCCGATCTGGACTTGTAAAATATATGTTAATACATCACGAAATAAATAATAAATAACCGGCTGGCATTGTTTCTAAATTCTATAATAAAAATCTTTCTTTTACTCAAGCTTCCAAATCAGAGTTTCCTAGATCGTACGGTTGGATTTGTTTTATACACATACATGTATATGTGAATTAAAATAAAATATTTTTATACATTAAAAATAGACAAAAATTTATTTATTTATTCTTTCTTCTTTTTTATGTTTAACTCACCTTCATCCAGCAGTCGCTCCACATGCGTAAAGACATTTGGAAATGCGGCCAACTGTTTGCGATCCTTTAGCAATTGTGCCAAATAGTCGGCAATGCTTTGTGTGCTCTGTTGTTGTTGTTGGGGCGTCATGTGCTGCGGCTGTGGCACCACTTGCGTGGGCTGTTGTTGTTGCTGTTGCTGCTGAGCAACGGCAGCGGCTGCGGCAGCCGCAACGGCAGCGGCGGCCTGTTGTTGCAATTGCTGTTGCACAACGGTCTTGTTCTCACAGACACTCATTTTGTTGTAGAATGTGTATATTTTGTATATACGTGTGTGCGGGTGAGTGTGTTTTGTTTAAGCTTTTACAATTGTTTACTTAGTTACACAATGTTTTTATTTTTTGTATTTTTTATTTTTTCCTCTGTTGCCGAGATTCTTTTATGATACGTATTAAACTCTTTCGACTGTTTCTCTATGTTCGGTATTTCGGGTATTGCACAATTGCTAAACAAAAGGCTTTTATATATTTGTTGCTTTAACACGCTTTGATTACTTGGTTTTTAATGTTTCAATGTTACTGCAAAATGGAATAGATACAAATGTTTTTGATTACGAGCTGAATTTTCAATAATAACAGAATCAGATTAAAAACAACTCCACCCAAAAAAATTTGAGAATTTCGAGAGAAACAAAACGAAAACACAGCAACAACAACGTCAGCAGCGCAGAAACAGCCAGAGAGGGAGAGCGAGAGACCGTGAGAGAGAGCAAGTCTAAAATGAAGACTGAAAAAATTCCTCAACGCAGCAGCGCGGCTGCCTCAGATCAGTAAGAAGAAGAGAAGACAAACGGCGCAGTCGCCGTGTACGTTTTGCCAGTACTCACACGCATACATGCACACACACTTGGTTAATTTGTGTGCGTTTATGCATGTATTTGTGAGCGTAATCGTGAGCAACGGAGATGAATGAAAGCAGAATGTCAAAATAGCTGCTTATTTGTTCGGTCTCTTTCGCGATCCCTCTCTTATTCTCATTCCGTGGCTGCTGCAGCCCCAAGAAGTACAACAAAATGAAATTATTTTTTATATGCAAATTAACATATTTCATATTTGCAGGAAATTTGGATGCCATATTCGAACGCGACGCTTAATTGCAAAAATTTTGATTATTCTACGTGCTTATTATAACAAAGAACAGTTGCCAATTATTTGGATTTTAACTAAACGCTGAAAATTTCGCATGAAATATGCACAGTTTACTGTTGCTGCTGATTATGTTTTATTTGTTGTTGTTGCCCGTTTTGTGAGTTTGTTGCTTTCAGTTTGTTTCACATTAATATTGTTTTCAAATTTGCATACATTTGCATTTGTTGTACACTGCGATCATTAACTAGTAAAGAATTCCTTTTCTTATTTTTTTCTTTTGTTTATTTAAAAATGTATTCGAGTCGGGTAAAAGGAAAACGCACGGATCTCGCCTCTACTTGAACGATTCTTCCTACTTCTAAAACTGAACCGCACGCAAAGACAGAGAAAAAGAAACTGAACGCAAAGCGCACTGACGAAAGAAAATGAAAGGAGGAGAGCCAGCATGCCATTTTGAGTATAACAGCAACTTAACAGTATCGAAGATCGCTTAACAGCGTTGCCACAGGTAACACGCTGCGCAGATGGTCGCTATAATTGAGAAATATAGCTTATAATTTAATTTTTGTATTAAATATAAAACTAAATACAATGACATTGATTAAATAAAATATATTCCTGTTTGTCTAAGTGTTTCTGATGTGCGGGAAATGGATCGTGCGCATTATAGCGAATAATATTGTGTTAGGTGGCAGCGCTAAGTCTGTCAATCATGCGCTGTTAACAGCAGCCATCTCGCTTGCACTCGCTAGTTATGGCACATTTGGCGCGTTGGCGTCAATTTGAATTATGAAAACACTGAGAGCGGAGGCATTAATTACGTACGGAAATTGTTAGAAGGCAACGACTGCGAATGCTTAGAACCGACAACAACGCTTTGTCAGATATGTGGGCATTTGGCCAAAAGCCTATGCAAATTACCAAACGTACCAAATGGAAATTGCTCGGACCAAAATGCCAAATGTTGGTGTTAAAACTTGCCTTTGAGCCAAAATGCTCAAAATAGTTAAAATGTATGTGGGAAAATTGGAATTCGCATGCGATGCCAGCGACGCACCATATATGCGTCCCTGGACAGCAACAACTTTTACTTTCCATTGCAAATGCGTTTCAGTGCCTAGGTATTTCAGTGTTTTTTTTTTCTTTTTCATATATATATTTTTTTATTTTTTTCTTTACGCCTGGCTTCCGTGTATTCCGCAAAAAGCCATCAGCAGCGACCGCTTTACACATACATGCACAGCACCCGCATGCACTTAAAAAGAGACGTGAAAGTTTTCAATCAATGGAAGTGGAAAGCAGGCGCCCACTATCGACCTGGCCAACCACTCGTGCGGTTGTGGTGGTGCACCTTGGCATGGTCATGTGTGTGTAGGCCGATCATATTCAGATATATATACATATGTATGTATGCAGTCACATTTATACATTTTATTGCCATTGAATATATGTGTCAGAGATTTAGGCATTGTATTATTATGGCTGTTCGATTTAGTGCCCAGCAAAGCCTATTTTGTTGTTCACACCCACACATACCCAAACACCCAAACACACACACACATACATACATATAGATCCTCTGCGATAAACAAGTTGGTTTAAAAAAAGCAACACATCATTCCATTCGTCGTGGGCTGCTAAGCTTTGGGCCTTTGGCGTGTAGGTCATTTCTGGTAGCACTTTCAATTTTGAACAAATGTTGCATAGTGCTCAAACTGACGAAATCTGTGACACTGTTTTCCACACAAAACTGTGAAAGACTCACATTGACTGCAACCAAGCCCCAGCCATGCACTTTGGCTTGAGTTGAGTTATTAGATTTCGCATGCGAAGAAAATTGCATTTAAAATGCAGATCAAATATTCCAGCCAACCAGCCAGCTAGGCTAGCCGAGGCTAAAAACCCAGAGGCAGAGTTAACAACGTTTTACGCAGTTTTCCACATCAACAGAAGCGAGCAGAGCGCACAATGCACAGTGGGGCAAATGTGTTGCAAATTGAGAATGAAATTTGCATTAGTAATAAGATGAGTAATCATTGACAACAACTTTTTATGTATTATTATAAATATTAGATTATTATAAAAAAAATATTTTGATTTTTATTATAATGTTTTGATTTTTTTTTACAAATATATATATTCACAGGCTAATCTAAGCTAAGTGACTACGTGAACATATAAGAGCATAAAATAATGGGATATATTTTTGTGATTACTACTTTACCCTACAGTCCTCTAAAACTGTAGAGGTTCCGAATCTGGAGAATTAGTCACTTACAATGTTACTCTCTCATTCTCTTTCTTTCGCTCTTTATTTCTTGAGAGTGAGAGATAAAGAGTGAGGAAGAGAGATACTGAGTAACCCATTGAGAAATCATCTTTGAAAATTTCTTTATATATTTGGTTTATTAAAAATAAAGTTAACTTCATTTACCTTACTACTTAGTTTTTATGAATCAATGCTCAACACCTTAAAATTTTTTTAAATTTGCATTTCAGCCCACTGTGCTCCAAATTACCCACAGCACACATCAGTGGCCATATTTCACACTCAACTTGGTGTGCGACATCCCGTCATCTGTCCATTCGCCTCCCATATGCATGCATACTTTTTGCGCCTATTGTGACCGAATTGATGCCTGCTCCTCCTCCTGCTACTCCTCCTCCTCCTCTTACTCCTGCTGCTGCTGATGATGATGACAATATGAAACACTTGCTGTCTGATTGGTCAGCTTTGCCTGGCGCACGCTGCCTGGCGCTGCACATGCATTGTATAATTGTTAGCGGTATGTCTATTAAAAGGCAACCGGACTCTATTAGCCTTTTCATTAGCCGAACAACTGTTGCATGGGCGTCAGCGCGGATTGAATGAAATGAAACCGCAAACATGGCCCGCACACACAGTTGCAGTTGTATCATATGAGTATAATTTAAACAACAGTTATTTGATGCACTTTGTTCATGATTTTCATAGATAAATCAGTTTTAATTATATATAAGAGTAATGCAATTTAATCTGTTACTAAATGAATTTATAGGAATTTAATAGTAGTGTTCAGTAGTAGTAGTAGTAGTGTTCTTCTTTTTTATTGTTTTGAGGAAAGTAAAGCATATTTTCGTGGTTCTAGAACTAAACAAATTTTCCGCTCTATTATGTTTTTTTATTTTATTTTATTTTTTTATTTTTTTTTTTAAATTGGATCAATCTTAACTCTTTATGGATGTTTTTCTTTATATTTTTCAATTCTACTATAGCATACTCTACTCTACTACTACATACTCTATATACTCTGAACGAAAAATGTCTACATAAAATATTTACAACTTACCAACAGATTAAGGATCTGTTTGAGGCCCCTCCTCTGCTTGAGCTTCTCTCCAAACCAAATCTCCTATATTCGATCCACTTTATCAATAATGAAACATTGCAACTTTTTATACAGGACATCCAGTGAATTCTGCAGATGATCCCAGAGACGAGCTGACGTAGCTACTAGAATATTGATGCCTTTGCCCCGTTTCGCTTCATTCGATATCGAATTAAAAAATATATAAAATTTGTGTGTTCTTATTCTAATTCTTATTCAAGCTAACGCAGACTTATAAAAATTGAAGATTAAATTTTGATACTGCTTTTCATGTGGGCAGAAATCTAGAATTTTATAGATATTTTTTTACCTTACTATTTGATAATAATCATATTAAATATTAATGACCACAATCAAAGTGAATGTAATTTGATTTTTATATGTTCACATGAGCTGGTATCCGATCTTATCAAGCTAGCAATAAATGTCTTGAGATTTATATAAAATGTAGAAATTGAGAAGTTAAGACTTTAATATTTCTTAAGTAGGTAGACATTCTTAATTGCTGAGATACCTTACATTATTTATTTATTTATTTTTTTAATAATAATATTAATTTGTTAAATGATTATATTAATATGTTAGTATTTCCCAATCTAATGAAATGCTTGCTTTAAAAAATTTTTTTTTTTATATGCTAAAATATTATTATTAATTATTAGTTTATAAAAATACACATGAAATGGTGGTTGTATGTTTTTTTTTTTTTTTTAATATATATTTAAATATTTTTATTAATTTTAAATAATAATAATATCACATATAAGTATATTTGGATACATCTTTAAAAAAAAATAATAATAAATTGTCTATATATAAAATTTCAGCTAATTGCAATTCAGGAGTTTTTACCACTTTTGCCCACTGTACCACGGCATTTACCAATGGCTCGCATTAGAGGCCATATTTCACGATTGCTCTGTATGCGACAGACTTTGGCCAGCCGCCCCCAACATGCATAATGCAAGCGGATTTTTGCAGGCCCATCCCTGGATTGAGGGCTGCTGCATGAAGCATATGATGCGCGACCAAATGATACAACTGTTCTGTGGGACACACACAAAGTACGCCTGCCTGGCTACATCTAACGCTTTATATAATTAGTAGCGGCATATTGGCTAAAAGGCTTGTCGACTCTATTGGGGTTTTCATTACGCGAGCAGCTGTTGCGTGGGCGCCAGCGCCGAGTCGAGTGAGCCAAATAAAACATGCTACTACGCCCACACACACTGCCACACACTCATACACCTGTCAACTGGCAACTGGCAACTGCTCTGGACAGTTAGTCAAGAGTTAGACTTTTAAGTTTTCAACTAGCTGACTATGAATGAGTTGTTCACCGGAGAAAAATACGTCAATGAATCAGAGACGATTGTATAATGCTGGTTGATGATATTGTTAACTTGACCAGGCAGACGATTCATAGATATACGAGATCTTGATGACGATATTATTAATATCAAATGCACTATATATAAAAGAGAAGATGTAGATAAATTAAATGTTTAAAATTAAATTTTAAAAATAAATTCAAATTTGTTTGAAATAATCAAGTTTTTTAAATTTTGCAATTTTATTATTAAATTTAGAGTTAAGTTAGAGTTAGGGCATATTTATATATGTATGTATAATTAATAATAAAGCAACGACAGCAGCAAGCAAAATGAAATGAAACACAAAATTTTTCATTCATAAAAAAAACTTGGATTTAATGCCCTGTACGCAATGTAATGCATTTAAGAGGGCATATAAGTGCGGAATCACTGTATGTTATGCATGCAATAAAAGTTAGAAAGAAAGAAAGAGTTGAAAGAAGTAAGCGTCACAAAGAGATTAGAGAGTGAGAGAGAGGGATGGTCTGAGGGAGAAAGAGAGAGATAGATATTTAGATAGAGATAGTCTAAGGGAGAAAGAGAGCGAGACAGAGGGAGAGAGAGAGAGAGATAGTCTGAGAGAGAAAGAGATATATTTAGATAGAGATAGTCTAAGGGAGAAAGAGAGTGAGAAGGTTGTTCAGAAACAGATAGTCTGAGAGAGAGAGAGAGGGAGAGAGAGAGAGAGAGAGAGAAAAAGAGAGATATTCAGATAGAGTTAGCATTTTAGAGCTGGGCATTTTAATTTAAATGTTTTTTTTTTATAATGGTTTTGTTGATATTAACATTCATTAACAACAAAGCTCCACTGGGCGAGCTGAAGTATCTAAAACAGTTTCGTGTAGTTTGAAATTGTATACAATACAAACTCATGCCAAGTATTATTTCACTTTTAAGCTATTCAATTCAAGCCAACAAACAAGGCACAAAGTTTCAAGTTGAACTTTTCAACTCAAGTAAAAGTTATTTTACAACTTGTTGGCACGAAAATGGAGAGAAAAAGCTAAAGTTGAATTGTTTTTGTTTACTGCTAGACTAAGCTAACAAAATGTTGTATAAATGAGCTACAGGTGGTCTAAGGTAGGCAGAGAATGTAAATGCACAGGATTAGGATATTTACAGGGTATCTGCGAGTCGTGCAACTGCAACTCGATCACCTTCATTTAGCATGCTGGCAGCACTAGTGCATTCATGAATGAATGAAACATCTCAAGAGCTCAGCATCAGTATCTGCATTAGCAGTAGCCTTAGCATTAGAATTAGCATTAGCAGCAACGATAACTTGATTTCATTCACAAGCTCAGCTTCGCTTGGCTTAGCTGTGGCAAGTGCTCTGCCTCGTTGGCGTCCGTTGCATGCAGCCAACTCGTGTTGGCGGAGGGGGCGTGTACGCCGTTTTTATCGCCCACGCCTCCAGGCTCGAACGAAACATAAAAACTAGTATTAATTTGTTGCTATCCATGGCTGGTTGGCTGGCTGGCTGGCTGTCTTTCTGTCTGTCTGCTTTGATTAGGCAGCGCATTAATTTCTTGATGCCGTCTTTTGGACAGCGTGTGGATCAGCCTGTGCAGCGGGTGTCGCGGGTTAAACGAGTTTTATTAGAAAATTGTTTACAGCTCTTCAATGCTATTTCAATTGATGGCCGCATTCGCTGTGGGCGCCAACAAGACGACGCACTGAGCGTTGCGCAATTGGTAAAGGCCTGGACGCGCCACGGGCATGCCAAACTGTTACAGTTTGAGCTCCACTGAACACCGACTAAACTGGAACAATTTAATATACTTTCAAAAAAAGTCACATTGGCCATATTCGGCACAGCTTGCCAAATACTTTGTTAAAGTCTGCCCGAGACAATCAAAATATATGAGAAATAAACAGCGAACAAATAAGGCATCGAGCACATCCGTGTGGGCGTCTTTTGAGTTGAATCATTTGTGAAATTAAGCCAAACACATATCTCTACGTACATATATTTTGGTGGTATATACATATGTTTACTCATATATACCTATATTAAAAGCACTTGATTTTAAACTAAAGGCTAAGACATTAACGCATAAACTTCTTGGCCTGCTCCCGATTGACCTGTTTGAAGACGCGCTGCTTATGGCCGCCGCCCCGCTCGTTCATCTGTTTGTAGTAGCCAAAACCGCCGCCGCCCAAACGCTTCTCGGGCCGCTCGCGCTTGGCAGCGCCCACTTTGAGGTCAACCACTGGCGGCACCAGAAAGCCAAAGCTCTTGGCCACCGCCTGCAAGTCCAGTGTGTTTACATTGAATATCTGTTTCAGCTGATGCGAATCATAGGCGCGCACATACGACTTGAACGCCTCCTTGGCGGACTGATTGAGGAAATAGTTTTTCGATATTAATTTCTCTAGCTGCCGATAGAGAGAGAGAGAGAGAGAGAGAGAGAGAATGTGAATATATATATGAATATTTCTATATAGCTGTTGAACCTACCTGCATCTGTATGTCGGCAATCTTTTGCCAGGAGAACTCAAATTCATTTAGCGGCACCTTAGCTGCTTTCAGGTAGCGCAAGAAGCCCAACTCTTCAGGTCGCAGCATGAGCAAAGCATGCCCCGATGTTCCGGAGCCGCGTGCCGTACGACCTACACGATGAATATACTCGCGTGGATCATCTGGTGGATCGTATTGCACAATCCAATCGACTTGAGGTATATCCAAGCCACGCGCCGCCACATCCGTACAGAGTAGAATGCCCGACTCGGCGTTGCAGAACTGAAAGAAGGTCGTGGTCCGTTTCGTTTGCTTTTGCTTGCCGTGTATGGATGTGACCGGCAGATCGATGTAATTGAAGAGCTCGTGATGGTACTTGACCGACATGCAGGAGGAGAAGAAGACCATGACCTTCTTCTTGCGATTCTTTTTGAGGAACGTGAAGAGCACAAGCAAACGCTTCTCAGACGGACAGACAATGTAGCCCTGCTCGAGTCCCTCAACGGTGGCTGTCTCCTGGTTATCGTGCACGCCCACATATATGGGCTCCTTCTTCAGCGCCAGCTTGGAGAGCGCATCAATGCGCTCTGTCTGTGTGGCCGAGAATAACATAGTCTGGCGGCGTTCTATAAAGGATAATAGAAAATAGATAAGTAAAATTTCCGTCTTCATCAGGTAATAATCTTCTCTTACTTGGCAATAGATTGATAATCTGCTTGAGCTCCTCCTCAAAACCAATCTCCAGTATCCGATCCACTTCATCAATAATCAAACATTGCAAATTTTTGTACAGAAAATCCGGTGAATTCTGCAAATGATCCAAGAGACGACCTGGCGTAGCCACCAGAATATTGATACCTTTGCCCAGCTTCTCGCTTTCAACCTGACGGTTGGAACCACCCATGACCAACCCATAGGTATGATGGTGATGGGCCATCAGCTCCTTGAGCACGCCGAACGTCTGCATGGACAACTCTCGAGTGGGAGAGATGATGATGACGCCCGTACCATTGCGTGGCATGAATCTCAACTTATTGATTAGCTCCACGGCGGGTATAAGGAAAGCTAGGGTTTTGCCTGAGCCCGTCTGGGCTGCTCCCACCAGATCCCGACCCTTGAGCAAAGGCGTCAAAGACTTCGCCTGGATTTCGGTCATCTCTGTGAAGCCCATTTCCTCGATGGCGCGCAATGTGGCCTCTGAGACGGCGCCTTTGAGTGAGGCAAAGGTGCGATCATCCGAGTCCCGGTAATCCAATGCAGCCAAAGAGGATTCCACGGTAAACGGCGCATCTTCGTCGGCAGCTTTATCATTTGTTGTGGACGCCTTCTTAGCTGCTTTAGGCTGCAGCTTAGATTTCTTGGCTGGCGCGGGATCGTCCTCCTCCTCACCGTCATCGTCTGAGTCTGCAGCTGTAAATATTGTGACACCATTAGAGAGGAGCTTCTTTTAGGTACTCTTATGTATGATCAAAGTTTTTCAGTTTCTTTTCAAATACATCTCATGCCTGCACTTGGCAGCATTAACTCGCTGCTCCGGAACAAATCGAATTCGCCTTTGAATCATCATTAAATACAATATTATGAATATCTATTTGTATCTTTAATATACCTTCACTATCCATCTGCTCGTCGTCATCATCATTCTCTGCTTCCAAGTTCTCTTCTTTTTCTTCTTCGGATTCCGAGTCCGAATCCGAGTTTGCGACCTCAATTTGTGGCTTCTTTTTCTGTTGCTGTCGCTTTTTGCCCTTGGTCTGCGGGTGCTGTTGGAAGTCATCCTCCAACTCATCTTCTGAGGATAAAATGCTTTAAATTTAAATATAATTCTAAATGCTGTTGATTTTCACACACACCTTCATCATGCTCCACAGGTTGCTTCTGCTTTTTCGGCTTGTTTTTGCCTACCTTTGCCGGAGGCGCTTCCATCGCTACCGGCTTCGGTTTGCCCTTTTTCTGTGAGAGTTCCTTCTTCATTTTCTCACGCTTCACAATTTTTTTCATCAAGAGTTTTTCGCGGATCGACATTTTAGAGAATCGCGGTCTGTAAAGAGCTTGGAATAAAACAAACGCGCACGTGTTAGAGACCACGATTTTCCCATTCACACAGAATAGTTAACAAATTTACAAACAGCTGTTTAATAAATATTCGATAACTTCCCGAATGCCTTTGGCAAATCGATAGTTTATGTTTTTTTTTTTCTAAATGTGGATTATGAAATCATTAATTTAATAATTATGATGATTATTATTAATCAAATCAAAATCTACTTGTTTGACAACTTTTCACTTGAACAATCTACATATTTCAATCTAGGAGACTTTTTAGCGAGTTGGCATGTCCAAATTATCCAGTCACAGCGAACAAGTAATTAGCCAACAAACGCCACCTTGATGGAAATTTCTATAAACGTTTTTATTTTCATTTTGTACAGTTTGTTTATTTTGTATTTACAGCATTTTGTTAACAGATACACAGAGTTCGTACGCAGTCTTTAGATAATCATGCTGGGACTGCAATCCTACGGCAGCTCATCCGACAATGACTCGGACAACGAACAGAGTGAGGAAGCTGCCAAAGAGTTAACCGCGCATTTGCAGCCCGTGGACAAAACACATTCGTTGTCCACAACGCTGGCCGTTTGTGCAGCACCCGATGTTGTGCCAATGGGAACCGCAGCTGTGTCGCGTACGCTGGACCCCACGCTCAAGGAAGTCACCTACAATCCACGCTACGACGAAATGTATGCACCCGTCCAGGGACCAGCGCATCCCGACTTGACAATGCAGCAACGAGCGCCGCGCAACACGCTAGCTGGCTATGTGGAGAAGGCTCATATCAATGCATTCGAGTTTGAGAATCAGCGACGCACCTTCCACACCTACGGTTATGCATTGGATCCTACGGTGGATAATGAAGCCGACGGCCAGTCTTTTGTGGGTGATCTCCAGTCCGCCTACGATGACAATGGCAAGACGGTTTTCGAGGCGCCCAAGACAAAGAAGATGCGCAAACAGGAGAAGAATGATAATCCTGAGGACGTGGAAGGCTTCCTTGGACCATGGGGAAAGTACGAGAACGAGATAAGCGTCGCCAAGCCCAACGAACAGGAGCGAGCCGAGCTGGACGAACTGCTCTCCAAGCGACACAAACGCGGACGCATACCCGAGGATAAACCGCTGGAAGAGAAGTCGACGCTGCACAGTGAGCTTGGAACATTGACAATAGCTGTGCATATTATATTTAGTAACATTATTCTTTATTTCCTTGCAGTCAAGGATGCCTACGATTACCAGGGACGTTCATATCTGCATGCGCCACACGATTTGGGTGTCAATTTGCGCTCGAATGCGCCGCCTCCGAAATGTTTTCTGCCAAAGGCCCACATACACACCTGGACGGGTCACAACAAGGGTATATCATCCATACGCTGGTTCCCCAAGACGGCGCATTTGTTGCTCTCCGGTTCCATGGACTGTCGCGTTAAGCTCTGGGAAGTCTATGGCGATCGACGTTGCGTGCGTACTTTCTCTGGCCATCGACAAGCCATTAAGGACATTGCCTGGAACAACAAGGGCTCACACTTTCTGTCCGCCTCGTATGATCGCTACATAAAGCTCTGGGATGCGGAGACGGGCGATGTTGTCTCGCGCTTTACCACACGCAAAATGCCGTTTTGCGTCAAGTTTCATCCGGATAACAGCAAGCAGCATCTCTTTGTGGCCGGCACCTCCGATAAAAAGATAATTTGCGTAAGTGTGAATTCATTCAGCATAGTTACAGGTATACTAAGGCTTAATCTCTTTCACAGTGGGACACTCGTAGCGGGGACATTGTTCAGGAATACGACCGTCATTTGGGCTCTGTCAGCACCATTACCTTTGTGGACGATAATCGGAGATTTGTGACTACATCGGATGACAAATCGATGCGCATTTGGGAGTGGGACATACCAGTGGACATGAAGTACATTGCCGACCCAACGATGCATTCCATGCCAGCCGTCACCTTAGCGCCCAATGGCAAATGGATGGCCTGCCAATCGCTGGACAACAAAATCGTGATATTCTCCGCCCTGAATCGCTTCAAGATGAATCGCAAGAAGACATTCACCGGCCACATGGTCTCCGGCTATGCCTGCCAGCTGGACTTCTCGCCGGACATGAGTTATGTGGTGTCGGGCGATGGCGATGGCAAGTGCTACATATGGGACTGGAAAACGACGAAAATGTATAAGAAATGGCAGGCGCACGAGGGCGTCTGCATTAGCGCCCTGTGGCATCCCCATGAAGCCAGCAAATTGGCTACAGCCGGTTGGGATGGTCTCATTAAATATTGGGATTAAATTACACAAAGATAGCAGATTAATTTTTAAGCACAAAAAAGTTAAATATTAAATGATCAAATGAGCTAAATCTTCCGAATTTTTTCAGCTTTTGTTTACATTTGGTTCTGGACTGCAGTGGCTGCCAAACTGTTGTGAATGGGTTGTTTAAGTGTAGAAATGATAGGAAATTTATAGTTTATGCTTTTTAAATAATTAGTTTATATAAATATAAATGTAAAATATTAAATTGATAACCGAGCTAAAATCCCACTAATGCAGATTTATTTACATTTGACTTAACAAAGAGAATGCAGTTACTGAACAATTTCTTGTGTATGCTTAAATATAGAAATTTAATGTAATTTAAATAGCTTGTTTTACAATTAATTAATTAATAAAAATATGAATACACAGCAACATACAACTCTCACATCACAAACGTTTTTGTTTACATTTTGTGGCCAGCTGATAAGAGAGCGCATGCGCAGTGCTTTCCAAACTGTACAATATGGCGCTGGGGCTCGCAATCAAATTTTGTGGCCCACCCCAGGGCGCAAAACATATGCGATTTCCAGCCAAAATCAATACTTTTCACACAAGAAAGCAGTCGAACGGCGCATAAATTGTTTTGCACAACAAAAAATAGCGAACAGAACCCAGAAAAATCCAAAATTATTGCAAACTTGGCCAGCGCTATTGCGACTGTAATGAGGTTTGAGCGCCATTGCGTAAAATGCACATATTTGAAATTTAAGGATTAAGTAAGCGAAGCAGCAAAAACAATAGCACTTCCATTTGACGAGCACACGCAGCCGTAGAGCCATGGCCAAGCCACCCACAGACGCCTCCGGCTTGGGCTATGCCTATCATCTGCCATCCGGTGGCCTCCTGCTGCGCCTCAAGAACTCCCTGTCGCAGTTCAGCGATCTGTTCAGCGAGTTCAACAAATATATTTCACCTGCCTTCTTTCACGACCGCTGCGAGCGATCCGTCCATATGCGCATGTACTCCATGCACAAGCGGGAGTTCGTCATGGTCTTTCTGGGCTTCTTCACCTGCTTCGGTTTGGGCATCATCATTGGACTAACCGGCCCACCAATAACAACAACAGAAGCACTCACCGCACAGCAGATACTGGCCAATACGACGCTGGCGAATAGCAAAACAGTTCTAGCCACCGGACCCTTTGCCATGAAGTCCCCCCTGATGACAACCTATTCGCAGCAGATGTGGCTCATAGCCAAACTGGTTACCGATAATAATGATGGTGAGTGTTCAGCCCATGCTCAAACTCTATGGCTACTCACCCATTAACCTTCTGCCTGCTCAGATGAGCGCTATGACAAGAGCTTTCAGATCAGTGTCTCCATCGATGGCATCAACGAGCAGCACAAGCCACTCAGCGTCCTGGGTAGCAGCACCTCCCACAATCGCACGAGGCACTTGCTCTGCGTGCGCAACGACTGCGAAGAGTTCACAGTGATGCATTTGGGTTTCCTCGACTATGCCCACTACATCATCACAGTGCGGTTCTTTGGTCTCGAGTCGTTCCATCAGAAGTACAACATCAGAGCCATTACGTTCTATGTGAGTAGCCGTTATACTGGCTATTGGCCAGTAATCTAATAATCATCTATCCCATTTAATATTATATTTTTGATGATATTTAATTTATATTTATTTTAATCTCCACTTTATTTTGTATAACTATATTTTAATACTCAAAACTTTTAATTTTTCTCAATCTGATCCATTGCAGTTCAAGACATATAGCCCGGAGTTTACGCAGATTGAGATCTGGTTTAGATTCATCTTTCTGCTCTTCACGTTCATAGTCATCGTAAGTGATGAAATACTAATATTGATAATCTTAGATAAAGCCCATTTGATCCCTCTCAGTGCTGGTATGCCCACACGCTGCGCAAGTATCCCGTCTATGACTGGTCCATTGAGCAGAAGTGGATATCCGTGCTGCTGCCGCTGCTGCTGCTCTATGACAGTAAGTATATAGAAATTGGGATCTTATTTATCTGCCATAATTAAAATCATTCCCATAGATCCACTATTTCCGCTGATATTTTTGATGAACTCCTGGCTGCCTGGCATGCTGGATGCCGTGCTGCAAGCAACATTCCTCTGCGCCCTGCTCATGTTCTGGCTGTGCATCTATCATGGCCTGCGACAGAACGAGCGTCGCTTCGTTAGCTTCTACCTGGTCAAGATCATCGTGGTGCTGCCCATTTGGCTCTGCGCCATTGTCCTCGCCACCTGGGAGAAGTGCAACGAGCTGCGAGATCCCACATACAGCCACTTCGTAGACACCAAGAACTATAATGTGAGTAGAACTGAGATCAAACTTGAATAGCCTCTAGTTGTTATTATTCTCATGTAATCTACCATACAGGGCCTTAAGATGTTCTTCTACATTGCCTGCTGCATGTATGTGTTGTATCTGGGCGTGCTCCTGCTGCGCGCCTATACCGAATTGCGCTCCATGCCCTACTTTGGTAAATATTTAGTTGCACTAACTATATACATATATTTCTTCTTTCTCTTCTCATATCTGGGTTTCTCATCTTTTATCCGATCTTTTTTGCTTTTATAATTTTATGATCTTCGATCTCTTTCTGTTTGGATTTTATTTTATTTTCTTATTTTCTCTTTTCACATTTCTTGAATTCTCTTCAATATTCCAATTTTTATTACTTCTTGACCGTTCTCTTTATTACTTGTATATTTTTAAGCTCATATCTTTACTTCGCCTCTCTTCCCATTTCTTCTTTGGTAATCCATTCTGCTTTTATTTCTCTTTTCCTACATTTTCTTGGATTCATTCTCACATTTTACCTTTACCTTTTCTTTCCTGCTCTTCTCTTTTACTCATATATGACCAACCTTCACTTCTCTTCTCTTCTTGTATTCTCTTCCCTTCCAGACATTCGGTTAAAGTTTCTCACGCTGCTGATGCTCTTTGTGCTATCCATCTCCATAACGGTAACCACCTGTCGCTTTGGCTTTGGCATCCTGGAGGATAACTTTGTGGCCACGCTGAATACAACCTACCGAAGTTCGGCGCAGTTCATGTGCTTTTATGGACTGCTGAATTTCTATCTGTACACCATGGCGTATGTGTATTCGCCCGATGGGCGCTTCGCGCAAGCAGAATTGGCTGTGACCAAAGATAATCCGGCCATTTCCATGATTGACGATTCAGACGAGGATGTGGTCTACGGCTCCGACGAGGAGTCCCGTCGGCCACTCACCTCCGTTGGCGGGGCTGGCAAAAATGACTACGACAGCGATTAACATTGCTTGATAAATCGCATCCCATTTTAAATATTAATGTTCCATAAAATGCGATCCAAACAGCGCAACATTATTGTAAAAATTAATTATTCTACAAATACCAAGCCAAGCGTTAACAATTCCCTTAACTAACTAAATTTGAGAGTAAACTTAATTGGTAATTATCTAAATGTTTTTTGTAATATAATATACGATGTATGTATGTCAAATTTCTCAATTCCTGATTCCTTCAACTGGTTGTACATGCATTAATTAGAATAATATATCTCTGAAGAGTATATGTTTTAACAAAGTTGTAGATGTTTTAAATTGATTACAAATGAAAATACGAGTTCCATAAGACATTTGATATTAATTAAATCCTTTGCTAATTTAACAGTTTAAATGAAATTCTAGATCCACAATTGTTTGGCTCTTAATTCGTATATTTCTACTCCGCATCTGTAACAGAGCCCAACTTTAATCAACGAACTCCAAATTATTGAAGCAAATCAAAGTCCGTATGCGAAAAGATTACAACTATTTTACTAGATTGTTTATTACATAATTAACACATTTCGCCAGTTGAATTCAAAGCACACAAACGGCCGACTTAGAAGGCCTCGTTGATGCCCATCTTGGATTTGGTCAGCAAGCCAGTGTCACCCATATCCGCATTGTAGCCGGGGCGGTACTTCATGCCAGGCGCCTGGTAAACACAAATGAAGAGAGTTAATACTCTAGGTAGATAAATGAAACATAATTTCGCAATTAACTCACGTTGTACCACACATCACGCCAAACTTTGCCATCGTCGGGGTTGCGCAATAGTTCGGGCACATCGAAACGTGGCACATTGAAGTAGTTCATCAAGTCGGACTTTTCGTTGCAGTACTTGATGCGCGCCTCGCACCATTCGGTCTCGAGCGGGAAGCGCCAGTCGATCATTTTCTTGTTGTGCGGATCCGATTCGTACTGCTCGAAATTAATGCGTTCGATGTCCTCCACCACAACCTCAGTTTCGCCTCCGGCTGACCAATCGTAGATGAGCAGCTCAGCATGTCCAGCAATATCCTTCAAATATGCCTGCTTGTACAGCATCTCCAGATCGGTCAAATACGCATTGGTAAACAATTTTGATTTAACCTCATAATCAATGTTACGCGCTTTGATCTGTTTCTGAACGGCATCGACGGGCAAATCCAGATAAATAACCAAATGTGGTTTCAACAGCTCACCGATGGTATTTTGGCGGATATCATTGTAGACGGAACGAGCTCCGCTGGATATGTAGCCTTGACGGAACATGGCCTCCATGAAGACAAAGTCGGAGAAGGGACTGCGCTCGGTGACCACGCCCTGACCGGTGGACAAGATGTGCTGCAAAGCGTCGATATACTGCGAGAAGCGCAACATGTACATACGAATCTGGAACACAGCGGCCGATTCGTGGTTTGGATTCTCACAGAAGTTCTTAATGTCAAAGCTGCGGCAGCTAGGCGGTAGCTCTGGGTCCAGTTTACGCATATCATAGCCATACGAATTAATATAGAGCATGTCCATATCAACAGCCGGATAGTACTGCATATCCAGCTCTGAGGCTAACTCCTTGGCGAACTTAGTTTTGCCCGCCGCAATGGGGCCCTCGACGCAAATCACTTTTGTATTCTCATCGAAACGCTTCGTGGTCTTGTCGAAGATGGAGCTCAATACATTGTACTTCTTCGTCTTGTAAGGGTAAGGCGGCACTTTGGGACACCTCGGACCACCGCGCATCGTCTTCCCGGAGATATGACACTTCTGCATGAAGGCGGCAGGCAGTGCATTCGTCTGGGCTTGCAGTAGTGTGGCAGGGACGGGGGCGGTTGAGCCACGGCCAACTAGCCGCACCAGGCCAACTCGAAACACGGCAGTCATGCTGGAGTCATAAAAAGCCAAGCATTAATTACAACCGAAATAATCATAATTACCAATATGTTGGCATTTTCCGATGTCTGTTGTTACATCACACGACGAGCTTCAAAATACTGTGCAGCAATTTATATTTGCCAGCTGCTTATAATGTAGTAATTGCATTATTTTAGCGAATTACTTCATGGCATTTCATATGCAGCTCAGAAATAGCAACATTAATCGCAAATTCGCGTTATATTTACTCACTTTAAAAGCAAAAATCTAATATCTATCCAATAACAATTTCGGCCTATGCAGTTGGTGTTGGTAAACGATAAACTGTACAGGATTATTCCACACTTAAAAGTGGGTTGACAGGCCTTGGCACTTAAAAAAAATATTTATGTACATATATTATTTAAAACTTCTGGAGTAATTTTATACACAGCCCAGTGAGTTTCTCGTCAAATCTTAATAATTATTTTACACAGTTTTAACAATCTGGTCGCGTGGCTAGTCCAGAAAATATATTTTTCTTTAGATGTTGTGGCAGCCCTGTGCGTAACCTCGCTGCATTTCAAGACTTTTGTTGGGGAGCTCACAATGAATTGGAGGAATATCAATTAAAAGTGCACGACAATTTTTATTTTAACATTGCAAGTTTTTGTAAGACATTCGATACATAAATACATGTAAGTTACAGTTATTTTGATTGCATGTTTCGCTCACAATATGATTTGTGCGGCGTTACGCAACGGAGAATTCAAAAGATTTACGCGTGACACAGATTCTATGTAATTTGTTTTATTTTAGTAACAATTTGAAAGAAATCAATAAATATGGGAAACTCAGCGCTGTCCAGGGTGCAAATGGAGGGCGTCAAGCAGATGCCAGCCGAACATGCCAAGCATATGGCCAATGCTGGCAAAACACCTCCGCCCGAGTGTCCCATGCACCAGAAACAAGGCGGCAATGAATCGGCCTCCGCTGTGCCACCACATCCTAAAATGCAGGCATCTGAGTGCCCCGTTAAGCACGACAATAGCGATGTCAATCCGTTGAATATGATGCCCCCAGCCAATCAACAGCCGGCACCCGATCAACCCTTTCCATTGCCCACAGATCGTCAAACTTCGAGCATACCAAAGGTGACCGAGGATGGAAGCGTACAGTTTTGGCAATATCCCAGCCAACAGATGTTTTGGAATGCAATGTTGCGCAAGGGCTGGCGCTGGAAAAATGAGGACGTCTCGCAGAAGGATATGGGCGACATCATACGCATTCACAATGCTAACAACGAGCAGGCCTGGCAGGAGGTACTTAAATGGGAGGCGCTACATGCAAAGGAGTGCGGTAATCCGCGCTTGAAGAGTTTCGGTGGCAAGGCCAAAGATTTCAGTCCACGTGCACGCTTCCGTAGCTGGCTTGGGTAAACGTTTAAAGTATATTTGTCTGATCAGCCTATATTGAACGTTCTGTATTTCTAGTTATGAGCTGCCATTCGATCGTCACGATTGGATTGTGGACCGTTGCGGTAAAGATGTGCGCTATGTCATTGACTACTATGATGGCGGCCTGGTTGACAAGGATTATCGTTTTGCTTTATTGGATGTGCGCCCGGCCATGGACTCGGTTGATAATGTTTGGGATCGCATGCGCGTCGCCTATATGCGCTGGAAATACGAATTATCAGAAAAATTAGGCAGCTCTAACAATAGCAAAGTAACTACTGGTAGCGAATAAGAAACTTTAGGAGTGTACAAAATTGGTCTAAGTTATTATCGAACCCAAAAATTATGTTATAGGCTGCGCTGTATACATTAAAGTTTCGTGCTGCCATTACAAAATATAAATTGTTTATTTGAAATTAACAAGAAATTCTATATTTTATTGGGATATTTATGCCAAAATTGCATTGAAGAAACTCCCACATATTCGTGCTACGCCGTGAGCGTGTCTGCAAGCACGACACGCGACCATCTCTTAACACAGTTGCTGTCTCTGGAAAAATATTCCATTGGGAGAATGTCAAACTGTTATCTAATCAGTGTTGAGTAATAAGCGATTTTCGTTGTTTTCGTTCTTACAAGTTTAGCTGCTGATCGATCAGTGAACAGTCATAAATGTTGTCTGCCAGAATGCGTTTCGTACAATATTTGCGCAAAGGCGATCTCGCCAAACGCCTCGGTCTTTTGACCGACGATCACAAGTCTGTGGTTGAGCTAGGCGGCGTCGAAGGCGTGCCCTATGACCTGAAGACTTTGATTGCGCAAAACCCAAATCTGGAAGAGCTGTCGAAAAAGGCCGAAAAACAGCCGAAGCTGCCATTAACCGATGACGTCACCCTGCTGCCACCATTAAGCGATCCGGGCAAAATCATTTGCATCGGCCTCAACTACCAGGATCACTGTGACGAGCAGAACAAACCCGCCCCCAAGGTACCCATGTTCTTCAGCAAATACAACAACACGTTGGTGGGCCCCAGGGATAATGTGATAGCGCACGAAGTGACAAATGTATGTAAAGCAACATAAGAGTATTACCATGATAGATATTTTCTTATTAGCAATATTATCTTATCAGAAACTTGACTGGGAAGTTGAGCTGGTGGTTGTCATTGGCAAGGTCGCCCGCCAAGTGCCCAAGGAAAAGGCGTTCGACTATGTCTTTGGCTACAGCATTGCTCAAGACATCTCGGCGCGCGACTGGCAAAAGGAGTTCAATGGCGGTCAATTCCTAATGGGCAAATCCATGGACACCTTCTGTCCCCTCGGCCCCGCTGTGGTGCACAAAAGTGTGATTAAGGATGTTTACGATTTGCCATTGAAGACGTGGGTGAATGGTGTCGAGAAGCAAAATGGCAACACGCGCGATATGATCCATAAAATAGATGGTGTCATCAATAGACTAACCCAGTGAGTACCTCAGCACAAATGACTAATCCTGTCTGTAAATTTAATAACCAATTCGTGACAGATCGATTACACTGCTGCCGGGCGACATCATTCTGACCGGCACACCGAAAGGTGTGGGCATGCACCGCAACCCACCCGAGTATCTGAAAGCGGGTGATGTCATCAAGACAGAGATCGAAGGACTGGGCACAATGACCAACCAAGTAGTTGCCCCATGCAATCAAAATTAATTCTTGTTATTCAATGTTATATAAAGTAAACAACTGTTAAATAAAACATGTTATTAAATCATTCAGTGATTACACTTTAAATGTTTTCGACTTGGTTGCGAAGTACTCATCGCGCTTGTGGTAGGGAGCATAGGGATCATTGATGTAATGCTTGGGCCGCCGCCAGTAACTCGTGACCATCTTGTCCAGCAGCCAGCTCTGTGTGGCATTCGTAAATACATGTTGACGTAGACGACGCCGCAGCGCTGGGGACTTTTTGAACATTTTCTTATGGCGACCAGAGTGCGTGCGAATCCAAGCACCCCAATCCAAGCGCTTGAAGCGCTTTAGCACCGCCTTCACCGACTTGCGCTTTCCCTTGATGAGTGAGAACTTCGTGACGCTGCGAGTGGGCAAGGTGGCGAGCGCAGTCGGTTGTAATAGCGTCGGTGTTAGGCTGCGCGCAGGTAGTAAACTGAATTTGCTCTCAGCAGGAGGAGACGCACCAATCAAATGACCAAAAAAGTTTCGTTGGGCTTGCGGCAGGCCGAACACCGGCTGAGTACGGCAGACATTGCGTATTGCTGTAGATATCATATAATTAATAATCTTGTAAATAATGTACATTTATGTATGAGTGCAACTTACCACCCGCAACCAGGGAACGTAGCATTTCCGAATTACTTTAATTGATAAATATAATGTCCAATTTTTTTCTTGTGGAACGCTGTCGCGTAACAGCCTTTGGGCTCAGTCTCAGTCAGCTGTTCGAGAGTAACACATGCTCAGGGTTTAGCCATTCACATTTTACGATGACGCTGTGCGCTCTATTCAAACACATTTTTTGTATGTTTCATTTACATTGAATTTTGATTAATATTTGTAAAATTGAGTCAAATTAAAGTTAGAAATTTATGTTGATTTAATACTACGCACACGCATCAACAGCTATCCATTACTGCACGAATGGAAAAGGCTGGCAGCAATCGTTTGCCATTCTTTTGTAAACGTGCACATAACGTCGACGGCCAGCGAGCTAGCCAGTATTTGTCGTTGGAGAGAAATTGGGCAGGAAAATTATTCTCGCCGCCGGTTAGAATCTGCAGCAGGCACCATCGAAGCAAATTAACGAAAATCTGTGGCTACATCATGTACAGAATAGCAGCAATTGAGTGCAAGAGTGCGATGCAGGTAATAAATGTGACTCGAATAATGTGAAAATCAATCGGTCGGTGACGTCGGTGCCACCCGATCGCCCCGCAATCGCCCACAAACAAAGCCAATTGCAAAAATATACAAGAGCGCTTGTGTGTTATGTCATCTGCCAAATGCAAAAATTGTCCAAAATTCCAGCAAGACCACATTTGTTGACAATTGATATGTGCTTCCGTTTCCAATTAGAATCCTTCGATTATATCTTTCTAGCGCACGCTTCCTCCAACAAGCAGCAGACAATTCAGCAGCAATAACAACAGAAGTCACAATGGTAATGGACAACAGCAAAATCAACAACAGCAAGAACAGCATCAGCGGCAACGGCAACGAGGCAGCCTGCCCCCTCCTCCCAATGCACGCGAAGCAGGCTTCGGCAAAGTGATAGTTCTATTGAGTCCACTTGCTGCAGTCGGCGGCGTTATCACCTATTCCAAGTGAGTCTCCAATTAGATCACATGGTCTATCAGTTTAATATGTGTAATTGCAGATACGACAATGATTTCCGCAAGTTGGTTGAGAAGAATGTGCCCGGTGCCGAGGCGGTAATTAAAGTGGCGCTGCAGGAGGAACCGCCATTCCAGGGTGTCACCAAAAGTGTCAACGAACAATTCGATAAAGTGAAATCGACCTTTACTAGTGTTTCGGATTCGGTTAGCTCTGTTTCCGACAAAGTGACCGGTTTCTTTGGCGGCAAAAAGGATCCTCCCGTGCAGGCTGCGTCAAAACCACAGGAGACCACTATACAGAAAACCGATAAGCTGAAATCAGCTACTCCAGCTCAATCAGTTACCAAGCAGGAAACACAAATTGCAACGAAGTCGGAGGCAGCACCGCCACCCCCAAAACCTGCTGCACCCAAACCTCAACCCTTGCCACACGAAGTCGTGGAGCTGGAGAAGGCCATCGAGTTGTCAGCTCAGCTGGCAATCAAGGAGTATAATTCCGCTATTGGAATTCTTAAGTGGTGCGTATTTGATGCCTGGTCTCTAATCTGGTCATGGTCATCATAGCTAAATATTTCCAACAGTTTTAACGATGATGTTCGTCGCGTGGTCGATAAGGCAGTGGAGCATGGAGAGAACTCATTGTGGGCAACACTGAAGAACCGAGCCAGTGCAAGAGATTCGGCTGTGCAGTTGGCAGAGCGTGCGGCTCGCGAGGCACAGGAAAAGATTGGTGAGTGCTGACTGGTCAATAAAAGCAGACAAATAAAGCTAATTGAATCTCTTCTATTTCAGAGCGCTGTGAAATCGCATTGAGTAAAGCGGCTACAGTGAAGAATCAAGAGAGGGTTGAGCAGGTGCGAAATAAGATTCAGCAACTTGTGTCGCACATAAATAAAGTCAAGGATGAGCTGTACCGACAGAAAGACACAGCGAGCGTATCAGATAAATATTGGCGTAGTGTAGAGCAGGCGCGTAATTATTTCATTGATGAAATCGAGTCCATTTTCCCGGGCATCAATTTGGCGGAAAAGAAACTGAATCTATCGAAAGAGGATCTGGATTTGTTCATACTGCATGCATATTCACATGTGGTGGCCTATCAAAAGGAGCTGCAGCGCCTGCAAACCGACGGCGAGCTGCGTCTGAAGCGTGCCATTGATTCGTTGCGCGGAGACAATAGCTCAGAGGCTTTGCGTGCCCAGCTTGACTATCATTTGGAGGCCGAGAAGCGCAAGCTAGCGGTGGAAAATCAGAAGAAGATATTCCAAATCCATGCGGAAGCGGACAAGCAATTGCGTTTGCAGTTGAAGAAACAGACGGAAGCCCATACAGATCATATTAAAGACATTGTTGCTCAGCGAGAGACCGATCTGACGCGCACCTTCCAGCGTGAAATGGAAGATAAACTGGCTGCCGAAAAGGCCAACTATAAGCTCCAACTGGCTGCTATGCTCGGCAAGCTACGCGGAATGGATGCTGCTCTGGCTGGTGAGCTGTTTTGTTTAATTTTTTTCGTTTTTAATTGTTGCTAATTAATTAAGATGGAAAGTGATTCGTGAGCTTATATATCTATTGAGTACATCAGTTTTCTTAAAGCTGAAAAGCAACGATTATTTTCCAGCTTAAATATTATGCTGGCTAGCTTATATCATAAATTTAATATATTATATATTGCTCTCATATAAATGCTGCTTATGTAGAAATAGAGGACAAGTTCGCAGGTATACAGTCCAAGCTTGCAATTCATATTAATATTAAATTAAATTAGTTTTATTCATTTAATTAAATTTATATTAAATATATGTATAAAATGTTATAATCTTCCACATAGAACGCGCTGAGACTGAGCGATCTGCTAACCAGGCTCAAGCTTTATGGGCTGCCTGCCAGGCCCTTTGGGCTTCTGTACGCACTGCCACGCCCGGTGTCCACTACAAGGACAAACTGCGTCCACTCAAGAACGAGATCAATGCAATTGCCAAAGTGGCAGGTGAGTAGAATTAAGTATAGATTAAAAATGATATTCACCAAAACTGTTTTCAGAGGGCGACGAACTAGTAATTGCTGTGTTGGAGAACATGCCGAAGGAGGCTCAGGAGCGTGGTGTCTTTCCGGAGGATGCGCTACGTGAGCGATTCCTGAATGTTGAACGTATTGCGCGACGTTTAGCAATGGTGCCCGAGAATGGAGGAAGCATACCCATTTATTTCCTCTCATTTCTGCAATCCCTATTCATCTTACGGCCAGATAATCCAGTTTCGAGTGATGAGTTAGAGAACAAGCCTTTTGATTATAGCAAATTGGACACCTATGATATCTTAAATCGAGCCAGGTGAGCTAAACGAATTACCCAATTGAAATATAATCTATAGCTCTGGAACAATCTGCTTTGTCGTTAAGGTACCATGTGGACCGTGGTGATTTCCTGCAGGCGCTTAAATACTTAAACCTGCTGCAGGGCGCTCCTCGCGAAGTGGCCAACGATTGGATGAAGGAGACCCGTCTCATGCTCGAGACACAGCAGGCAGCAAATACGTTGATGGCGCACGCCGCTGCAAGCGGTTTGATGTATTTGTAAATTATGTTCCCCGCTCCTACAACGTCGATCGTTTAGTTTTTCGCCAATTTGTTTTATTTTTAAACCCAAAAAAATAATGCACTTCTTCAACACATGGATTGTCAAATTTTATTTTAGATTCAATTATACAAATTGCAAATATAGAAGAGGCCTGTAATAAGAAAAATGAAACCGTTTGGTGTCTGGATATTATAATTTGAGCATAAGGGTTTACGACTTTATTTCATAATTTTCCCATAATTTAAAAATAAGGGTTTACGACTTTATTTCTCATCTTTCCCAGTTTTTGTATTTCACTCTCGACCATATCGCCGGGCTTCAGAAAACATGACGGATTACGGTAGGCACCAGCGCCGGCCGGAGTGCCGGTTAAAATAATGTCGCCCGGACAGAGCGTCATAAATCTACATATATTAAGCAGTTAAATTGATATATTTAAAAAAAAACTTCCAACTGCCTTACTGGGATAATCTATGGATGAGGTAGTCGATTTTGAAGATCATATTCTTTGTGTTACCGCATTGCCGCTCTTCACCATTGACAATCGTCTTGATCCACAGATTGTTGACATCGGGCACATGGCTCTTGTGGACGATGATCGGCCCCAGTGGACAGAACGTGTCCAACGACTTACCCAACATTGTTTGGCCACCGAGCAGAACATTCCAATCGCGAGCGCTAATATCCTGGGCGATCATATAACCAAAAACACAGCTCATAGCGGCGACTCGTGAGACGTGGCGGCATTTCTTGCCAATTACCACGGCTAACTCGCAGCCATAATCGATGCGCTGCCGAATTTCAATGCGAAATTAAATTGAAAATTCATTTATTTAAACTATAGACTCACCTTGGCTATTTGATGCGCACGGATATTGTCGAGGGCACCCGTTATGGAGGTGCCGAATTTCACAAAAAACTCGGGAGTCTTGGGCACTTTAATGTTCCGCTCGTTGCAGCTGTCGTAGTAGTTGCAGCCGACTCCAATTATTTTGCCTGGCGAATCAATGGGGGGCAGGAGGCGCAGGTTGGGCTTGACATCGTCAACATCCATATATTTGGCACTTTCCATTAGACTTTTCATACAATATCTCTGGTGTATAAAACTGAGCATGTCTGGGGCGGCACAAGTTCTGCTGGACAATTCAATCATTTTGGAGCCGTTTTCGGACACCATGCCAAGGCGTTTGTCGGTATCTCCAGGTCGTACATATTGCATAAAGCGGCATTTTGGAATGTAGAAGTCACTGTTACACGAGGATTTAATCTGCTCTAACGGATTGCCTCTGAAATGCTCCCATCCGTAACGCTCCAATGATGATGCCTTCGCATGCAGTCGAGCAAACCCGAGCCTGTTACGCAGCAATGAGACTGCAGCTTTCATAATTTGATTTCATGTATTCGCGTTATTATAAACAATGGGGCAATTTTGAAGAAGTGCAAACTCTTGTATCTAAAAGAAATTCCAAATGTTTCGCTTTGAATATATACTCCTAAATAATTGGATTAGTCCATTTTTTGTTTTGAAATGTAAATCTTGGGTGAATGCTATACTTAACTATGCTTTGGTTTAAATGGATTTAAATTAGAGCTTAAAAGCTTATTGACAAGAATTTCTTATATGTATTTCATTCGTATGAAATTGAGACGTGTTTCACTTTTGAAATGTTTAACTTTTGGCGGTACTTCTCGATATATCGATCAAAGTATTAACAAATAATTTGATTATGTCTTAACTATTTATTTAGGCAGAAATTGATTTACAGTAAATATTTCTTAGCTTGTGCAAAAATTAATGTAATAGAAATATAAAAATAAATATGTACATTCAGTAAAAAGAAAACGTGTCTAATATTTTTTTTTTAGCTCTATTTTAGATTTGATTTTATATTTTTTTGACAAATGTGGCAACTGTGATTCGGTGCCGTGAGAACTGCATTGATCTGCACTGAATAAGTGAAGTCTGGCAACTCTCGCTTTATTGTGCATGCCTCCTATTGGGATTTTTCCAGTTCAACAAGTTATTGCAATCAAATTACACCAGCTATCCGGCTGCATATGAAGATATATATGTAAAATTGACCAAAAGCTTGCATGACTCAGCCAAGGCATAACACAGTACAGTCTTTGTTGCAAGATGAACGCGGCAGCAGAAGGCAGAGCCAGTAATAGCCCGACGAGATCTGGTCGCGAAGACAACTCCATGCCAATCAGACTCTTGCCGGAGACTGTGCGACAGGAGCTCTGCGAGCACCTGGACTCGCTGGACGTGTGGCAGCAGCTGGCCGCCTTTGTCAAGCTCTATCCCAATGATGTGCAGCACATACGCAACCAGAGTACACGCGGGCGCTCGCCCTCAATGGAATTCCTGAACATCTGGGGCGGGCAATACAATCACTCGGTGTACAGCCTGTTTGCGCTCTTCCACAAGTAAGGATTGGCCTTGTTATTCAGCCTGCTCTCTAATTATGCAATCTTTACAGAATGAAGCTGCACAATGCCATGCGCATTATCAAGGATCACGTTGACGACAAATTCCACAAATACATTCCGCGCAGCATGCCTACAATCAGCGAGCTGCGTGCTCCGCCCAGCACCAGTTCCAAAATCAATAATGGACCACCCTATGCCTCCTCATCATCGGGTGTCACAGACGACAGCAATATGAACAGCAATAGCCTGGAATCTCCGGGTGATATACGTGTGAGCAGCGTTCAGCGCGCTGCCCAATCACTGCTAGAAATCGACTACGAGGAGCTGGTGATAGCAACCGAAAACTGGCGACCCGAGAACAAATTGGGCAACGGCGGCTTCGGTGAGGTCTTCAAGGGTGAATGGAAACAGCTCGAAGTAGCCATCAAGGCTATGAACTACATCCACAAACACAACGACAAGACCCAGGTGCATCTTCAGCAGAGCTACAACGAGCTGAAGTACCTGAATACCATAAGGCACGACAATATTCTGGCGCTCTACGGATACAGCATTAACGGGGAGAAACCCTGCCTAGTCTACCAGCTGATGAAGGGCGGCTCGCTGGACTCCAGACTCAGAACGCACAAGTCGAAGCAGCCGTTGGCGCCGCTGACCTGGCAGCAGCGTCTCAGCATAGCCCTGGGCACAGCCAAGTAAATCAAAATCTTACTCCTCAGTTATTTGTATAATCTGAATATATATTTTATTTTTGAAGGGGCATATATTTTCTCCACACGGCACGCAGCAAGCCGCTCATCCACGGCGACATCAAGCCCGCGAATATATTGCTGGATCAGTGCCTGCAGCCCAAGATTGGCGACTTTGGGCTGGCGCGCGAGGGTCCCAAGTCCATTGATGCGGTGATGGAAGTGCGACAGGTTTTTGGCACCCGCATCTACTTGCCGCCCGAGTTTCTCAGCTCCAAGAAGCTAAGCACAGGCGTGGACATCTATAGCTTTGGGGTTGTCCTGCTGGAGGTTTTCACTGGCCGTCTAATGGCCGACTGCACGCTCCAGAATGATCAGCAAAACTTGCTCAAATACGTCAAGACCAAGTGCCTGCAGCCGCAACAGAATCGCCTGGATCTCTTTGACAAGCATCTGGTCACGCCCATGGGCGATGAGCTGGACAAATGCTTGTGTGCCATCGAAGTGGGTCTCAAGTGTGCCGCATCCAATCCACAGGACAGACCCTCCATGGATGAAGTTGTTCGACGCTTCAAGACCTTTAGCACTGAATCTTAAATATGAACAATCACAACTAGCATTCCCATATACATATGTATATTATTTTTTTTATACTTTTTATATGACTTTTTGTTATTATTAATAATATATATATTTTTATGACATAAATATGCATACCAAAACCTTATTAAATCATTCAATATTAATAAATATATTTTATTTTTGACAAATTTAGAATCGAGAAAAATTATAATGCAATCGGGCAGCACCAAGTTAAAGGATTCTAGAACACAAGTGTTTTGACATTGACATTGTGTCAAATAGTAAATCTTAGTTTCTACTGCTATGCTTCAAAAATTGTTTTGATTTTTTTTTACTGTTCGTTATTATACTAGCTCTATACTGTTTATAAACACATTTTAGTCCGGCTGTTTTGAGTCAAGTATCTAAAAAAAAATAACAAAAAATTTATTTTAAAATTTATTTTGGGAATATATTGTAAAGCATTTAATCTTAAAAAAAAGAAAAGAAAAGCGAAAAAAGGGAAAGAAAGAGAATAGAAGAATAAAAGAGAAAAGAATAAGAAGAGAGTAAAAAAGAAAGAAAAGAGAAAAGAGGAAAAAAAAGAGAAAATAAGAAAAGCAAAGAAAAGAAGCGTGAAAGGATGTGAAGAAACGTGGAGAAGAGTGCAAAAACGAAAAGAAAGATACGAAACGAAAAATACATAAGAAAAGAAAAAAAGGGAAAGATAGAGACGAAAAGAAAAGGAAATGTAATTTAGGTAAACCTCAAAATATATCTAATCATATATACATACATATATAAGTAATCAAATAGACACATACATACGCATTTCTATATATCCATATTTAAGAGTTATCCACATATAATGTCAATCTTAGGCACAATAGAAATAGGCCATCTCTATACAAAATTGGTCCTTGACTTTAATGTCAATTCATTAGTACTAAGACACATTCCGTAGGCCGTTTATCCATAGCTCGTAGTCCGTTGGGGCTGCGTTAGCCAAGTGTTTTGATTCTACCGTCAATTCGGTCATTTGTGCTTGCGTCAATAACAAATACATTTGACTATACTTTGTTTACAATTTTCGTTTTAAATAGAACACACAGGATAGATCAATTTGTTTTTCCCAATTGACAAACACTATGAATTTGAAAAATTCCAAGTTTTACAAAAGAATTCAGGAGCTACGCAATTTCTCAAAGGAGAAAGTACGTAAGGATCGAGAGCAACGGGGCCTGCGCACCCCAGTCATCCGTGGCGTGGAGATGGCCTTGTCCGAGTCCAAGTGCGTTGCCCCCATCATTGAACTGGAATGGTCCCAGCTGGCGGGCCCCCTTAAGGAGGAACCTTCGCCGCGTCGCCGCCTGTCCCAACCGAAGGCCAAACAGGCCAAGAAGAAGGCGAGCGCGGCGGGAGAGCCACGCCTGAAGGGCGGGCAAGGATTTCAGCCGATCAAGACAATCGACTTGAACGACGAGGCCCCAGTGGAGGGCTATATAGATCTGAACAATTTGCGGTTTCGCGTGGCCTGCACAGCCCGTAAAGACACGTCTCCACGGCGCGAAGAAATTCTCAAAGTTAGGTGAGTCCTCTCTCAATCTCTCTCTTCGGATTGGCTGAGACCTGCTTCCATGTTCCCATTTCGATCAGTGATTCAAAGAGCGCAATTTGTGTATCGAATTCTCGTTACGCGATGATTGGCCGCATCTCCAAATCGTTGGGTTATAAGTTGGTCAAGGAGTCAAAGCTGTGGAATATACTCTGGTCTGATTCGTTTCCCGGCGTCGAGCTCTTCAAGAACATGAAACGTTTCCAACAGATCAATCATTTTCCGGGCATGATCGAAATATGTCGCAAGGACCTGCTCTCACGTAACCTAAATCGCATGCTCAAACTATATCCACACGATTATAAAATATTTCCAAAAACCTGGATGTTACCCGCTGAGTAAGTTGCTCCAGGTATTTTCGATCGTCTGTTCCATCTCTTCATCCCGGTCCTCAGTTATGGCGACGCCATGCATTATGCTCAGAATCACAAGCGTACGTTCATCTTGAAGCCGGATTCAGGCGCTCAGGGGCGTGGCATTTGGCTGACCAACGATCTGAAGACCATTGGGCCCAACGAGCGCCTCATCTGTCAGACCTATATACACCGAGTATGTAGTTTTTCCGCTATATTCCTCTCAATCTCTATCTCTTCCTCGCCCTGCAGCCGCTGCTCATCGATGGCTACAAATTTGATTTGCGCGTTTACACACTGATTACGTCCGTGGACCCATTACGGCTTTATGTCTACAATGAGGGTCTGGCACGATTTGCCACCAACAAATATGTGGAGCCCACGCCGGGCAACGCCCATGATCTTTACATGCATTTGACCAACTATTCGGTTAACAAACGCAACTCCCAGTACGATCTGTGCGATAATGACGATTGCGGCAGCAAGCGGAAGCTGAGCGCCATAAACAACTGGATGACCAGGCACAACTATGATGTCGATGAGTTCTGGTCGAATGTGGACGATGTCATCATCAAGACCGTGCTGAGTGCGTGGCCGGTGCTCAAGCATAACTATCATGCCTGCTTTCCAGGCCACGATACCATACAGGCATGTTTCGAGATACTCGGCTTTGATATTCTGGTGGACTGGAAGCTGAAACCGTATATACTGGAGGTGAATCACTCGCCCAGCTTTCACACCAACGAGCAGGTCGATCGTGAGGTCAAGCGGCCACTCATAAGGGACACCTTATCTCTGGTCAGCACCGTGCTGGCGGATAAGAAGCAGATTATGCGCGAGGATCGCAAGCGCGTCAAGCAGCGCCTGCTCAAGTCCAAGAGCGAGTGAGTAGATGCCAGAGCAGATCTCGATGGTTAACCTCCCTTTATTGCCACCTTTTGCAGCGTGCAACGCTCACGTCTCGTGGCAGGCGCCTCAAAGATCTTGCCCAACAAAGAGGGCAGTCCAACGAACAAGGAACAGTCACCGGAGCCGGAGGCCGACTCACTGGCCCAGCAAATTGCCTGGGAGGAGAGCCACATGGGCAACTTTCGGCGCATCATGCCACCACCAGATCCCAGTCGAATCAACTACTACGGCAAGTTCTTTGGCCAGACCAATCTGGTGTCCATTTTCCAGGAGACGGCGGCCAGTAAGAAGCGCGAAGATCTCGCGCGTAAGATGCGCCTCCAGATCGAGGAGAAGAAGGCGAAACAGGAGCAAATGCTGAATGCTCGCAGCAAGCGCAAACGTCTGATTCAGCCACGTTTGGCGCGCGAGAAGCATCGCTTGAACCTCTTCCGACTGAAGGAGAACTGGGCACCTGGCTATGTATCCGAGGCAGAGGAACGTTTGCGCAATACCTGGCAACAGATGCGCACCGAGGCTATTAAGAATCTAAAAATTACAGAGAGCGTAAGCTACATTTCTATATGAAACGAGGGAGGGAGTTAAGTCGGGATGCCCGACTTGAGGAATTCCTTGATTGGAAAGGGTTACTCACTCTTTTTTACTAGTCTATTTTTCAAGTCAAGATTTTAAACAAATTAAAATCAGGCTCTGATCTGATCAAGATTCATATAGTCAGATATTTAGATACAGAATCTCATTTTGTAACAAGCTGAAAGAGCTACAAATTGTAGGTCTTTCTATTCCAAACATAAGTTTCCCTGACTCATTCTCCGTCTTCCTTATTTTACGTTTCCTTTTAATGCTCCTTCCTCTTTTCTAGATATATTCACTACTTTTCCAAAATGGTCATTTGAGCAATACAGATATCACGACCTTTCCAAATTTGTATCACTATTTGCAATGTGGTTACGATATAACAGGTGCCACGTGAACATCGACTGGGACGAGGATTGGTAAAGCAGTTGGGATAGAAGCGATGTGCAGTCTCTATATAGTATATATATACATATATATAAATCAAAAACCCCATTCAAATCAACAGACAAGATCCGTAGATCCGAAGATCTATTCCAATTTGGTGGTCGCAGATGAGACTGGCTCTGGATAAATCACTAAACTCGTTGCCAGCGAAAAAAAAGCAAATATGCATACGTATCTATATTTATGTGTGTATGTATGTATATATATATATGTATGTCTACAAGTGTAATGGTGTTTGGTTATGGATTTTTTCATTTTTATACCCTGAGCCCATTGAAAAGGGAAACAGGGAAGGTTTTGTAAAAGGGAGGGGCCCAATTTTTTGGGGTCCGCGTCCCCCGCCCCCCCCCGCCCCCCGCCCGCCCGCCCGCCGTTTGAGCGTTCTTCCGATTTTTTTTTTTTTTTTTTTTTTTTTTTTTCCTTTTTTTTTTTTTTTTTTTTTTTTTTTTTTTTTTTTGGTTTTTTTTTATCAATTTTTTTTGGTTTTTTTATTTTTTTTTTTTTTTTTTTTTTTTTTTTTTTTTTCTTTTTTTTTTTTTTTTTTTTTTTTTTTTTTTTTTTTTTTTTTTTTTTTTTTTTTTAAATTTTAATTAACTGCATGGCGCATAGCATGACCGTACGGGAGAAACTACATATATACATATATATTTAGAGTATAAGTAATGTGCAGTAATTATGGTCTTAACAATTGAAACATGTTTGTATTGCCGAAATTAACAAATTGAATTGAAAATAATAATTATAACAAATTTTACGTTTTTATTTAACTAAATTGCATTGTGCGAACAATTTAATTATTGATGGTAATGCCATAAGCATATGTTCATATGATACGTATTATTTACATATTATTAGTTTATTATATACAAAAACGTGTATACACTGCTGATCATATAAATTAGAGGCTTCCATTTGAAAATGATCCACTCAGAAAATGTGCGCGCGCGCTCTAATTTGTATGAAACTGTGACGTCACAGCAGAGCTGTTAATTAACATTAAGAGTAAAGGAGTTGCTCTTTGCGTTGCCAACTGAGTTTTAGATGTTCGTCAATTTTGGAAGCTTGAAAATATAGGAAAAGCCATGATTCAATGGGGGAACGTAATAAATTTGACTTATTGCACACGAAGAGATTATCTAGCAGAAATATTGCCTGTTGATAAATATTAGAAAGATACAGAGGAATATGGAACACACTTCAAAGGGCGAAAGCAATCATTAACTTCCCGGGATGAACGCTATATCATACGACTTCTAATACGAGTAAGTCAGCAGCTCATATTAAGGAATTTGCTGGTATCAACGCAAGCCAGTTGAAAACTGATTGAATGAATTCCCGATCAGACTCATTTCTACGTTGTATAAGTGGTATTAAAGATTAATTAATTTTTTATTTTGTTTTTTTTTTTTTTTTAGACAACTTTATTTATTTATTAGGAAAACAGACTGTTCATATTTGTGAAAATATGTATGTATATAAATATTAGATAATAAAAAATATGCAATATATGATTACTTAAAAACAAATATTTCTTACTATCATTTTATTATATTCAATTTACCAAATGAGCTTAAAATAAGATATTTGCGTTTTTGCCATTCAATGTAAACAATTTTCTATCTATGTATTTGAATACAAATATAAAATATTTATGTACGAGTATATAATATTTCGTCTCTCAATTAAAAACTATATTTTTGTTTAACTAAACATTCATTTATATGTGCTAGAAAAAATCGTTCCCAAATTTCTGAAATGTATCAGAAAATAAAAATAAAATATTTAAGAATGAGTCTCACTAATCTTTCGTCTACCTATTGACCGCACAACGCAAATTAAAATAAATAAATTGTATATCACATTTCTATATATTTCTTATGCTTTCGCTTGGCACAATGCCATCTCGGATCAAACTGAGAAACTAGGGAACAAACATCATAAGCATTTGCATTTTGGCTGTGAATGGAAAATATTGAGAATTCCTCAGGAGTATTTTCAAGTGTTTGAGAGAGCGAAAGTAAAAGAGAGAGAGAGAGAGAGAGAGAGAGTAGGCACTGCACAACAGTCGATCTTCAGTCTGGCCAAGGAACAGCCACGACGCAGACAACGCCACGTCAGAGAGGGAGAGCGCTCGTAAATTGGAGAAAAAGAAATTTACGGAATTTAATGAAAACGTAATTTGCTAGATTAGTTGAGCTTGCATCGTGTAAATTCTTGGGAGCGTGTTTGTTGCCGGCATGTTTCGAGTGTCGCAGGAGATTCACTTGAATACGAGCGCAGCGGGCGCGCCGTGCCAGTCCCCTGGTCTGTCCGATGTCGGCGATGTCAGCAGCAGCGCGGAGAGCTGTTGTATGTTCGGTCGATATCAGCGCACGCCCGATGCGGGTGAGTGTGGCACATGCGGAAGTAAACACATACGATGCGCTGGCTATTTATAACTCCTCCACAGATGCGTATCCCACAGAGCCACCGCATGTCTATGTGGCTCCCGAGCTGACCGATGCTGCCAAGGTGCAGTTGCTGCATCTGCCCAGTGGCGCGGTGCGTGTCAATTCCACGATTAGCTTCGTCATCAAGCGCAATGGGGTTAAGGGCAATTTTGATGTGCGCCTCGAGACGCCCAGTGGACAGCACGGAGCGCCATTGCCGCTGGTGCAGCTGGATCCGGAACGCTTTCAGGTGGAATGTCACGTGACCCAGGCGGGTCTCTATAAGCTGCATATCAAATGCAATTCCGTGCCATTGCCCAAGTCGCCCTACATTATAGTGACCATAGCTGGAGTGGCGACACCAACTGACGAAGGGAACGAGCATGCAGCGACCCGTCCATCAAGTGAGTGTCCAATATGTTCAAGCATTCACATCTCTAACTGTTATGCTAAGCAGTGCCCCTCTTCGAGTCGGATGCCAGCAAAGTTCAAAGTCGCGGCCTGGGACTGACCCATATTAATCTGCTTGAGCGGAACGAGTTTACGGTTGATGGCAGCTGCGCCGGCAGCAATATGCTCTTTGTAGGCGTAATGGGACCGCAAGGACCATGTGATGAGGTGCTGGTCAAGCATCTGGGCAGGCATATATATCGTGTAGCTTACCAGGTGCGGGAGCCCGGCGACTACACTCTGGTGGTCAAGTGGGGTGAACAACACATTCCAGGATCACCCTTTAGCCTCTGTGCCGAGTAACTACAAGGACTTAGACTGATTTGCAACTGGCCCGGTTCAAGATATACAGATATAAGTATAGCGTGTTCAAAGAAGATACTGACAACAATATTAAGATTAATCGCACAAAATATATTATTTCTTAAATTAAATACTAATGATTAGCACATCAAATTAATAGTTGTAATTATAACTTTAATCAAACTATTAGCTGTCATTGATTACGAACTACGCTGACGAAGTCGTTCGTTCATTCGTATTGTCAACCGAACCATTGGCTGATTTTTGTTTTTGTTGAATTGCCATTCAAAATAGTATGTCAATGGCTCATCCACTAGTTGCCTGTGCGCGGGAAATGTACTTCACGGTTAAAGTTCATTCTATGTGCAGTCTAATGATGATTACCAACACTGATGACGACGACAACTAAACGAAAGAGCAACATTATCATTTTTTGTTATTTAGCCGACGCTAATGACGTTCGCATTTAGTATATGTGCTAGGCATGCTGGCTGCGCGAGGGGAGCGGCAGCGGCAGCCAACCTAATGATGATGACTGCCGTACGCCGCATATAAATGTCAATGTGTGCGTGTGTGTGTGACTGTGCGTGTGCTTGTCTGCGCGCCAACAATAGCAGTTGCCCATCATGGTGTTAGTGCCTGGGAAGGGGGAGGTACACAAAAGGTTGCCACAGTCGCAGTTGATGATGATGATAATGCGTTTGCTTTGCTCGCCTTAACGAGCTGCTGCTGGAGCTATTGCTGCTGCCGACTGGCGCGCTTAAGATAAATTACGTGGTCATGCTCATGACTGGAATCAAGCTAGAGCGCATCACAAAAAATCATTACTCATTGGGCTTACTATGGGCGTGGTTGTACTATATATGTACATATGTATGTATATGATAACAGCGTACTAGGTTGATTGGCATATTGTATTCATCTTTGAAAATAAACTTGGCGCACTTTAGCATGCACATCCACACAAATGTTATTTTAAATAATTTGCACAGTATCCAAACGGGGTGGCAACGCTACGCGGTTTCTAGACACAATAGCTGTACTGCTCACACCATGTTGCGCGCGCTATTGCTGTCTCGTTTGTAGAACATCATTATGGCCGTGTTGTGTCTTGCCATCATTAGTGTTGGTAAATATCTCGAGCTGAGCTGCTAACTACGTTTTTCGTGTGTGTGTTCTTGGACATAATTAAAATTAAATTATTTAACTTATTATTAAGTTTTGGATTTGGTCGTGTGGTGTTTGTTGTATTTGGAGCACTGTTTGCGCGACCAGCTGCTGCTCATGCTCGGCTCATGAGCATTGCGTTTGCCGTAATCGAAGGAAAAGTATGTACCTGTGCGTGTGCGTGTGTGTGTGTGTATCTGTATCTTCATTCTTTGCAAAGGAAAAAAACAGTTGTAGTTGTACGCGTGTGTGTATTCAAGAAAAGTAACCATCTCTTGCCCCCACAGGCAACCACAAAATATTCGAATTGTTGTTGTTTCTGCTGCTGCTGCTGCTGCTGTTGGCTCCATCAACTGCGGGCCAGCAAGTGCCAATGTAGCGGCAACGTCGACATCGTCGTCATTCTTGCTGCCGCTGCTGTTGTTGTTAGTGTCTCTGCTATTGCTGTAGCATCTTCATTTGGCCGCAGCTTTTGTATACTTGAAATACCGCTTCAGTACAATTTGAGTTGCCGTCGCGTTAGCTTCTACGTATTTGTTGTCTCGTGCCCGCTACGCGTGCGTTTACACCTTGCATTTCGTCTTTTGTTTACCAGCATTGAGCTTAGCATGTGAGTGTGTGCGTGTGTGATTATGTGCCGGTGTACAGCTTAATGATAATCTAATACTCTTAATTATGTGCAACACATGCGTGCGTGCTTATGTGTGTGTGTGTGTGTGTGTGTGTACGAATGTAAAGAGCTGCCAGATTTTTGTGTTTTCATGTGCCAAAATGTATATATAAACATAATTATTGAAAATACTTTATTAGAACTATAATCATTATCACTCAAACAGGTGTTGTCATTTATTCTGTGAAGTTAAATAAATCGCTTGTTCAGGCTTTATAATTACTTTTGCGTATAATAATACTTTAGTTGCAGTCGGACAATATGTGAAACATTTAGAATTTCTTTATAATTTATCTAATAAAGTAAATTATAAGGCAAACATATGTTAAAGAAATGCAGAACGCAAATACTTTAAAGTCAACCGAATTAATAAGCCCTAAAACTTCATATTAACTACCCTGCAATTTGCATATCTTTGGACAAAAATAGTTTCGATTTAAAATGTGATTTACGATTTTCAATATATGCAAATCCTGTGACAATCAATTTTATAGTTCAGGCTTAAATATTTACATAAAAATGTGTATAAAAAAAATGAAATATTAAAATTGTAACCGATTTCTAAAAATTTGAATAACTGAAGAAATACTATATCAAAGAACTCTCTACAACAGAATCAAACAAAAATAACAATTTATATTGATAACTGTGGTATTATATTTAATATAGGTCATATATCACAGTTTTAGGCCTTAGAAGCCAATTACTATAAGTCAGTATATTAAAAAATGATTTAATTATTATTAATTACACTTATGAAGTATTTATATTCCTTATTAACAAGTTAAGTAAACTTTTTATATTAAAATCATCCAGAGTTCATGAAATTTCATAATTTGTATCAGAAACTACATAAGTAGCTTAAAAGATTTTAAAAATCCTAATTATATATTTATAGATCTAATGTATATGTATAAATATAATATATTTATTATAAATCAACATTTTAATAGACATCCAGCCATATTAATTGATTTGACTATTTCAGGTGCAGTTCTGAGGTGCAATTATGTTTCCATATTGATTAGCGTGCTCCATGTCTAGCTCCGATTCGCGGCCAAATTTTGTTGGGCAACTGTTTGTGGCAAGTGAGACCCATGTGAAATGCCTGTAAGTATGCAGCAAGCAATCTGTACGATTAAGATTAATTTTAATCCAATCTCCGCTCTGTAATTAGTATGAAAAATTCAACAAAAAGCGCCGACAATGGGAGGATAGTGGAGTATTAGAGCTAATTAAACTATGGAAAGTTTGCGCCTATGAATTGCGCACAATCAAACGAAATGGACACCTTTATGTGGCTATGGCAAAGCAAGTGAGTAATAGACAAATGCAATAAATGAATATATTCGTTCGATTCAAGCCAATTCATCAACTATCCAATTATTTGATATAAATCTATTTTCTAGTTAACGGGTCTTGGCGTACCCGTTACCGCGCTAGAAGTACACTTTAAGGTTAATAATCTAACACAGCGTTATAGACAGGAGCAAAAGACATTTGAGACAACGGGCATCATTAGCACGTGGAAGTTCTACAGCCAAGTGGATGATGTGTTCAAGAGTTTAGCTGCACACACAGGTTACAAGTGAGTGGAACAAATGAAGGTCATTAAGATGCCCATGGCTAATTCAATTTCATTCGCAGAGACAAACGCATGACGAGCGCCTCGAATGCCAGCAGCTTACCATCGACATCCGAGTCACCAGTTTGGAAAAATCCAATGTCTCAGCAAGAGTTCAATAGCAACAACACGGAGGGGTTCTACAAGTAAGTATAAAATCTCAGCATATACGATGTGACAATAGTAAGCTTATTAATTGGCGTTTGCTTGCAGAACGGAGTATGGCATGCATCGCCACTTTATGGACCACTCCCAGCCGCCGCCGAATGCGGGCAATGTGGATAATTTTATGGCCTCATCGGCGGCGGTGGCAGCTGTGGCGGCAGCTGCCTCAGCGCGGCTCGCCGACAGCAATATGGAGCAGCAGATGCAGAATTCGGCCGGCGCCAGTGGAGCCGGTCCAGGTGGCAATACCAACGGCGGTGTGCCCAACTATAATAAAATCAAAAAGTCCCACGAAGATTATGATAAATTCGTGGACATTGTAAAAAACATTGTGGACACGCACAAGACAACGCCCGATAAAGTGGACGCATTCGCCGATTTCATTAAATCCTATATGCGCCGTTGGCCAGAACGGTTGCAGGACGAGGCCATCAATCACATGACAAACTATGTGGTTGTCAAAAATATGGAGCACAGCATGGGCAGTGTGCCTGGCGTTAGTCTGCATAATCCTGAGGGCGTCAACAATCGGCAATAACAATACAAGCAGGAGCCCAACAACTAAACCCGATCCGCGGGAGTTGTTGGACGGCCGTCGTGGCGGTCGTAGTTGGCAGCTCCACGAATCCAAGAACAAGGGCGAAAAGCCAGAATTTACTTAAATCAAATGTGGCGCAAAGTTACTTAAAATTATATAAAAGAAACACACACATACACACACACACACACGGAAAAAGATCAAACACAGGAATTATATATCTGCAAACAGCAGCTGAGAGAGATCGGTCAGTTTTGCTTAGATCATATTGTAAACGATTTCAGCAGTATTTTTTGTATAGTTAAAATATACAATCAAGTTTTTAGTTGTATGCCAGAGCATTTCGCTAAGTTTCGAATTGAGTTCGATATAGTGGAGTGGACACACACACACACACATACAGACACATAATTTGTAGAGTATAGAAAGTACAATACGATTATATGTAATATGTTTAGATATCATTTCCTACTGTTAGCTGTAAACGAAAAAAACCTAAATGAATAAACGCTTTAAAAAAAAAAAACAAATTAAATTGAAGATGGAACTGTTATCGGATCTGGTTAGGATATCATATATATATTCCCATATTGTAATACCCCTCCTAGCTCTAATTAATCTCAAATGATTTTGTAAATTTAAAATTTTATTTAGCTCAAATACGCTGAACTTGACACGCGACGCTATTAAACATATTCGCATTAGATGTAGCCGTGGGCGCAGTGGGCGTGACTAGGAAACGAGCAAAAGTGCCGCCCTTGTTGTCAGCCAAGCGTCCCGGATTGATGACCAGACAATCGTTCACCAGACGTATGAAATGCCGTTGGTCACTGGGCAGAATGAGCACATTGGGCAGCTGCTTGAGCTGGGCGTATTTCTGGGCCAACTGCGAGTCGTAGGACATATTCTCATCGGCCGGCGGGCAAAGTGGATAGAAGGTGCCCTGATTGAACAGATGATTGATGGCGCGATGCATGCGCTCGCCCGCATTGGCGGTAAACTCTTGGCTCAGCAGATGGTCTATCACATCTGTGGAGCTGACGCCCAGTGTGATGCCGTCCAAATCGACCAGCGAGGGATCGGGCAGCATATGCAAATTGGGATATGTTTTGCGCAGCATGGGTGCTGGTGTGGGATAAACCGCGGGCGTCATTGCATCCTTCTGGCTGCTGACCAGCAGCACTGTGGTGCTGCTGCCCACTGCCTCCATGATGCCCGCAATCATCTTCTCAAAGAACGACTCAAAGGTCTCGGCCAGCTCGACGATCAGCTTGTGCTCGGCATCCAGAAAGGGACCCGTTAGTAGCAGCACATCGGGTCGGTGCTCCTGCAGATACTTGAGCAGCTGATGCATGGGATCGTAGAAGAGATCCGTGCTGTGGGTATACGGTCCAGCAGCAACCACAAAGTGCACATCACGATCCACTTTCAGTGGCGGTGGCGGCGTCAGTTTGCGATCTGTGTAGATCTCCTCCACCACAAAAGTGTCGCCACGTGGTATAAATCCTTTGGCTAGCACCACCTGGCCGGGAAATATGCTAGCCGATTTGATTTGTGAAAAGTTCAGGGCCAGGCACTTCTCGTCCGTATTCAGCACGGCTAGCAGAGCGGAGTGCGCATCCAATGGCCCATCGTCGTCGGAATGTATCATGCCCACGGCATGGAGTACATGGAGTGCGTCCAGCGTATGCCTGTCCTGTGGATACCAGCTGCACTCGGCGGCACCTGTGCTGCCTAGCTTTTTCTCCACCAAAGCCTGGCCAACATCCACGATACGATCGTATAGATCATCGCATCTGTCGTAGAGCAGGTCGTTCATGTACCTCAGATTGGAGATTGTCAATGGAGCATCATTGTGAAGCAATTTCTGAACTACGGGCAGAGTTTGCTCGATCTTTGACTGCCACGTACAAGCGGCAATAAGCTTGGGATGACCAAATGTGTCCACAATATCACCTGGTTTTCCATTCGTGGTCGTTGTGCCCGCAGCTGGAGTTCGTTTAGCTGATTGTGGCGTAAAGCTGGCCGGGCTGAAGGCCATGCCATTCTTCAGTCGACTCTGTTTATTTACCGCTTTGGGCGTTTGCGGCTGTGGCGATCCAGATTTGCCCACATAATCATCCATCATGGGATCATCTTCTACCAGGCCATAGGTGGCCAGAGATCTTGTTTCCAATGCAGTAGGTTGGGCTTTGGTGTAATGTGGTGTATTCTTGCTGCCCATTTTTTCACGTTTTACTTGCAGCACCTTTCGCTCAAACTCGCCAAGATTCTCGGTCGTTGGTTCATCACCGTTCAGGTGGGACAAGCTGAATGCCATCCATTGCTCCACGAATTCTGTAGCATCGTTAATGCTATAGGAGAGAGCGAGCTCTAGGCATTTTTCCAAAACTGGAGCGCTTGGTTCTATTCCCATTTCATCAAATTGCTGTTGCAGTTCGGATTCCATTTCGTTTTAGTGTCTGTATAATTTGTAAACAATTATTTAGTTACGGTTAATAAATAAGTTTTCACTCAATGGTATTTTGGCGGGAAACCGATAACGTATTTCGTTCCCCAGCTGTAATTGCCATTCACAGCCAGAATTCGATATGTTTATCTGAAAGAGTGGCATCACTCTAGTCAGTAGTATTTACTACGTTTACCAACACACTCAAATAGTCAATGCAACAGAATAGACCTTTTCTCGGGCGTAAAACTAAATTAAATATAATTAAATTTAAAGTAAAAACATATTTAATAGAAATGTGTGCAATATGTTAAATAGAGAGATTGTTGCGTTCACGCAGCACCACGAAATGACACAGAACTAGGAGTCAAAACACCATCATCATCAGCAGCAGCAACAGCAATAGCAACAACAACAAAGGCCCTGCAGCAACAATACAAAAACAGCTACAACAACACACAAAAAACATAATTTGGTCAATTTGCATATTAAAAGAAATAAACGAAACAGAAATCGAATTAGGTAATTCACGCACAGTACATACAAAATGAGTAAACTGGAAACGGATTCAGATAGCTCTGAGGAATTTTTCGATGCTGAAGACACAACACCTAATCGCTCCTCAACACTCTGGTATGTGGAGCTCTCGCTTAGCCCCTCCAACTCATGCAGTGACTCACCTGAATGACGCGTGTATTACTCTTTCGCTTTTTCTTGCTCTTTTTGTTGCAGTCGTAAATTGCCAGCGGATAGCGCACAGGAGTTCATCTTTCCAGAGCCAGCGGTGCGTGTAAATGCGGCCGCCTCATCGGACAGCGATGCAACGCCCATTGGCGCCAACACGCCCGCCACCCGCAGTCCGACAAATAGTCTAGGCGCTCGCCTTAAGCAACAGGATGCGGCAGCAGCCGCAGCAGCTGCCGCGGCAGGCATTTTCGTCGAGCCCAAACCAGTGAAGGGCGTGGTAAGTGCTGTGAGTGGATGGCATAAATTTCATTTTGCTCTGATTTGAGTGCATGCCTTAATGATACAGAACGTTTTGTTAGCTGTTCAGTTGTGATACCCGTGCTATTCCTCTCTAGAGCCAATCGCTCATACCATTAAGAATTCTTCACACGTTTCACGTTTTCCCTTTTCTGCTCCGTTGCCCACTGTGCGCAAAAAAAAAGAGTAAACAACAAAAAATCAATGCAAATTTAAATGTGCCGATTTCACTGTGCTTCCCTCTCCCCCAAAAAATCAAATAATATAAATTAATGTTTCCCCTCTTCTGCTCGGTCCCTCCTCTTGCCCACCTGCAATCCATATGGTTTGGATGCTTATATGGTTTTCTCTACTATTACTCAAGCAACCCAATGTGCTTTGTGTTTGTTTTTATAATTCATGTTTGCGCCCCTGTGAATCGCGTCGCTTAGTCAAAGGTTTGCCGCAGCTTGTCATCAGGCGGTCGGTTGGTCAGGCGCGTATAAATACAGCAGCGAGGGCTACTTAATGGGTTTAGTATGGCAATCGAGAGTTTTCAGTTTATTTTTATTTAATATTTATGATTATATTTGATTGTGCATATTTAAACCATATTTTATTAGCCATGCAGTGAAAACTTTCATATCTCATCAATCACATTTTAATACCTATTTATAGCTCTTCTTGTAGCTCATCTCGTATATATGTATATTTATATAGATATATATATATGTATAAATTGAAACATCTATTAAGGCATTTTGTTGATTTCATAAAATGTTTTTATATGCCACTTGTTGACTTGTTTTCGTATTATTTGGCAACATGTAAATGCATTTAATTTGTGCCCAGGCATTTGTTAACTATTTATAAAAATTATTATGAAATGTTAGAGCTTTGCAAATGATTTTACTGTTGCCCCGTGCTCTGATTAACGCAATAATTATCAAAGTTTTGGCGTTATCAGACTTATTACTGATAATAATTGTTGCTTCGGGTGTGTATTATTTATCTATATTATGATTTTTTTTTTTTCATTTTCTTACGTAATAATTGATAATTGTTTTTGGTCAGGGTTTGGGTTTGGCCCATAAAGCAGCTGTAACATGCCGCAGCACGTTTTCATTCATATTATACTCGCAATTTATAATAATTGTCTATCAAAGGGGGAAGCAGGGGTAGGGTAATAGCTCTTATCAAATAGCGTCGAGTGTTCCGTAAATGTTGATGTTGATAGCAACAAATGGACGTAATTTGTGGCCCAGTTAAAGGCGGAACTAGACCTATTGCATAGCTTAAATAAATAAATTAGCCCTTTTGTTTACCTATTTTTATCATGTATTTAATTTACACATTTGTTAATTTGTTTTTGTAATTTGCTTTTTATTTTCATATTTTGTGCGCATTTGGTATATAAAAAAAAATAACAAAATAAAATAATGAAAATATAAACACAAATTTCACTTATAAATATGATGTATATATTTAACAATTAAATATATATATGTATATCGTGCCATATAGTCTGGTAGACAACGCTTTCAAGAACTACGTAAATGCATGAACCATGATGAAGATGATAATCCAGGAAATACACTCACACCTGATTCTCAGGTATTATATCTATTTATGAAAATCAAAATTGTAGCCATTAGCTTCAAACCGTATATAAGTAACGCTTTTGCTTAAGCATATTATTTTTTTTCTCTTGCTCTTGTTTTGCCCGGCTTTTTTTTGTAATGCTTGGCTAATTTTATTGTTATTTGATCCAAACCACAGAACAGCTCCATGGATGGCGTTTTTACCAACCGACCCACACATCCGTTTAAGGTCATTGAGAGTGATACGATGAGCATACAGAGCATGACGTCATTGGGCCGTGTGGGTCGCATCTTAGCGGGCAGCATCGATCCGTCAGGTGAGCACGCATATAGCAATCATTTCGCATTCACTCAGTCACACAAAACTATTTTCATTTGTTCACATTAGCAATCAGCGTTGATCGTGAATCGCTGGCCTCAATGAATGCCCAGCATCAGCAGCAGCAACAGCAGCAGCAACAGATGCAGCTCCAACAGCAGCAGCAGCAGCAGCTTCAGCAGCAACAACAACAGCAACAGCAGCAGCAGCAGCAGCAACAACTGCGACAGACACCGCCGCCCACAACCACAACAATGGCCATGTCTACGGCCACAACAGTTGTTAACGCAGCATCAGCAGCGTCTACAAAATATGTGCAGCAGAGCGACTCAGCAGTTGCAGCAAATCCTCCACAGATTCTCCAAGAACCGGATGTAATTGCAAGCACCAAGTTGGCACACTCCAAGACCACCGACTCCATAACATCTAGCGGTCCGGTGGCGCCGCCGCGACGCAAGAAAAAATCACGGAAGTTCTCCAGCAGCTCCTCGGAGCAGTTCAATATGAACGATGGCATGCGATTGCCTGCGGCTGATACGGAGGACACCGATAGCGATACGCGATCCGTGCAGAGCGTGCGAGATGTGCAGCAACAGCTACGTGATGATATTGTCAAGCAGTTCGAAAGTTCGCTAAATGATGTCAGCAACATGACGTCCAACAATACGCTCACCTGCTCCTCGACCAGCACAATTGTGTCTGCCTCCGCTTCCACGGCAACCACGACACCTTCGTCGCTGGCACTAATCGCGTCCACGAGTCATGCATGTCATGTGCGACCTGTCTCAACGGCGGGCATCATGATGAAACCATCACATTCGCTGGGCAACAGCGTCACGTCCGTCTACTCGAAACCGAGTCCCTCGAACTCGGCCAAGAGCAACTCCGCGCCAGGTCGTGTCAGGTGAGAGACCAATTTATATAATTTTATAGTACTATGACTAATAATTTTATATTGCTTGCAGCTCGATTGATCCCAATCAGGGTCTAAATCTCTTCAAGGCCATACAAGGCGGCTATGTGGTCAAGCCGCGTGATGAGGCGAGCAACAAAGCGCAAGGACCATCTCAGGATGAAATTGAACGCATTGAAAAAATGCTCATGGAGAGCGCTAGTCGACCCAAGCTAGCGGGCAGTGGCTCCAACAGCTTGGGCAGTGCCACACGGTAAGTGCGAGTAGAGAGTTAAGAATAGGGCGAGAATGAATATTAATAATTCTGAATAGCACAGCAAGTACAAGCCAAATAGAATATCAAATAGCTACACTAGAAATTGCAAAACAGTCTTCAATTCTCAATCTCAAATTAGGCAGATATAGCTTTATATTAACACTTCGTTCATTTCCATTCAATATCAAGACATTTCAAATGAACTTTAATTGTAAGTTACGTGAAATTGATTGTACATATTTCGAGCTTTCTTCGCAGCAATCCAATTGAACTATACCTAATGTACAAGACTTGGAGGATGTGCCTAAAGTTAGTTAAATATATCTTAAATATCTTGTAAATCTTATAGATAACTTCTATTGCTAGTCACTTATTGCTAAAGTTCGTTTCGCCAACTACCTTAACAACTATTAACAAAAATTCCTAACTTTTGTCTCTCTTTCTCGCTTCACAGTTATACGGCTTTGTATAGGGCTGCCAATGAGAAGGAGCGTCGCAAGTCCGCTGGAGATGAGGATGTGTTGAGGCAGATGAATATTTATGTGCGCACTCGCACCAATTCGGGCAAGCAGCTGACGGACTTTGAAATACTTGAGCAAGTTCCTGTTAAGAATCTGGATACCGGCGAGAATATGCCGTTATCTGAAGTGCGTTCACCGCCAGTGCCTGAGGGCTGGAATCCGCTCTCGCTGCATATACTGAAGTTGACATCACATCTGGAGGTCATACAAAAGGAATCGGATGAAGAAAGCGTAATTGGCATACCGCCGAGCATTGAGGGACAGCAGCCGGATGAGGAGGAACTGGAAACGGAGGATGGCAGTCGGCTGAAGAAGAAAACTGCTCGCATAAAGCGCTTCTTTGGCAGCACCATGCGTAAGACGGTGGACAAGGCCAAGTCAATTGCGTCGGAGGTGTCACATGCACGCCACAAAGAGGACGTGGCTGATATCGTGGATGCCATGAATCCCGAACAAAATATTAAAATCAAGGCATCCTCCTCCAACAAGGGCCCGTACGAGTTTACCAAGCTGCAGCATGTTCAGGATCTCAGTGGCGAGGATACCAGCGCCGTATGGTGCATGAAATTCAGCTCATGTGGACGTCTGTTGGCCACCGCTGGTCAGGACAAAGTGCTGCGCATTTGGGTGCTAAAAGATGCCTATCCCTACTTCCAGGTATGTCGTGACACATTCACTAAGATCATGTGGCTAGCTAATTTGGTAATTCTTTTGCAGGACATGCGCAACAAATACAACGCAGATCAGAAATCCTCGCCAACGCCATCACAGGAATCGCTAGTGTCACAGCATTCGGCTGAGGAGGCTATTGCCATGGCTACTGCGGCAGAGAAGTGCACAGGTCCCTTCATGCCGAAGCCATTCTGCACGTATAATGGTCACACCTCGGATTTGCTTGATGTTAGCTGGTCGAAGAACTATTTTATCCTGTCCAGCAGCATGGACAAGACTGTGCGCCTTTGGCATATCTCCCGGAAGGAGTGTTTGTGCTGCTTCCAGCACATTGATTTTGTCACGGCAATCGCGTTTCATCCGCGCGACGATCGTTACTTCTTGAGCGGCAGTCTGGATGGCAAGCTGCGCTTGTGGAATATACCCGATAAAAAGGTGGCGCTTTGGAACGAGGTCGATGGCCAGACGAAGCTTATCACGGCAGCCAATTTCTGTCAGAACGGACAATTCGCTGTGGTTGGTAGTTACGATGGTCGTTGCATCTTCTACAACACGGACCAGCTGAAGTATCACACGCAGATCCATGTGCGATCCACGCGTGGCAAAAATCGAATTGGCCGCAAGATCAGTGGCATTGAACCCATGCCGGGCGAGGATAAAATTCTTGTCACCTCCAATGACAGTCGCGTGCGTCTCTATGATCTACGCGATCTGAACTTGTCCTGCAAATACAAGGGCTATCTGAATGTGTCATCGCAGATTAAGGGATCGTTTAGCCATGATGGCAAATATATTATAGCTGGTTCAGAGAACCAATGCATCTACATATGGAAAACGAATCACGACTACTCCAAGCTAAGCTCGGTAAGCTAAAAATCGTGTAGGTTTCTATTGACTTAGCCTGATCTAGTTTTGTCTTCCCTTAAAGGTTCGTCGTGATCGTAGCGATTTTTGGGAAGGCATCAAAGCACACAATGCTACTGTCACCTGTGCCATATTTGCGCCACATCCGGAGGCGATTATCAAACCGGATCCCGATGAAATTTCCAATGATAAGGTGAGGGCATTGGCCACTATAACTAGTTCATAATCATTTTCAATAGGGTATTTCAGGCTTTGCTCATACCTTTGCTTGAGTCATAAAACTATAGTCGTCACTTTACACAGTCCATCGAGTTAGAAGCACCTTTGTTTGACTTTGTGTTATTGTTATTGTCGTATAACTCTTTTCATTTTTCTGTCTTTCCACACAGCTGGCAAACAATCAGCCAGATCCGTTGGTAGAGCAACACAAGAAGGGCTGCGGCTATGTGCTGGTCAGTGCCGATTTCAATGGCGCCATCAAGGTGTTCATCAACAAAACAAAGCCAAAACACAGCAGTCTGCCCTACACGGCCATTGCGGATTAATCGAGGCGCCGTCGTCGATATGTCAATTAGTAGTCGCTGGGAGGCAAACGATGGGGAACCGAATCGGGTAGGGGAACGTGGGTGGGCAAACGGTAAATTGAAAAAGGCTAACAAAAAAGCAGAGCGAAATAGCTCTTCCGTTACTTTAATGTACTTGTTTTGTTTTACCCCTTCTGTGTGTATTTAATTGTATTTATGACAAATGTATATGTATTTTGTACGGATTAATTGAAATAGCATTAACGCTTATTTATATATTTAAACTAAATCGCTATCTAAGATCAGTCAGATCATGTAATGTCTTAGTATATATATATACAATATACTTATGCTGATATATGTGAATTGTTAAATGGATATTCGAGAAGCGTCTGTGTGTATGCTTCACAAAACAACAAAAAAACCAAAAAAAAAAAAAAAAACAACTTTTGTTTTCTAACGTTAATTATTTTCTAATGCCAATTCTGTGTGAACTGTATGTGTATGTATTTATGTGTGTGTGAGTGTGCGTAAATTAGTTGATATGTTTTTGCTTGTTATTTGAAAACGATAATAACTGAAAGCCAATTGTATATTTTTGTCATTATGCAAAGTAATCTTATAGCCACACTCACTCACACTTACACACACACGTACACTTATATGACTAATAATGATAATTAGCTTGTGGTAATTATTTATAATACTACTATACAACAATATGTGTAAAGAAGTAAAGAGATGTGCAGCTCCTCCTTTGGGGTATGCCAATTGTGCACTTAACTGAAGCTGGCATTTTTGGTATGGTACGTGATATGTGTCATATATGTGTGTGCATATGAATCATTCGGGAGTATACTAAGAGGTGATTTTTTTTATATTTGAGTAGATTATACTTGGTGCTGTAGTATAGTATATTATGAATGTCTCAAGGTTTTTTAGACTAAAGGAATCCGAAAGGATTGTATTAGGAATGGATGCAAAAAGGAGCAGAGGAGCGAAATGAAAATTTTTTTTTTTGAAATATAATTTTTTGATTAATATTTGTTTTTTAATTACATATCCAATATCCACATTTGGTAAGCGTATAAATATTTTAAAAACAATTCGAAAATACGTAAAAATTCTTGGAATTGAAATATTTAAAAATTTATATTGAACTCTTAAAGGTATAATGCGACGAACCATTTTTTTTTATTTAATTAAAATTTTAATTTCTAAAGATGTAAGTCTTGAGTTTTTTTTTTTTTCAAACTTCTCATATTACTCTCTACAAGAGTATTTTGAGTCCACCATTCGGAAGTTAATTATGATTTTTTGTTTCTATTGATTTTGCACGTTCCCCAGCATGCGGTATTAGAAGCGGTTGTTGAAGTGCTTCGCCAGTAAAGCAGAAGGAAGGATTAGAAGTGGCTCTCGGGAGTGTGGCTGGCGACGACAGCTATTTAGCGTAAGTTTAACCTTCATTGTTGGGGCTTCCTAATAGCCGAAGGGTGCGTTCGAGGCAGTCAAGTATGTGTGTGCGTGTATGAGGGATAATCCTTTGTGTGTGATTTAAAAAATGGAATGTTTTTTGAGTCAATTGTGTTGGGCATGGTAAGTGTAATTGCAGCTGGTGCTTTGCCAATTCCCGACTGCGACAAATACTCCAGACTGGCCCAAACAATGCCGGCAATATAAACATATACATATATACACATATATATATATCTATATACATACATAAATGCGCTGCAGCAAATGAGCGAAACATAAAGAAAATCAACAAAAAGTGTCGGCAAATGAAAATGGGAGAGGCTTCGGTTCCCTACTTCATATTTTTTTTGGCCGGAAGAGGCGACTTCCTGAGTGCCATGGAAATCATTTGAAGTGCCTGAAGAGGGCTGAAGAGGAGGCTTCCCCGGCTAGCGGCTGGGCGAATTCTTATTTGGGGCGGTTCTCTGTGCTCTGTGGGTTGACTTCTAATATAAAGGCAAATACAAATGCAAACACAAATACGAATACAAATACGTTTGCAGCAACCCCAAAAAAGGTAGCACAAGATTTATATGTAATGTAGAGTTTTAGAGTTCCTTGAGTAAATACTTTGTCTATGTACGGACGACGTATACTTAATGTATCTGTGCCGACTGGCATTTGTCTGCAGTCAGCGGCGGACGGCTAAAATAATTGTTTAGTGAGACAGCAAAGTCACTCGAAAGACGATTAGCGTTTATGTTCTTTTTGGCGTCTCTTGCAACATGCAATCAATAAAGATTTACGTAGTTGTTGAGCAGGATAGGATTGCGGGGCTTACGGGGTTGGGGCGTCTGGCGTGTGGTATGAGGCGTGGGGTATAGCGTGGCAATGCGGCAACAACAGCTGTTGCAATGGTTGGGCGGCCGGTCGACCACAGCAGCCAGACGCCGGCGCCGGCCCTCAGCAGACCCGTTCCAAATGCCAATCAATGCACTTTTGGCCATGTGCCAAGTTACTCTTTACATAAGAGAGCGAAAGATAGGTAGAGAGAGTGCGAGGGAGCAGTAAGCGGTGCCCACAGCTTCTCTTAAATAGCAACTGAAGAGAGCTGTAAAGAGCTATCTAGCTCCAGGCCACTCAGCTACAATATTAATCATAGTTAAGCCCAACTGGCTTTTGTTAGCTCATCTTAAGACTCTACAATAATTTTCCATTTATTAAAATTCGCTTTAAGAAGCCGAAAACTATCACACTGTTAATTAACAGTAAGCATTAACAGCCAGCTTAAAGTCTTAAGAGAGCAGACACGGTATGACTTTAGCAGCACACATTTCAATAGAGATGTGCACACAGCAGTCGCGTGAGTTTCTCGTGGGCAAGCGCAGCGTGAGTTTGTGTTGAGCATGCTCAAGTCATACTTGAGAGAGCGCCAAGAGAGAACAAACTACACAACAATATAAAACGATACAAAAATTTGAATATTTAAACACATATATACAAATAAATGGCTCAAAAATAGAGTTCGTGATACGCGTCTAACATGAATGTTTTTGTCACGCGCACATCGTTGGCATTCACACACTGACGCACCCACTCACACACACAGTCAAATTTGTAAACACACAATGCGCCGAGATTGAGCAAGGTGCGCTTAGCTCTTACATTGCTCTCAGTTTATTTCTGACTCTCGTGCAAAGCGCAACGTCGAAACGGACGGCTCGTATGGTCGCTCGGTCGCTAATGTTGTGTGCGTGTGTGTGTTCGGTGTCGGTTTTCGGTGTCGGTGTTTTTCGTGTGTGTTTTTCGGTGCTTGACAAATGCAATACAAATGCAAATGCAGTGTAACTAATTTACATAAATATACACATATATATAAATATTTTTAAAATTTTTGAAACAAGAATTTTTGGTCGAAAATAGCCATGCCTCATGCATGTGCGTGTAGGACTGTGTGTGCGTTGCATCGAATGCTAACTGTGTGTGTCTGTGTGGGTGGATGACATTCTTTGGACCTGTGTGCAGCGCCTTAGCACTTAATTAAATTAAACAAAACTTAAATGAAATAAGCCCAATCAAGCGAAAGCTCAAAGTGCAAGCTGTGTGTGTGTGTGCCTGTTTATATGTAAATATGTATGTCGCTTATTGTTATTGCAGCAAAGCCAACTGCTTACCGCATAACGGTTCTTTTTTGTCGATCAACAATTTATCGCTTATCGTAGATAGATTGATTCGCCATGGCCCCAAACCGCGGCTCTAAATTCTTTGCATTAGGCAACATTTGTCTAAAAGAGAACTAAAAAAAACTGTCGCTTTTCATGTTTTTGCTTAAAACTGAATTAAATTAGTAGAAAACTCGTTTCTGTGAATATTTCTTTATAATCTTGATTTTTAACGATTTGTTTGTATTCTGCTTAATTCTTTATCAATTTTATTTACTTTTAACTGCCTTGATTTCCATATTAAATTCCTAATTATGCATTTTCTTTTTTACGGTTTTTTTTTTGCGGCGTAACACAGTGCTTGAAAATGCATGAAAATCAAATTCTGAAATCGTTTTTTAATGATCATTCGTTAGTTTTTCTTTCATTAAACGAACAATTTGCAGCGGCTCAAACGCTTCATTAATTTACAATTTATTCTGGGCACATTTGCTGTTCGGCTTTTTATCGTTTTTATGTGCCTTTTGGCTTAATTAAGCTTTCTAACAGCTTAACTTAATTATGACGTGTTGTTATTTTATTTTTTGTGGTTCGCCCGCAACAAGACACAGAAATCGTGCAAAAGCTAAAGATAAATTGAAACGAAAAAAACTATTTAAAAGACTTTCAAAGCATTAAAATTTAATAATCTTGTTTAATAACAAGTTTAAAGAAAAATGTAAACAAATTAATGACTTTAATTTGAATACAGTGATTGTTCGAAATTTAAATTAAATTAAATTAATTTAATTCTTTTAAATATTTGAATATTTCACAATCAAAATTAACAAAATTCTAAATTTTAGCTTTTGTAAAGCTCTTAATTTTCGAGCAAACACTGTATGCTATATATGAAATATTAATAAAAACCAAAACCCTTTCACTTCAAAAACCAAAAATAAACTCACAGAGAATTCAAAGTGCAACAAAAACAACAACGAGCTAAAAACCAGTTTCAATAAGCCAATAAACCAATAAGCAATAAGCCAAACCAAATACAACAACAACAACAACAACACTTAAAGAGCAACTAGGCCCGTTAGTGCGCCGCCGTGGCCTATATTCAAAATAGATCAGTCGCAGCCTCAGCCTCAGCCTCAGCCGCAGTCGCCATCGCCATCGCTGTAGCAGCCATCGCAGTTGCAGTCAAAATGCTAAAAACAACATCAACAACAACGACAACAGCAACAGCAGCATCAGTCGCCGCCGTCGCTTGAGAACGCAGCTAAAAAACAAGTTTTATGCTAAATAATAATAAATAAATAAATAAACGCATCGCAATACCAAAATACAAAGTCGAAGAAGTCGAAAAGGTGCAAGAAAAAAAAAAACAAGTCAAGAACTTGGCCAACGGCAGGAGTCGCCTGGTAAATACCCTGTGTTGAGTGTTATAAACGTAAATCAGTTGAGAGCTAGACTCTAAAACTGTAAATGCAGTAGCTGTCAAACGGTGAATAATCGAACTGTTATAAAATTTATCAAGTTTTTGGTAAATTTGCCAAGAGAACCTTTGGCCTTAGCATACCCTCTTTGCACCCTCGTGCTTAGGGTATAAAAAGTGACCTACAAATACGAGTTTTGCGCCTTGGAGCCAATAACAGCGACAACGCGTGAGAACTGAGAAGTAAATGGCAACAGCAACAGCGACAGCAGCAACAACAACAAACGAAATGCAGGCAACACTTGCGGTTAAGCGGCCCGGTCCGCCAGTGCCGCCCAGGCCCAAAACAACAACTGCAGCAGCAGCGGCTGCAGCGGCAGCAACTGCAGCAGGAGCTGGGGCTGTGGCAACTGCCACGCCCGGCCCACCGCTAATACAAAAGAAGCCCACATTTGTTAGCCAACTGAGCGCCGTGGGACGCACCTTGGTGTACAAGTCGCCCTCGCTGAATCTGCAAAAGAAACAGGCGCAAACACAGACGCCCACCATGGCGCTAGTGAACAGCGCAACGACAACAGCCGCAGCAGCAGCAACAACAGTTGCTCCCGTTACAGCAACAACAACTGCACCTGCTGCACCCGCAACGGCGCCCAAGCCGCCGCTGAAGCTGCGCAAGGCGCCCGCTGTGCCCACAGCCAAGCCTAGAGATTCGGTTGTCAGTGTGAATCGCGCCAATAGCTTGAGCACACAGAGCACGTCGCCACACAAGGATACGCGCCTGAGCCTGGGCAAGGTGGATTTCGAGCGGGCCGGTTTGTTGCCCGCTGCCCAGCCACTGCCCAAGCCGCGCAAGATTGTCCAGATGCCGGTGGCCACGCTGGACGTGGAGGATGCACCCGTGAGCAGCATCTTTAGGCGCTCCAAGACTACGCTGGACAGTCCGGTGTCCAGCCATGGCAGTGGAGGCAGCTATTTGGGCGGCAAAACCGTGGAGCTTAAGAATAATTTGAAAAATGCTGCCGAGCGTTTGTTCTCGGAGATCATCATTAGCCAGACGCAGAAGCAAACTCTGGCCGATACGACCATTATAACCAAGCATGAGCGCGCCATACAGCATCAGGCACTGTTGGAGCAGGAACTAGCGCAGGAGCGGCAAAAGCGACAGCAACAGAAGCAGCAACAACAACAGCAGCAGCAGCTGGAGCGGGAGAGGAAACAGGAGCTGGAACAGGAACAGCTGAGTCAAGTGATTCAGGCGGCGGGCAATTGCACTCGCATCAACATAAATACCAGCAATGTCCAGGCCAGCCAGACCCAGCCCAAGTCGAAGCCAATCAAGAGCTCGGTCAGTGCGGGCAACACGCCCGAGAAGAAGCATGCTTTCCACGAGCTGCTCATCTCGGAGCTGACGGCTATGCGTAATCGTGCCTGCTCGCTGGAACAGTTGCCAACCAAGTGGCAAGCCACGCCCACTAAGGCGCGTCAGCGTTACAATTCGATTGAGGATGCCGATACGGAGGATGTGGATGCTGATAATGTGGAAGATGCCGATGGCGACGAGGAGGACGACACACTGACCTATGCTGTCAATAAATCACTGAAGGATAATGCAAATGGCAGCTCGACGCCACGCAAACGCTGCCCCTCCGGCTGCTCCTCGGACTCATCGCCCTATGGAACAGAGCGTTCGCAGCGCATACGTACATCCGACTGGATTGAGGTGGGGGACAATGGCAAACAGGTGACACTCACCAGCTGTCACATTAGCTTGGAGGACTCCGGCATGGAGGATGAGGAGCGACTGGACGATATGTCATCGTCGGGCGTGGGCGATAGCTGGGACAGTGTCAAGGAGGCTGAGCGAGAGAATGAGAAGCGTTGTCGCAACGTCAAACGGTGAGTAAGAGATTTACAATATTTTCAGCGCTGCTAATAGTCTATATAGACAACTGCAATATAATGATGATCTAATTGGGTTATTTTTGGGAATTTTTGTAAAAATTTAATGCATCAACTGAGTTCATCAAACAGAAAGAATTATTATAGATGAGATATGACAGAATATATTATATAACTTTTGTCAATCTGTCGTGCTATAATTTATGACATCATATTTTTTATAGGAATTTTATATTATTTAATCTCAGCTATACAAATATGTAATACCTAATATATAATATAATTAATTATAATAATTTTGTATCTAATTCGAATGGGTTATTCGCATGTTCCTAGAATCTACGATCAAATTTATTGTTGCCTTTCTAGCTCTAGGGGGAACTTTTCATTTTGAGTTTGCAATGCGAATCATGTATAAATTTGTAAATATATGTATATATTATTAGATATACTAGCGTATATATCACAGGCTCTTACAAAGCTTTTCGAATAAAGAAACAGTATATACATATATTCCTTGACAAGTCTTTTCTTATGTAGACATATTTTAAGCAACCCCGTCTGACTCACTCGAATCGTGATTAAACTTTACTCTCATTTACAGTAATCTGTTTGTTCAGGGACAAATAAAGCTTATCGAGTATGACCAAGAGAAACTGGTATAAGGCAGACGACGACATAGTAGAAGATATGCTCAGCTCTTGAAAATGGGTTTAGAGCTTGAGCATGAAAAATTAATAAAATGTAGACTGCTAAAAGAGAAGATCTTATTTTATATAGATAAAGATAAATAGGGATATATTATATTTATTATATTATTTTATATTTATTAGCAATTATAAAAAAATACTTATGTAATTCAAAAATTCCCTTTTATAAAGTATAATTTAATATTATTTTATTTGACATATTTCGCTTTAGTTCAAAGCCAAATCGTGCCAATGCTCCATTTGCTAAGTATTATAGACTATAAGATATTTGAATTATAAGCATTTACGTGACCTTTACAGGAACTCACAGTAAATAAAATTCCTCGAATAGCTCAGATACATACAGAGATGTGCATATATACGTATACATATATTGTTTAAGGTTTGAGGTTTGCCTGCATTTTCGTTGATTAGTTTCTGGGAAATGCTGTCAAATGCCATGAAAATTCCTGTTGACAGGATAAATGTAGTGGAAAAATGAAAGTCGTCGTCGTGTATGGTCCATACATATATGTAGTTAAGCGAGTTCCTATTATTTCTATTAAAGGGCAAAAGGGCACGTGCAGAGGGCTGAGCACAGGATAATGCGCATTGTCGACGTCATTTTCCTTAATTAGTTGCGGCTGCTGTCAACCTCATTGACAGACCCTGCTTTTTGCTACCCTCTGACTACCCTCAACAGTCTGTCTCTGACCCTTCCGAAAGGTCGTAAAAATGTTTTTGCCACTTGCATTATCAACAGAATATCGACAAAAAAACAACCAAAATTCAATTTGTTGAGCATGTTCAACTAGAGGATACCCTGGATGTTGCTATTGATTGATAGAGACTGTCAATAGATCGGAAAGTAGATTAAGAATGAATGGAGAATGGAGAGAGATATCCAGATGTATACAAGATTGACTCAGTGGGCATTGATTAAGAATAAATTTACTGAAAAGATCGAAAAGACTTTTTATCTTACGTCATACCCTTTTGTTGCCACTTGCCGTAAAAGGAAAGGGTATACAAATCAATAAATACCTGGGCAGCAACAGGAAGACGCGATAAGATAAGAACGTATCCCACAGCGATGCACAGATCGAGCGAATAACTGTTGCCTGCCTCTGACTGCGTTTGTTTACCTGTTGTAGGGCTGCCGCGTGCTACCCAGTGCTGGCTGGCTCTGGCAGTGGGCGTGGCTGTTGCTTGTAAATTCACAACATGTGTAATTTTATTTATGCGCTTACCGCAATTATTTCACCGAGTTTCACTGGGCTGACACGCTTTACATGCCCTGGGCCAGCACTCGAGATAGCTCGTATCTCACAGATACATTCATGCATTGTCTTTTGTCTTTGGCTGCGCTCATGCAAATTGTTCGGGTTCTCTTTTCATTTTTTTTTTTTTAGACTTAGATGCGGTTTGAACAGCTTTGCCTGGTTTATTTATGCTTTTTTCATGTTCGTTTTTTTTTTTCTTCGCTTTATTTTGATAAATTATTGCTGACACCATTTCAAAGGTGTTGTTGCTGCCGCTGCAGCTACTGCTGCGGCACGTTGCATGCGCGCGCATTACGCTCGATTGCAGTTGCTGCAACTGCAACTGCAACATCTTGCAATATTTAACAACAACTCTCTGGCCAAGTTAGAGTCTGCTTATGTCTCCTCTCTCTCAGTCTACATATAAAGAAACACAAATAAAAATACTGTATTTAGATATATATTTACTATACATATTTACACTCATCTATACATCTGTGTGTACAAATATGTTGTATGCATTTAATTTTTCATAAATGCTTATTTCAACAAATCCAAACTCGTTTTCCAGCCACTGTGCGATATTCAAAGCGTTGTTATTATAACTGCGCATATAAGACAGCGACTCTGTTTAATACACGAGGGCTGTAACAGGCTTTGATTAAATATCAAATTGATTGTAAATGATGATTACTGGGTAATTGGCATAGAATGACTGAAACACAGATCAAAGAGAGATATTATTGTAATCATCATAAGAATATCATATGAGCAACCCTTAACATATCTTACAATTTTATTATTATTATTTTTTTTTTTAGTATTAATATTTTGTTTTTCAATGAAAGATGAAGCGAAACATTAATTTTAAAAATGATTTGCATTATTAAAAAATTAAAATTATAATATTTTTATCATTTATTTAATTTATATTTTCTTATATTTAATTTTATAATATTTAGTTTATTTTTTAATTTAGTTAATTTATTTTGATTTTCTGTATTTCTTTTTTTTATAATTTTATACAATTTTGGTTTTAGTTAGATTTTGGATATAAATATTATATATATATTATTTATTTGCATATACATATTCCCTTTTCCACCCTCGCGCTTATGAGCGCACTGTGAATATTGCGAGACGTGTTTGCGGTGTGCTCAACGCTGATTATCGTGACTCACATTGTTTGGCATTTGCTGCTGATCACACACACACAAACACACACACACACAGTGTCACATGCATACACCAATAGCTCCATACATATGTGGTATATTCAATATAAATGCAAATACAATTCGTATGATCGTAAAAACTCATACGCAAAGCTCTTATATGCGGGTCGCGAAGCTTGTGAAACTCGCCCAAGCGTAGCGTCTCCCAGAGAGTCTTTAACTATCTGTCTCTCTCTCTTTGTCCCTCTCTCTCTCTCTTTCTTTCTCTGTCTGTCAATCAGGCAGTCTCTGTCTTGCTCTCTATATTGATTAGTCATACAGTTTACGTGCGACGCAATGAGCCAAATGCAATAATAGTTAACTTCTTCCCAGACGCACACAGGCACACACTCATAGAGACTCACACACACACACGCACACACACACATGCAGACAATTATGTTTTCTTAGCATGTTCATAAAACTTGACACCTAGAGAAAGCTGTGAAAATCTTTATAGAACTCGCCAATGAATCAGCTGATCAATTCGCACGCACACTCAACTTCTATAGTTGATTATGTTTCTTATTCTTAATCTTCTTGTTCTTTTTATGAGTAATACTATTCCCAATTCACACTGAACAGTTATTCTAATGGCAGCGATAAAAACAATTTAGCGCATGTCTCTGAATACATGCTTCGACTGCGAATCACAATCTTTTGATACAAATTATATATTTCCTCTCATATCAAGCGATTGTATTCAAGTTTATAGTTATTGAAAAGATATTTCTTGTATTTATAGCTTTAAAATTAGCGGATGTGATTTGTGTATGATTGCTTTAATATGCATTTAATGAGCACTCAAAAAATGATCGATTTCTCCCTTTATGGGCGCGGCTTGCGTGTTCCCATTTTAACACAAGTATTTTAAGTATGTGAATATGTTTGAAATGTCTGAAAGAATAATGTTTTATATTCATATTGTGAACATAATTTGTATTTAATGTGGGTTATTAGACGAATTGCTATCAGATATCCAAGCCTAACTCTTATTAGCCAATACAGTTTTGTTCATAACTCATAATAATATATTTAGATTTACATTATTATGTCGTACAGTTCATATAGAAAAAAATTATAATATTCACTGATGTTATTTAATAAATTAAATCTCTGCTTGATCATGTCATTTAAAATATTAAAATATTATATAAATAATTAAAATAATATATAAAACTTAAAAAAAAAATTTGTAATGAAAAAGATTATAAAAGCAGATAGAAATAAAGCTACGTTTTACATATTATCTAAGTAGAGTAATTGAACTGGTTAAAGAAACTGATTTGCCCAGAATTAGAATATGGAAAACGAATTGCTGAAAGATTTACAAATTTATTTATTCTTTAAACTAAATTTTACCAATTTGAATTGATATTTATATTATTTAATCAAAACATAAAATTTATATATATTATGCAATCTTATATTACAAATAAGTTAAACATTTATATAGAAAGAAATTAGTTTTCATGATTTTTTTTTTTATAATTGTTTGTATCAGCTATTCTCTCTTATCAAATTCAAACCTTGAAAATACTTTATATCTAAAGATAATTCCAATTGGCTGCCAATAGGGCGCTCTAATAGAGTTGTTAATAAAACCTACTTATAGCAGTGCGTTAGACTGTCTGTGAAAGCTTCTCTATGGTCGCTCAAAAACCAATTATCCGTCTTCACATAGCAAATCAATTTGTGAGGCAACAAAATAGAGAGAGAGAGAGAGAGAGAGAGAGAAAAAACTCTTATACATATGTGGTTGCATGTAGAGGAAAAACTTTTGATGTGCTTCTTTTGTATCGCTTTCCGATGCAATTTCCTTGTGGCTTCCTTCTCTTTGCCCCAACCGAAAAAAAAGCCAAACCGAAACTGATTAAGCCATTAAAAATTCAAGCGCAAACTGTGTGCGCAGACTAACGAGCTTTTGATTAAATGATATGCTGCCCGAAGTATTTCTTTCTGTATATACATATATATTTTTTTCGATTTTGAGGGGGCATGATTTAATGCATATAAATATTGTATAAAGTTATAGAGCAATTTTCAATCTGAATGAGTGAAGGCAGCATCGGCTGATGATATGCTTAATAAGCGAGTTTCAAATGCCGAAAAAATGGGCAATTGGGTTATTTGTCTTTGAAAGTTAGGCCTGATTCAAAACGTTTAAATACCGTAGGAATGGAGTCTTTAATCATATATTTTTCATTTTACATATTTTAATATTTGATTATGATATTCCAGTTGAAAAGTAAAGAATTCAAACAGTTTAAGCAGTCTATTAATCTTACTCTTTCCAACAAATACAAATGTGTTTAACTGCTTCTACTTCAATTACATTTTACAATTAATTTCTCATTATGTAAAGTTGTTTTTTATTGAATCTAAAGTTAACTGTTAATTTTTCTATTAGTATTTCCTTAGCAGGCAGTTGGGCAAAAGAAAGAAAAACTCATTTGTTTCCACTTAGCTCGAGGCACTTTCTACGTGCACCGCAATTTTCCTTATTGGTAATTGGACTGTGGCCACATTAGAGCTGTTCTATCATTAGTTTTCACTTTGCATTTCCACCATTGGGAAATGTATTAGTGTTTCTTTTCTTTTTTTTTAGGATTTCCAACGATAAGTGCAACTCGCTTCGGTCATTGGCATTTAAACTCGCGCTGCTCGCAACTTCTTGAATTCATTTCATTTGGCAATTGATGGGCCCATTTGTTGCTGTTCGGCTTTTCACTTGCCCATTAAGGAAAAACAAACGTGAAAATGCTCAATTCAATCATAAATTTCGCCCCCCTCAACACACACACACACACACTCACACTCTATCTCCCATTCTCTCTCTCTCTCTCGCTCTCTCTCGCTGTTGCGATAACAATGCCGTAATTTGGCGCGCAGTTTTGTTTATCTAACTAACTCCGATGCAATCCGATGTCGACAATTGCGCCGTGCCGTCCCCTTTAATTGAAGTGTGCCTTTTGTGGCTTTCATTGCACTTTTACTCAGATACCTATGTAGCTCTATATATACTCTATATCTATCTCGTTGTATGCATCTGTCTGTGTATCTATGGAGATGTCTATGGCCGATCGATGCGGCACGTCAATGGGCGATTAACAAACCGAATTCGTGCAAATAATTAAAGGGGCTACCAGATGCCAGTTGCCAGTTGCCAGTTGCCAGTTGCCAGATTGTGGGGCATAAATTCAGTGGCAACCACTGTGCAACACGCTGGCAACTCTGTAATTACAAGACTTTGGCAGCGACGCATGCGCCGACATTTTTATTGCCGCTGCTTGAGGATGTGGCGCAGCGGCAGCAGCAGCAACAGCAACAGCAACAACAATAACAATATCACAATAAAGCATAATCCAATTTGCAAAGCAAATCCATAAACATGAGACTCGCAAAGAGAGGCCGCCACAGCAATGGCAATAGTCACAGTTTTCTATTTATTTAATGCAATTTGCCATTTTCCATTTTGAATTTCAGTTTTACGCTCTTATACCCTAGAGCAATTAAGTGTGCGTAACGGGTATATAGAATCGAGTTAACTACCCTGTCTATCATTATTCTATACATTTAAAAGGTTTCTCAAAATCTAGCTGAATTGTTAACATTTTTTTGACATTTTTATAAGATTTTCAGAATTTTGTTCTGTAAGCAAAATTAGAATGAAAAAAAAAAAGTTTAAATATTTTTCTTCATTCTCTTGGAGGAAAGTCAAATTTAGTCAGCATTTAGTTTGTATAGTTCAATAAATTTATAGGGTAACTTCAGCTCGAATTTTCTTTTTGATTGTTTATTAATTTCTACTATTTATGGCTATTTTTTTTTGTTTTGATCGAAATCGAATTGGAAGGAAGCCGTTAATGCGCATTTAAAAATATGAAATGCTTGAATTTAAATCACAGCGCTCTCAGCTCTCGACTCAATGCAAGTTTTACTGCTTATGGCTCTTAAATATATTATTATGCCAATAATATAATTTATCATATATGCCTGCCCGGTTGCTTGTATGTGTGTGTGTGTGTGTGTGTCGGTCTCTGGGGGCTGTCGGACGCGTCGTCCGTTTCCTATGTTCGCGCAGTGGGTAAAATGCAAATTGTAAATTGCATCTTACAGATGCAGTTTTTCTTATGGCTGTATGCACACACTGATGCTGGCTAAGCAGTTGGCATCGTGGATTATAAAATAAATTCAATCAAAGCGAAAGCAATTGCAACACTCGCAACAGGCGGCAGCAACAACAAATGCAACTGCAATGCGGTCACCCGGCTGCCTGCTGTTATTGTTGCTGTTGCTGCTGCTGCTGCTGCAACTTTATTTTAATTTAATTGCATAACTGAGCAACAGTTGTCCGTTGTCAAGAATTGCCAACCATTTCCGTACACATCACCTTTAAGCACACTCAGCAGATTCTGCGTATTTCATAAGTTTCGTAATTTCCAATGGAAATTGAAATGGAAATGGTTTGACAGCTTTTCCTAGGCAGTCGGCTTTCATTAAGCTGCACACATGTTAATAATGGATTAAGTATAAATTACTTCTGTGAATATTGTGCTTTTCAAATTTCTGATAATACTCTGTGACACATATTAAATATATATTTGCAATTTTCTGTGTTTGCTTTTCTTTGGCAAAGTTCAAGTTTGCATTGGCTGCGAGTGAAACACTCCTTAAGCGTTGTCCAACTTTTACTTTTGAGGCAGGATGACTATAATTCCAATGCAAGCAGCAGCAGGGGCGTTGCTCTGTGGCGAGCTAACATAAGAAATGTGCACAAATTTACAGGGAATCAATGGCCTGTCAGACACTCCGAGCCTCCCTGCCCCTATCCAGTTGCTATAATTTGAGCTAAAAGTCTTAATTTACATGCTCCAAACATTTTCATCCAAAGTTTGTTTTTCTTTTCATTTGTTGCTATTTTTTTTTTGCGGCACATTTTCAGTTTCGTTTGGCTTGGCGATTTGTTTCCTTTGAAAAACGCTGCGCATGCACAACAGCTGTTGCAAGAGAGTGAGCGAGAGTGGGAGGGGGCGGCCTAATAGACATTTGCAAATGATTATTAAAAACGAAACGAAAACTGTGTCGTAATAGCGTCGACAACGCGAAAGGCAACTGCAAACTGTAAACTCCAAATCCAAATCCAAATCCAGCTTCAAACAGCGCGCGGCAACTCGATGCAGCGCGCCTCGAGAGACTCTCAATTTTCAGGCATAATTTTTCTGGGAATTGCAACAGCAATAAACAGCAGCAGCAGCAGCAGCAATAGCTAGAGCTAGAGCTGGAGCTCCAGCTAAAGCAACAGCAACAACAATCGAAATGTGCCTTTGGGCAAATGCTGTCGCAGTTCGTTTATTTGCTTCTCTATGTTTATCCAGATATCATTTGCATATCGGCACATTTACATGGAAATTCTGAGATCATAACTGAAGCAATAACCATTTCAATACACGTTCAATCTCTGGAATTGGGGGTGTATAGGGTTTTCTTGGATGCCATGAAGCCTTGATCTATGGCATATCTAGTATCTATCTATACTTAACCCTTTTTTGAGAGTTTTTTCAATATATTTTCCCATTTCTCTCTCTCTCTCTCTGTCTCTCTGTTAATGGTTAAGCGTGTATTACGCAGTCGCTTACATTCGCCTGCATTGTTTTTCCTTCTTAAATCAAACATTTTGTGGTCTCTGTGTCAAGAGTTTCCTTATGGCACTTTAAGCGGAAATATCTCCCCCTGCACACTTCCTGACCTCGTCTATTTGTGCAGCTAAAACAACAACAGCCGCAACAACAAAAACAACAAAAACAACAAGAACAACAATAACATACTCTCTGAATGCTTCCTTAAGAAACATTGACATACGGCAAAGCAAATATTGCTTCGGGTCAAAATTTTTGGTGTTTCTCTGACAGCTGGTCAGCCGTTGGTTCCTCTATTTTTAAATTCATTCCATTTGTTTGTTTTCATTATTATTATAGCTATGATTGATGACGTGCTGAAAATAATTGCCATGTTATATTTTACGCACTAACTAAGTAGATTTATATTTATAGTTTTGTAGATCATTAAACTAATTTCAAGGTGAGCCTTTGATAGAGTTTTCATAACAATATTCTCGCACTGTGGTTGAGCTTGACCTTACGGTTTGTCTGGAGGCTTCACAATAATAATATGGGTGCTTGATTTTGAAAGTTGTTAATGTTAATGATATATAATATATAGAGAAATAGACTTATTATAATACATTCATTTATCTATTTTGATATCAATCTGTCAGAGTTATCATAGACATTCTATCTCAATTGCTATTTCAATTCAATTGTTAACCACTTCGACTAAGACCAGCAATATCAATCATCTTTGCAAGGTTTTAGCGATCTTAAAGATCTGTTGATTTCTTAAAATCCCACAGTCGGCACCTGAACTCGGGATCAACGGTGTCTGCGAATCATTACACAAAGCCATCAATTGAAGCTAATGAATCAGAATTGATTTTAATGATCAGCAGCATTCAAAATTCCAAACACAATTTGGCCACAACGTGCAATTCTGCCTAGGCTGCCCCGTCCTGTCCGCCCCCTTGGCAACTGTGTGGGCTGGCGACTGCGTTGGGTCTGTGGTGCGAACGTATGTAGGTGTTTTTCATTTTTGCCATTTCAGCAGACAGAGAGACACGAGCATAGATTGAAGCCAAGTTTAGACTAATAACATAGAAATGTAAAATCACGCAAAGCAATCATAAATTATGAACACTACGAAAGGCTATGGAACTGCGCAAGTGAGGCCGATGCTTGGCTGTGCCTCATGTGGCTGTCATTCAGTCCGTCAGTCAGTCAGTCAGTTAGATTGATGTTGTTGTGGCGGCGTTGTAATTATGATGAGTGCCACTCGCTGCCAAAGATACACACGCCAGATTCAGTTGCCCGCGAGTGTGAGAACCGTTAAAGCATGGCAAAGCGACTCTAACTGAACAACCGACCGACAGACTGGCTGACTGACTGACTGACTGACTGACGGACGGACTGACAAGTGCTGTGCCTCTGTTTGTTTCAGGTACCCGAAAAAAAAAAAATAGTTTTAGATGATGCGACAGAAATGCAGGTTGAACGCACCGCAAAGCTCCCAAAAACAACGGCCAACAGGCAAGAACAACAATTAAATACCCTAGAAGAATTATAACTGTATGGTATAGACTAAGTCGAGGCTCAGAGTTTGTTAGTGATATAGTCAAATGATAACATATATCGATCACAGCTAAGATATATAATTCTCACGTGTTAGATCTCATCGAGTCATATGGATAGATCAAAGTATATATTTACTTCTATACTATATGTCACTCTTGACAAAATGTTAATACCCTATGCTATACAGCATTGAGTGACAACTTGAAATAAGTAGCACAAAGTGCGCACAGTGCTCAACGCAGAAGTTTTGGTTACGGTTATGGGTTATGTCGTCTAAAGTCAGTCAGTCATCCAGTCATATACGGTCTCTCGTCTGCTGTTCTATGTATGTGAAATGTAAGTTCCTCATAATCATCATAATTGCTAAGCATCTGACACTTTACTGTAACCGATTGTGACTTTCAGTTGGGGCTACCAGTTGGAGCTGAGAGCGCTTACCAGTGACAGCCGCTGATCTGTTTCATGGGCCTGGTTTTGGGGAGGCAGCCTTACTTTGACCGTGTGCATGGTGTGTGTGAGCCGTCACAACACACTCTCACACACAGCGACAGACTCTCGAGTTTCAGATTCTTGAAGATTTGAGCGTGCAACGGTACTTTGCTCTTTGTTTGGAGGGGGGGCCTGTTCTATGCAGCATTTTCCAGCTGTACAAATATTTGGCTTTGTATTAGCTTTGGGTCAAGTGTAAAACCGCTGCAACTTTCTATACGAGTTTCTAACGCTTTTAACACTGAGCTATTATTATGTTTTTGTTTCATTTTTGCTATTGTTTGGAATATAACAAAGATGTTCATTTAATATTTAATAAGGTTTCATTTCATTTTTTTAGCACTTGTACTTGAAATTATTTTTAGTTTTTTCTACTATGTAAATATGCAAGACAATGAAAAATTCTCTAGTTTTTATTGCAGCTCAGTAATTAGTAGAAATTTATTAAGCTTTGACTCGGTGACTGCAAATGTTTCTAATTAGCGATTCAAGCTATTCTCAGAGCGTCACATATGATAAGATAATACATATGACACATATAAAAGATAGCATGATAAGATATGTCATGATATATTTATTTATAATTTACACTCATTTTAATACAATTCACATATCAAATCTGATAAATTCTCACAATTTATTTAAATCAATCAAGCATCCACTTATGTGTTTTTTCTAAATCTAAATAATAATTTAGGTCATTATCCACTTTGACCTATTCAGTTCTTTTCTTTTCGGCATTTTCTTTGAATTTTTTGGCACTGTTTAATTTTGGATTGTTTAAATTTTGGCTTCGGTTTATTGTTTCGATATTGATGAAGTTTTATGGACAGTTTGATTCTTGTTGAGCCACACACTATTCACGTCTCTCTAGATATATTTCTTTATCTTTATCTATGAATCGCTTCCCATTCCCACAAGGCAAAAAACAAACGCACTTTAGATGGATGCGGACAGGTATATAATTTATTTATGGTTTTTTATTTTGGTTTTTTATTATTTGTTTGGCGGCATTTTCTATTATAGTGCTGGCATTAGATAATTAAGCAATTTTCGCAGCTGAACTTTGCTAATTTTATGCAGACTCATTGACGTGAGAAAAATAGAAAATAAAAGCTGTAAATGTGCAAAATCGAAAGCTTAAAAAAAAAAACAACCAAAAAACAAACAGTAAAGTAGCAGCAGATGCGGAAAAATTGGCCAACTTTGTGAGCGGGTTCGACCTGGAAGTGGATGTGGATCTGGACGCACATGCGCGTAGGTTGCCCGACTGACTGCCTAACTGACTGGCTGGCCGACTAGCTGCTTGGCCTGGCTTATATAAACCCACATGACGCTACAATTTGTGTGTGTTTTGTACCCTCAGCTAATTGAAAATGGGCATGTGGGGTATATGGGTTGGTATGGAAATCTAAGAAGAGAGAAACTTCATTAGCTTTATTTATACCTGATGCTTATGCAGAAGACAACTGTTAGCCATGCGCTTCTGAGTCTCTTTGTCTGTTTGCTTATAATCATTTTAATCTGGAACATTGCAATTAGCTACGATCTGCTCATGCATATATAACAAGCTAATCAAGGCTTTTCAAATGCTAATGACGATTTTAGCCCATTCTACTATATACTTTGCCTAATGAAAATTGCCTTAAAAACCTTCTAAATATCAGGTTTAGGGTATCATTTAGCCGACTTGCTCTACTTGCTTACATTTTTATTTGTTACACTGTGTATGTTGCGTTAATTTATAACATTAGCCGTGTAAGTGTGTGTGTGTGTGTGTGGTGTTGGCCAAAAAAATGAAGCGAAAAGAAAATTGTCAGAAAACTGAAGTCGCTTACGAAATGCGACGCAGACTTGTGACGAGCTGTGAGCAGTGAGCAGTGAGCAGAGAGCACCTCTTGGCCACTAGAGTGAGCTTGTGTGTTGGCCCATTGGCTGTGGCTATGGTCGCAGCTACCGGAAGCAATTCGGCACTTAATGCACTTGGAGCTCACAGTTTTGCGCTACAAAATTTGAATTTAAATTTCAAATTTTTGAATTTTCGAGTTCAGTTTTTGCCCAGGCTAGATTCCGGCTTGCCAGCCAGTAACTTGGCGTCAGCAGCCGGTTTTTGCTATTGACTCGCTGCGTCTGAGTTTCTAGCCGTGCCGTGCCATGGCTAACGATTGCGTATCTATGCATCTGCGTCTTACAATCAGTCTAAAATAACGTTTTGTATCTTTTGCGCACTTGTCTCACCTTTTGCCTGGTTTCTTTTATTTCTTGTACATATTTTTGTATAAATTTATAAATTTAAACTCAAGTGCTTTTGGCGCAATTGAACTTTATGAGTTTGTTGTGTATTGCCCCAAAATAGCAGCAATACATGCCACAGCAGCAGCTGCTGTTGATTTGTATCTTATGGATACAAAACGAAACTATGCAGTCAAGTGCGCGCATTGCTCAAGTTTCCTGCTCCAATCGGCCACACTGACTGGCCAAGTGCTTTGACTTTTGTTTAGCTCTGGCTCTGGCTCTTGTTGCTGCTGTTGTTGCTGTTATTTCGGCATTTCACTCGCTTCGAAATCACGTTGCTATTAGCCAAATATGTACAAATCGCAGAGCGATGATTTAAGCACAAGAGAGATTTGGCAATACGCCCCCAAAAATAATCAGCAGATCTTTCATCGTGTCGCAAGAATTGTGATAAGATTGAGGAATATTCAAGAGAGTAGAGTATTTACGTTTCCTCGGTTATTCTTTAGGTAAACTTTGAAGTATAAATAATTAAATAATTATATATAGATACTTTTAGGTATATATCATATTCTCTATGATTTGAATATGAATTCAATTCCGACTTTAGAAATCTAATTGGTAATTATTGTGATTTAATAATGTAAAAGTTGTAATTCCAGTCAAGGCTTCACTCAAGTCTGTTTTCTTCAATAATACAAATGAAAATATCAAGCTTAAAGTAATGCTAACGATTTTATATTGTAGAGCCAACGAATCAAATGTTAATAAAACGTTATTAACTATAAAATACCTAGTTAATCCCGTGGTATTTGTATTATTTCATAGTACTTTCCTAGATATGCACAAATCATCTTTGAATGAGCAGCTTTAAATTAATCTATATTATAAACATATTTAATGTAACAGCAGATAGTTAAATCATGTTTATGTCAGCTCGTATTATGGCTCTTAAGACAACAATAACTCGATTTTTTGCATTCAAAGTTTGTTTCTTTTCGTTATGGATATTTTGTATACAAATATTTTTACCTTTTAAGTTTTCGTATTTGTTTCTCCCGTAAATAATTCAGCAAGCATATTTGATATATTACCAGACGACTTTCGCTTTTGTCTAGTTAAAGCAGGTAGTTTCTAGCCCAATAGAAAAAAAATAGAGAAAAATACCAAAACACAATGCCGCAGAGCCAAAACCTAAAACCTAAAACCCATCGACCCATCGTTAAAAGCCAAAAGCGATGACAAGCTGAATAAATTAAGAAAACCCTCCCGCCCTGCTATTCGCAAAGGTGTTGGCCACATTTCTCGATGTTTGTTTATTTTTCATTTTCTTTTTCATTTATTTTGATTATATTTTGTTGGTTAGTTCTACTAATCAGAAAGCCGAAATCAAATTTCGCTTTTCGTTCGGACTCGAAAGAGAAACCCGAAACGAATCGTATGGAACCCGGGTCACCGGACTAAACGAAATTTGTTCGTATTTGGGTAACCAAACCAAAACTGCGGCGACTATATGTGAAATCAACTGTTGCTTCTTCTGCTTCTGCTTCTCCTTCTACTTCTTCTTCTCCTTCATCACCTTCTTCTTCTACTTCGTATGCTCGTTCGTCTGTCGCTCTGTCTTCTTGTTGGCTTATTTGCATATGATTACTGAGCTGTTTATTTAGAGATTTCACAAATGAGCCAAGCCGCTTAGCTTAGAAACCAACTCAACTTGACGCCAAATTGGCCCAGAAACCAGACCAGAAACCGAGGGTATATCCCATATATTTTGACCATATCGAAATGAAAGCGAATGTGATTTGTGAATCGTGTAGAAAGGTGAGGGCGTTGTACGTGAGAGGCCCTGCATATAAATCCACTGATAGCATTTCATTTATGGCTATGAAAGCGCATTCAATTCCACTCAGCACACAAAACACTGAGCTTGACCCTCTTTCTCAGCTCAGCTCGTTAAATGGTTTTGTTATTGTTTTTCTTCAGCTATACACTTGTCATGGGTCTTACAATTCTGTCACGAAATGTGTAACGCATTTGAGATATCACTTGCTGCCAGAAAATAAAAATACTCTTAATTGCTGAGTCGTTAAAGTAAGGTTAAAGCTATTCCCTATGCAATTAGAGTTCATATCTCATGTAGGTGGAAGTAATTGATGTAGAAAACAAAAATATTTTTAAAAGAGAGAAAGAGAATTATCGTGATTTAATATTAATTTTATTTTAATATTAAACTAATGTAGTAAAATCTATATCGATCTTTATCTCTTTTATAATAATATTTGATTTATTACTAAAATATCTTAATAAAAGAGTATTTCATATGTCCATCTCTCACATAACTGTTTTTTGCCTGTGATTAACTATTTAACGCACTCGTCATTTGGCTTTTGTTATGCGCAAGGTTTTCCCAAAATTACCTGGCAGCAATTTTTTAGGCGACTTCTCAGTTAATTAACGCTTTAGCTGCGATCTCTTAGAATACAATGGTTAAATTATGGCCCATTAGAGTGTGACCCCCTTCCCAGACCATACCTCTGCTCTGCAAGTAGCTATCCAGCATTGTGTATGCGCTTGAAAGATATTGTGAGACCTGAGATACCCTCTACACGACTATCTGTTCAAGTTTATTCACAAAACTTTGGTTGAGCGAGTTTTCTTTTAATAGGTTATATTATATTCTTGCGACCTTATTTAGGCTGTGAGCATGTTGGAATGTTCTTATTTATTATATATACTCATTCACTGCAGATGCAAATACATATCTGATTTTCATCTATTCTTCATCTCTCTCGTCTTTCTAATTTGATAATGATTGTTAGATTTGAGGTTATATAAATTATGTTTTATGCTCGTCTACTGTGACCTTCTTCTTAGCATAGGGAGTTCTATAAACGTTGATTTCGTTCTCTTTCCATCTCTTTCCTCTAACAAATGTCAAACAATGGGTCAATTTCTTTGGATTAATCACAGACACACAGTGAGCAGCGAGTTCATTTGATTTGTTGGCCAAAAGTAAAGAAACAATAAAATGAGCTGAAACCTTTATTTTGAGCCAACTTCATAAACGTTTTGATTTCTGGGTCAACTATTGATATTATGATCACGTCGCTTGGTTTGGCGAGAAATCGCCTCAAACCGACTGGCTGAAAAGGCATTTCAAGATTTATGACAACGTCGCCAGCAAAATGGCGCCGTTGTTGTTGCCGTCGTCGTTATCGTTGTTGTCGTTGTTGTTGCTGCTGCATTCTTTTGAGTCGCAGTCGCAGTCGCAGTCGCAGTGGCACTTTTCAGTGCATCCCGTTCATGCTCCCATTTACCACCTGCGCGATTGCCTGCACTATTTTCGGTGGTGCTGTTCGCCGCTCTGTGGTGCCGTCTCTCTGTGGCGTTGCGTGCATCGCTTTTCCGAGTTTATTTTTAAAATGCGACATCGTCGTCGCGCTCCCAATTCGATTTGGTTGTACCGCACACGGGGCAAGGGTAAATGTTCTAGTATGTATTTTAATTTTTTAATTTCTTTCTATCCCGAACCCCAAATGCAAATGGGCAAACAGGGTAGATGCCTAAGATTAGTCTATTAGTAACTTGTCCTGATGAAGCTGTCATATTTGACTTCACAAAATATTTTTAATGATAACAAAGAGTATGTTCGCAGGTCAATTTCTCTCTCTCTCTCTCTTTCTCTCTCTCTCTCTCTCTCTCTCTCTCTCTCTATCTCTATCAATCTATCACTCTCTTCCGCTCTCTCCGTCTTTCTCCCTACAGCTTACTCTCTCTCTCTCTCTCTCTCTCTCTCTCTCTCTCTCTCTTTCTATTTACATGTCTCTGTCTACCTCTCTATCTCTTTATTTCCCTCTCGTTCACGCCTCTAAATCTAGTTTGCTTACTCCCTCTAATCTTTCACCTTTTTCCTTTCTATATCTTAAGCTTTTGCATTCTCTACCCTTGTCTCTCAGCCTATCTTTATCTCTTTCTATATATCCCTCTCTCTTTCTACATCTCTTTTTCTAACTCACTCATTTCTTAAGTAACACTTTCTTTCTCTCTCTTGCCTTTTTCATCTCTCTTCCCGTTCTTGTATCTAGCTTTATAAAGCTCGAATGATAGACTATCGTCCTATTGCTTAGGGTATCTACTCGTTTGGCACTCCCGTCTGAAGCATTTGTACTTATTTTTTGTTGTTATATATTTTGTAGGCTGTTTGTCGACGCTGTCGGGGAGCTAAACAAATTTGATGGCATCCACCTCCTCGTCATCAGCATCATTCTTTTTTCTGAATGAGCATTGCGTTGTGCCCGAATTTTTTCCCGAGCTGAATGTCGTCGTATGTGTTGTGTGAGGTTTTACCCTTTGGCTCATTGAGCTGAGCAGAGGCGGTGGCAAAAATATGATGTACTACATAGAGAAACAACGTGTTATTTTGTTATTATCTCTATAAATAGCATTCACCACTAGCAGCTGTCGACAGGCAGGTACAGGGTGGTCATTCTACAGAAGAGATGGCAACAGATTAGTCCAAATTACACTAAAAGAAAAGCGATCAAGCAACAACTTAATTTATGCTCAAATAAGTTCAGCGTAATTAAGTTTATATTAAGCTGAAATCGAAACCTAAATTAATCTTAAATTTAGCTTGCTAGACATATCTCACTATGGGTCTGCTGCTCTTTCACCAAATTCTTATTATTGATTTTTTTCCATCTCAATAATTTTACAACCCTGTAAATTGGATTGCCCCTGCATGCCTCTGCATGCTCAATCAAATATTTAATTTAGTTTGGGATTATTCTCTATTTACATTTATCTCTCGCTCATCTCACACATGTGCAATGCACGACAGACACACCCTGTTCCTTATTTTATTTTTATTAAATCAATACACGCATTTCTTATATATTTTTATCTTTGTCTTGGATTTTCTAATTTTCTCAGCTCTCTGCAGCTACAGTCACACATGTCTAGATATATATATATATTTTATATATATATTTATATATGCATCTGATAGATAGAGCTGTGCGCGTTTTGTATCTTTTTCGAATCTCTTCCGCTCGGCGCGAGAGAATGACTCGGGAGATATTCGACGTGGCAAAAAGTCGCCAACGTTTGACTTTTAGTAGCACGCGAATTTCTCAGCGCTATCACAGCGAGCCCAGCCAAAACGAACAAAAAAGAAAAAAAAATACTTGCCATTACAAATAAAACAAATTATATGTTTATAATTCCCATATTGTTTTTACAAATTATAATTTGTGAGTACGCGTCAAAGAATCTCAGCGATCACAATATTTACGCAGCTCTTGTTGTGCGTGTGTGTGCGATCTGTGTCTCTGTGTGTGTGTGTGCACGTTCTAAAAACAAAACGAGGCTGCATAACAATTAAAAATAATTATGCTGTATATGAAGAAAAACAAAAAATAAATATCATAAAAAATGTTGCTATGGCTCGCAAAGAACTACACCAAAAAAAGAAAAGAAAAATCAAAAGCGTTTTGTGCGATTCCGAGTTTCGAATAGAGATCTGTATAAATTATATAGCCGTCGTCTAGTCTTTAACAAAAATGTGTTTTTCCTTCTTAATTAATAACAAAACAATTTTCAAACAACATTCAAAGCTGTGCCTGCTTACATATCTATGTACATATACGTTAAGATGTTTCTTTTTTTTGTTCGAATGTGCCTCAAGAAATATGTATAAATATATAAAATACTCTTGTGTATATTTATATGTATATATAGCCAAAGTTATTTGTGTTGACCTTAAGCGTTGTACTGACTGCACGTGGAAAATCTTACATATGTAGTTCTATGTCTGTGCCTGAGCTTTATGACTTTGCTATGCTTGAAACCCCCAGCTAAATGTGGCCAAGTGTTAAGAGCGTGTACTTATCGCATCTGTGAAATGTGGAAATTAAAGACAGATATGTTCTTAGAATAAATTATATTGCCTGCTGGAAATGAAGTTGTAGACTTTTAGTGCTTTTCTCATGCTTTCACAAAAATCTGATTTATGCTTTGTGGACTGCTCGACTGCAGCATATCCCTCGGAAGTGAGCGAGTAATTATGATGTTTGTAATTGGAAGTAATAAAATGTTTATAGCTGTGATTAGTATGCCTAACTGTACTACTATTAATAGAGCTAGAACTGCTTTCATAATTATCTACTTTCTTTCTTTGAGTTGCTTCATTTAGGCAAGATTCTCTAAGAGGTTTACTTTCTTCTTCATGTATTCAAATAATTCTGTTTCTTTGCCATTTTGTCACGCCTACGCTGCAATCAGTTAGTATGTTCCAGTCCGGTTGTGTTTTGTTTAGGCCATTTACGAATACTTGAGCTAATTAATTAATATATTTATAAAACTGAGCGCGTAGGTTGGCAACGGCTAAAAGGCGTCGCTGTTGCCATAAGAGCAACTGCCAGCCACAGATATCTAGACAGAAATCTTCATTTAGAAAACCGCCAATTGCCATATAGAGCCGATCAACTGATCAGACTCTAGATAAATCAATTTTAATACCTATATATACTATATACATACATATATGTATATAGGTATACTTGTCTTGTAAGACCTTTCGTGTCATTAGCTATTGGGGGCTAATGAACTTGCCAAATTAATGTGAGCCAATCAGCCAGTTGGACATGATATAAATAACAATAAACAAAACTACAGCAGCAACAACAACAACAACAACAACGACTGCAACTACTACAACAAGATACAAATTATGTTTGCGCGTCTTTAAGGTATGTTTTTTGTTGTCTTCCAATTAATAACAGTGCATGTTGTTGCTGTTGTTGTTGGCTTTTCTGGCATTTTTCTGGTTAAAAACCAAATGCAAATCTGTAGCTGAAAATGGCGCTTTTTACCATAATTACCAATGCACTAGTCAGGTGAAATTTCAGGTGCTCAGCTGCCAAATTAACTGCATATTGTTTACGGCTCATGCTGAGCGCCACACAGCAGGTTTTTCAATTTTTTTTTTTATATATTTTATATTTTTGCTAATCAAGCTGAGTAGGGCAGGAATACCGCATATAAGTAATGTGCATCTGTGCTCGTTAACAATATACGAGTATGTACACATATATATATATACGTATATATATTCATATTCATATATAGCTTTACCAATTAGCTGATAAGCTGACGCTGGCAGCAGCGTCGTAAATGAGCAAAATTTATTTCCTTCGTGCTCTATTTTATTGTAGTAATCGCCATAAATGTACTGGCCAGGCATATACTGAAATTTCATGTGCTTTTCATTAGCATTTTCATCATAGTTAGCAATTATATTAATAGCTCATCTTTTATGTGTATCGGATAAACTTGGCTGCTTTAATGCATATATAACTTTAATCGATCATGTGATGAATGGAGTATTATTTATGGCAAGTCATATTGAAGAAGTATTTCATCTTTAGCATATACTTTAAAGATTCCTTAAGGCTGTGCTATGTTAATGTTTGCAGCCATGGCTTTGCGATATTCAGATTAAAGTAGAGTACATATTGAAACGTAAATCGACAATTTCCATAAGAAATTGTTTTTTGAAAATTTTAAAAAATTTGCATACAAGTCAATTTACATGATTATAGAATTTGTCCGATTCATAGCTCATTGGAAAGATTTTTAATAATACAAAACACATTGATCGCTAACATTTTAGTGCATTGCTAACAGAAAAATAAATCACTTAATACTTACTATACTTGATGATAATTTTGTTTGTGATTTTTCCTCGTTCTTTTTTATTTTTTATTTATTTACTTTAGTTGTCTGTGCTGTTCGCTTAAGAAAACGTTGTCTCTTGGTTGTGTTTAATGTTTATTGTTTATTGTTTTGCCTTTTAAATGCTTCGAACGTGCTAAATATGTATTTTGCACTTAATTTTTTGTTCGTTTTGGTGATTATTATTCGAGTTAATGGCGAAGAGTCGCAAAAAATGGTCTGCGGCCGTCGCTTGAGGTTGATATTATATTTTTCTTGAAAATATTGGATACAATATATATATATATATATATGGTTAGCATAAAATATAAGAGTATCTATGAAATATGCTATCAAAATAAATAAATAAACGACATGGCAATTACGGAGGCACGAAGCTTTTAGCTCTTGACTTATGTGTGATTATTGCTTCCTGTATTGCAGTATTCTCTTGGGTTTTTTCTTTTCTTTACTGTTTAGCCTAGCTTAGATTGTTGTGGCGTATTTGAGGAGAAATCGGGCATTCAACTGGCCAAGGAAAAGAAAAAAAAAAAAAAATAAATAAATAAAAAGAAGCTAAACACAAAAGTATCTTTTAGCAAATAAAGATACTCGGCTGCTGTTCACACAAATTAGCGATTGGCAAAGCGTAGCTGCCTACTGATTACACAGAGACGCGCAGCAAAAGTCAAGCAATTAGCCAAGTTAAATACATAATGCATTTGTCTGGACCGCCGTCCGGCTGTCACTGCCTGAACGTCTTAACTTGGCCAAGAGATGCAGCGAAGCGTTCGCTTAGTTTGTTCCGTGCAATCGCAGTAAATAATATCTTAAGCCACGGCGTGACCGATAAATCTCTAAGATCTGGCGCAAAATGATTGCCTAGCAGATCTGCACTGCGGCTTTATTATTGGCTGTACGTGCGGCTTTTGGTAGCGCCCAATTTGCAGCTGATCTAAGCTAAGTTAAGGCAGCGATTACCGTTAAACGGCAGCATATTATCTGCTTGAGCCTTACAAATCGCCGCTGAATGCCTTACAATGCTTCGATTCAACCATTTGCCCAGTAATTGGGTCAGCTCTGCGCCGTGCTTGGCAACAGCACTCAAATGTATCGCAGACCGCACTCTGTTCGCATTGTCAAATGGTTCTCAGCCACACTCATGATACGTTTGTATCTGTTTGTATGACTGACTTTTGTGGCCTTTGATGCAACTTGTTTTGGACTAGTTTGTTAGCATTCTGCTGCCAATGCGACTGGCGACAGTGGAGCGTTAAGTTGACTGGCATTCTGCAATTGTAAATATGGATTTCAGGTCCCCGCTGCGGTGTATTATGATTATAATTATAATATCTTAAGGCAGAGCCAACACAATGAACCGAACCGAAGAGCTGTTATGAAAGCGACCGAAAATATCTAAAGCTTTGAGCTATCGAAAACTGAATTCGTCAGCGGCGTGAGTTGTTCTCTGGTGTTGGCTCATTTTTTAGCGTGAAAAGAGCTGGGCATTTGCTGAAACTGGTTTAATATGATTGAAAAGAGCGAGCAGTAGTTTAATTTAATTTTGAATACAGAATATGTCCGAAAAGAACGAGAGTATCATGATAACAAGATCTAATTGCCTAACTGCAGTCTAGTGAGATACTTATGAAGTCTTTAAAAACTAGCTATAAAGACACGAATTCATTATACTATCTAAATATATATACTGTATTTTGTTCTCGACTTCAAGTAACTTGCAGCAGCGTTAGATATTTGCAGATATTTCGCAGCTAATCACCTTTGATCTATCTATAATATCATATTTCGTTGCTAGCCTCTAAAAATCAAGCCAAAAGTATGTTGTCAGCACTGGCTGCAGATCGGTTGGCTCTGCCACTGGCTGGCTTACTTCAGCGAATAGCTGCTGGCCTTGGTTACTGGTTTCTAAGTCGAGTTGAGTGTCTGGTTGCCTGACTCGCAACACTCGAGCCTATATAGCTGTATATAAATAAATATATATTTATATTTATATATATAACAGTCGGTATTTGTGGCTAATGGCTGAGATTGAAATGTCATTGTTGTCAGCTTATCGTTTGAATAAATGCCCCAGCGAAAGATCAGCCCCTGCCGCAGCAAAAGCTCTGACTCGAATGTGCTTGGTTGCTAATTTCACAAATATTTTTTGCTAACACTTCACATTGTTTGGCGGCTCTCCTTATACCCTGTTCTCATTTGAAACTGGGTATAGTAGAAAGAGCTTCTTCTTACGCCCTCTATCTCTCTCGCTCTCTGTCTTTGTGTTTGTCAGTATTGTGCAGAGTATTTGCTGATCGGATACACTCTCTGTTTTGTTTGCTTGCTGTTACTTTTGTTACTTGTTGTTGATATTGTTATTGTTTTTTTGTGTTTTGAAAAATAACTCAAAGTGCTCAATTTCTCAGTTTGTCACACGCGCTAGCTCTCGCTCTTGCTTTAACGCTCTCACTCTCTTTCTCTCTATCTTTTTGGAAAGAAAAAAATGATTATCGTTATCTCTTATATCGTAAACCGAAAATTCACAGCTAATGTCTTAAGTCGATTCAAACGCAAGCTAACAACTGCTGCACATATGTCCGAAGATCTGGACGAGCTGTTTCTGTCGCCGATACCGGCTCCAACGCCCGTCGAGCTGCAGCAGTGCATCTTGTTTGGCTTCCGCCGCCGCCTCAATCCCGCCCAGATACTCGACGAGTGCCGCAGCGCCTTTGGGCCGTTTGCGCCGAGTGCGCAGTATGTGGCCAGATGGTATCAGAGATTTCAAGATGGACTCTTTGCCACTGACGACAGCGTGGAGGAGGACTGGGGTGTGGGGCGTGGCCAAACGCCCACAACATGCAGTGACTTCAACGATGATGATGATGATGAGGATGAGGATGGCAATGACAATGACAATGATCAGAGTCAATTGCCGCTGGTCTTGCATGATCTAATGGGGCATGGGCATAGCGATAAGGATAGTTATAACGATCCCGATGATTATTATAATGATAAATCTGATGATGAACTGGTTGATGATGGGAACGTAATTAGTTATTGGCACGGCTACGGCTATTTGGGTGGCAAGCGAAGGTATGCCACGAACTGCACTAGACTTAAGTACTCCCAACTCTGCATTCAATCGAAAGTATCTTAAATTGAAATTCTTTTTCCCATTCACAGCGGAATGTCTATAAGCGGCTTGCCGCCATTGCCAAAATCATTGAGTGGTTTCAACAAGCTGCTCGGCTCCGACTCGGGTCTCTTGAGCGATGTGGATGTGGCGCAGCAAGAGCTTAATAACAACAACAACAACAACAGCAACATCAACAGCAGCAGCAACAGCAACAGCAATAGCAACGTCAAGAAGGAGAACGACAGCGGCAACAAATTAGCAAGCCAAATAGTTAGTGATAACAACAGCAACAGCAACAGCAACAACAACAATAACAACAATTTGAGCGGCGATAAGCAAGCATCTAAAGACAGCAGCAGCCAAGATAATGCAAACGATAAATCAGCAACGGCTACAGCAGACTCTGCTGCAGCAACACCAACAGCAACAACAGTAACAGCTACGGCTCCAGCAACAGCAACAACTCCACCAACAACAACTCCCAATGCAAATGAAAATGAAAACAAAACAACAACAACAACAATAACGACATCAACGCCAAGCTCACCTGCAAAAATCAATGTAACGGGCAGCACTTTGGACGCGCAGATAGCGACGCTGCGCAAGGAAATGGTAAGTCGATTAGCCATCACCTCATAATACCCTATAATTTAAGTGAGGTTATATGCTTCAGTTGTAGAGTTTGTGACAAACGTGTTTAAAGAGATTTGAACTATTTTAATGACAATTTTGATTAAGGTTTACTTGGGTTAACTTATGCAAAGTAATTTGGTTTGATCTGCAAATTCTACCTATTCAACTTTATATAAATATTAATGCATTTTATATATATTTTATATATCTATATAAAATACACATTTGCATTTAATTTGCTAGAATAAATAGAACTGCAAATTTGACTAAAGTCTAAAGAAGACATTTTTTTCAAAATTCAAATTTACTTTTTTTTTTTTTTTTTTTTTTTGCAAAAATCTTATTTCAGCCAGAGTTCTAAATCGCAATTTTTATTATCATTCCGATTGATTTTTTTTTATGCCTCTGCTCTTTAATTTGATAAAGATAAGAAAAAACTGATTAAGGAAACTAAAATAAAATAAATATTCTAACTACTTTTCCCAGAAGTTCTTTTATAAATCTAACTAATATTATTTAAAGAAGAAAAAAAAAAAACTGCAGCATTTATGAAAACTGTCTCTGCCAATAATATAGAGTATACAAGCAGTCGTTTATTTGCTCACATTTGTATAGGCTGCATCAAAATTCTTAGAATTTGTTCAAGCAATTATTCATGTTACTCATGGGCTTGGATGGGCAGGGTATTTGTATTTCGATCAGCTGAAAGTGATTTATTGCGTTTCTTCTTTTGATCACATTTTGAGGGAGGCGGGGGTAACATCATTTACATATGAAACGACGCAGCTAAGCTAAATTCTGTTATAGCCAAAGTGAAAATGCAACAATGGAACGGAAATGTTTTCGATTTGATAAATTTGTATATGCATGCTATGTGTGTGTGTGTGTGTGCATGTGAATACGTGTGTGCTTTCAGCACTTGAATGCCATAAAAGCAATTTCAGATTTCACTGTTTGAAAATTCTTCAGATTTCGGTTGCACATTTTTCAAATGCAGCTGTGTGTGTGTGTGTGTTTATGAGTGTGTGTGTGAGAGTTCGAGTACTCCGTATCTTAAAGTTAGTTCCATTTGTCATATTTTTTGAGCAACAAAAACAATTGCATTTTTGGGCGCAGCTTTCTACGACTTTGACAAATGATCTTATATGCACACATCTTATACACATGCACACATATATGGAGTATATATTTATTATGATTCTTTTTGCACGTGAGATCAGCTTTGCTGTGCTGCAGCTGCGATCACTTCTATATAACAGCGAAAAGAAAGTGTCGAAAACTTTCGGTTTTGCTTGCTGGCAAAGTTCATGAATATTTCAGAGCATTAAATAAGCTCAACTCTACACTTTGACATTGTCGCGCTTGGGCCTAAGCTGATATAGATGGCCATAAAGCATGGAAATGGTCAACGAGTTGGGTCAACAAAGCGAAATGTAAATGCAGCTTTTATTCATTAAGTCAAATTGGCAAAGCAATTAACTTACCCATAGAAAGAGATTGAAGTTGGACCGGACGGTGAGAGAGCGAGAGAGGGAGAGAGAGAGAGAGGGACAGAGTTAGTCATGATGATGGGGCGGCCTTTGGCTTTAAAGTTGGCTAGCTTTTGTTTTGTGTACGGGCCGGGTATGTGTGGTGTGGGGGCAGCTGACATTTAGCCAAACACTTTGTTAAAGTTGAAAGCGCAGACGCAACGCTCAGCTTGGCGTTAGGCTCTTCAAATAATGTATTCATTTGACATCATGTCTTGGGGCATCATCAGCCGATGGCAAAGGGGACATTGATGAGCGAATGTCGCTTTAAGTCAGCTTTATAATTGCGATGCATCAACAAGCAAATGGGAATTTGAGCGAGCAACTGGAGAAGTCAACAAAACGATTCGCAAATACTCTATAGACCGTAGGGAGACTTTGAACTTGATGAAGAATGTAGTGTTAATTGAACTGGTTACAAATATGGAAAATATTATGAAATCTCGCAGTGAAGAATTTATAAATAAAAGCTGAATTTTCCATATAAATGTATTCAAAGCCAAACAAAAATATTATTTAGAATATATGTGTCAATTAGCTCAAGGCATTTTGTGGCTATGGCTAAAATTCAACTCGCATCCGCTTGCGATGCGGATTCGAATGATTCGAAGTTTCTCACATGCCAAGCGACTTAAGGTATTTATCCAGTTTGTTTTTGAGCTGATCACGAACTGCACATGGCATTCGCATGTGAATTGTGACACGTTTTTTGAGCCAGCCACCTGACTGTCTATTGGTCTATTGGTCTATTCGCGTCATGGCCAGGCCCACGAGCGCTGAGCCAAGTCTTCGCTTATGTGTGGTGCTCTTGACCAAGCCTCGGTAACAACGTCATCTCTGCTTTTGTCGCCGACAGTTGACAGTTGATTTGTAATTTAGTCTGTATGTTTTTTCTGTTCATTTTTCTGTTTTTAATGCTGCAATTAAATAAATTAAAATTTTGTCTGCACTTGCGCAATAATTTAACAATTTGTAACGCAACTGCGACTTGTTTTTAATTGCAATCGGATTGAGCTTTGTGGGCCAGCCTGAGCTTGAGGCTTGCCAATTGCCGAATACTGAATGCCGAATGCTGAATGCTGAATGCCGAGTACCGATTGCCGCCTGCTAGTGGCTTGTGGCCGGGTCTAAAGTCTAACATCTAACGTCTGTGGCCAAAACCTTTCACATTTTATGTGCCAGTGCCTGGGCGACCTTTTACAAAGAACCTGTTTAATATACACCCAGGCGTAGGTGTAAAACTAAAACACAAATTACAATTGTCGGCTGACTAGGAGCGGCCACAATTCGAGTCTAACTGCGGCGGCTGCCACAGATTTTGGCCCCTTTTTATTTTGTTGGCCTATTGTGTGCTCTGTTTTGGGTGCCAATTTGAGCGAGTTTAGGCCATTTACCAATTTACATGCCAATTGCGCAATAATTCTGCGACTCTTTTACTTTTTACTGGGTCAGGCGTCATCTGTGGGCTGGGCTGTGAATTGGCCACGCCTCCTGCCCGCTGCCCCCTAATATCTGTTACCTGTTACAATTAAATTACAAATGTTGCTATGTGTCTTGTTACCAATTACGCTCCACTTGCTGTTATTATTGTTATTATTGCCGATGCTGTTGTTGTTGTTGTTGTCTCGACTAATTTCACGCGTTCAAAGTCGGCTCGAAGTTAAAGCCAAAATGCCGGACAACGCCAACGCGCGCCCAATGACACAGTAATTGGTCATTGTTTTTGCCCAACCATTATTTATACACTGCAAAAAATGAGGTAGTAAATGCACAGATGTCTATTAGGTAACATTACCAACTGGTTATATTAGTAGTGCAATAAAAAATATAACAAATTGTGCTGCATATATTATGTACGAGCAAATACAAATAAATATAAATATTACAATAATATATTAAATGTATATTGCAATTATAGCCTACAATATTTATTTAAAATTGAAAATTTTAGAAAATTAAAGTTTTATAAATTAAAATACATTGCAAATGTTTTGTATGATTGTTAGTTGTTGAATTAATTATAAATTTATTATTATTAAAAATATTTTTTACTTATTTTAATTGGATTATTTTTTTTTTTTTATAAATAAATCTAAAATAAATTAAAATATTTTAAAATACAATCAATGTTATGTCAGATTCCATTAACAAGAACTGCTCCTCCCTTACATTGTCATGCTATGCTATTAACAGTATTATGCACTGTTAATAGCATAGGTTCCACTCCAGTTCGCCTACTAGTTCGCAATCAGCGATTAGGATATTCCTTCCTACATTCTTGTCTTTCGACGCTACACTTGACATACGAAGAAGAAAAGACACAGCTTTTACACCAACTTAAGTCGAGAAAATACAACGATTTTGTATTTGTACAAATATTAATAATGAAATTTGATGTAAAATTTGCCAAAAAAAAAAAAAAAAATTATTCGAATAATATATTCCAATATATATTAATACAGAGTATACAATAGTTCAGATATCTTGCGATCGTTAGCTTGCTGCATTGGATAAACATTTAAATTTACTCGTTTACAATTGCGCGCGGCCTGTCGCCGGGCCTCGAGCTTGTGGAACAGCAAAGTGCGGGCTGGGGTCTGTGGGCTTTGGGCCTGGGTTAGTTTTCCTTTGTTTTTTGTTTTTTTTTGCAAATGTTGCGGTTGAATGATTAACGATTCAAGCTGTGAACTGTTGGTGGGTGTGTAGCGCACTCACACACTCGCGCATGAGCACACATAAGACAAATGCATTGTGTGTGTGTGTGTGTGTGTAAGTGTGTGTGCTGCAATTATGTTAGTTGGCCGCTTTTGCTTTCAATTGTTCAATTGCGATAAAAACCAAAGAAATTGATACTCTTTCGCATCGACATACATACACATCGATGTATGAGTACGTATTTATTTATAGGTTATTTCTTACTATGATTTTATTTAACATTTTTTGCAATCTTGTCGTTTGTATTCGCTCAGTTCAATTATGAAAACTGAAAGTAAATAGTTGGCTGAAGGTCAGCGAGACCGTTAATATTATTAGATCAGCTTTCAAATATGCCATAAACGCAATTATATTATGCAAACTTCAATTTATGTCAATTGACAACCAATGATAAATTGCCATATACTTTCGATAATAAAAAACATTTTGATTATGAGCTATTGCCGAGACGGAAGCAATTGCAATAGCTGTGAGGATATGTGGGATTGAAGCTGATAAGCTTGGATCTATAATTTGCTGTGCTACTCAATAAGAATGTTTACCATTTAAGTACTTCAACCAATTGAGAATTCGACGCGGAAAAGTAGTAAATTAAAAACAAAATGTAGCTAGGAAGTAAGAGAATCACAAAGGAGTACTAAAATGGAGAGACTGAGCATGTGGGAAGCATTTAAAGAGATTATTATCTTGTAGAAAACGTTGCATGCAAATTGATTGCTGTGCTAAACTATATGCTCGTCAATTGAAATTACTGTGTTGAGGTTGATTTTCTGCATCTCTGCTCAATTTTCATTTCATTTCGTTCGAGCTCCGATTGGTTTCTAGGCCTAAGCTGCTTGTAGAGGTTGTGAGTAGGATATAAGCTCATCTCTGCTAAGCTGCTCGGTTGTCAAAGATTTTGTTGCTGACAGCTTTCGCCGTTGGCCTTCGCATATTTCTGGGCAACTGGGATGGGAGTGCTGCGCCTATAGAAAACCACATGCATTCCATATTAATGAGCAGCACATCTGGAGTCTCGTCAATTACAATTACAATTATCCAAGCCAAATTACGCTCAATTGTTCGGCTTTTGTTGTCCTCTTAATGTGTGTGAGTGTGTGCGTCAATGTAGATTAAGTAATAACAACTTTTTTTTATAATGCCAGCAAACGCATAAAAAATAATCCAGGCAGCAGCAGTAGCAGCAACTGACAGGTAACAATAGGAGAAAACCCAGGAGAAGTTGAGGAGTTGAACTAATCAGCGCATGCGCAGCCATTAGGCTAGACTCATAACCAGGGACTGCGTCTTGAGCCAAGTAATTCTCTTGCCTTGGTTTATGGTTGGCAAATTAAATTTATCAACATAAAAAGCCACTGCCAGCTGCCACATTAGCCGCAAGCTAACCACAGAGATAGAGCAACAGCACCAGTAGAGGCAGCGGAGACAGCTGAGGCAACCGAGGCAGCATCAGGGCCAAGTTGGTGAGAAGAAATGCATCAAGGCATGAAATGACTTTTTATGGCTTTCCATAAAACGGCCTTGAACGCATTGGCCGTTGGCGGTTCTTTCTATTCTCTCTTTTTCCGCCATCTACCCAGTGAAAATAGAGAAAATGGGTATGCTGACATAAACTAGCTTACAGCAAAAGTCTTGTAAAGTATTTTTATAAATTAAAATACTGATTATTTCATTTAAAAATATATTTGATTTGAAGCTTTTAGATTTTCTTACCAAGACTTTAAACTCAGGGTATCTGCTTGTTGTGTTTTTTATTAAATTTTTGTTTTGCTGCATTTGGTCTTCTTTCTCTATTAGTCAAGTCTTTTGTTTCGCTTAATGTGGCACAAGCCACAAGCAAAGCAAGCTACAAGAAATCTTACAAAATATTCAGCGTAAAATATTCGTTTGAATGCGTTGCAAATTTGCTTAGCGCTGGTCACACTTCAAGCATTGCAGACGCCATTTTGTATTGAGTGTAATGAACTTGTTTTATTGTTTTTTGATTTATCTGCTAAGCTGATCTTGAAGAAATTGATAAACGAAAACACGTGTAAATGAGCTGATCAAGTTGTTAGTGGAAATTCTATTTGGTTTTCTTTTGTTGAGATCTTTGCGAGTTTTCATGAGAATCCTCTTGTAAATTGAAAGATTATGCCAAGTGATTTTCAAATTGGGTTTTCCAAGTGATTTTCTAAAAGCTTTGCATTGAGATGTTGATCAGGCGAAACTTTCTATTGAGATTTTTCTAACACTTTTTTAAGTTCTGTATATTTTTACTTTACACATTCGACTCAAAAACCTTTTGGAATGAGAACTAAGTCTCTCTTTACTTGCATCATGATTGATTTAAAAATTAAATTTTGGTAAATGTTCAAACATAATGAATTGTGTTTCCCTTATCATTTTTAAATAGCAATAAATTTCAAGCATATTAAATCATTTCTAGAGTCGAGTGTAACATTAAAAGTGATTTTTTTTACCGATCATAATATAAATTTCTCGTTTATTTATGGAAAGGAGAATGTAATTTTTTTTCTTTATTATTTTGATTTTTATTTTATTATGTTGTCGCTTCCGTTGTTTATTTAGCCGTCTTCCGTTTATGCTGTGCCCCTGCTGCCACTGCTTCTTCTTATTCTTATACTTTAAGTTCTGCGTCTACGGTTCGGGTCTCTATTTAACGATGCCGTCATGCGAGTACTTGTTGTACACCTTTCTTTTGAAAAACTCACCTTCCGGTGGCGGTTACTCACAGTCGGCGCGATTCTTCGGCGCTGGGGTCAACGTTATCTATAGGTGGATGCCCCTCCCTTTTGCTGTACTCGGCTGTGCTACCTTTGCATGCATCATGCAAAAAATCAGCGAATGGAACCAATGTCAGTCGCGGTTCAAGTCCGGCAGCGATTATATCACAGGGGCTAGTATACGAGTAGAGTCAGCTACCTCCCGCACCTCTTTCGTTTATTGCTGGAGCTGGCGGCATGCATAATTAATAACGAAATGATTTGGCGCTCTGACATTGGACATTGGCGTCCGCCATGAAGTGGCTGCCGCTTGCCACATGGCCACAGCGGGTGGGCAGCTGTTCCAGGAGGTTGCAGATAATATAAAAAAGAAGAGATTGACTCAGCTTTTACCCAACTGGCTTTGTGGTTGGTGTTGTGGCGGCTGTCATGGCATCCACTAATGATCTATGCGGGCGCCCAGTTGGCAGCCGTGCAGCCGTGCAGTCGGGCACCTGCAAAAATAAACTCTAGAAGTTTTCGCATCTATAAATAATCCGGATTAATGTAAATGCCCTGTAGGGAATGAGGAATTGCCTAGCCAAATGGGGAAAGTTCTGTGCAATGCAGCACAAAATTAGCCAGACACGCACACACTCACACACACACACACACACATATTTGTTGTTGCTTGTAGAATCTGCATGCAAGCATTCCTTGCCCTTTCACACAGGAAGTCAACTTGACGTGGCTGAAAGCGAAAGTCTGCTATAAATTAGGCGAACGAGAGACAGAGAGAGAGGGAGAGAGGGAGAGACGACGAGAGGGAGATGTCGAGCTATGCTATAAGAAAATTGTCACTGAATTGTTATTATATCATTTTTTTGGTTTTGTTTTTTGTTTCTGTTGCTGTGTTTACGCTCAATAAGTCTGCTCATAATTGTTGCGACGCGTTGGAGGCGACGCTAATTGTGGCAACAGCCCAAAAGATGTTGGCCAGGAAACAGGTTACAAGACAAGACTGATATCTCTTGGCTTACATACCAACAACATCATCATGAACAACATTGTTATTATGATCATTATGATCACTGTTGCTGCTGTCTACATTCGTCATTTCTGGCTAATGCCTCGCAACTTAGCCAACTTCTTGCTGTGCGCAGCTAACTGTGAAATTCACTTTTAAATTCGCTGTTTTTCTTTTTAGCTTAAGACGAGCGTATAAAATATATACAAACAAAAAAAAGCAAACAAACAACACAATTTGAACATGATTTTCATTTTATTTGAACGCCATTCGAAACGCTACAATAATTTCTCAACAATGGCGCCGACAGCTTGTTGTTCTATAGGATTTGTTTACAGTCGCGAGAACTTGTAAAGCGTTAACAATTGTTAATACTTATTGGATGAGACGAAAGAAAAGCATATTGACAACAAAAAATACAGTTACCCACGGGGTGCCGACCTGAGCAGATTGTTGATGATGTAAGATTGATGGTTGTATGTAAAAAGAAAAATAATTTAATATGGAATTTCTAATATAACAGTTGCTTCAGAAGCTAAAATTCTTTTAGTAAAAATCTAAACTATAGATAATAATTAAAAATAATAATATTAATAATTATATAAATTATAAAATTAATAATTTATTAATATTAATATTATCTTTTATTATTATATATTTATTATGCTTAAAGTTTAATGTAGCTTTATATAGAATTTAACAATAGGAAATATATTGAAAATAATAAAATCAATTAATAATAAAATTTGAATAATATAAAAATAATATTGTAATATATTCACACACAGTATAGAAGGTTTTATAATAATAAATCTATAATTTTTAAAATATAATTTAAATCTATTAATTCGTTCATAATAATATATATACTTAGTTCGAATCTGTTAAAAAAGTTACACGTAAAGACGTTATCTCGTTATCTTAATAATATTTTCACTAAAATACAATCTCAACTGTTTTGTAATTGTCTTAAAAAGCGGAAGACGGTATATGCATATATTGATAAATATCAATATTAATATTTATGCTATATATCTCCATACACTCCAGCTGCTCTTATCATACTTAATCAGTTCGGTTTTATGAAGACGGATAACATGTATCTCTGTATTTACAATATTTTCCACATTCCACGCATCGCTCGCAACTGTTTGGCTTGTTATTCACCCCCTTTATGTGGCTCGGTACGCCTCTGGCGTATGCCCAATATTTATACATGATATATATTTTAGTGTTAAGTGCTGCACAGCGTAAACAATAAATCGACAACCTGCTGCGATTTGCAATGGCTATTTCGTACATTTATTTCTTTAAATGTTATTTATTGTATTGCCCCGATTCGCTATCAATGTTTTATTTTGGTTGTTGCCATTTTCGAATTATTTGTATTTCTGTCTAAATGTCAGCAATGCCGCCGATTCTTTTTGGCCTTTGGGTTTGGTTATTTATTTTTGTTCATTTTGTATTTAAAGTTTAAAGATTTGGCAAAAGAATGGCGCGGCCCGAAGGTTGAGGTTGGCTAATTGAAACCTAAGTAGACAATAGCCAAGTTAGCAGACCAAACGTTCGTTTGCCCTCCCCTTAGTTAACGGCTCAAATGGATGCGGACACGGCTGCGTGGCTAATTATGTGCGAGTCACTGAAGCCAAGTTCCGTTGGGGGAGCCACCAAATGAATATATATTTGTATATATATACGGTATATATATATATATAATGCATATATCGCAATTTGAGCTTCATGGCGCAATGAGCTTATAATAAACATTTATAATATGCAAATTGTCTGGTTGGGGCATTTTTATTTGTTTTTTATTTATAATATATTTTTGGACAATTGCTGCAACGAGGTGTGTCACTGTCACAAGCAATAAACACAAACAAATACTTGAAAAATAATAAACAAGTGTTCTGTTTGAGCCTGTTTGACTAAAGGATACCTCGTAGTCAGGTCAATTGAAAATATGAAATGAAGAAGCAAAAAAAAAAAAAGATATAAAAAATAAATAAAATCTTTTTTAATGACATCCCTTTAAAAGTTACAAAATAAAGCTAAAAATTAATGTAATAAATAATAATATTAATAATAACTTGCTTAAATTTAGAAATGCATAATATGACTCTTCAAATTTATATTAAATCAACTTCTAATTTTTAGATGAATTTATATATATTATCCATCGACATACTTCAATGAATATCTGTACTTTATGTCAATAACAAATATCATTGCAATTCTCATTTTAAAATCATAAAATTTAATAGTTTTATATATATATATAGTTATCAGTGTGTATAAGTATTAAACGATGTGAGATAGCGCTGCGAGATGAAAGCGTCGCAGCACGTAAAACTCGCATAAAAATTTAATAAAAATTGATGGCAATTGTTGTGCATTGGCGCGGCTGACAAATGCGCCAAGCGCCAAGCGCCAATATAGGCGCATGACATGCAAAGTGGGGACACAATGCAACAAATTCGCATTATTGGGCGTGGCGCAGGGAGGAGAGCGTGTGGAAAGGCGGCAAATCGTGGCTCAGTTCAGCAAAAACAAACAAATAAACATTCGCTGCGCTTGCAATCAAAATAAAGTCAAACTGCATTCGATCAGGAGCTGCTGCACATGCGCCGTGTGCATCCACAGTTGTTGTCCATTAAACTTCCAAGTGAAAGTTCGCATCAGCTCCACTCCGCCCCCACCACCGCCTTTACCACTGCCTCTAGCCCAATTGCGCCTGATCCAGCTTGAGCTCCAGCTTTGGTCGCAGCTCTGCTCTGCTCTGCCCGTGGCTTTTTGGCTTGCGTTGACAGTTGCACACAAATTACAAAAATTAGCGCTCACATGCAATGCAGTCGATGGCAGCGATGCCTCCTTAATCTTTGCCATCCTCCTCAGCTCCGCAGCTGCTCAGCTGCTCAGCTTCGCTCCCGCCTGGCTCATGTTTGGCGATTGTTCGTTTGGGTCGCATTTGCGCTTCTGGGGCGCATACGTGCAATTAGAAAATGGCAAATGCCAAATGGGGGCATGCAACAGCCGCAACAATAACAAAGTCAACAACAACTTACACGATGGGGGCTTACATGCCCCAAACATAGCGACAAGTCGCCTCTATGGATTAACATACCCACAGCACCGCACTTAATTTGCCCAGGGCCAACTGAGTGCGCCGACTGCGGGGGCACTCAAAATCTTTTGCTGTAGCATTCAACAATTTACTGTTGCCCCAAAGGCTGCTGCTGCTGCGGCTGCTGCTGCATAGCATTAGATAAATCACCAAGTGACAAATATGCTCAGATATTAGATATTTATTATAGTTCGCGCCAAACACTCGCATTGCTCTTTCACTTTCAAAGCAGAGCATTCAATTGTGAATGTTTAAAACTATTTTCGCTCAAATTTATTTACCGTTTATAACAACTTCTTTAAGCTGCTCAATTTTGAAATGACAGCAGTTTTAAAGATATTGGAAATGGAAACTAACAAACAAATAATATTATATATAATATAATATAATTATATGAGACCAATTCTCTAAGATCACATTTTTGGGATATTTTCTTAATAATATTTATTTGGTTAAGAAAATATCACAAAAATGTGATCTTAGAGAATTGGTGTCATATAATTCTTGTTTGATCTATATTCTAGCATCTTAAATTCAATCTTGCCTATATGTAATTGAATATACATATAGGCCAGCATTAGCTAAACTATCAGTTATATATTGAAGTCTTATCTATATATTGTATATCTGAATATATATTGTTATGTATCATTATGCATATATATCTTAGATATTTAATAGAGATATTTCTATATATCAATATTTATCTATTTGGTTAAATATATGTCGTAGCGTTTGAATTATTGTTCTGGCCTTCCATTACAAGTTTGCCTAATAACGAGTTCTCAGAGTCCGCCCACTTCCATTACCAAAGTCTTTCTTTCTCAACCAACTCTGAGTGCCCTTTTTCAGCTCTTCTGTCAAACTGTCTCTTCGTTGCATATTCTCGTTCATCAATTTCATAGCAGCTCTCTGCGAAGGACATAGCCCTCTCGCTCTCACTCTGCGACATCCGCTAGACCACGTTCAGCAAAACCTATGGTTGTCTCTTTTCTAATGTCACATCCTTTAGTTGTCACTAAAATGCTAACTCATTCGATTAGCGCTAGTTGTCAGTTTCTCTTCAATACTACTGCAACTGTCAAGCACAACATAATAACTAACACAACGTCATAATGTCACACAGATACGACATATATAAGCTACCTGTTCATATATCAATATCTATCCATATCTATACATACTCTATCTATCAGCAATCTATGTATATTAAACTTTATCAAGTTTTATCTACAAAACTGTATTCCACAAACTGACCTTGGCGAAAACATTTATGCCAACTGTCACATTTAGCTCAATTTTAATTTTGTTTTTGACGCATATTTGATACACAATAAAAATCTGTTTTTTTTTTTTGCTATCAAAGCTTTTGTTCTTGTTGTGAAATATGCAGCTCGTTTGTGTAAACATGAATAATCTTTCTTTTTTTTTTAAATGAACATGTGTTCGCATTTTATTACCTTAGCTCATGCGTATTTTTTTTTTTGCTATTCAAATTGCTTCTCAATTTAATATTTCTCATTTGCTAGAACATGTGTTTGCTCAACTGTTTTAAAGTTGGAATTCTTTTGGTTTGCTCTTGCTAAAGCCTGTCACATATGTGACCGAAATTGTTTTGCATATTTTATGAGCTTTCCATGCAACACTTTTAATATGCCTTATTACGATCTGTTGGTTCCGAAATGTTCGCACTCTTTTAAAAAAATCTGTTTATTGCTGGAAAACAATCAACACCTTTTGCTCCAGACTGATATTTTAATGAGCTGCTCGCTGAGAGGCTGCTGCAACTGCAACAGCAGCAGCAGCAACATCAGCAGCCGCTAAACAGCTCCATAGAAATAGCTTCAGCTCGTTTTCGGGTCTGGACGCCGTTTGTTTGGCTTATCAATCAGTGCGGAATCAGCTACAGAAATGTTGCGTAATTTTGCAGACAAAAAGTAAAAAAGAAAAACAAATTTAAAACAAACACAAAAAAAAAAAGTTGTACAAACCGTTTTATTTATGGCCGTGCAGCAGTTTTTGGCTACCGTTTTGGCCGGGCAACTTTTATGTTAGCCGTTGGGGCAGCTGCGTGTGTGCCACAGAAACTAGTTGCAGATGCTTGCAACGCTAACATGTGTGTGTGTGTGTGAGTGTGTGTGTGTATATTTCTTAATATGCCACTAGGCAACGCAATTGAAAGCCGTTAGCGCCTAGAGACAGCTGCCTTTTGGTTCCATATGCAGATCTATAAGAAACAGTAAACTATCTATCAAGAGGAGACATGTTTATGATCTTGCAATATAAAATAAGAAAGGTATACAGAAACTATATAAAAAACATTGGGTAACTTGATTTTTTTATCTAAGCCCAGAGGACTCTACTGCCGAATATCATATCTTCCCTATTCCCGAGCTGCTGTCTCTCAGTTCTTTTACATTTCTCGTGCTTCTCTCATGCCCGCATTACTTTTGGCATCTGCTCCTATCATAGTTATATATATTACGATCTAACATATATAGCGCCTGAGCGGCGCCCGACAAAGGTCTAGAAATGGCAGCTGGTTAAACTGTTAACTCGTCACGCTTGGCGCTATGCATATAAATTGAGCAGCAAAAACTGATTGCAAAAAGATGTGATGGCAATTGGATTTGAGTTTGGCTTGGACAACATGCCAGCACGTCGGCTCGTGGCACCCACAATAAAATCAACATATTCACTATGTATATACGATACATATATAAGATATGCGATGAGCTTATGAGTCCGTTAGATGAACGGTCTATTGGCTGTATAGGATGTACCCATATACATATATCATTGACATCGTCTTGTACGTGCTGGTCTATACTCCAAAAGGAGTGCATTGCCTATCGGTATGGATTTTGGGAAGGCGTCAAAAGACGATACGGGCAAGAATGGGCAATATATAAGCGACATGTCTAACTAGGTCCCAGGGAACTGAAGCGAACCGAATGCAAGTGCAAAAATTCCAGTGTTGACAATGTTCTGGGCACGTCAAAATGTCGCCAACGACTTGGCAGCCATATATATATATATAAATGTAAATATATGTATAAAAGTATAACTACATCTGTGTTGTTCAGCGTGCAGTTGGCGCTAAAGTTGAAAGGCGTGACTGCTGCATTGTCATCGGCTGGCAAATGCAAATGCCAAAAAGTTGTTGTCGTTCGACAACAGCAACAAGAAAACTTGGCTAAATTAAGTTACAGCAACAATAACAAGCAGTAAAAGAAGGCTAATCAAATGTGATCAACTAGCAGATATTCTATACTTTGTTTTGTCGACTTTTAGATTTGATTTTTCCCAGTTCTATATGGACGCAGACTTCAACTCATTTTCAGAAATATGCTGAGAGCTCTCTCCTTTATACAATTTAGCTAAAAATATATTGGATTTATTTAATAATGCCTTAACTTTACACTATCTTTTCATGGCTGCAATTCAAAGAGATTCCTCTTGCAATCCAAGAGTTGAGCATACACTTTCTCAGCTTTCAGGCTCTGCAGGGTATGCCTGGCAGCAGCTGCTGCCTAGAGCACGGTGACAATGCCAACTAAAAAAACAATTTAAAAAACAATTTTGTTTTTGGCCAAGGCTTATCTCTGGGGAGGCGCTTCCGCATTTGCAACGCATTCTCATTCTCATTCTCATTCTTATTCTGGTAGCAGCGGTCACCAAAGTTCACGCTGCAAGAGCAACGCACAAATGTTTGAAGTGTGGCCGTCGCGACGCCCCAAAGGCAGAAGCAAGCAACCTAGAGCCTACTGCTGCTTGGGCCAACACTTGACTGCCGGCTGCCCTCCCTGTGGCCCCCGGCTAAAGATAGATGCAGGCGCAAGCTGCAGACACACATGCATAATGCATGCAACAACTGTGTGTCGCTAGTCGCTAGTTTATGGCCGTTGCATCCATGAGATACACGTACTTTGAGGGCTTCTGTCGCGCCGTCGCCTTTTATTGCGCACTACAACTAATGTGCATAACAAAATATAATACTTCCCCCATTGCCTTTGTTGTTATGAATGTTGCTTGTTGTTGTTGTTGTTGCTGTTATTTTTTAACAACTATTTTTAAGCGCAATGCGCTTAAAGCTAATTAAATTTTCAACCACAATCTGCCTCATCGATTGCACTTTTCTTTTTACGAGCCGTGCGTCGCGCGGCGAAAGTTGGTTCTTTGTTGGCCGTTGCTTTTACGTTGGCTAATGTCGTCATACGTTGGGCTTAATCACTCTAAAGTGCTGATTGCAGCAGCCCTGCGTCAGCTGCCACCTGCCCCTCGCGTTGCATAATGAAGTAAAAAACGAAAAGAAAATAAAAGAACGTTAAGAACAAACGCTTTAAAAACTCATTAATGCTAAATTTGTGGCACACTCGTGGCCGGCTGCTGTCTTACTTGTATATGACTTGCAAATTTTATAGCCCCAAAGACTCTGGACTCGGCTATATTTGTGTTTATATATAAATATTCCAATCATGACACATTTGACAATAGCATTGCAGATTTACAGATCTTATCAAAATCTTTGCTCAACTTTTATCGCTCTCTGAATAGATTTTTGCTCTGCTTGCAATTTTGATGAAATGAATTCACGATTTCTTTATGGTTTGCTTTGTTCTTATAGTACCAGATTCCTAAGCTCCTTAAAAGTTATACGATTCCTAACTTGGGCACGCCTTGGATTTGCATTCAAGTCTATTGAAGATCAGAGCCAGAATCAGCAAAAAATTGCACTTTGTATTTAAATTGATTGCAAAAATATTACGAAATTTGCATTTAATTTTGATTGATTAAGAGCCAGTCTAAACAAGATCGAAAGTTTATTATATACGTATATACTGATGTGAGATAATACTTTGTATAATAGTTTCATTATATATGCATTATATAGCTTTTGTTATTTGTTTTATAATTTGTGTAGCTTATTAAATAAATTATAAACTAAGCTAAGGCAATAATTATTATTTATTGATCGATTGTTTGTAAAGTTTATTAGCAAAAAGTATTAATTTGAAAAACCATAAAAAGTTATTTACACTTTTAGTATTTAGTTATTTTTTTATCTACCCATTTTCCTTCAGCTCAAATAGCTGTTCTCTAATCCCGTGTTGAGCAACATCAGTTTGTATCTTGTATCTTCTGGGGCATTTGCATTCGCCTTTGCTGGTCGTCGTCAGCAACATCCGCTGCTCAAGGTCAGGCAAAATGTTTAATGCTAATTAAGTAAAATTGTAAACAAAACCAGTTGCCAGTGTTTTCTTAATTACAAAATGATGCATGGCGATGCCTCAGTGACATTGAAGTGAGTAGTTTATGAGTAGTTGCTGAGTGCCTCATGAGTGGCTGATGAGTACTAACTGATGTATGTATGTGAGAGTGTGCTTGGTCACAACAAGCTGCATATATATTACACATACGCCGGGTGCTCGCAAAAGTTCAACTTGAAGTTGGACTAGAACTGAGCTTTTGTGCCACTTCTTTCGTTTGAGTTCTTAGCCATAATTCACAGAGTACTGCGAAGCCGCAAAACCTCTGCTTGGGTTTGCCTTCCGCAAACAGATTGCAAACTCGACTGCACTGAGAGAAATTCAATTAGCAGTTTTGCTGCTATTGCATTTCAGGCAAGCAATGCGGAAATGGAATATATATTCTTATATTTAGATATATATTAATATGCATATGGCGGGGGCGTGTAAACTGTGCCAGCTGCCTGATTGGATATGCAGCTGCCTATGGTGCTATGGCAATTGCAAAATCTACTGCACTTGTCGCCTTAGGGCTTCAACTTAATTAATTGCCAATTAACATATATGCAAGTGTGTGCCTCGGGGTCTGTGTGTGTGTGTGTCTGTATGTGTGTGTGTGTGTCTGTATGTGTGTGTGTGTATGTGGGTGTCTGTAACAATTGAAATTGTGCTAATGCATGTGGCTGACCTGCGTTAGAACGCAAATGAGGCTAATCAAGTTAAGTCAAGTCAGCAAACGTCGTTTCCAGCTACATTTTAGGTAAATCGAATACCCTGTAATTTATGAAGCATAGTATATTAGTTATTTAATAGCCTGATTTGCCTCTTCTCAACAAAAGCAGCTGAAAAATATGATTGAGTCGAATCTCTCTCTTTGCGATTAGATATCTCTCAACGACAATTAACTTAAGCATTATCCAAGAGGAATCTTAGCTGAAGTCTACAATATATTTTTAACACACTTGCATCTTTTATTAACAAATTTCAAATCTATAGGAAAATATGATGTGTATAAGATCCAATTTTCGGAAGATCTTTCGCAGCTTTCACTCAATGAGCGCTCTTGAACTGTTTTGGCTGCTGCTTTGGGGTAGTTTGCCTCTGCCTTGGATATGTCAGGATTACGCACCGTGTGACAGGCTGTTGCAGTTGACCAGTTAGCCAGTTGGCAGCTGCAGCAGCTATAGCCAGAGCTAGAGCTTTAGCGCAGAGCTATCAGATTGCTAAAGCGAGACACCGCAGAGCTCCCCCATCTCGGACAGATCTTGGCTGGCGTCTAACGTATTAGCAGCCAACTTTAGAGTGGGAGTTGGTGTTTGAGAGATGAGGGAGAGAGGGTGGTTGGGGGGTTTGGTGCATTGCCGGCTTTGAGCGGATTTGTTTAAAGCCGCAGCGTTGCAGAAAGTTGTGCTGCTTTTCTTTTTATTTATTTTTATATATTTATTTATTTTTGTTGTTGTATTTTTTGCGCGCGCGCGTTTGCTGGCAAGATATTATGCGGCGATATTAATTGACAAATGAGATTTTTCCTTCCTACTCGACAGCGACAGGGGAACTTTCATTTTGACCACAAGCGTCTTGTTGTCAGCCCGGCTCAAACTCAAACTGCAACTCCAACTCCAACTTAAGCTCAAGCCGCAGCTGAGTTGCACAAATGCAGGCCAAGGCAATATGCATACGTGGCTGGCCAATGTGCTTGCTTGCAGCCGTGTCTCCAATGGCTGCTGTTTGGGTTAACGCCAACTGTCTGGCGCTATCAAACGCGCCGCGAACTCTTGTCACGTTACTTAATGCCATAAATGCGGTTGGCTAGGTTAACATACGCCTTCTGCTGCTGCTGCTGCTGCCGTTGCTGCACCAAAAAAATAAAAATCCCACCTCAGCGCCCAGACCAGACCCAGACCCAGACCACAGACCACAGTCGCGCTGTCTTCTTGACGGGCCGCTGAACTGTTAAATGTCAGGCCACGATTGATGAACGCTGTCATGGCACACAATATGTATCCAGAGGCGAAATGCGAAAGAAGAATGTGAAATGCAAAAGATATCGATAACGATAGATTGCCTTTTAATATGTTTGCATTGGCATACTCTATAGCATATATAGTGGAATATTCTAGTTTTAGCTGTATAACATTAGAGTCTATAAATAGATAGTATTTTTAAAATGCTAAAAATACTCAAAGTCTATTTAGGCTAACATAAATTCCAGTTCTGTTAGGCATATATAATGTAACATATAGAAAATTCTAGTTATATTTTAAGGGTATCTAAGATCTCCTGAAACTGCTATAAATTTTACTCTCTTTGGTTAGATTGAATCAGTCCATGATTGCCTGCATATCAAATAACTCTTAGACTCTTTGTCCAAGTCCAGCTAAACGAAATTGGTTTATGGGTCTCAGATTTTATTTATGTCTGCATTTGGCGCCATACCTCACAGGGAAGTCGTAGCTCTCTATATAGACTCCAAGATTCTACTATCATCAATGGCAGGCAAATTGCGAACCTTTCCTATGGGCTTGTGGGTGTGCCCCGCTTTAGACACTCGCCGTCAGTTTTAGTTGCTGTGCGGCGCTGTCAATCAATGTCAATTCTAGAAAAACAACAACAGCAACAGCGATGGCAACGGCAAAGGCAACAGCAATAGGTAGTCAGTCAATCATTGAGTCAGTCAGTCAGTCAGTCAGTTAGCCAAGATCGTGGCTTACGTTTTATATATTGGTTTGCCTTGGCTTTTTGAAAGTTGCAGCGCAGCGCAGAGCTGTGACTGTGGCTGTGGCTGTGGCGCGTTGGTGGCCACGTCAAGAACTTGTACATGTTGCATATTAATATTGTTTGTGGCAAGCCGTTTGACTAATTTCCTATGTTTGTTTGCTTCTCTACTCCCCCATGTTTAGTACGGACTGCGTCAACTGGATCTCTCACTGCTGTCACAATTGTGGGCGCTAAACGATTCCATACAGGAGTTTCGCACGATGATCGAGGAACAGGAGGGCGAGGAGGACGATGACGACGACGATGAGGAGGAGGAGGATGCGGATGCGGATGCGGATGCGGATGGGAATGCGGATGATGATGCCGAGCTGGATGAGCAGGGCAATCGCAGGCATTCACCATCGCCCTCATCATACGATTCGGTTAGCTCGGAAGGCGGCGCCGATGCGGATCTTGTCAAAGCGAAGCGTCTGGGCACCATACCAAAGGTCATAACGACGCAGCCAAAGCAGCTCCAGCCGAAGGTTGACCTGAAGCCCTTGCCACGAATGCGCAGCGCACCGCCGCCACCACCGCCCGTGGCGCTGATGTGCACCGCGCGCAAGGCGGCGGCACCGCCACGGCCCACATGATGTTACCTAACCGACTTCCTAGCCGGAGTCAGGATGGTCATGTGCAAGGCGATTGTGAGCGATGTGCCGCCCCCGCCAACGTCGACGCCGACGCCGACGCCGACCCCGACATCGACGTCGACGTCCGCTGCATTGGGTAGCACTTGAGCTGCTTGAGCCGAAGTTGGAGCAGCACTTGGCAAGGGCATTTGGAAGTCGGAAGTCGGCTAACGAATATTGTTAACATGCACCATCCCTGCTTAGTTTACACAAACGATAAACGATAGACGATCAACGATAAACGTTCATCGATAGATCGATAGGGGATACAATTATGCATATATATATATATCTATCTGTATATCTATGTAGTCCTAAGCCGCGTAGCCTTTAAGTTTAGCAGTCCTTTGTGTGATCTTCAGTTGTAAGTTTTATTGTACATTGAGTGTTTATTTGTATTTCTGTTTACTTTGGATTTTCGTTTGTTGGCCCAGGCTCTGCGGCATAATTTGGGGTTTTAACTGGGTTTTAACTGGGGTTCAGCTAAAATATATTTAATACCTGCGACTTTATTGTTTTGAAGAAAATAAAAAATATATATATTTTGTCTTACGATTGAAACTAACTTGATGCAGAACCACAACATATAACTTCACTTATATTATACAAACTATAAGCAAACAGTGCTTTAGACTTAAGCTAGGAACTGCACTACTTGTATATGTATATAGCCTCTCACTAAAACGAATCCTGCGCTAAAACAATATTTGGCTTCTTCTCCTGCTGCTGCAATTTTAAGCAAAAATAAAGAATATCAAAACGAAATTTGTTACCGGCTTTGGGCATTTATTCAACATCTATTAGCAGCACGCTGCTCTAGGCAAGACTCAGGCCATCCATGCCCAGTTTGAGGCACGGGAAATCAAAGGCCAGCAGCTGGCTCTCGGAGAAGCTGCTGTAGAAACTGGGGCACATGTTGATATTCGTCAGCCCCGAGAGCTTCGTGCTCATCTTCAGGCATATGGCCATCGGTGTGAAGTCTGACACTATGGGCAGACAGAAAGTGGGCGTGGTCTTGGAGTCGAGCGTAAACTTGGACACCTGATTGTTATCCAGCGTAACAGTGACGTCAACAGACGCTTTAAGTATATTTATTTTGAATATCATGCAAACTGAAAGCCAGAAAATTACGACAGAAATAAAGCGAGAATTAATTAAACGGCTGACTTCGTGACCCAAACATACGTGTCTTGTTTAGATCCATGGCCTTAAAGACGGCGCCCACGCAGCACGTGCAGCTCATGGTCAGCGAGCACTGGCATTTCGATGGAAAGGCTACGAGCTCCTGTTCGTCACTATCAGCGGCCTGCACTAAGCCCGAGCTGATCATGCTCAGCCAGATGACCAGGATGAAGCCAAGGATAGGCCAAAGCTGGTCTAAAGTGCACTTCGAATTTAGCATCACTTATGTTTGTAATCGGATTTAGAATATTAAATGAAGCAGCCACGGTGGGAGTCACAAAACTGATGCGGAAATCGAGCAAGTTTTTACTTTTTGTAAGCGCGCACAGCCAGGTGCGTCGCAGCTAATAGAAAGTCATTTAAGTTTTTGGTAATTAAATATAATTAATAAAACGGTTCATTTAATTCACATAGACGGCGTACAGGTTCAAGGGTAATCAAGCGAATTTTTTCCCCCGAGATTTAAGAGAAGCCTAAAAGTATGCAATGAAAAGCAAGGCAAGGTTTGGCTTTTGTTATGGAATATCAATAAAGTATGCCACGATGCGTGTAATTTTGAATGAACTCTTCAAGAAGACATTGCATACTTTTTGTCAATATTTATTCTGAGACAGTCATATGATCCCAGTCTCTATTAAACCTTAAGACTACACCATCCTAAAATAGAAATAATCAAGCACATCTTATTCGCCGAACTCACTGTACGTATTGCATTATTAATATATTCCGCACGAAAATATTTCTGTGCTTACATTAAAAATGCAATTAATTATTTGCACTATTATGAATGAATTATAATCTTGATATTCCTGCAATATTTTATTATTGACTCATCCATACACAGTCTATATGATGCTAATGCTTCCCCATAGTTGGCATTCGTCACTGTTTACAACGTGATTCCCCATTTCTGTTCTTTTGCAGATGTACATTTTTCTATAATCCCGAATAACAAAGCTGAAAGAACTCCAAGGTGAACGTCTTCTATAGAAATAGAAACTGGCCGAAAAGATAGACTATATTAACTCAATTTGTATATATATTTTTTGTTGTTTTTGTCATAATACAACTAACCAGTTTCATTCGACTTGACTCAATAAATTTTCGTTGGCCATGAATTAGCCAAAAATCGAGAGTGCCTACATATCTACATGTGTAGATTTATTCAAGTATGAAATCAATAATGATTTATGTAAATTCAAGCAAAGTTCCAAATAAGATGGGGAATACTACTAAAACATGCATCGCACACAAAGCAATGCAAATTCGGAAAGAGCGTGGCACGAGCTCAGCGAAATTTGTGAAAAACTTAAATGCTGCCGAGAGTAGTTTGAAAATAAGTTGAAACTGATAAGCTTCAAGATACATTTTTGAAAGAAATTAAACAGTTAATTATGATGAGATGATTGAAAAATATAATAAGCTTGTAATGCTTAAGGATCAATCAATATTTTAAATTTGCTTTTGTGATTAGGAAGATCACAGCGTTTATAAGGATGTACAGACAGACGGAGAGTTCGATACATAGCACGTTGCTTCATGGAGGTCTGCCACGCCTTCTTTTGCCAATTACACACACTCACGAAACCCCATTCCAATTTTTAATGAGTTCAGCGTATAAGATTAGACAACTAGAAACTAATTAACTAATGTATTAATATCATATTCTTTTTTTTGTGCTGTTGTTGCTTGCTTCTTTTCATTCATAAAGTTGTCAACTTATAAACTTTATTCCACTCAAAGAGATGTCAAACCAGTACAAACGAAAATGCAAAAAAAAAAAAATTAGAAAATTTTAATATGAATCGTTGGCGACGCCCCTAATATAGTTGGCAAATCTTTGCTGCTGGCTTGTGCAAAAATTCAATTTTAGTTGCAGTTTGGAACTGAAGTGTGCATCAACATGACGGCGGCCAGATTGGTAAATAATATTCTTGTCAACGAAACAGTTTCTATAACTTTTATGTTCCAACTATTTGCAGATACTTTTCTCTGCTGTGGTGGCTGTCCTGGCAGCCAGCTGCTCAGCTGGCCTACTAGATCAGCTTATTCCCACGATAAAAGACAAGTTTTACACCCACATGCCTACCAAGGATGGTTATCGATTTGAGTAAGTCTATCTAGTTTATGCTAAATCAATTGATTTCTAATTGATCTTTCCGTTTCCTCAAGACTGAAGGAGCCAAATGGCAGCATGCGCGAGGAGGTCGGCATCATTATGAATCCAGGCACACCCGACGAACAGCTGGTTGTGATGGGCACCTATTCCTCATACGATGAGAAAACTGATACGGAAAGTATTACCATGTATACGGCCGATAAGAACGGCTACACTACGCGGTATAAATTTAAGAAGCGCACGCTGAGCGCTAAAACTCTCAAGTCTCTCACAAAAGGCTAAGAGCTTAGTGTGAATATGTGATTGAATTTGCAAATGTGATGCAGTCGATTAAATCACTTGAAATAATCTTTAAGTCTTGAACATTACCAGACTATCGTTTTTTGTTTACTATAAAACAAGCTCAAACACGAGCCAAAGCAATTTATTTTATTTGAATGCATTTGTGTAAAATAAATTATTTTTGTGGTATGAAACATTTATCAAGTAAGAGACATTTGCAGTCCCAGCCCTGGCCCAAATTTTGCGCATTTCGTCATGCGAACATGGACAATTGTCACCTGAAAACGAATTCTAGTATGGATGCTTCGTAGACCTGATTATGAATAACATTTCGATATTTCAATCTTGTTTGCTTAGAGACGATCTTTTGATATTTACAAGTGTGAAAACCATTCACTGCACAAAGATGACATTTTCGGATAATGTTCAATTATTTATTAGATCAAAATCTGGCCGACCTTGGATCATAAATCGTAGCGGTTAATTATGTGGAAGCGCCAGAGTCAGCTAACCCAAAACCTATATAAAACAAAACATCACAACTCGTGTCTAGGGATTTGCATAGAGATACTTCAGTAGCATAAGTTAGCGACCGGTTTCACTTAATAGTAGCTACAGCCAAACAAAAAGAAACAGATATATAATACATATATTACGTATACGACGCATCACATAGTAGACGGCGCCGACGCCTCGCTGAAATATTCTTTGCAGATCTCTGCTGGTCGATCGCCGCACAATTCCATCTCAGTCTCGTTTGGGAACTTCACCGCGCATCAACATGACAGCTGCGAAATTGGTAAGTATTCGCTAGCTGCAAAGGCCGTCGGCCAAGGCAAGGGTGTAGCTTAGAGACTCTTGCTGCTATTTGAATGGCATTCAAAGTATTCGCATTTCGTCTCAACGATTGCAATTAAAATGCTAAACTAAGCTTGCAGCTGCTGTGTGGCTGGGCGAGCGATTAGCTATAATTGCTCCATCAGTCGCAATTCAATATGTATTTCATCTGTTCAAATATATCTTATAGATATTTGTTACTGCCCTGGTGGCTGTTATGGCAGCCAGCTGCTCAGCTGGTTTCTTGGACTATGTGTTCCCCTCTATCGTTACGGACTACTACCAGCAAGCGCCCACTAAGGAGGGTTATCGCTTCGAGTGAGTTGCAGCTCTGACAGACCCAGCCAATTGATATTTAACTAATGTTTTACCGATTCTTAGATTGAAGGATCCCAATGGCAGCACCCGGGAGGAAATGGGTGTCATTATGAATCCAGGCACACCTGAGGAACAGCTCGTTGTCATGGGTACCTACTCGACATACGATGAGAAAACCGATACGGATACCATTACCATGTACACTGCTGATAAGGATGGCTACAAGACGCGCTATCAGATTAAGAATCGTAAACTGAGCCCTGGATCTCTCAAGTCTGCCGCTGGTTAAGAATTCGAGTAGAATATTTATATATATATATATATATATATATATATATATATTAAAACAGGTGATAATAACAATACAAAAATATATATAATTATTACTGCCCATAATTTGGTTTCGTTTTCAAACTGGTTCTACACAAGTCTTGACAATAAATTGTGCTTGGTCTTTGGCCAAGATCATGCCAAGATCATTTATTATCAGGACAAGTTTGTGTATAAAGTCTTACGCAACTTGGATTGACATTTAAGTTTCTGGTAGCTTACATGCTTAAATGGCACCTGACAATGAAAGATTTAAAATAATTTGGAGATTCACTAAGCAAAAGATTTGTGCATAATTAGTATTTAAATTTACAGGTTTGGCGGCTTTAATTAATTATTAGTCACGTTAATTATGCTCCTTGCCTGATGACAGATTAGCTAAACTCACGAGTCGAACCGTGGCTAATGCAAATTTAAGTATGACGTTGTCGCTTGCCTAAACAAATGTCATTATGATTGCTCAAAGCTAAGGCATATGTATATTTGATGTTAAAGTCATGGACACCAGCTTTAATGCTTCAAGAATATTGAGTTGTTCGCAGTCTTGCTGACCTCAACTCAAGGTGCTGGCCAATTGTTCTCTTTAGAAGTCAAGATAATTACTTAGTAATTGATAGCTTCCTTATATCTGGGGTGAATGCCTTAAAATGCGTTTCAAATATCGCAGACTACACTACATTAAAAAATAACTTATTAAATAACTTAAGATTGATTACAAAAAAAGAAAACAAACATTTTAACATCGCCCAAGGGGCAGTTCACCTTTAGGCATAATTTGTGATTAAGATAAATCACACATTCAAAATAGTTTAATTACTTGTTTTGTATCTTCAAACTGGTACTGCTAGTGCGTATCTGAAGGTCATATTATTTAGGGGATTTTCGTAGTTAAGTTTAAATCCGGAATTCTCGTCTGCACATTAATAGCTTCGCTGTTATGTTAACCAACCTGGCCAAGCAGCTTGCTGCGTTGCACAGCAGTCAGCTGTTGAGCGTGTGCAGCTACAGCTTTCTGTAAGAGCGCTGTTATGTTAACAGCAAAGCTTTTATTACACTTGTTGCAAGACGTTAACTTGTCATAAATTGAATGTGATTTCAACTAAGGCTACCACATCAATGGGGCGATAACAATGTAAAAGCTAGCGGCACTTTGTGTTCAACATAGTTGTAACAAAGCGTTAGAAATTAAAAGCTCGGAATTGTTTATTAGCTGCGAGTCGGATTTGGCGCGCAATTGGCCCGCTTGCTTGTTGCCACAGGTAACTGACCAGACACAAAGCGGCCCAAACAGAGAGCGGCGCGACGCAATCTGTGAGTAACCAAACAAACCAACGTCAATAGGACAAGCCGCGTGTGTTGCCGATGCACTGTTAAAAAACTTGCATATAAAATATGTATAAATAAATATGTATAAAATAAATCTTATGTTGAAATTCATTTATGTATTGTTAGTTATAATTATTTACTTATAAAAGGAAATAAATTACTAAAAAACAATAATTTAATTAAAGTTAAATTTTTTTATTATTAATATTATTTTTTATTATTTTTATGCATTTGGAAAAAACTTCAATTGCTTAACCAATTTTATATATTTTTTCTAGTCCTAGTTCCAGTTTCTTAGCATAAGCAAAATCTGTTTGTAATTAATATTTGCCAATAATAAAGCACATTTATTATGTAGGGAATAAATGTATAAAAAAGTGTTGCATTCTTATAAATAAAATATTTTTTTTGGATTGATAAGAAGACGATCAATAATAATTATTGAATTATAAATGTAATTTTTAAATACTTTTCTGATCACTTTTTTGCTAGGTGTACATAGTGTACACATTAATGTTACCCACACAACTGAAACAACAAAACAAACAACCACCAGGGCAGAGCCAGAGTGCGCCCCTAAGTTTGGATTAGAACGTAATGCTCAGTTCCCGGACAACTTTCAGCGATGCGAGAACACGACGCGAAAACTGAAATTCAAATTGGCTAGACCTCAACAGATATTTCAAGCAGATTTTAACGATATATGTGAAATGAATTAAATATTTTAAAACATGTTGACTAGCTGGCTAAATATTAAAAGTGCTTAAATTGATTTAAAATAAATACATATATATTCTACATAAGAGATAAACAAATAGTGAAATGAAAGCAAAAACGCGTATTGTGTCAATTTTATTGTTTTTGTCCGTTTTACACAAGTGCAAGGGGCGCGGGGGCGTGGCAGCTGCTGGACAGTCGCTGATACAATTGAGTCACGGTAAGTTGAGCAACAAGCCAGGTGAAATTATACGCATTGTTCCGAGATGCTCGAGAGTGATTTACGGGTTTAAATATTTTTGTTGTTGTTGTTGTTGGTTTTGGTCACAACTCGCGTTGACCCTTCAACTGTGGCACTTCTGGTAATTTGACCTTTGGCTTCATGCGTCAGTGCCCGACAAAATTCGCCCAGCCGAAATCTGGTAAACTTTGACGAAATGTAGGACAATCAATATAATTCATGAGTAATTGCATAAAACACACAATGCTAACAATTGCTGCCAAATCCCAAACAGTTGCACACACAGACATGAAAAAAAGAAGCCAACAATAATAAAAATAATGAAACAGGTGCACAAATATGCGTTAAAGTTAATTGCGCCGCCAACACGCACACAAATTGGTCAACGGTGCCACAAACATTTTTGGTGGCATGCCACCGAGCCGAGTGCTAATCGATAAATTTATTACCGTTTGTCTAACTGGGCATTGTTGTGCTTAGTGCTCAGTCATCATCATTGAGGCCAGGCCATCATAATTAAGTCTGAGCTACTTTGAACATCCCCCCAAATGGGGGGAGGTGGTGGTGGAGTACTATGAGCAGTGCACTTAGCATAATTTATCAGCAGCTGTTGCTGCAGTTGCTGCATTCCCCGACAATTGATCAAACAAACTTGCCAATGCGCTATTAAAATAAGATACATAAACATAATAGCAGCGAGTCAACAAGCCCCGTTGCAAGTAGCTCACGTTGGGTAGGTAACCAAATTTCATGATTTGTCGATAAATTTGTTGAACGACAAACTTGAATTTATTGGAGTGTTGACTAAGTGCCTAGATAGCACAAGTTTGGCTGATATTCTAGTGTTTATACTTATATATTATTTATTTTACTTCAATTTAATGACTTCAATTTGATTGAATTGAAATCATTTATTCACTTAATATCTATCGACGGCCCCTTAAGTTATCTGTCCTTAATCTTGCATCATTATCTCTTTAACAAATCACTTTTTGTCAGCCAATTGAAAAGCATATTTGACTCGCGCCTAGATCTAGATTGATTCTTGACAAGTTATATTTCATTTATAAAGTATTATGCAAAAATTATATTAACTATTTATAAGAAAAATAGAATTTAATATAGATATAAGCTAATTCAGTATAAAGTGTAATCCCTAATTTATAGCAAGAATTAGATTTTAGTATAAAATATATACAGTAATAGCATATCTATATATACTATATAGTTTCCTTGCCAGCCTATCTGGCAGACATGCTACGATTAAAAAATAGTTGAGCAAGTTTTTCGCACCCCAGTTAATTGCTATAGTAACTGAAAGTTCAAGAAACTGTTTAATGACAGTCGCCCGATTCGCGAATAAACAACTTCAAGAACTAATAATAAGAAAAGTGGGAAATGAGAAATAACAGAAAACAATTGAAAAGTTGGCGCAGCGATTCAATTAATTGCGCACGCTACTTTCAGACGATGATCTAGATGATAGCTATTCGGAAATTAAGGATGAGGTGCATTTGGAGGATTTCTTCTGGACTGGCTCGGGCGATGGCCCGCCCGACTACCTGAAGAAGGTGCACACGGGCATTAGCAAGGGCAAGGATGTGATAGTCAAGACGGAGACTGTGGTGGCCACCGTCTACGTGGATGGCAACAATGTAAGTCGGCTGGGGAGTCCAACTGCAGCGATTGTAACTTAATTTGTTTTGAAGGAGATCGAGATACCCATTTGCCTGGACTGTAAGCCCGACGATGGTGGTGGCAATTGGGATTTTGGCGCTCCTGGCGTACCTCCGTACAACTACACCGCCACGGATCGCCGTTACTGGCTGCTGACTGTGATGTCTGGCTTCTACGCGGCCAAGGATAATCCCATGCTCGAGGAGAAGCTAGCTCGTCTGTATCGCTTGGCTTTCACCAGGTGAGTCAGCTTGTGCTTGCAGCTAGAGCGACCCTAACTTTCATTTGAGTCCACACAGACAGCAAACACGCCACCTGGGCATAAATGGAGCACAGCAAATTGCGGGCGTTTCCATAGATGCGACACGTGAACGACGCCAGCCCGGCGGCGGGTTAGATATGAACTCCTTCACCACCACCACCACGAGCAGCGGCAATTGGCCGGGCGATGATGTGGAAATACTCGATATGGCGGTGGATACGACACATCAAATCAAAACCATGTGGCCAGCGGGTGAGGAGCCTGAGTGGGCAGTCGCTGATTCCTCAGAGTCAGGCGAGCCACTGAGCAGCTCCACCGTGCCCACGACAGCCGCCGAGTCCATTGACTATAGCGCATATGTAACGCTTATCCCCTGGGAGATAATACAGCAGAATGGCAAGTCCGAGAAGTTACAGGAAATGCGCGAGGCGTTGTTAAGTCAACAACAGCAACAACAGCAACAGCAGCAACAACAACAGTCTCAACCTATATATAGAGAGGAGCGAGTGCGTGTTGTCATACACAACATCACGCAAATCAGTGAGTCGGAGTTGCAAAAGTGGAACAGCTCGGCCAACGACGTGGCTGACTCTGATGCGTATGTTAACCTAAAATTGTAGGACTTTTTATATATTTAGCTCGACTAGCTGTACTTGATTGTACTTATATGGCAACTTTAATGCTTGCAGGAATGAACGACCCGTTGCCAATCAAACGGAGCTCATCTATACGGTTCTTGTGAATGGACGACCCGTTCTGGCCACAACAGCGGCCAAGGACATGGAACTGGTTAGCGAGGCGGAGGCGGTTAAGACACTGGGCAAGCCCATCTACATGAAGTCTGAACGTGAGTTTCTATGCTATAAAATCTATCTTATCTATCAAAACTCTTCAATTTCTCAGCTTACATCAGAGAGCCCACAGCCACAGCCTTGGCACCAGTCCCGCGCAGCAGTCATGCGGGCTTCTTCAATTCGGTGAAGAACAATGTGGCTCTGGTGGTGATCAGCTCATTGGCCATTCTGTTGCTCATGCTGCTGCTGGTGGCTATATTGCTTCTGGGACGCACGCGCGCTCGCCAGCGTGAGCTGAGTGCGGTCAACAGGTGGGTGCAGTGCATCAAAGCCAATCAAGATACAAATCTAAATTGTTTCCTTTGCTCGCAGAACAACTTCGCGCAATGAGCTCTTGTCGGAGGGTCAGTCAATGAGACCCAGTTCACGTGGCACTTTGCTGGACAGCGCTGTCGGCGGCTCAGCTGTCAATGCTGAGCAGAGCGCCGTGCGCTCGAGAGATGTGGGCGTGCAAAACTTCTCGTATGAGCGGGAACCACGTATCAGTTTCCCAGCACCACCGCCAGGCGAAACTCATGCTCGCACTCGACGCGATTCCATCTCCTCCACGGATAACACTTCGGACTCCTCGGTCTATTGCCCGATTAATCCACCCAGTGCCGATGTGCAGCGCATACTGGATGACAAGGCGGCGCGACTGTTCGATGGCCACAAGCGACGACGACATCAGTACGATCGAGCGGAGGATGGCCTGGAAGATACTATATACGCCTCGGTAGTGTCGGAGAAGAAGAGCGAGAAGTCGCGGCACAAGTCAAAGCGTCGCTATCTGAACGAGAATCGCGTCGGCTCTCTGGAGACCAGCCCGGTGCAGGGCTCATTGGCTCAAAGTAACTCCTCAACGGAGGAGGGTAACTCTCCGGCTGCAATGCGCCGCAATTACGAGAACTTCCAGCGCACTGAGGCCTATAATCCGCACAACAATTACCATAGGAACAAGCTGCTGCAGCAGCAGCAAACGATATTCACGGATAAAGAGTTCACCGAGGAGGGCGCTGTGGGCTCTCCGCAAGCCATCAACAGGGAGGTGATACGTTCGCGCGGCGCTCAGCCCTCGGAGAAGTCCTCGGACACGGCCAGCGTGGGCTCGTTCCTGTCCATGGCCTCGGTGCGCGCCTTTCCAAAGAGCACGCTGCCCGAGCCACTGAATCGCGTGCTGGATCCCGTTTTCGTTACCTACTACGACAATGTGAATGCTGTAGCACCGCAGGCTGCGGCACCGCAAAACTCAACCAGATCCCTCAAATCGCACAAATCTCTAGGGAGCAGGGATAGCACCATCGCGACCATTGCCAGTTTCCCCAGTCCGAAGGCGCCGCCGCCGGTGCGAAATGTGCGCTCCGCTTCGCATAGTGACAATCCTGATCCGGGCTTTGTGGGCCCCGTCGTCTGGGAGCGGCACAAGAAACGTCTCAGCAGCGCTGACAACCAGGGTGAGGCGGGTGGACACCATGATCATGCTCATAATGATAATCATGATGATGATAATGATGTGCAACTTGGGGCACAAACACGTTACTAACGGGCAACTGTAGTTGTTGATATTGCCTGCACACAACTGTAATTAGTTAACCCAGTTTAGAGACCATAGAACCAATAACAATAAATAATCCACTTGCAATCCAACTGAATTCCCACTGAACTCAACTGAAATCAACTGAACTTCCTCCACACATCTTCCGCAGAGGCCCGGAGCTATGCTGACTTTAGCCCCAGTCCCATACACGATGCATCCGCCATACGCAACCACTATGAGGGCCTGCTCGAGGGTGCCATGCAGATGTACGCCAGCCAGGATGATCTGCCCATGCCACTGCCCTCGCGCGATTTCACGAACAAGCGACGCACCACCAAGCGTGAGCATCGCGGCTCCTCTGCCGGCTTACCCAGGTATGTGTCAGTGTCTTCGACCAGGCCATTGTTTACCTGACGCTTCTCCTTGCAGCTTTCCCCCCAAGGCCTACAGCACTGCCGAGCGGCCAGCCACCGCCCAGCCGGAGAAGACGCCGAAATCAGCGCAATCCACGCAGCCGCCGTCGCCCACTTACAGCGCTTGGGGCAGCAGTCTGAACGGCTCCCATTCGCCGCTGGTGCGTCCTCTAAGCGCTGGTCCCTTCCAGCAGTCGGATACCATTCTAGAGATTTCACGTGGAGCACTTGTCAGCTCCAACTCCACGGCCAATACGCCAGGCCGTAAGGCTAACGAGCACTCGGCATCAGCTGCGCCGCTTATCGAGGCCATTCAAACCGAACTGCGCAAGTTCAAGCAGCAAAAGGATTGAGGAACATAAAAAATAATGTTTTTGATAAATTCAATTGAATGGAGTTATCTTTAAAGAAACTACCATAATTTTTACTGAATAATATAACACGCTGATATACATACTCTTTTTTCAATGTCATTAATAAAGTTTTCACAAAACCTGAAGATTTCACGCTCGCTTCAATTATTGAAAATAAATTATTTAAATTTGGGTATATAGTAATGGCATGTTTTTGGATTACTATATTTATTTTAGACAGACCCATCTTATTATCCGCTTTAGATGAAGATGTGAGAATTAGAAAATTATTACAATAAAAATTTCCTCTTCCAAAACTGAATAGTCCAAAATTTCTTACTGCTTTACAGAAATTTATTTATTTATTTACCTCTTTTAATATCGATTTTTAGACACATATACTATTTACATTCGTGAATGCATTTCGGAGGTCGTGTACATAAAATTGAAATGAATTCAGCAAAAGTGCATGCCCTCACCAGCCCGTTGTTTGTTCGTGTTATATTTACTCATTTGTTATATACCCATTAGAATATTTTGTTGTCGATCTCATTGGAGCTTTAATTATAAGCTAATTAATTGAATAAATTATAAATTGTTGGCAAATTATTATGTTCAAGTGCGTATTGTTGTTTCCTTCGGAGGCGTTTAGCTTTCATGTCGTTTAGTACATTTCCTTTTGTCCCTTGACCGTGGCGGGATAGTCCTTGGCATTGACGCTACGCTTGCCCAGACGTGGTCCAAACCACAAACCAGACGAGGCACTGGGTCCGGTACGCTTGTCCAGCGCCTGCTGCAAGGCCAGCAAATGGGCCCACTTCCTCAGCTCCGATTCGCTACGTCCCATGCGAGGAAAAGCCACGAAGCCGGGCCGCTTTTGGTAATCTGCGGATATTTAGTTAGTTCTATTGCAACTGAATATTAGCGGCACGCACCTTCGAAATCTTCAGCGGAAACATCTCCCATGCCATAGATGTTATCATATGCAGCCGCATCGCTGGCATCGTGCAAGCTGTTGACCAGGCTCGGATCGCTGCGTCCCACCCGTGGGAAGGCATAGAGACCCATGTTGGCGCCTCGACGGCTCTTATCGTGTTCCATTTCTAAGGGAAGAAGCAAATGAAAACATTTTTCGTAATATAAATAATAATAAATGCAATAAATATGTTGTTGGGCTGGGTGAAATTTCACTTACTATCGTATTTCTGTCCAAACGTAATTTCTTAAAGCATTTAAAACAATATTAAAATTGTTAAGTTTCAGTTTTATTTATAAATATGCTACCTAGCTTAGACTGTAATGGAAACAAATTGAAATGGCCTGCGGTGTCTTTCCACTGCTGCGCAGAGATTTATTGCGCCAATAATGTGGGTAAGCCATATTAATGGCTCTCTCATTGAGACTGAAGCACTTTAATGTCTTAGGCATTGACTCACCTGCAGCCGTGAATTTAGTCAGCAAAACAAGCAATAGAATTGTGTAGGCAATGTTAGCTAGTCCCAAAAACGACTTCATTTCTCGGTTGATGTAAAGACTCTGCTTCAAATATATATAGTTTATGTATGTGTGTCGTCTTCAGATGTTTACTGCTTGATGTGAGCTGAGACAATGCTTGATGTTGAATGGAACTCGTGTCCTTTATATATGCCAACGGTACAGACCAATGGCAGAGCAGAGCAGCAGTCAGCGAAGGCAACCCGTGGTGGCGCAGCAAATGCTACGACTCTTGCATGTGTGTGAGTGTGTGTGTTGGTATGCCTGTATGTGTGTCTGGCAACCAACCACCTGTGGGCAATGAATTGTTGCCAAAGCTAACTACTTGATGCCAATGGCTAAAACAAATGGGTGGAAAGGATTTTCAAAGATTTACAAGGAAATTATTGCACTTGAAAACTTTGTAGTAAAGCATAAAATGTCTTTAATTTAATATTGCTGTGCAGCAATGATCTGCTATGTGACTGTTTAACTACTAATAACATAATTTTGCGCAAAGTGTAAGAAATAGAATAATAAAATACAAAATTTGGCTTCTCTTGGCAAAGAGAGCTAAGTCAGTATATAGTATAATATTGATAAAGTTCTCAAAAAATCAGTAACTATTCGAGCTACCTAGAAGTGAGCCCATGAACTTTCACGCTCTATGCTTTTCTATCTCTGAGAAATCGTCTTCGTTTCATTACTTTTGGTTTTCGGTTGAGCACTGTATATTGAACGATACGATTGATACTCGCACACTCACTCATTGATACTCACTTGCTGAAGTGAGCAGCCAATTTAAAGACTATGCAAATGCTTCTCACTTCACATACTTTTAGTCTCATCAAATCCAAACGAATGCTCCGAGCAAGAATAAATTTTTGTCCGATCGCGAACACTTTCGTCAAAGATCCGACTAGATCGTTTGCTCTCTCAGTTTATATACCATGAACCCATTGAAAATGGGAATTCAGGGTATAATGCTTTTGTGAAAATGTATGTTACAGGCAGAAGGAGACGTCGCAGACCCCATAAAGTATATATATTCTTGATCAGCATAAAAAAATAAGTTGATTGAGCCCTGTCCGTCTGTCCGTCCGTCCGTCCGTCCGACCGTCCGTCCGTCCGTCCGTATGAACGTCGAGATTTCGGAAACTACAAGAGCTAGAGAGCTGAAATTTCACATGAACACTCATATGTTAGCTACGCAGTACGAGTTTATTTTGTTTTTTCGATAACTCATCCCATTTCCAAATTCGGAAATTCGTTTCAATTTTTTTGGTATTTTGAGCATAGCTTCCACACTTGGAATTTGCATATTTAGATAGATATTATGAATACGCAGATTATGTAATTTTCAGATTTTGGATGCCACGATCCCTTCGCCCACAATTTGCAAAAAACGCATTTCAAATACTAGAGACTTGAAATTTGGCACATAGATACATTTATTTATTCTTAATCTACTCTGAAAATTTCATCAAGATGCATCTAGAAATGGAGTTATAAGTGTTCAAAGTATAGCCCAACCCACCCCCAAGCCACGGCAGCAACTGCGCGGTTAGCAGAGCGTTCGCCTATACGCGCGTAAAGAAGAAGAAAATCACTTTTTTTGCAGGGCTCAGGGGATCTCGTAGTCGAGCCGTCTCGACTAGAGCCTTCTTACTTGTTTTTTTTGTCAAGGTGTGAGTGAAAAGACTCGTATTCACACACATTGATGAAAATGCTGATTTTACTTAAATTTAATTTTGAAAATTAGTAGCACTTATAGTTAATATAAGTCTGTTCATTTTTATAAATCTAAGCCCAATTCAAGCTATGCAAATTGTAGATCAGACGCGATTGATCATAGTCTGCTTCATATCCTAGTCGTGAACCCCAACATCAGTTTTTATACTTTCCAAGTTTCTTTCTTTAAAAGTCCACAACATTTTAAGTTAAAATTTCGTTTATTTGTTTACACACAATTTGAGTACTTGGTCTCAGCTTGAAATATGAACTAAAGTTTTAATGAAACATTTTCCTTTTGGCTGCTTTTACAACCAGCCGGAGATCATGCGGCCTGTGACGGTGGACTTGCCGCGTTCGCCACCAGCTGCAGCGCTGCTTTGACCCACTTTAATCGCTGGCTTGAGTGGTGCCGGTGTAGGTTTCTTATCGTCTGGCTTCTTGTCGTCTGTCTTTTTGTCATCTGGCTTGGCATCGCCTGGCTTAGCTCCAGCTGCTGCTGCTGTGGGCTTTGTGTCGCCCGGCTTGCCGCTGGCATCCTTGTCCTTCTTGTCATCGGCCTTCTGGTCCTGTCCGTCTTTCTTGTCCTCCGGTTTAGCGGCTGGTGTTGCTCCGCCACTGGACTCATTGGCTGCCTTTGTGCCGTTGGGCGTGGCGGTTGTCAGGGCGGATTTCTTATCGGTGTCCGGCTTGGCATCTGCGGGCGCTGATGGCGCTGCACTTTTGGCTGCTGCTCCAGCTGCTGCTGGCGGCTTTGCAGCCTCGCTTTTGGCTGCCTCCTCTTTCTTGGCCGCAGCTTCTGGCTTAGCCGCTTCATTTGGCTTGGGGGCCGCCGGCTTTACATCGGCCGGCTTTGCTGGTGGCGCCGGTGCATTGGGCTTCGCTGCATCGCTGCTGGATTTGGGCTGTTCGTTAGGCTTAGCTCCGTTGGCTCCAGATGGCGGCTTGGTGGCTGGCAGCGCGGGCTTTTGATCAGCTGGCTTTCCAGCAGCACTTGGCGCTTGCGGCTTAGCATCGGGCTTACTATCGTCAGGTTTCTTGTCACTCACAGATTTCTTGTCATCTGTGGATTTTTTATCCTTGTCATCAACGGACTTCTTAGCATCTTTCTTGTCCCCCTCATTGGCCTTCTCATCCACGTTCTTGACAGAGGCACGCAGCGCAGCCGCTGCCATCATGGACGCGCCTCCGCCCGCACTGGCTGGCATCTTTTTGGACTGAAAAGTATAGTCGTCAGGTTATATATATATGTATATAGACATTAATTCAGTTATAATTACGCCAGTGGCATCTGGTTTCTTCTCAGTGTCGTTCGGCCTCTCCTCGCCCTCGCCCACAGAGACCTCATCAGCTGCCATCTTCTTGCGCATGAACTTCACATAGGCCACTCGAGTGGCTCGTGTCACATCGCCCAAGTTGGGATTGAATTCTGTGTACAAGTAGAGGCATGAGCTTGAATAGAGCAACGGGGAGAATGCACGCACCTATCAACTGAGACTGATCCATCTGTAGACCCTCGTTCGCTTGCTCAATGATCTTGCGCCTCAAGCTGCGCTGGCTGTGGCGCTGCATCGAGGAGCGTTTCGAACCAATGGGATCTGCGGTAAACGTGTTCTTCCTGGCAATGGCATTCCAGTCCTTGTCACTGTCAATTTAAAGAGAAGTTATAGCCTGTAGATGCCATATCAAATGCAGGTTACCCACCCCTTTTGAGTCTTCTTTCTGCCTATGACCTTGGCCAGTGAGGCGAAGATGTCGCGGCCGTTCGCACTGTCGTCCATTTCTTGTTTTAGATTCTCAACGAAGCCAATCTGGAAGTCCTTCATAATGCGTCGCTCCATTACCTTACCCTTGGTGGTGCGAGCAGCAGCTGTCAGTGTGGGGGGAGAGTATTCTTAGTGGGTGGCTTGGCAATATGCTGTGGCATTACCTTGCGTCTTCTTCTCAATGTCTGGCACATCCCAACTGTTATTGGTGAAAATCTCCAGCAGTTCGAAGCGTAGCGAACTGATGTCCTGGCGCACCTCTATGATATCATCCTCGGTAATGCCGTAATCGTCTCTACGCCTCTGCTCGGCTGTCACATGACGACGCACCAGCAGCTTCATCACTTTGTCATGCAGCGTCTGCGCCTTCTCCATGGACTTGCGCTGCGGAAAGGGGATGAAGAGGCAGAGTTATTTAAGTGCGAGCTAAGCGCCTTTGCATTTACATTGACGCAAAAAAAAGCAACGGGAGCTTTATTAAAACTGATTTGCCAAAGGATTTGTCTTGATTGTCAAGTTCCGGGGCTAGGGTTAGGTGTGCTTTGGCTTGGTTTGGGTGGAGCCACCTACCATGAAGCTCTTGGTGCGAGAGGGCCGTTTGCGTCCGAGTGTCTTGCGCAACATTTTCATGTTGGGGCACAAATTGAAGGGTGGCGGTATGGTGCCGCCGTCCTCAAAGTAGCTCATCCACAGCTGCGACCGGGCAAACTTCCACTCGGTATCAGCGCGCTCCGAAATGATTTGATACGAGTTCGACATCATGGCAATCAGCATGTTGAGCAGCACAATAATATTGATAACCGAATAGGAGCCGAACATCAGCAGCGCCCAAAAGCGCGTAAAACTCTTAATGCCAGCCAAATCGAAAGAGACGAGATCTACGAGGCCAAAGGATGCCCAGAACAACGATTGCGAGGTCTCAAACAGACTGCAAGCAAACTCGCTCAGTTCTTGAACTGCAGACTTGTGAATGTATGCATGTCGACTCACTTGGAAAAACGCCGCCAGATGGTGCAGGCCTTCTCCTGGTCATCAAAGTCAGCCACATCGGGATGCAGATGATAGCATTTGTTCTTCTCCAGCTCCGCATAGTACCACAGCAGCTGATTCAGACCGCAGCCAAAAGCAAACAGCACCAAGGTATAGATAAAGAAGAACTTGATAATGTCGATAATCATGCGGCCAAGCGACACCTGCAGCGGCCCCAAATGCGGATTGATCGAGAATATGTGCACCAGCTTCAAGTAGGAGAAGACCATGCCCGCAGCAAAGGCGCCCTCAGAGAGCAGCATGGGATCGAAGGGATGCCAATGCTCGCGAGGAAAGTACGGATCTATGCCTCTAAACCACAAATCTCGCTGAAAGGAATTCGAGATAGAAAATAATCGATCAGAAATATCACAAATAGTCCAGCTTACATGCACTATCACCCAGGCCGTGGCTCTACAAAGTATCCAAGTGACATAAAACATATTCGAAATATAGTCCACAATGTTCCACAGATCCATGATGTACTCAAACAGGCCATCGGAATATAAACTCTTGAGTTCCTCGAATATAAGCGCCGCAATGTACATGATAATGGCCAGCTCGATGGGTCCCGGCAGCGAGCCTCGTTCGTGTTTGCGCCAATCCTCCAACATGGTCAACATCCAGGGAAATGCCAACAGCTCAAACGTAATTTGTACCACACGCAACGAGGCGGCGCCCAAAAGCACTAATGAGGCAAGGCAGAAAGAGTTCAAAGAAATTCTGAGATTCCAAGATCCTCAACACTCACTTAGGAAGAACATGTAGGAGCAGGAGTGTGTGATGAACTTGACGAATGGCTTGCGCATGAATTTGGCACCTTCCGAGTCCGGTGCCAAGATGTACTTCAAGCTGTAAATGGGAAAGCTGCAGCCCAGCTTGATGACATCCATGAGCTGCTGAGAGCCCTGTTTGCGCCGAAAGCCGGGCAAACCCTCATACCAAATGGCAGCCAGCAATTGCTGCACATTTGGATGTGCCACAAACTGGGAGAGGGATTAGAAATTAAAATATATTTTATAAGACAGATACGATGGCAATTCTGACCGTCTTTTGTTTGTAGCGTATAGCTAGTTTGAGCCGTTCCAGTGTCTGGCGTTGGCCGGGAAACCAAATCTCATGAGATGGTTCATGATTAAAGTTCAGCATCACCTCCAGTTCCATGGAAGTGCGCGCGTGATCTAAAAGCGCCGTCACAAAGTCCTGCACCGCTTGACGCATTTCCTGATGATTTCAAAAATTGTTGTTTTAATTAAATTATAATTATTTTCTGCAAACATTCAATTACCGTATATTCCGCACGGAATTCCGACTCCATGGCCTGCAAGCGCTTCAATTCCCAGGACAATTGAAAGGCGGTGAGCACAGGATCGCGTGAGCTGAGCGCTATCAGCGAGCTGGCCGAGAGTGCCCGATAGGCATTGATACGCGCCTGCGAGTGGCGCAGCGAGTCGGTGGTCTGCGAGGTCACGCACTCATCGCAACCGCACCTGCAAAGGCAACGACACCAATACAAATATAAACACTTCCGAGTGGAGTCGATATCAAGTTCACTCACTTGACATCGTGCGGCATAGGCAGCGTTGCTCCACGATCCAATAGGATCTTGAGTATCTCGTAATTGTTGCGATGTGCAGCGAGAATCAGCGGTGTTATGTCCGTGGTGAAAGTGGACTTCGAGCGATCCACCGACTCCCAGCTCTGGTGCCAGAAAGAGAGACAGAGAGAGAGAGGAGGAGAGTTAATCATGAATTGGATTGAAGAAAAGCTCACACAACTCACATAGGGCTGACCCTCCTTGTGATTGCTCTCCTCCCACTGCAGCAGCTCCTCGACCGCCTCCACATACTCCTCGGATATGGCATGCAACAGAGCATCGCCCACCTCAATGTCGTTCTCCAGCAGCAAGACCATCAGATCGAAATTCTCATTTTCAATGGCCGATATCAGAGCGGAGCGATTCATGGGATCCGTACAGTTGATGTTGAACTTGTCGGATGGGTTCTCCTTGTAGTCCTCTAATATTCTAGTAAGACGCGAAGCATTGCATTAGCCTGCCAGGTATTCAATCGTATGTAGATACAAACTTTTTAACACCTGGCAAATCACCACGCTCGCAGGCCAGAATGAAGTTCTTCTCCACATCGCTGAGTATGTACTCCTCGGCCATCATCAGATCGTAATCGAGGCGGGAGCCAGCCGCCTTTTCAGCGTCCGTTTCCATAATGGCGCTGCCTCTACTAACACAATTTCAAGTGGAACAAAAGCGGCTAACAGCTAACAACACTTCATATTTTCAGTTCACACAACACGGCACCACCAATTGTCCTGGCCAATTGACACTGTAATCCTTCTGCTCAATGGCTGAGTATGGTGTGCCTTGTGCTGCTCGATGTGTTGTCTTCAATTAGCCGTGTTCAACTGCTCGCAATTGGCCAGTACGACGTGGTATATGCCGCTAATTACATTAGCGCTTGCTCAAAACTCGGTCAATGCGTATGCGAAACAAGTCAATGGGCGCCGCCAGGGCCCTCTATGCTAATCGCCAATTGACTTCAGAGCTCTCTGATTGCTACATTCTGCATTTCTTCGGCCTGCAACGGGCTGCAAAGCGACACACGTGAAAAATGCAAGGAAACAAGTGCATAATGCGAGACAAATTATGTTCGATTTTCGATTTCAGAAGCCCTACAAATTAGCCACACTCGTTTACTAAAATGTGATAGGCCCAGGCACTGCTATATGCAATCCAAGAATCGATGATAATCTCTGAATAAATTCAGGTTTAGCAGAGCTTTACCATTTAGCTGCGACTTATAGCTCTCAAATCTCATTTCAAATATAAGTGAATCAAAATATTTGTTGACTATAAGCAAGAGCTTAAAAATAAGTATTAAGTTTTTGTTTATCGTAATTAAATATTTTATATATTTTTTTATTATTATTTACTTTTTTTTTATTAGCCAATTAAGAGAGGTTTGGCAGCATTTGCTCTTCATTAACAATTTATATAAAAAAGCAAAATTGGTATAAAACTATTAACAATAGACTTATAAAATCAAGCTGACATTAGACAATGGATATTCAAACAGCTTAAAAAAGCTTTGAACTTATTTTAGTATCTTTACCATACTAGTTATACATAGAGTCAAACACGAACTGCCCTTTACAACTTTCATGTATAACAGTCAACAGGTATAACAGTGTACCATGGCAAGCGCAATAGTATCGTATAACAGTTGGCTAAGCACAAGCTTTAGTCAAAGCTTTTATTATTCAAAGCATATTCACACAAGCAAATGCATACAACTTGAAAGCTTCAGAGAGAGTTAGCAAGCAGAGAGGGTGAGAGAGAGTAAGTGAGATAGAGAGAGATATACAAAGAGAGAGAGAGAAAGATGGAAATAATGAAAAAAGCAACAAGTCGCATTTGTGTGTTGTCTCTTCACTGCTTTATGAACGAAATAGTATATTGCATTAATATGAAGATGAAAAACTTTTATATTGATGAATGCAGCATGATGTGTTCCTCAAAAGCAACAATTGTCGCTTATTGGTTGCAAGTGTCACTACTTGACTGAATTTCGTGTAGCACATTGCATGTTGCAGCTTGCAGCTTGCAGCTTGCAGCTTGCAGCTTGCACGTTGCCTACTTTTGTGTGTTCGCTATGCGTGTTTCTATGTCAATGCACTTGGAAATTAATGCGCTGCCACTGCGACTGACAGAGCTCGACATGAGCGCACAGGTTGCCACAGTGGGTGGCAAGCCAAAATGGCGTCGAACGTGTTCAAGTTGAGTGCGGAGTGCAGGCTGGGTCCGCATGTTGCAGGATGCAGGATGCAGAGTGCAATGCACTGCGCTGACATTTCTCTGTGTGCGCGAAATGGAATTTTGAGATTAAACTTGCGAATGCGAATGAGTGGGCTGTGAATGGGTGGTGTGGAATTAATTAAAAGTGAAAGAATTTTCATTGAAATTGGAAATAATAAAGCTGATAATTGTAAATTGATAGATATTAATATTAATGAGAACTTGTATAGTATATATATATCTCATTAATAATACGCAATTAATTGGGCATTCAAATGAACTAGTTCCCATTGCTGCAATGCCTTGAAAATCCTTCGTGCGCTTGAATCGCACACAAGTAGTCCTCACTTGTATCCAGTTGCCCCGCCCCTCCTCTAAGGTGGCCATTTGCATGTGCAGTGCGCATAGAGCGTGGCAAAAGCCGTTTCACTTAATGAAACATTGGCCTCCACGTACAGCTATCCCCCTCCCCACCTCCCCGCTCCCAGCTCCCGTCGGACGGCACCGTTGGGGCTTTGGTTTCGCCCGGCACTTGTAAACGAGCGAAATGTATCTCTCAGCCCTTGAGAGGCAAGGAGGACATATTGCTGCTTGTTAGCACAAGTTCCACTTTCACTGACAACAACAACGACAAAAGCAGCAGCAACTGCAACAACATTTACTATATGGCAACAGCTTTGAGGGCGGCTTCAACTTTAGCTTGACAAGTTGAAAATTCCTTTTTTCACAATTACATGATTTATTTTTGTAAACGAAACAAGTAGATGCTTGAGGATATGCAGGTAAATATTTCAAGCAAAATAAAGATAAAACAAATATTACGTACTCACATCAACTTGCTCAATTTAGCAGAAAAACGAAGCGAGCAACTTAAAGGGAAATAAAGTCAAGTACAATTAAATATTAAAACTGAAAAGGATAATGCTGTGCATGAGTAACATGCACTATGTCTACGTCACTATAAATAATCTTTTAGAAACCAAGTTTATTTAGCATTTATCACCTACGCTTACCTCTCGGTCACATTATTCTCGTACTCGGTTTAAATACCTGGAATAAGCGGCAAGTGAGAACATCAAAGTGTAAAACGTAAACTAATCCAATACTACACCCACGCATCCACCAGCTGCCACCACAAGTGGCACAAGTTTCACATGATAGTCTTGAAGTAGGCGCGTTACAGGAAACAAAAGGCCGAAGAGAACAAATGATGGCATTAACACCCTGTGAAGTATGTGTGTAACTAGTCAATGTGTTCGTCCGGTATCTGAAAATCGATATGGCTTCAAAGATGCACACCTCCAATTGAAATGTCCGTTAATCATGAATTTATTGCGGCATTTCTATATTCACATGCAGCGCCTTTACATAGACAGCGGCATCTCAACTTGACCCAAACGTGGAAATGAGGGAAAACCAGCAAGGAAAAGTAGCGCCCATGCACCACCCACAGGCAGCACTCGCAGCTCGTAACAGGAGCAATGCGAGGCGAATTCACCACCAACTGTCGCCGGCTCTGGGGCTGTATTAAAGCCGATGCCTGACTGTGGCTGGTGCTCAGTGCACAACTTGGTGGCAAGGCGAACGGACCGCAAGGATAACGCGCACTGTCGGAAAATAATAAATACAAAACAATTCCACATATTTCTAGTTGTTTTGTTATTGAAGTGAGAACAACAATTACTCTGTGTATATATACATATAAAGGGGAACATCGAGCTATAGAGCACAAAAAGCAAAATAGAAATCTTTCTGCGGGAACGGTTCAAAGGCTCTTGTTTTGTTGCGCCAAAGCTGGGTAAGTGAAAGTGCCTCTGGCCGAGTGCAGCTCCTGGGATTGTGCGAAATTATGCTTTAAATATGTTTTGTTTTTTCGTGACAGCTGGCAGAGTTCATTAAACTTTGCATTCCAACAAGAAAAGCTAAATATATTCAAATGCAAAAAATTATTAAAGAAGAATTAAGCTAAAATCTTTATAGAGCTCATGATTATGGCTTATATTTACTACTCATGGAATTAATTTAAAATATTGCGCATACGCCAAGCTAACCACAAATTTATTTATTCTCGTCCCACACACACATTGTATTGGCTAAATACGTGTTATTATTTATGACACGCTTCCCCTAGTTGCCAAAAATTGTATGCCAAACTTTATTCAAATTTGCACATTTTTGCGTAGGTTTCCCTAACGTAACGTAAATTGCGATTGCCCATTTATTAAACTAAATTCCTCTAGAGGCACGCAAATATCAAATATTTGCCTGCAAATGGTGCATTTTGAATTTTACAAAAATTTATATGCAAATTGTATATTCAGGAGAGTCGATTCCCTCTGAGACCTACTAGATATATATATGTGATACTGCCTAATGGATATGTATATTTAATGGCGATTATTACGCTGAAAGCCATGCTAATTAGTATTAAGCTTAAATCATATTCCCTTTTATATTTCTATTTTGCAGCTGACGAGATTGTCAAGTTATACAGAATGATCCACAAGCGCTGCCCAAGACAAGCTAAACAAGTTCAAAGAGTGTTTAACTAAATACAAAATAATCTAATAGACGAAGCATACGCATCAGCTCAGCATGCATCAGGTGCTCAGCTATGAGACGGCTGTGCGAGCCAACAGCAGCTCGCGCGAATATGTGTCGAAGCGCACCTGCGCCACACTGCTGCTCACCATTGGCTTCTTTATGCTCATCTCGGGTGGGTGGCAATCAGGCACTTATGTATATGTGCCGTGTGGCACATGCTAATGAGTCGTTTGTTCTCTTCGCAGGCTATTTGCTGGGCAATTTCGTGACGGAACGCAAATATCACATACGCCAGCTGCTGACAAAAAAGTCAATCAAGCCCGGCGAGGCCAGCGACGCGAATGGGGAGCGTTACGTGCAGCTGAATAGTGTGGATTATGGAAATCTGCAGGAACTGCGCGCCTATCAGAAGCACAAGGATCAGCTGCTGGCCGCGGCGCAGGTGCTGAACAAGCTGCTGCAGCAGGACGAAAGCGAACGCTATTTGGCCACGTCCCTGAACACGGAGATCTTTAACAAGTATGTGAGCTGCACCCAGGATATACCGCCCAATACGAACATCAAGGCCAGCCAGTTCATTGAGCAGCTTATAGACAATACCATAGCCAGGCAAAGGGATTGCATGCGCATCATACAGGTGGTCATTGATAATCATCTGGCCAATAGCCAGCTCTGAGCCAGGCTAACGAATGATGAAATGAAATCAAAGTTAGGGAACAAGATTTAAGCAGATATTATTTTTGCATATTTATATGTGTGTGTGTGTGTGTGTGTGTATTTATGTGCGTGTGTGTAAAGAGTTTTCATATTGTATTTTCAAAGCAAATAAAGCTAAGCTACATATCCATATGTATATGGATGTGTTGAAAATAAACTGTCAGCCACAGAGCATCGACAAATAACCTTGTCCATCAGCCCCGACTGATATGACAAATGATGAGCTAGCATAACAATGGATCGGCTTAACCCATACAGGCACACCACATCGATAGAGATATATGCGTATAATGTGTGTGGAGGAAACACTGGCTTTTGTTCAATGGACTTGATGTTTTCACACGCAGTCAGCACAGGTGGGCGTTCTGTGGCGCCTCGGGCAGAGCGGCCATTATGTGTGGTGGGTGTGGGTGTCGAGGGGCTAATCACCTTAGGAACAGCAGAGCGCACAAATAAACCAAATTAATTTCTTTTTGTCTGGGTTTTGTGTTTTAAATATGTGAAGCAAAGTGCGCAGCGTTGATGCAACCCAAGAGCCCGAAACAAATAACCAAAACAAAGCAAAGCTGGCAAAGAAATTATTGGACAAGATTTATAATATTATTAGTCGTATCGACACTTTGTTACATAAAAACCAAACAGGTCAATTTCGGGGCAAGGTTGGGCTGGGCCCCGCTCATCCCAAACACATTCGTTATTAATGGCTTCCACTTGGCATTTTGTTGTTTTATGAGCGTTGCCGGCAAATTCACATCATAATCGATTGTCTTTTCCTCTTGCTGTGAGGTATTTATGAGCATAACGAAATTCTAATTAACTGGGCTGGGTAGAAAGTCTATTTATATAATCAGCAGAAAGCTACTTCTTTTCAGTTATTTTTTTTTAATTGAAAAATGGCAATGAAATAAATTATAATTTAATTCATAGTTTTTACTCATATGGGAACAAATGAGTGAGTATCTTAATTAGTTTTTTCTGTTTCATAACATTTTTATTGAAATGCCAAACAATTTCATTTTACGACTGGGTAAATATTAATTTTTTAAGTATATTCAAAATATATAAAAATTGTATTAGAGAAGTTTTTCATTCTAAAATGAATTTAATATATAAACTTGCTTTTCTCAGACTCATAGATTGAATTGAAAATATTTAATTCTAGATATATTTTAAGCTATTGCAACTGTTTAGTTGCTCATTTTGAACTCCTCTAAAAATGAACATGAGAATTGAAGCCGTTACAATTAAATTGCTCTTAGAGAGAGCTCTAATACAAATTGAATTAGCACATCAATCACACAGCTACTTTATTCAAGTTTCTCTGGCATAATTTTGAGTATTTCGGCAATTTCTATAAAAAGATTTTAGACCTGGTCGAGGCCTCTCTGGCTGAAGATAAATGCGTTGGGTTGACATTAAGCCACAGACAATGGATGGCCAGCGGGCGAGTGTTTGGTCCAGGAGTTCAGCTGGCGGAACAAAGCGATGCTGCCAATTAATGCCCAGCATGTCAGTAGCTTAACAAGCAGACAATATATGGAGGAGGAGGGGAATCTAAAAAGTCAAACCGAAGCCGCCTTCGCGGGTGTGGTCAACAATTAAGCGGCTGCCAAATGATTGATTTAGCTTACTTAAAAACTCATTTCGTATAATCTGGAATGGACGCAACCATGCTGAATAATGAAAACTGAAATCGAAACCGAAACAGACACCGAAACCGGCAATGGCTACCAAATCATAGCCCAAGATCCGTATCAAATGTATCTGCTGATGATGCTGACCTTCAAACTCAAAATCAAACTCGAATCCCAGCACAAGCTGAAAGCCCAATATCGAAAAAAAGCGCAAATGCAAATGAGATAGAAATGCGTTGGCAAATGACATGTGTGTGTGTGTGTGTGTGTGTGTGTGTGTGTGTGTGTTTGTGTGTACCATCTATATTTCACACCTTAAACGATTGGATCAATGGATCCATTGCCTATATCTTTCTAATACTATTTGCATTTCAAATTATTGCCTGCTGCTCTTATTGACATGTTTATTTTATATGCGCCGCTGACAAAGGCCTTTGTCTTACCAACGATTTGTTCGCCCGATCGGCGACGAGCCAGCATATCATATTTTGAACAGATTTCCCAATTGTCTTGTGCTATTTATATACTGCTATGCTGAAGCTCAGTTTGATCGCTTGTTTAATTTGCCACTAATAAATATAAATACCCGATTTGATGCGTTTGTGACGGAGGCACTGGCTGCGGCATTTTGACAGGCGCATGTCATAATAGAGATGGCGAATCCCTCAAAGTGGAATTCATTATGCAGACTCGTGTCCCAGCAGTTATTAGCCGTAGTTATTAGGAGGTGTGCCAAGTAGCACAAAATATGTTGTAAAATTAGCGAAGATCAATTAAGATTTTACAACATTTTCGATGAATATCTGATTGAGGTTTATGAAACGAAATGAATGCCAAATGAGCCGCAGCACAATTTCCTCCACAGAGAATAATCAAATTAATAATAATTTATACAATATCTAATAGATAAAATTGTCTGTGGTTCGCTTGATAACAATGCTGTCGTTGGTAAAAGTATGTGCAGCTCCTTCAATATGTATCAGAGTCTCAACCACAAAAGTTCATTAAGAAATTACCCAATGCCAATGGGTGCAAATGCGAGCTGGTATTTTCAGTTTTGAGAGCTGGCTAACAAGCAGCCACGTTCAGTTTGGAGTCGTGTGCAGCTGCCGGCGAGATCAGGTGATGGCGGTTCTGGACAGGCTTTGCCAAATTTGTTCAAAGCCTGCTACTCGGCTTCGACCCGCCGTTTGGCCAAAAGTCAAATTGAAAATTTGTTTCCAGTTGAATGGAGAAACGCATATGCGATACATATGCGATAAGGCGGCAAACGGAAAAGGGTGCAAACGGGTTCAAAAGCGCACAAGATGAGGCCTCCACTCAAATATCAAAAGTCACGAAGAAGAAAGCAGGTTTCGGCTCCTATTGCCAGTGTTATGCATGGCATGGTCTATGGTCTATGGGGTATGGTCTATGGGGTATGGTCTCTGGTATTGTATGTCTTGGCATCGATGTTTGGTTTTTGGGCGCAGGCTGCGCCTTACTAAACGTGTCGCAAATACGAATAATAATATTCGCTAAATGATGTGCCTGTGCCTGTTAATGCGCCTGTGTCTGTGCCTATGTCTGCCTATGGTTTCACCGGTTTCAAGTGCTGTTTGTTAGCTATTTGGCAAGCTGTGATGCCATCGCCGCACTTTTCACTGCCTCTGCTTGCCGGGAGTCAACTGCGGAAGAGCCGAATGCACTCAGCACTTGTCCAAAGTAAATGCAACTTTTGTTACCACATGTGCAACATGTTATTACTTCAGTTTACAATATTGTTAATTTTTCCAAGTTATAGGCATAATATGTCATATCTAAAAAAATAATAATAAAATTAAAATATCTCTGATGCATAGACAAAAAAAAACATAAACTTGTAATTGAAATAAGCTATCTCTATATATATATAATAAAATTGCAATTGAAATAATATAAAATATGAAATTAACATTCCTTTCATTTAATTATCAAATATTTTTTATAGTCGGTCAGAGTTCAAGTATAATTAAATATAATTAAATCGAATAAATATTAATAATACTTTCCATGCGGGTTCTTAGCTAGAGGCTATCAGTAAAAAAACCTTTTAAACTTTAAGAAAAATAATTGAATTTTTCGACAATTATAAGAGAGCATGTTGTAGCTAATGGTCCACAGCTCTTTGCATTGCCTCAAAAGTGCGTTGAGGTCAGCCATTCATGGCCAAAGCGAGCCACTATCGTCTGCAACTCATCAGAGTTGCAACAAGGCGCAGTTGCTGCCGGCAGCTGTAAACGTGGCTAACAGTTGAAGTGGTCAACAGTTCAGCAAAGCAAACAAGCTGTGTGGATGCAGCGTATATGAAATAAGCAATTGCACTTTTTACGCAAATATTGGTCAAAAGTGCAAGCAAAGAGGAAGTGTGTAAGAGAAACGGAAATCGGTGCGTGGCCAAGAGCTGAACTAATTTGCATGCATAAATGGCGCTAATTTGAGAGAAATTTTTACCAAAATTTGTGCGGCTAGACAGGCGGAAGCCACACTCGGAATGGAAGCCTGGGCAAGTTTGAACCGCGGCGCGTGTTCCCGCTGGCCTTTTGGCCATGGCTGTGGCTGTGGCTGTGGCTCATTAAGATTTGGCCAGCGCTGCAGGCAAGGATTTTGGCATGGCCAAAACAAAACAAGAAAAGAAAAAAATTAAAACCAGTTGTGAAGATGGGGCCGCATTCAGTTAAATAACTCGGAAAGCATCATAAAAACAGAGCCAGAGACGAGCCGAATTGGAAAGTGCCGTCAGAGACGCACCGTCTGCCAAGTTGTCGAAAATGAGACACGCATAAGGCAGCAGTGAACGGCTTAATTAAATAACAGTTCGCCTTTTGTTGTAGAATTGGTCGATTATGATTGCCTCATGTGGGGCTAAGCGCTAAGATTTAATTTGCAACTGCTGCACTCCAAAGCCAAGTTCAAAAAGCCCATAAGGGCCACTTGGGCGATAAACAAAAACAAAACTCTGCACATCAAGGTGGCTTTCATTCACTGGGCTGCCAAGAGTCACCGCAGAGTCTTAGACGTGATCAACAGTTGGCAACATTGATGCTGACGTAGCAGTCACTGTCGCTGTCGCTATTGCAGTCGCAGTCGCAGTCGCCGTTGACGTCGACGTCGACGTCGCTCACGACGCCAACGCTGGCAACATTGCGGCAGCATCTTCAGCTTGGTCCGTTGGGGCAGGCGAGGGAAACCTCAAAAATTGTTCGCTTCAGTCTGCAGCGAGCGTTCAGACGGTTCAGTTGTTGTTTTGCTAGCGGCCAGCCGCACTAAGCTACTCCCTCCCAAGCAACTAGCGCAAAAACAAAAACAAAACCGAAAAAAAACAATAAGAAAACCAAAACAAACAGCCAGCAATTGATCGATCGACCGGTCGTTGTTGCTGTCGGTGTGAACTGTTCGCTAATTTGTTAGAAACGATTCAAAGTTTTGCAATTAAGCGAAACTAACACGCCAAATATTAAAGTGCAGCGCGGCAACACTCGTTAAAGGCGATAAGCAAATGAAATGAATAAATTCCCCAAGCCCTAACACAATACATATTCGTAAGCAACTGTGCGTCTAACAATAACCAGAAGAGTTAACAACTAATTCGCGTTAAATTAGTTTGAATCGAAGCGCAACATTTGGATTACCTGCATATAGCTAAAGGGAAATATGTTTTGGGTATGTATTTCAGAGTTTGTCAAGCGATAACTGCATCGAGATTGTTCCATGAGCTAACTGCCTCAAAGGCGTTTATGAGATGCAATTGCAAGTGATTATGAGATTCTTCCTTGATAATTTTTTTTTAAGATTAATATTTATAAATATTTAATCTAATTGTAAAAAGGCTTAAAATGCGTTTTTAAGTTTGTTTCCTATCTATCAATTCCTATGCTTATCTTAGATAAGTCTTTAATATTATTCAATTAATTTATTTTTTGGGTTGCTCCAAAAATATTTAATTTCAAAATTATGTTTTTATTTTATATATATATATATATATCTCTCTTTTTATATATTTTTATACCCTGAACCCATTGAAAATGGGAATTCAGGGTATAATGGTTTTGTGAAAATGTATGTAACAGGCAGAAGGAGACGTCGCAGACCCCATAAAGTATATATATTCTTGATCAGCATAAAAAAATAAATTGAATGAGCCCTGTCCGTCTGTCCGTCCGTCCGTCCGTCCGTCCGTCCGTCCGTCCGTCCGTCCGTCCGTCCGTCCGTCCGTCCGTCCGTCCGTCCGTCCGTCCGTCCGTCCGTATGAACGTCGAGATTTCGGAAACTACAAGAGCTAGAGAGCTGAAATTTCACATGAACACTCATATGTTAGCTACGCAGTACGAGTTTATTTTGTTTTTTCGATAACTCATCCCATTTCCAAATTATCGATAAAAAATCGAAAATTCGTTTCAATTTTTTTGGTTTTTTGAGCATAGCTTCTACACCGTTTTAGCTAAAGACTTCAAATTTGTATATTTAGATAGATATTATGAATACGCAGATTATGTAATTTATGGATTTTGGATGCCACGCCCCCTTCGCCCACAATTTGCAAAAAACGCATTTCAAATACTAGAGACTTGAAATTTGGCACATAGATACATTTAGATATTCCTAATCTACTCTGAAAATTTTATCAAGATCATGCATCTAGAAATGGAGTTATAGGCCTTCAAAGTATAGCCCAACCCACCCCCAAGCCACGGCAGCAACTGCGCGGTTAGCAGAGCTCGCGCTCATGCGATCGTAAAGAAGAAGAGTATCACTTTTTTTGCAGGGTTCAGGGGATCTCGTAGTCGAGCCGTCTCGACTAGAGCCTTCTTACTTGTTTATTATAAAACAATTCATTCTAAGCTGCTCTTAAACGTAGAAAAAAGAAAAATTCTCAGAAAAATTAAAGTTAAAATAAAAGAATTAGAAATTATCGAACTTCAAATTTTTGCAATAAATAATTGCTAATAAAAGCATTAGCAACGCTAGGAAGCCTGTGAGTTTTATATGAATTTCTTAATTTTTTTTTAATTCTATGAGTTTAATGTAAATTTCTTTAATACTTTTTTTTTTTAATTAAATTCGTCTTACATATTATCCCGTTTAAGAGTTAAAAAACTTTGTTTTATGACTTGAAGCTTAGCAGCAAGTTTAGCCAATTGATTGGAGTTCCAGTTGTAGATGTCATTATCAGTTATAGAGCTCATGAGTTAGTCGAGTCGTGATTTGAGCTAAAATAGCGTCCTCTGAAAACGTCGTAGAAATAAAAGCTTGGCTTCAATATAGAAAAGTCAAGTGGTGGACATTATTGAATTAATATTTAAAATGTTATGCATTAATAATTGCCAAAATATTTAATAATAAATATTAAGCAGGTGTGAATAAGTCTTTTAAAATTTATTTGCTAGTATTTGACGAAATTGATTAATGTTTAATTGATCCAGATTAGTAACTTAGTCTTTAACTTAACTTAACTGTCCTTGAAAATATATTTTTGCCAAGCATAGGCTTTAAATGTTTGCCCGATTTCAATCTCAATCATCTCAAACAACAAACATACCGAAATCTATTTGAATAGAACAAGAGTAGTCAAGAGACTAAAGGCTATCATACTAGCAGGAGATCTTAGTTCAAACCTCACTCAATTTCAATCCAATCAAACGACATGCATGAAACACTCTCCAATCGACCCTTGGCTGTACTTCATTGCAATTAGACACGCGCAGAGCTAATACATTAGAAAGTAAGATGATGAGCTTTTAAAAACTCGTAGAAAGTTGTACAATTATCAAAAGGGGGGCGTGCCTTCGGGGCTGAGTGTTAATTAAATTATAAAGGCTGGCAAGACAGACAAACATTCAGCCGATCATCAATTAGCGAAATCTCCTAGTCAGCAACGCCCAAATTTGGCGCTTTGACAGTCATCGCGTAGACTGTGTGTGGGAGTTTGGCAAAACAAAGCCAATCAATCGATCATAAAAACATCTGCATAGATACACTTGTTGTTGGTCTTTCGTTTCAGTCATTCGATTTGCATGCCAAGTCATTTGTGTAATGGCTTTTTAATGCCATTTAATGAATTAATTCCCTAGCGATGCCCCACAGAGCAATAAAACAATTTAATTAACGAATATGTAGAGCTCATTTGGTTCACAGATTCCATTTTGCCCAACTTAGTTATCCATAAAGATCATCAAACGTAATAGATACCACTTTATCTCAGGGTTGATTGGGCATGAAAGCAAATCTTGCATTTAGCCAGTTTTTGTGATGTTGGTTAGCCGCAATTTAGTTTTGGTTATTAAATTAAGTCGTTCACAGTTTTTATTGAGTGGCAGTTGAAAGCTTTTTCAGGTTCTTTCACTGCACAACATTTTCTGAATGCCACAGCCAATACCAAGCGATCCATTAAACACGCCCTGCCATATCCGATTTCGACTTACGCAATCGAAGTTTGCTGCTGAGGCTGCTGCGACCTGTTGCAAAGTTGAGAGTTGGCACTGGACTCTGGCCAGGCAACCAGCCAGAGAGTCAGCCAGTCAGGCAGGCAAGTCATCTGCGAAGATGTGTGCATCTGTCGTCTGCTGTTGACATGCAATAAAATTTCACTTTTCGCCATTGCATAATTGCAGTTTGACAATGCTTAAAATTGATTATGCGACTGTTGCTGTCTCTTCTGCTGATTTCACCAGCCAGGCCAAAATTAGCAAGCTGCTATATAAATCATGTACTGTCCCCAGAAGAGACCTTCAGCAACAAGTAAACAAGCAATTGGCATTGCAATGCGCAAAACACTTCAAAGTGATTAATGTCCAAGGGAGTTGAAGATGCTTGGATATGCAATAAATATGTATATGAAAATAATGAATAATGAAAGCAGCTCATCTTGCGTTTCTTGTGGAGTAATTCATCACAGTGAGCTAGGAATATTTGTTGTGTTTTTGTTACGCAATTTGAAGCATCGATCATAAGCTGAAAAAGAAGTTTATAATCTGTGCAAGAAATGAATTTCTCTCCCTTCTTTTTTTATGCGGCTTTACTGAAAGGCCCTCGGCAGCTACCTGAATCTGCTCTTCCTCTCGCACTTGACACGTTTCTAGGGTATTGAAACGTGTTGCCATATTGTAATTGAATAAAAGTAAAAGCGCAACACACGATCGGTTCATTCACAAGGCATTCAATTCATGAGTTCACAAAACGCCCGCACAGTCGGTGAGCCTGCTGCTGCGATAAGTCAGAGCAACGTGTCCGTAGATCTGTATCCGTCCACAGGCCATGCACGATATTGTGCAACTGTCAAAATAACAATTTACTATGCTTAAAACAGTTTGCTTTTCCTCACTCACCACGTCGAGCACATAAATCATAGGCAGGCACCAGCACTGAAACCGACACCTAGAGTGAGAGCGAGAGCGACAGCGACAGCGACAGCGACACCTGACTTTAAGTTGCATCGCATGGCATCATCCATGCCCATATCCATATCCATGACTCTAGCTGGCGCTGGGCATCAATTGTTGAAAGGTATTTGACAGAGCGCGTAAATAAATCTGAATTAAGTGTACTGTGCATAATTGAGAGCACGCAACACAAAGTTTCTTTTTGTGGGGGATTTAGTGGCAAGTTCGTTGCCTAAGTCTTTTGTTTTTGTATGACCCTTTCCATATTACGTTAAACGCTTTGATGGCTTGACGCGCCATTATTGTTATTATTATTGTGCTGAAAGGTCAACAGCAGTCCAAGCAGCCAGTTCCCCTCTCTAAGTGGCACACGACGGTGCGCATACAATGTAAACGATTTTACATAATAAAAAAAAATAAATAAAATAATGCAACAATATAAGCAAAACAAAGCGGCGGCGGTGGCGGCATCAGCAGCAGCAGCAGCAGAAGCAACAGCAGCAGCAACAGCCACAAACTAGCAAAAGCAACAACAATTGCCACTTGAGTTGGGCAAATGACAGCGACGACGCCGACGACGACGCTGACTCGATCATCTTCATCTTCCTAAAAGCCAGATGCTCTGGCGTCGATAAAAGTGAAACCGAATTGCCCATGTGCCTGGTGCCTAGTGCCTAGTGCCTAGCGCCGAGTGCCGAGTGCCATTGACATTGCATTTTTACCTCAACATGCCATTAGATGCAAACAGCAAAAAACGAGAAAGAAAAGATTTGCGCGCGTCTTCATCCCAGCTCTCCTCTTCTTGATCAACGCCAATCCAACTGCTGGCAAACAATGGGCGAACATTACGCGAATGCGCCCGCAAAAACTTAAAACTTAAAAGAAAAAAAACGAAAAAATATATATAATCGAAAACAACAACAACAAAACAACTTTGTATGTGCGTGTGTGTGTGTGTGTTTTCCCTGTTTGTAAATTTATTGTAATACGCGCCCATTGGTAATTTCGTATTATTTTTGTAAGTTTTATTATGAAATGCCTTGAGTGGATATACCCCACAGATGGATGGGCGTTTCACGTTTTTGGGAACGCATTTTCATTGAGCCTATCGTAATGATTGAGCAAATGTGTTTAGGTTAGGTTATCTAATCCGCTGCTATCGCACATTCATTCATATTCATTTTGATCAAAAACATGTCAAATTTGACAAGGCTCAACTTGAACTTCAGCTCGTTATCGTGCTAATAACATCGGCCAAAACTTGACCTCTGGCCAATTAACAAAGACCACAGCTCGTTCACAGCCCATGCTTAGCATAAAGACAATAGATATCGCGGAATGGCAAAATGATCTGCGTATCGCCGATATCTGTGGCCATAGCAAAACGAAACCAAAACTCAATTAAATGCACATAAATATGCAAATGGATCTTAAATGAATTGTAACAAGCTATGATTATCGTCTGAATGGATACAATATGGATAAAGCGCTTGCCCAATACACAAACACACAGACAGCTCCGTCACACACATGCCAATCAAAAGATCGCTGAATTGTCAAAACACGACAATCGTCTTAGGCTCGATTCAGACGAAAAATCCCAAAAACCAAGATTGGACATCTCTTGACTAGCCCACTTGGAAAGGCTGCCTCATCTCAGCGCAGCTTTGATTTTTTAGTGTGAAATTATGCAAATGTCTATCGGTCTGGCTATAGTAGATTCGGGTGGACAGGTGCACACACGCACACACAACAATTACATGGCATTTTATGAGACTGCGCTTTGGTGCCACGACAAAACATGGTAGCCACAAAGGCAGTTAAAAGCTCATAAAATACTGTAACAAATTTATTGACCAACCGCATGTGGTGACCATTTTCGGTAATACCCATGTAGATATAAAGACGTTGGCATGCTCTAACTGAAATAAATAACACTGAATTGAGTGGGACAGTTTCGACTTGAAAATAAACGAAGAATTTGTAAAACTAAAATTAAGTCTTTGAACTTGATGTCGTAAATATTATTCAAATTATAAATCTGGTATTAATTTTATATTATTCATTGATGAATTATATTTAAACACGATTAGTATTTATCTAATTAAGTAGGTCAAAGTAAGCCAAATTTGAACTATATTTGTTTCAATTAACATTCAGGTATTTGTATATTTTTTTATTACTATTTACCTTTGGCATGGCGCTAAACAATTAAATATTATGAACAATTGTTCCAATAGTAGCAATAAATAAAAACAATATGTTAATTTAAATAATATAAATAATATTTAATGAACACCAAGAGGAATATTAGTATTGTTACAATAATATATATGTATTGTATGGAAGAAATAGATAATGAACAAATAAATTAATTTAAATAATATAAATATCTTAGGCAAAACAACAAATATAGAAATTCATTTAAGTATTGTTACAATATTTCTAAAAATCATTTCGAAATTTTATAAATAACTTTTAATATATATTATACTATTAATATATTATAATATAAAATATATTTCCTAAATAAAATTTGTGAAAAAATGATTAAAATTTATGGACAATTTAATGAATCTTTAAAAAAAAAAAAAAAAAATAATTTTTTCAACATAAATAAAATATTTCATGAATACTATGTATTTCTCTTTTAATATAAATATTTCACTTAAATTATTATTATCATTATTATTTTTTTTTTGTTCGAATTTTTTTCTTTATTTTGTTTCGAAGTATTGAAACTATATTTTTATTATTATATCAATACCCATATTAATTTCCTCTTTGCCTCTATCTCTAGTTTTATTACCACTCGGCAAGCATAACAAAAAATATCCACATACTAGTATCAATATAGTTTATATTTATTTATGCTCACATTTATTGATGCTTCCATTGTTTCATCGGTTTCTATACCCATCTATTGTTTCATGATTAAAATTTGTTGTAGGAATTGGTGTGGGCAAGCATCAAATGTTATCAATTATTGTTTATTTATGCAATAAAAATATGAATATCAAGCAAAGCCCATCAGCATTTCTATATAGACTGTTTACGGCTGACAATAAATTTCAGTTTAGCTCGAGTCGAACGATGCGCTCAAAGGGGCTGAGCCCGTTTTTACACTTTCGTCAAGCAATCAATCGCGTGATTGGGCGTTAACTGAGACTGGCTCGTGAAATAGATTTGATTGCCACTTAAAGTTATGATGATATTTTATTGCAATTTATGGTATTGCTGCATTTTATGACACCTGCTTGGCTTGGCTTACAAAACAATATTAATATTTATGCTGGCCTACATAAACCATAAGCAAACAAACAACGAATTTGCACAGACTTTGAACGATTGCGTTATTTACCAGAGATAACAAAAACAGAAGTTAAATAAAAAATACAAAAAATACAACAAAAAAAAAGTATAAAAAATAACAACTCGCAACTTTTTGGGGCAGGTTTTCTTTCCCCAAAGACAAATGACTCGGTGGCAGCTGCTTAATAGTGCGTGGCTTACGGATGCCACTGGACGGTGTCCAGTTGCTTGAGCAATGCAACGCGAAGAATGCAAAATGCAGCCGTTAAAAAAATGCTGTTAAATATGAAAAACTCAAAGTGCAAAATGCAAAATGCAAAATGCTTTGGTCAGCGGGCGTAAAATTAATCACAGAGAGAGAGAGGCTTGAGATGCCCCGCTGGCAGCTTGAATTACTTGGACAATGCGACTTATATGAGTTGCCATTTATCAGTGGAACTGGGTTACCCAGTCTTCGAGTCTTCCACTCCTCGACTCTTCGAGTCTCCGAGTCTTTGAGTATTCAGGTGTTCAGCTCTTGCTGTCTCTGCGATCTTCCAGTTTTACACACGCGCAGAGCCATCGAAAGTGAAGCTTCAGTTTGGCCCACAAGATGGTTATATAAATGTGTTGGCCGTTGGCTTCTCTCGCAGCAAATAATAAACAATAAATAAAAGGCGAAAATGAAAAATAAAAATTAAGTAAAAAACAATTTCTGCCCACGCTTTAGACAATAAAATGAGCAATAAATATAGACAGCTCGGCTTTTGTGCATTGATTAATGGCTAATTTATAAAGCCCCGCTCGATTGTTAACTCATTTTTACACTCTGCCTCCGGCCGCACGCTTAGATGAGGCGTAATTAAAAAATATTTATAAGGCATTTTTTTCTTCTTTTTTTGGCATTCGTTTGATGTTGGAGCTGCACGCGATTCGCACTTACCTGTTGCATAGCTCAACAATTAAGATAAAGCGCCGATCTAGCCGAGGGGAAAGCATGGGAAATCTGAGCAGCTATCATAAATATCACAAAATATGCGATATGACGAGCAAAACAAATATTGAGATTAATGTAGTTTTTTTTTATTTATTTATTTTTATTTTTTAAGTAAACTCACATTCGATTAACTGATGATGATTTGTTTAAATAAAGAAGAAAGAGGAAACATTAGATCGTACAACTTTTGTAAATATTGCGCTTCCGCGAAGCGTTTTATGTGTGTTTTCATATTTCCATGTTGAAAAACTAAATGAAAATACAAGAAAGAAACAGAAAAAAAAGCTTGGCTTTAGCTATAGCCATGGCTTTAGCTGGAGTCGTAATATAGACGTTAGATTTCCCAGTGCCTTGGCCTGGGCATTATAATTTATGATGATTACCATTTGCGAAGGCATGTACACCCATATATATACACATACACATACACATACATATACATGTAAAAGGCTGGCCAACTTGATTAGCGCGAAAGACGACCGCAAAGCAAGCAGCGCGTCGGACGCTTTGACGAGCTGAAGACTTGACGAACTGCCCGTCAAGTTGGACGCGAATGATTTCCATAGTGAAATTGACGCAAATGAGCAGCAAGGCGGACAGCGCGGCTATTGATTTTGTGGCTTTTTATTTAGCCAAAAAAATAAATGAAGAAAAAACCAAAAAAAAAATTAAGCAAAGAAATAAATCTGGCAATAAATTTTGTGGCAGTGCAGCGAATGATCAAAGAGAAAAAAGGAAAACAGCATGAAATATTTTTGTTCAATTGCCAAATATTTCCCATCAATTGTTGTAGTTGCTTCACGGCTCGTCATAGTGCATTGGAGCCTCGCGTTTTCTCCTGACTCTTGGCCTTTAGCAGAACTTGACCCCTAACCTTGCGCCTGCGCGACAGCATAGGAAAACCCCAAAGCCCTTTCAGTTAAATCGAAAAAAATTATTATGATTATTGCAACGCTTTTGTGTGAAAATCGCTGCGTCACTTCGAAATTTGATTGATTCCACAAATGAGCGTCGAATCGACCAAAGCGAAACAATAGCCATAGAAAGTTGCATCCTATTAAATCCCATTGTACAACAGCAATTCATCTAAGTGTAACTCACTGTATAGCTGCCCAATTAACAAAAGATTAATTAGTATTCATTATTTACTGAAATTGAAGCATTTTCATAGTAATCTTAGGATTTACAGTTCAAGAGACGATTAAAGTTAAAGTGCTTAAAGCTGCTGCTTGTATCATCGATACTTGAGCAATTATAGAGACTCGGGAAGAGAGACAGTTAGAGAGAGAGAGAGACAAGGGTTAAGTGAGAGTGAAAGAGAGGCAGTGAGAGGTATACAGAGAGTTAATGAAGAGGGAATTATAAGATGGTATATATTTTATAAGCAACCTCGATCCATACAGCACTTGAATGTGCCGTTAAGGCTTTTCATATTTACCATATCTACAATATAAAAGCATTTCATAGACAATGTTGCATTTGCATGGCTGCCTCCAATTAGCATAGTTTTTGGACTCAGTTTCAGTTTAGTAATTCGCCAAATTCAATGCAAATTTGAATTTAGCTCCGCATTGCTGATTAAATAATTTGTGTGCTGCCCAAAACGAAATCAATGCACAAAACCAAATCGAGAAACAATTGTAAAATTTTTGGCTAAAAACGGGAGAAACAAAACACAGCCAAGTGGCAAGTGGCAGAAACGTGACTGCCAAAATGCTGAACTCCAAAAAGACCAGAGCCATAGCCATAGCCAGAGCCAGAGCCACAGCCACAGCCACTTAGAGAGCGACAGGTGGTCGAATAGGTTTGCATTGGCTGCAGGTCTGCAGTGGATTTGCGCACCACTTGTTGATGCAACAATTAGTCTAAACTTTCAGCAGCGTCCAAACAAGCGTTGCAAGGCAATTTGCCAGAAAACGTTTCCGAGCCAGGGCCAGAAATCAATCGTCAAGCTGTTGAAAATTGCAAATTGTGCAAAAAGTAACGCAACATTCAACATTCAGCATTAGACTGCCGTCCCGCCCCACCACCTCTGACTCGACCATCTCTGTGGCAGGTTACGTGCTATAATGCGTTATGATCTGCCGTCTCTGCAGATGCCGGAAAGATGAACAGGCACAGATTAGCGAACCATCGCCATCGCATTGTATATAAGCGTACTCACACATTGCACACGCGCTCATGATTGCAACTAAGTTTTTGGGTTTAGCTATGAACATGTTGCCGAAACTAAGCTCAGTTGTTGAAGAAAGAAATAATGCAAAGTGCCCAAGTTGGCTTTTGAAATTATTGAAGGACTTTTGAATTTTGAAAACACTTGAAGCAAGGTTAAGCCACGTCAAAGAGCTACAATGCAATTGAATAAAGTTTTCTTTTGGGCAGTTCATATTTTTTAAGTTATATTATTCTACGGCTTTAATTTGAATCAAATACATTCAATTAAATAAAGTTTTTTTTTTATTTATTATTATTTTTATTTTTTTGCCATGTATTATTTGGCTTTAACTAAGTTATTGGATTCAATTTAATACAGCTTTCTTTTGGGCAGCTAAAATATTTAAATAAATACATTTTTTTGGCTTTAGCTATATATGTATATCATATGACTGTAATTTGTTTAATTAATTCCTTTCATTACTAAGCCTATTCTCTAGCCTCTCAGCAATCAATAAACTTGAATAGATTTTGATTATAAAAAAATCTTTCTTGGAATTAAAACTGGCTAAAATTCAGCTAAAGGATATTATTCTTTATTTATTTATATATATATATCTTTTTAATTGTAGAAATAATTTCTCTTTCTTTATAAAAAAAAATAAAATAATAATAAATAATAAAAATCCTCAGTGATATAAAAATGTTTTTATATCTATACAAATCAATTTACAGACATTTGCAAGTCTTCTTCTGATATTTATTTATTTTTGTTAGCAAAATTTATTAATCTTTGCTGCCGACTAAATAATCCAATGAACCAATTACTTAGATTAAATATAGCGAGCTCAATCTTAACCAATTTAGATATGTGTCAACTAGAAAATTTGGTCAACACCTTGGTAAACATAATGCACCTCAAATATATCCGGTTTTAGCCATTGTTAAATGCTGACATTAATATAATGGGAAGTTACAAAATGCCGCCATTATGTTGGCCAGTTAAACTTCTCTTTAATGATCTCAAATATGCCTAGATTATTTGGTGCGACTGCAAGGCTTTATCTATTGGCATTAAGTCAAATGAGGCTTGAACTGCGCACTGTGGCATGAGATGACATGGGATGTGGTAGATTGCCCAGCAGAGCTTATTGAGCCATCAAGTAAATGCTTCCCTGCATTACATAGCCCTAAGGCTAATTAGCATAATTGCTTGAGTTAACCCTCAGTCTGCCTCTTATCCCATCCGCAGAGACATTTCAACACGTTGCCCTGGGCGTTGCTGCTGGTGCTGCTGCTCGCCGCGCTCACGCTCCAGTTGGCAGCCAGCAGCGGCGTTCCGGTGGCGGATGAGCCGGCGTCGGAGACCGAGAATGTGAGCACCGAGAGCAATGAGATTATACCACGTGAGGCCATACAGAAGCTGGACTATTCGGTGCGGCAGGCGCTGTTGCGTGCCATAGACAAGCTCGAGCGCGAAGAGGCGTCGGCATCAGCATTGGCATCGACAGCGAGCACTGCTAAGATAGTGGCGCCCAGCTCCACACTGGCCGCTCCACGTGAGCGCGATGAGATTCTGGAAGAGAGCACCAGCTCCTCAGATGTTGTGGTGCCCACCGTGCAGTTCTATACAGCAACCTTTGACGAACGTAATGCCCAGGAGCAGCTGCTCTCCTCCTTCATCGATCGCTCCAAGCTGTGGAAGAAGACAACGCTGCGCAAGCAGAGCGCTACAAGCTCTCCACTCTCCCTTGGCGCGGATGCGGGTCCAGACTCGCGACAGCTAACACGCAGCGTGGACACCTCGCTGGGCAGCAATGAGATTGCGCACGATGGCAGCAACGAAATCAAGTTCGAGATACGCAACGTGAAAAAGGAGACGACAACCACGACGACCACGGCGGCAACAACGACCACGACGACAACGACACCGCGTCCACGCACCACCAGGCGTCGCACGACTAGCACCACCACTACCACCACAACGACAACACCGCGACCCACCCACAACGAGGATGGGGAGAACATCGAGTTGGTGGACAAACAGGATATTCGCATACAGGAAGCGCCACTGGTCACCGCCTTCACCGTGGACCTTGATGAGCGGGGCACAGCGCATAAGTTCCGCCCGCTGCTGCAGGGCGAGCACATCTTGCCACAGCATCAGCAGCAAAGGCTGCAGCAGCTGCAATTGCCGCCACATGTTGGACCCACCATTACCAAGTTGAATGTGCTGGAGTCGGAGCTGCCACCCGCACCGCTGACCACACAGAGTCCCGCGATCATCAGCAGCACGAGCACCACACAGACGAACCTCCAGCACATTGGCTTCTCCACAACGCCCGCCTTTCTCAGCAGCAGCAGCAGCAACACGAACAGCAACTACCTTAAGGTAAGCCAGCCATTGACCAGTTGACTTTAGGCTAATGCTGTCTTGTTCTTCTTCCCGCCTAGGAGCCGCTGGCCAGCTCTAGTGTGACGGCGCCCGTACCGCCCAGCGTAAACAACTACATCATTGAGCGGCAGCGCGCTCTCGAGCAGCAAATCTATCAGCTGAAGCTGCAGGCCCAGCAGCAGCAGGCGTTGATCTTGCGACAATTGAAGCTGCTCGAGGAGCAGAGCCAAAATCGTTATCAAGCTGTGCCGCTTGCGCAATCGAGCACGTTGCAGCCGCTGCTGCAGCAGCAGCAACAACAACAACAGCAACAGCAACAGTTGCAGTTGCAGCAGCATCAGCTCCAACAACAACAACAACAACAGCAACAGCTGCAGTTGCAGCAGCAACATGCATCACTGGAGGCAATACAAACGCTGCAGCCACCTTCGCCTGGTTACTCCATTAGACCTTCGGTCGAATTTATACCCAGCACACATACGAAAACCATTATCTATCCCACATATCCAATTGAGCAGCAATTGCCGCTGCGCGATGCCGTTGCGCCTCATAAATTTGCCCTGCACGGCGGCAGCAGCAGCAACAACAACAACAACAACAACTATCAGAAATTGCCATCGGCAACGAATACAGTGCAACAAATTTTCCAAAATTTGCAACAAAATTTGCAAAAAACAGCGGAACATGCTGTCAGCAATAGCCAAAGCCCCAATAGCATTGCCGGCAGCAGCAGCAACAATAACAACAATCATTTACAGCTACAAACCTCAAATCAGTTCAACTTTGCGCCTGCGGAGGCGTCTATCTTGCAGGCCCCGCCTCAGAATAATTACCAACCATTTCAGCAACCACAACAGCAACCATTGCTGTTGCCCAGCTATGTGAGCAATGCGGTCTATCAGCAACAACAGCAACAACAGCAGCAGCAGCAGCATCGCGCACGTCTCTTTCGTCAGGAAACAGGCACTGGAAACTTTGGTCTGAACCATGAAAATGTAGAGATCCAGCCAAGCAACTCCTTTGCGACGACCATTGTGAGCCAGCATAACGACTTGGATAATCAAAATTTCTATCGGCAGCACTTGACGCCGCAGCTGAGTAACCAGTTGCAGCAGAATGCGCAGCAATATCTACAACAGCAACTGTTGCAGCAGCAGTCAAAGTCAGCGACAGCAACAACAGTTGGCGCGGCAGCTGTAACTGGAGCTGTTGCAGGAGGAGGAGGAGGAGGAGCAGGAGCAGCAGGCACGTCTAGTGTCAGCTCAGGTAATACCAATTCTAGATTAGTTAAGCCTAGCAATCAATTAAGTCCTTTTAATAGCCTAAGAAATTTCGAAGAATTGAAAGTAATTAGTAAAGTTTTAGCTCTCAACCATGGCATACCGCAATTTGCATCACAAAACCTGCACTACAATGGCGCCTTTTGAGCACCACCAATACCACCAGCACCACCAACTCCACCAAGCACCAACTCCGTCTACTGTGAATCACAACCATTCCACCAAATTGCACATCCACATCCAACATTATCACGAATCCAATCCAATCCTTAGCCGGAGGTCTGCCGTTTCACATTAACCCGTTAATTAAGCTCTTCTTCTTGCAACATCTTTGTAAATACGCACACTAAAGCTAAGCATTATGATAATAAATACTCGAACAAGGACGATCGCAGCAGCAGGAGACTCTGAACAGGATGTGCCGTGGCAGACGGGGCAGTTACAAGCGCTGCTTGGTTAAAATTAAAAATCGAAATGTAATAATTATTTATTTTTATGTGAATAAAGTTTATGATAAAGTACAAGAAAACCAACTAAGCCTGCAATAAAAAGTTTCTAAATAGTAAATGCTTCTAATATATTTAATTTGAATTTAATGCTATTAAAAATATCAAAATCAGATGATAATAACTCGCCTAATGGATATTTGCTTGACTTGTCAGAATACATCGAAAAATTGTGAGTTTTTGCGTACTTTTAGGCTGAGCATTTTATTGTATTTATTAACAGATGGCGCTTTATCAAATACAAGTTCTACTTATTATAGCATACTTTCAGGCTGCCGTATTTTATCATAATGTAAATTTATTGAAACCATTAAAAACAGCATTATTTTCCTTATGGCAATTTAATGAAGAAATTTTATTTTATTTATAAAGACGAAGTCGAAAAAGGGGTTATTGGAGTCCGGTATGACTTTATTAATAAACACTGTTAATTAAACAGAATAAAATGAATGAACGTCAGGAATATTAAGTGTAGCATAGTTTTAGGCAGCTGAATTAAAGAAATGCTTGATAATGTAGATACAGCATTGTATACAATTTAATGTCACGTGTATATTTTTATGAATATGCCTCAGTTACCGTATGGCACATCTATTTAACAGCTAGATAATCGACTTTCCCATCCAATATTCCATTTCTATCCAATAAATATAACCTATTATTTTCAAGTATGTCAGTAGAATTTTGTTTGTTTATTGCACAATTACAATATACATGTTCTCATTCATATAATTTATTATAGCTAAATTACTAACGTATATATATAAAAAAATATGTGGGGCTCTCTTTCCGTTATTTCTATTACTGAGTTTGAAGGCCGAGGAAAGGGGCGGGGTCGGGTTGCGGTTAGTTTTAACAAAACAACAGCGATGCTTAAAAGAGCTGAGAAGGCAGAAACTAAAATTAAACTAAAATTACACATAACTTAATAGTTTAGTTATTTTTCTTATTTTCTTTTTAATTTTTTGTTACATTTCATTTTGTTTTGATTTCCTCATCAAATTCATAGCTCCAGGGCAATAGTTTAACAATTTCAACAGGCTTGCTTAATAAGATATTTCATTTCTCTTGTTAGGGTGCGTTCTTAGCTATGCTATATGCCTCTGTGTGGCATATAGCGTTTAACTAATATGGTACATGGACTTTTTTTGTGTTTCTTTTTTCATAGGTTTTTTTTTTATAAAAAAAATAGTAGAATTCGTTTTGAGCTTAACAAAAACGCAAGCTAATTAAACTAACAGATTGTAGTAATATGCACTCATCCGTTTCTATATGTATATGTATGTATATAATAAATATTTTTCATTTTTTTGTTGTTTTTAGTTGTATGTTTGTTGGTGTTTGCACTAAACTAATTTAAATTGTAGCAATAGTCTCTATATGTACTATTCATATTATGTATATATGTATAAAAATATTCCTCTTCATTCGTATAATTTGCTCAAGTCTTAAGAATACAGTTGGTTTTCAATATGAATTTGAAAGTTTCATAGCGCGCAATGTGCGCGCTTTAAAAGGGTCGGGGCGGGGCGTGGCGGGGACAATTGCTTTGCTCTTTTCATACAGGGTCAGTTGTTGTGGGGCTGTGGGTGGTGGTGGGGAAAGGTCAATTAGTACAAACTGACTATGGATCTACACTAATACTACTATATATGTATATGTATATCAATATATGCATTTAAGGCTAATTAGTTCTATGCAGTTACAAATAATTATATCATTTCTTGCATGTTTCTTATTGTTGTTGTTTTTGTTGTTGTTGGTATGGTTGTTGTCGTTGGTCTGCTCCAACTCTTTCTCTATAAGGCACAGATATTTGTTACATCAGTTTCATCTAGTTTCACTTTTATACACATAAATACTTTTCGCTTAATGCAAATAAATACCAAAAATAATTACAAAAATATACAGCTCAGGTGGGAAGGGCTCCCAGTGTCCCAATCTCTATGTGGGAACTACACCTCGACGCCGTAAGTGCGGTCGACAACGTAGTCATAGCGCTGCTGCTCGCCATTGGCCTCATTGGCATTGGACTTAGCTGGGACGGGTGTTGTAACAGGGGCTGGGTTAATGGCTGGAGTGGGCGTGGCAGTCAGCTTAGACACTGCGCCGCCTGTTGATCGATGGTGATGCTCACTGAGATTCTTATTCCTATTGCTGCTGGCCACCAAAGCCGTATTGATGGCAATGGCTGCCTCAGCCACATTATCCTCATCGTCGTCCTCTTCCTCCTCTTCAATGGCCTGCGCATCGGGCAGCAAAAAATCGTTAGGCAGCTCAGGCACAGACATGCCCTTGCGTGTGAAGAAGAACATTTTCTCTCTGCAAGTTACAAAAGCAAAACAGTTAGCACCTGAATGCGCTCTTGCCAGCTCTACGGGAAAAACTTACTTGAAGGAGACCAAATCTGGGCAGCCTTTGGGCACCTTGGTCTTGCGTAGCTTGTGTATTTCTTTGGTGGTCTTCATGAGCAGCTTCTGCAGCAGACGCTCCTCGGGGTACTTGGTGGGATCGGCACGTGCCACTAGACGCTGGAATTCTTCATTCTCAATGGCCCAGGCCGCAATCAGCGGATCCTTGTTATCGCAGGCCTTCTGAAGTCTATAAGGAAATAACACAATCATGAGCACACGCTGAAATACAGAATGAATATTTCGATATACTTACACTTCCTTGAGGTTCTGCAACTTGGAGATTTGATCGTTGAGAAAGTAGAGCTTGCTGTGCTGTGCCTGCAGATCCAGCTCCAAGTCCAAGCTGGTGCGTGGTATATGAGTATGATGCAGTTCTAAGAGATACCAAAAACATGATTTAGTTATAATTCAGTTGAGAGCAAGATGTGCATGTATACTCACTTGTGACTGACTTGGTGGCCTTTGGCTGGAAACGCAGTGAGCGCCGCTCCACGGCGCCGCGATGGAAGGTGTTTGGCGTGACACCGAAGTGCATGGCCGAGTCAGAGTCGCTGCGATTGAGACGGCAGTTGTAACGATTCTTGCTGACTGCCGCCGAGGGCGTAAATGTTTGCGAACGCTTCACTGGCCTGTCGTCCAGCAGCTGTGTCTGGTTGCGCAGCTTCTCCGGTGGAAAGGCGCAATCTGTGTTAGTCTCTTTATCGGCATACTCCTGCTTCATGTTCTCCAGGTAGGCGTCCAGCATGCAACCAGCTATTGAAGAGATTTCAAATGAAAATTAATTGAGAGCTCAAAGCTAAGACAGCTTCCCACTCACAGTGCGTTAGGCCGAGAGTGCCGACCAGCTGCTGCTCATCCTCCTCCTCCTCGTCATCGTCGTCGTCGTCGCTGCACTGCTGCTCATTGAGACGAACATGCTCGGGCAACTCCTCGGCTATTTGAGCTTGCAGCTCCAATGGCGGCGCCTGGTTGCGTGTGAGCGTTGAGGTTTGTGATGAGGTAATTGTGGACTCATCTGAGGATTCCTCTCTTATGTTGTTGTTATTGTTGTTGTTGTTGTTGTTGATGATGTTGTTGCTTGCGGCAACGGCTGCAGCTGCTGCTGCGGCGCTTGTGGAGGGCAAATCTAGAGACTCGAAAGTGGGTATAAATTTGGAGCTGAGCACATTGTACCACTTCAGCGTCGAATCATCCGGATTGAACTCGGCCATGCTGATCTGCACAGTGCCCTAAAGAGAAACAATATTTTGCCAAGGATTAGAGTTTGTTTTTACAATTTGAGGATTTGTTGGGACTTACAATAATCTCCTCTTTTTGGCCCGTCATGCTGACCACGGTCACCTGCAGGCTCTTGGTCAGCAGCTTGTCCAGCGAGATGGGCACCGCGAATGTGTCGTTGAAGACGGGCTTCTGAAAGTCACCCAGCGCCTTGGTGCGTATGGATGTCAGCGAGTTCGGCAGCAAAGCGGCGCGCAAATAACTGCAATGGGATAACCAAACTGAGCAACTGCATCATGCAATCAAGTTTACTATTTCCACTTACACTTGTGAGTTGTCCGTGGTCGCCGTCCACAGCGCTGACAAATTGTTGGCACGCTCCAGGGAGACAACGAGCACGCCCTCCTGCTTCAGATACTTCAGGCCGATCTGGACCTGGGCCAGTTCCTTGCGCGGCAGATGCGCACGGGACGCTTCAAAGACGCCGGAATCACCGGCAACAGATTCGTTGCTTACGGCTGCCGAAACGGAGCGCGTATTCGAGGTGGAGGAGGAGCGACTGAGCATCTCTTGGGGCAGATCCAGCAGCGAGGGCTTCTCCGAGATGGGGGACAGCGGTCCATTCAGATTGAGCGGTGAGGAGAGGTTAAGTTTCTGCAGCTTCGCCTCCAGCATCATGCAGTCCAGCACTGTGGAGTCCAGATCGTACGGATGGGTGCGCACAGCAGCCAAGGCCATGGGCACAGTTGGTGGAGCTGCGTAGGCGGGTGGTGCAGGCATCGCATTGGCATATGTGGGTTCCTCCTTCAGCGCTGCCTGCGCCTGTGGCTGATCGGCAATCGCATTGTACTTCATAGGCGAGGCGGGTGGCGTTTCTATGGAGAGGCTGCTGCGCGGCGACAGCGACACCTCCGAGGCTGGCTGTGGCTGCGTTTGTTGCTGCAGTTGATGCTGCTGCTGCAGCTGCACGGCTGGGTGCACGGGCGGCAAGCGCTGATGCTGCTGGAATAGTCGCTGCGAACGGCGCTGCAGATCCACCACATCGATGGGGGGTTCACCCACGGCAAATGGATCTATGTAAATGTCCGTAAAGCTGAGCGCGCTCTTGCTGCTGGCTGTGGAGAGGGAGCCTAGGCTGCTGCCGCTGCTAATGGAGAACGTGCTCTCCGAGGAGAACGATTTCAGGCGCTCCTCAAGCAGATTCGTGGACTTGAGGGCCTCCTGCAGCTTGGCCAGCAGCAGCTGTTTCTCCTCGTGGAAGCGCAGGCGATTTGCCACGCAAGTGTTGGTTGCCTCGTACGCCTCCTTCAGATCTTCCTCCAGTTTGTGGCGCGTCTGCTGGATGACCAGTTTCTCCTCAGCACTGCGCGACTTCAGGGAAATGCTGTTCAGATCGTTGAGCAGCTTCTCCTTCTCCTGTATGAGCAGGATGCGATCCTTGTCGGACTCCAGCTGGCCGGGCTCAATGCGTTCCACATGATCGGCCAGCTGCTGTTGCAGCTTCTTTATGTGCTTCCGCCACTCCGCGTACTGCAGCTTCGTCTTGGCCATCTCGGCAAAGCGTGCACCGCCATTCAAGTGCTCTCCAGCGCCGCACAGATCCGTCTGGCTGGCCACGCATACGCGATCGAAGGGCGAGGCGGCATTGAGCAGTTCAGCGTTCTCCTCGTTGATCTGCTGGCGACTCAACTCGTTCTTGATCTGCACCAGGCTGCGCATCAGCTCTTCGCGCACCTTCTCGCCGGAGACGAGTGACTTGTGCACCTTCAGCATCTCCTCGCGTATCGCCTGCACCTCGGCTATATCGTAGCAGCCGTTCTGGCGCGCATTGATCTTCTCGCCCACGGAGTAGAGCGTATTCATGCCGCGCTCCGTGTAGGATATATCATTGGTAATGTGATTCAGCTCCTGTTTCAGTTGACGCACACGCTCACGCGCCAGCATCAGATCGGCGCGCAGCAGTTCGGGATCGTGTCGACTCATAGAGCTGGACGACGAGCATACTGCAAGTGAGAGAAAAAGAGGCAAACACAGAGAGAGAGAGAGAAAGAGATAGAATTAGTTAACAATCTTTTGTGATAATATCTTTCAGTGTCGTTTAGTCTAGCAGCGAATCGGCTTTTATATCTATGCAAAGTAAGTAAGGATGGACTATGCGAAGGCCAACTAAGTTCTTTATCTTGCACATATTTTCGAAACGAGCCAATTAAGTAGAAGAGTTAAGACCACTTACTACTAGCATATCAAGCAGCTAATGTGGATTCATAAATATCGCATTGAATAGCCATAAAAAGCGTGAGCTGTTTAGAGTCTACGAATTCTCAATAGATATTAGATCAAACTAGTCGTTAGGCCAGGGGAGCAGCCGACTGCCTAATTTATATGCCAAACATTTACGAATCGACTTCGAGCTGTTTATAAATTTAGCTCTCGTGTCGGCAGACGTGTCCAAAAAATATTTGCTTATAGGCTGACAGGAATGCGCTTATCATTGGCCAATTACTGTGAAATCTCTTATCGCTGTTGTTCGACAGCAACAGCAATTATCAAAAGGCCTTAATCGGTTAGCCCAGGTGTCATAGCCGTGATAGCTGTGGAGACATTTCATTTTACTTACAGCTGCTGCGACTGGCCGCCAATTTGTTGAGGTGATTGTATTCCTCCTGGGCAAGATTGAGACGCTGTTGCTTCACATCGTACATCTCGCGTTTGTTCTCCAGCTGATCCTGCGCCGCAGACAAATAGTCGCTGAGCATTTGCTCCTGCACACTCTTCCACTCCTGTCGCGGATCCTCCAGCTGTGTGCTCTGTGCAATGTGGTTGATATAGTAGCGTCCAATATTCGAGTCGTACGCCTCCTCCCAGCCCACGGGCAGCTCGTCGCCCACACAGTCCTCGAAAGATTGCGGCTTTGTGTAGCTGCAAAAAGCAAAGAAGAAAAAAATATTTGAAATAAATAAACCAAATCGAAATTGGTCAGATCCAACTTAGCCAAGTGTAACTCGTTTAGCCGAGAATATTTAGCTTATCAGCTTGTTTGCATAGAGACAACAAATCGCTAATGAATTTCCGTCGAGAAGATTTTGGTTAGTATTGTATTTGTTGGCCCTATCTAAGATGTATCGTAACCTGTTTACCGTCTGCGTCCAACTGTTCCCACGCCAGCTAATTGGAAGCGTTTCTCTTGGCCCATTCGATAAGATTAGCGACAACTTTTTGTCTGGTATTTCCTGTGTGCATTTTTAGTTTTTTTTTTTTTTTTTTGTTCATTATTTATTTACTTTTTTGTGTGTTTCGGTAAAAGTGGGCAAAAACACACACGAATACTTGGACATATTTCTTAGACTACAAATATTTACCATGCAGCATTAGCACTTGCCTAATGGTATGCCGACTCTCCTGCAGCGCTTTGTTGTTGCCATACAAAATGCCCCAATGCCCCCCTGCTCCCCACCCAGATGGCATTCGCCATATGTCTAATCTTATCGAGGTCGCAATTTTCCCGCTGCGGCAAAAGAGCTAATGACGATGACGTTGTCTGCTGTCGTTGTTACTGTTGTTGCTGCTGTTGTTGTTTGTTGTTGTCTTTATTTCTTATTTTTGTTGAGTTATTTGTTTGCGAAATTCAATTTCAATATCAGCGCAGACAACAACATTTTCACATTCCAATGATAATTACTAATCTTCATAAATTAATTGCTCCAATAGGTACACAGACACTCTTACGCACACTCTTTGTATATACTTTGATAATGTGATTTAATTGAAAAATATATATTTGTTGTTTTCTTTAAGGCTGGCATATTTATATGATTTGTTAATTAATCATTGCTGTGGAATTCGCGCGGCCATTAAAAGAGCAGCGCGCAAAAGGCGGCCCGAAGCGATAATAAAATGTGCGCCAGATACATACAAGCATACATATATGTATATATAGATATATGTATATGAAGAGAGAGTGTATAGCGTGGCTCAACTGTCGGACAGTTGCGCATTCAGAATAAAACTTGTAGCTGCAGCTTACTGCACAGATATGGCTTACAATCAAAAGTATCTAAAAGTTTGCAAATGTATCTCAATCAGACTCTTCTAGAATAAAAGCTACTAAAATAGTTCACTGAAACATATGTGCTAAATATGTTAAACTATTATACTTTATATATTTATTTAAATGACTCTAATGACTACGCACATTCCACAAGCCTGTTTTTTTTTTTAAATACCATTTTGTTATCAGCTGATCGACTAGTTATGACGTCGTTTGGGGTGACGACGTGCACTTGGTCAGGGACGCAAAATTTAAAGTCGATTTGCTTTAGGCTTTCGGGCGATAAGCAATCATTCAAATTGCATGTGTTTGACTATGGATTGAGTCGAGTGTGTTTCGTTTTGCTGCACCGGAACAAAGTGCATGAAATTGTGTCACATAAAAGCGTTTACCTTAGATACAATGCAAAATCGGTCAGTTGAACGAGCTGGGGTTGCATATGTATATCAGCAAAAAGTGCAGTCGCAAATAAATAAATAGAAATGATACACAAAATGCATCCAAAGACATGTCCCAATCTCGGAGCAGAGTCCACGTCTGTAAGTGACACACAAAAACAAGATCTAGCGATCGACAGAACATGTCAACAGCCAGACACAACTGCCCAGACAGTCGGCAGAGATAGACTAGAGCTCAGAGTTGGGGAATTGTAGGTTTCATAATTGTAAAATCAACGAGCTTTTTTTTTTGTATTTATTTTCATTGGCTTTTCCACGTTATTCAATGGCTCACAGTTGATATCTGCTTCAGTCGAACGGTCGCTCGAGCATTGTTTATTTGCATGCGAGCTAAACTGTGTAAACAAACATAACGATCGTCCAACTGAGACATCAATATCACGTACAGCCCTAAACAATATGTATGTCCATGTGCTCTGTGCGATATAGCCAAAGATAGGACAGCTGCCAGCTAAGCTCGTAACTCGTGCCTTATTTGATCTGATGCCAGCGATCGGCACACTTGAAAAAACAGATCCGCACTGAAATCTTTCTTTCTGGGCAAAACTATTTACGATAAGATTAAATATTGAGTTTAAGAGTTTAGATTGCCAGTAAAAGGAAAAACAACAGCAAGCATGGATAGAGCTCGGACAGTGTAGTGTGTATGTGTTGAGCTTCCATTGTGAAATCAAATATATTCTCATTCTGGGCCCGGTAATACTAGATTCTAGATTCTAGCACAACGTTTTTTGCCGAGTGCACAGTTAGTTCTGAAATTTGAATAGTTTGCAAGTTATTTCTGTTTCATGAATTCAAATGAGCCGCGCGTTTGCACAGGTGGCAAATTGTGTGGCTAAAAGCAGCTGGCTATAAAAATATCAAATGAAAAAAAAAAAAAAAAATGGTTATAAAAAATGTATATATTTCTCTTGCAATCAGCTGCAGTGGCTGAAGTGCATGCAAATTTTTATGGTTTTCCATTAGCGCTTGAATCGACTCACTTTGACCTCAGCGAGACCTGAGCAAATCAAAAATCAATGAATAGCCGAGTGGGTGGCTGGTTGCCAGGGCGTGCCATGCATTGTGGCATCAAGTAATAGGGCTTCCTCTTAGCTAGCGCTGACAGCGACCCGTTGGCGTTGGCCTTTTACCAGTTGTTGGCTTAACGAACCAGCTAACTGGCGAGCTGGCTAACTGGCTAACTGGCTAACTGGCTAAATGCCGCAGCCCACATGAAACGTGGCGTTCGATTCAAGAAAACTGCATAAATTAAATAATTGTAAACAAAATATTTATGGCGCAGAGCGACGCTGTAATAAATTCGCGCTTTAATAAAAAACAAATAACATAATAAAGAGGCCCAAACAAGTTTCGTGCCAACAAAATATTTCAGCATGAATTTCGTTGTCACAATAGCGACAGCTACAGTAAAGCATGACTGGGCATGGCTGCCCATACAAGTGGCCATTGATGGTGTTGACCAACAACAGCAACAGCAGCAGCAGCAGCAACAACTTTAGCGACTTCGAAAAGTTGTCATTAGACAGCACTCAAACGAAATGCAAACAGATACATATATATAAATTTTATATAGAAATATATATATGTATGTATAGGTATATGCAGATAGATAGATACACACAGCATAGACACATTCGTATAAACAATATTATTTAACTGTTTACGACGCGTTTTATGCTAATTGGTCCGCTCATAAAACGTATTTCTCCAAATGATTCTTTGCATATATATTTATCTATATACATATATATTTGTCGAAAGATATTTAGTTGTTGTTTTCTTTCATTAAGTGACTTTTGGTTATATTTTTGGATTTATGTAAATGTTTTATTCAAGTTTTGTTCGTTTTTTTCTCTTTCTCTCTCTGCTGTCGACTCTGGCTTTGAGTCCTTGGTAACTTTTGTTTTCGGCAGCCTTGTGACAGAAAACAAATTAAAGAAGCGTCAAAGTTCTGTTCTCTTTCATCTATTTTAATAGTCGATCATTAATTCAGTTAAGGAATTTCCAATTTGATCGGCCCAAACAACATTTAGCAATTCAAATTCAATCAGCGAACAGAAAATCTGAGACGAGACAGGCCAGCAGTTGAAGCCGCTTTTCGAGAAATTTCATAAGTCTCAGAACAAAATAGACATTAAAGGGCCTAAAGCTATTCAGATTATATATATATGCATATATATATGTATATACATAGATTGTCACTTGGGCTTAGCCAAATCACGTAGTCACTGTCAAGTTCTGCTCTAATTGTTTACTCTATATTTCTACGCTTGTTTTGTTTTTAACGGAACTAAGATAATAAACCACACGCTCTTCAATATATAGTACACAAACACACACACACACACACACACGTATGCACACACTTTTAGAATACGACAAAGACAACGATTTCCGGTTTATATAAAAATATAAATATATTTCTGTATGTATTTATACAATCGCATGGCCCACTTGGCCCCAGCACAGCTTAGCTCCGCTCAGCTCAAAGATCACAGCAGCAGATTTTTATGCAAAAAGCACAGCACACATACATACATACATAAGCATTAAAGACAATTTATCGGGCAGGCTATCGAACATCACCTTGACATACCTACATGTATTTATAGGTACGGACCGCGAGTAAATAAACAAATACAGTTGACGCAATTGCTTCTCAGTTAACTGCCTTAAATATTACGTTATGGTCGTTAGACATACGTAAGATCCGAAGATCGTACGATCGTCACATGTTAAGATAACTCCGGAACACTATGCCTGAACGTATCGAAAGACTTGATAAAAATATTAATCAGCTTATAGTATACGATTAACATTTTGGTATATCTGCGTCATACAGGCGCGTCATATATGTATGGCCATATGATCGTCATATAAATGGAATGTTTGAACGACTATCGAATAATTGCTAAACTGATGCATCTCTTTTCACAAGAGTAAGTGTATTTCACACAAGACTCTAGATTCGTACAAATGATCTATATAGATAAATAAGACATTATTTAAATTTCCGTCCGATTTCAGTTTCTAAACTTAAGCACATCTCAACACAACTGATAGTTCGATAACAATGCATAACTTATAAAAGAGTTATAGTTACCCAGTTCTCTAAAGAACACAGTAAAAACTATTTAATATAAAAAACTCTGACACATAAATTGAAATGGAGCGGAATCTAGAGCAGAAATAAATGTTTTCGTATGATTATCACATGTTTTTGCTGCTCAGATTGGCTTGGCTTGGCTCGACTCTTGTCTTGAGTTGAGTTGCGATGAGTTGGGTTGGGCTGTGCGTCGGTCGAGTTGACTCGACGGCTATCGCTTATCAGAGGAGGCGTACAAAAATATTTAAGAGCTTAATCAAATTAAGCTATAAAGGTCGTACGTCGTTTTTATCTTATCTCGCTGCTCGGTGCTCGCTGCTCGCTGCTCGTTGTTCACAGCTCGTAGCTGCTTGTTGTCGACATTGTTCAAAATGAAATAAATATGAAAAATAAGTAACATTTAATGGCTATATTGCTCTACGATTATTTTTTGTAACTTGTTTCAGGTGTCGTTCACATTCTGCTGTTGCCTGGGGCTGTAGCTGTAGCTGGAGCTGGGGCAAATTAAAAAGATATTAACTGCATTTCCTGTGCCCCATGTCTCTCACACTTTGACTTCCTTCCGGCGCACTTCTCATAATTTCCCGCCGCACAGGGTCTCAGGTAGGCGGAAATGCTGCACTTCAAGCAATTTGGTGTGGAGCTTATCAAATGCACATTTTATGAGCCAGCTCTATGCATAAATATTGTATATATTTTCTATAATTCAAATTGTTGACTCAAAGTCAATGAACTGCGCATGCGTCAAAGTTATTTTTCAGCTTTTAGCTTTGTTTTATGGTTTCCATGTCCACAGACGTTCCAACGAGATAAGCCCAAAGCATTTTTCTAGCTGTTCTTTATCTCTAAAGGTATTTCACAATCTCCAGAAGGCACACACAAAAATAAAAAAGCGAAGACAGAAGAGAGTTGGGTGTAAATATCTATGATTTTTGTATGCCTTTCTTTTAGAGTATCGATATCTGGAGTTTCGTAAGTGGGTGTCAATTACAACGCTGTGAGATCGCATGGGTATCTGTGTGCGTGAGTGTGTGAGTGTGTGTGTGTGTAAGCACTTTTCGACCTCAGGCCGTGCGGCCATTTAAATGGCGTGGGCTGGATGACATTAGTCACAGAGCCGATGGGAACTACAACATGGAAGACCCACTTATGGAGACCAGTGACAGCTCGTAATAGCCAAGTTGTAGTTGTTGGCTATTGCTGGCTGCTCTTTGGCGCTTTTAGCGTTCATTTCGAAATCACAAAATGTCTACCATAAATTCCAAAGTGAACAATTGAAATAAATTTTTGCGCCATGCGCAATGCCAACTGCATACAAATTAACTATTAAAAAATTCATAGAATTTATACACAATCACACACACACACACACACACACACACGTGCACAATGAACAACAAAAGCGCCCACTTGGAGCAACAGCTCAGTCCGCCCCCCTCCCACCCTCTGGCTCTCTCTCTCTCCCTTTGTGTGGCACATGGCAAAAGCAAAAGCAAAATAAACTTAAATTGAAATTTATGATATTTTATGACTTGTTGACGGGCATTTTTTCGTTTTCTTTTCTTTTTTTGGTTTAGATTCGGAAAAGCGTTTGTTTACTTTCAGCAAGCACTGTTTGAAATTCCAAAAACTTTGCCGATCTTATGGAAGAAATAGCAAAAATAAGATTTGTATATGTATATGCTGAATTACCCAGAAAATGCCGAAAGAAATCTAAGGCAGAGTCTTCAGCTGGTTGCAATACCCTATACAATGAGAAGGTGCGCAGGGAATGTAAGCGGCGAATGCTTCATTAATATGCGCAATATGAATATAAAGGATTTATGAGTAAATTAAGCAAAATGCTAAAGTTATCTTTTAACTTATCTAAACCTTTACGAACTTATCAAGTTCATTCAAAGCTATGCATAAAAATATTTCAATTGTGATTCAGTTGAATAGAAAGACTCTTAAGTTGCGTCAACATTTTCTCTATTTATACACAGACAGGGTATTGGCAGCCTTAGACAACTACCAAATTATGCGGGCCAATAGACAAGGTGAACTTTCTGGCCATCATTCGTGCTGCCATTGATCGATGAGCGCTTTGACGTCTTTGGATATACAAATATATACACAGCTATGTGCTATACTTTATATAGATGAATACATCTGGTACATATGTACGTATGCTTATGCCCCCATGCATATGCTAATATGGCCGGCCATTTCGGAGAGAATTTGTGCCAATATTTCACTGTAACAAGCGAACGAAATTGCTTTTGAAATTCTTCTTCATTCAAACTTTTGCCGCTCGCTTTTGGGAAATATGCAAACGGTATTCGGTACGTCAACAAAAATTCGTGGTATGCGCATTATAAAGCTTTAAATTCGACACGACAACTCGGAAACATTTTCGTGTCGTCCAAGACGCCCACATGGAACATGCCAAGGCACCCAAAAATACACACACATACACATGATCAAATATTTCGTACAAAATTCCTGCTAAATACAATCTATATAAAACACTGTGTGTGTGTGTGTTGCTCTATAAAGAAACCTTGACAACGTCAAGAGCAGCAACAAAAGCAACAAAATAAATAAACAAGTGCAAAGTTTGCTTTGAACTTCTTGGACTGTAAAGTGTCCACCTGTGCAGTTTCTTTGTCGCTGCTTCCCAGAATCAGCCAAAATGGCTGATTTGGCTGCAGATACCTTTGCAAGCTTTAGATACTTGTGTATCTGTCGTAGTTTTCAGTGTTATTGACTCTATTGAAACGCTGTAGTCTCTAGATACTTTTCATAGCTAAAAGATACTTTTGAGAAATATGTTTTCAAGAGCTTTGTTAAGGCCCTGATTCTGTGCAAGATAAATAAATATAATTTTGCCCAAATGATATGCAGACCGTAGTTATTTTAACGTGATCGTGCGCCTGCCCACTCCTAGCTCTTTAATATAAACTCTATGGTTGCCATCAGCATAACTATTACCATTACCATAGCCATCTACAACGTCGTCGTCGTTGTCGCTGTTGTACTCTGTCATTAACAAAACAACTGTTGCGACCTTCACATACCAGAGCAGCCAAGCGACTGTGAGCCAAGCGAGCAGCAGCAGCGAACAGTTGAGCAGCCGAGAAGCCAGAGCGCATGGGCACATACGTATGTTGAGATACTTACATACAGATACATACGCTTACACATGTGCACGTATATATGCATGAATGTGTGTAAGTATATCGCATATTGAAATAATAATAAGGCGAAAAATCCATCTGAGAAACGTGAATGCGAATGCGAAACGCGAAATGACGACGACAACGACGACGACGACGACGACGACGACGACGAGGCGACGTCAAAGTCTCAGACAGCAGTCGACAGCAAAAATTTGTTATATACTATATAGACTTGTATCTGTAGCCATTGCTGTAGCTGTAGCTGTAGCTGTATCTGCTGCTTGTATCTGATAGAATGTGCTCGTAATAATGCGCGAGTACGCTGAAAAAAGGGGGAAGTTGCATTGTAAATATGACGAACGCTCTAAGTTGAGCTGGGGGCGCATTCCTCGCATAAGGTCGAGCGTATAACTGGGGAGGAGAGCACTATAATCACACACACACACATACGGGTTAGCTGGAAGCCAGCCTTACTTTATTTAATTTTTTTTTTCTTGCTGGGAATCCGGCCATGGGTAACGTCTGACAATACAAAAAAAAGCAAGCAAAAAATAAAAATAAAATGGGAAAAAAATTATAATTTCTTAGCAATTTCACAGCAAAATGTTAAAGGAAGCGAGTGAAAATTTCTTTGGAATCATATTAAATCCAATTTGTTGCATTTGTTGCCAGCAAGCTGAAAATATGTGTATGTATAAACATAAATTTAATTTACGTTTCGTTTATTTATTTATGGATGTTGCTCAAGTTCTGTTTTCACATTCTGAAATTTTTGTTAGCCAAATGAAATTTCATAATTTACAGCTGCCAATAACAAAACCCAAAATATATACTATGTGTGTATATATACATATGTATTTATCTAAGTTTGAATATATATTTATTTCAATACTTCGAGCGCAGCCAGACAATTTTATATATTACCCTCGAAAGTGCATAATATAATTTAGAAAATACCCCCAATTTGAGTGCATGCGAAATGAAGAATTCAGCATTAGCTCGCATGTGCATAGAATATTGAATTTATTTATAGACGTTGATCTGTTTGGAAATTCTCAGCACGAATGCGAGAAACAGCAAAAATATTTGAACAATAATTATACGCTAACAGAGAGTATAGAGATTCGGCTGTTAAGCTGACAGCTCAAAGATAGCTAAATACAGATATGAATAGATACAGAGATATCTTATAGTTAGGCAGATACAGATATTGATAGTTAAATAAACTTATGGATAGATATATGCAGATTTGATCTATGTGACCTATGCCATCTGTCTCTCAGTCACACATCTGAAAGAGTATATAGTCTTCAGTGTGTCAATGTTGCTTGCTTTATTTTGTATTTATTTTTGTACGATTTTTGTGTCAGTTTTCTGTGCGCACACTTTGTAGACAGTTTGGCAATTCGCATCACGGCCAAAAATTATTTCAAAAATTTATTCATTAATTTCGGCTCATATATGCGCATAGTATATAAACATATTTTATTTTTGCTTTACATGCCAACAAGCTACAACAACGACAACAATACAATGGGCTCGAAAAATACTTTTCGACAACTACAAAAAATGCCAACAAGAATGAAAGCTGCTGAACAATAATATGAAAAAAAAAATAAAATAAATAATTATAAGCAGAGACGAGAAAAATGCCCCATGTCAAATAGGCCAATTAACATTTCTGTTATTTTCAGCTTTTGTTTTCAATTCTTTTTTTTTTTCGTTTCGTTTCTTTTGTTTATAAATAACGAAGAATGTTTTGTTTTAGCTTTGTTGTTGTATGCAAAAATGTTTGTGCGCTGTTATTTTTAACGCCAGGTCATAAATAAATAAATAAATCCTTGCATTTCGATAACCCTCTGCCAGCTCAGCTCTGTGCATTCATCTACTATAATATTTCTCTGTATACATTTGGCCGCAATCAAATTCCCCCAAAAAGCGAATTCCACGATTATTGTATTCAATATTTGCTGTTGTTTGTTTATCTTTTTCAATACACACACACAGAGGGAGACGACTTGAAACGTGAAAGATTTCCAATTTTATGGTCAACGCTCGTGGCATTCTAAGAAATTTACAATAACTAGTTGTTATTAGCTAGAACCAATTGATTTCAATACATATTTATGCCTTTGCCAAGTTGAGGAACTTGATGTAGATATTCCGATTCTGAATACAATTCAAGTCCAAGTTGCAGAAAAAGACTATAAATGTATGTATGTATGTATATAATTGATAATTACTTTTAGAGTAAAGTATCTATTATATTCATTTGAATTTTTAGAGGATACATTATGAACCTATATACAGTGCGAAGTATCTATAAGATACTTTCAACTATTGAATTAGTATCTATAAGAAAGGCTTTTAATATTTACCATGATTTTTGAGTAATGAATCTATTAGATACATTTTATTATTACGGTATATTTTTAAATATATATTTATGTATGTTAAGATACATTATCAACATATATCTATTCAGAGATTTTATAAGTCTGTATTACAGTTGATTTTTAGATTTCTATTTTGTATTTTGATATTTAATAGACAATCCGTTTTTTCTCTCTTGATATTTAGATCTCTGATTTTCATCTTGACAGTCAACAGATACATTTTCGATATGCATACATTCAGGCAGCCAATTGAGCTATTCATTCTATGATTTTTTTGTAGTTGTTCAACGAGCAAAAATGCACGACAAATGAGACAAAATATTTCTAAGTAGCAGCAGCAGATGTACTCGCTACAGATACATATATAAATACATATATATGCATGTATGTGAGTGTGTGTGCGTGTGTACGCGATCATTTACTCCAAAGCAAACAAATAAACAAACGCACAAACATGCATAAATAACTATAACTCGTTGCAGTTGCAGCAACAGCAACAGCAACAGCAACGGCATCGGCAGCAGCAACAAAAATGCAACAGCAACAGTCGTCGCAGTTGCCTCCAGCAAAGCAACTCACACAGCTACTAAAACACACACACATTCACATACACTTACTAGGAGCAGCGACGTCGCGTCGACTGCGCAGCGGCAGCGACTCAGGAATGCGGTTTTGACAAGTTCTTCTAAAATTGTACGAGCAACTTTGCTATTTACGCTATGAAACGACGACAACAACAGCAACGATGAGAGCGAGAGCAGCGAGCGAGTGTGCGAAGGAGCGCGGAAAGCAAAACAAGCAAGAATGCAGTCAACGGGTGTACTGAATAGTGAGCATACCCTGTAAATAGTTGTAGCTAGAACTCGTTCGATGTGGTCTCAAATCAAATGAGAAATCATACAGAGTATACGAGTATGAGGGAGTATAAGAGAGTGTATGTGATGTTTCTTTAATTAATACACAAATCAATAGCTTGTCATCTCGCTCTTCGCACTTACAATGTAACACATTGATATACCCCTCTGTTACGACTGTTACATATAGAGTATTTGTATAAAGCGAGCGGCTGGCTGTGGGAGCGGGCACGGTGCTCCGTTGGAGACACCAAGGGAGAGTAAAGAGTGCGCACGCTGCTTGAGGCATGCCCAACAACAACAGCAACATTGGCAGCAACAGTTGTTGTTGTTGTTGCTGTTGGAAAATATTTTAAAGTGAACTCGCAGCGAGCGCGGCACCAATTGAATGCAATTTGTGCACCAGTGTGCCTGTGTGTGTGTATCTGTATCTGCCTATGTGTGTGTGTGTGTGTTTGGATGCATTTATTGAAGCAATGTGCGCATTGCCTTAAATGCCAACTAACTACTATTGCTGCTGCCATACTACGCTACGCCCAGCTTTTTGTTGTTGCTGCAAGCCTTTTGTATTTGGCAAAACATTCCAAACGGCCATAAAATGTTCTTATTTATGTATGTATGCATGCACGTGTGTGTGTGTGTTCTTGTATTTAGCAAGCTGCACACGACTGCAAATGTGAGGGGTGCAGCATAGGGAGGGTGGCGATAGGAGCCAGTGGCGGGGATTGCAGCGGAGTTGCTTTGACATGAATGTCAGCTTTGCGCATTTAAGCAGTTTAATCAACATTTTTTTTATATTCCTTTTTATGTTGCTGCTGTCTCTTCTAAGACGCTGCTGCCACAGCAGCGAGAACCGGAGCCGGTTTGTTGGCCATTTCATGCATGCAACCAGGCAGCCAGGCAGCCAGCCAGCCCCCTCGCCGCCTGCTCATACCCTTACCCATGGCATTCTATGTGCTGCACTTGAGTGCATGTATCTGTAACTGCAGCTATAGCTATAGCTGATGCCGGGAGTATCTATGTATCTATCTATATATGTATATTTGTTTGTCTCTCTGTGTGTGTCGCTGTCGTCGTTGTTGGCTGTGGCACGTCTCGTATTCTATGCAACGTTCAAATGTGATTGCACTTTTCTCAACTTTGCACCAAAAACAAAAAACAAAAAAGAAAAGAAAGAACAAAAAATAAAAAGCATGAGCAGTTCGGGCTGAAAGTGTTGCGCACGTTGATGCTGACCCACAAACCAATAAATTCCAGCTCAAGTATCTGTGGAATGCAACCGAAATGAGGAAGAAGCAGCTGCAGCAGATGCTGAATACCCGCAAATCTTGCGCGTAAAATGAATTATGCGTCGTTGTGCTAAACATTTTGACAGCAGATACATTGCCCGAAGCCAAAACTGAAGCTTAAGCTTAAGATACAAGCTGCTGCGGCTGCTGCTACAGATACATACATAAATACATACACAGAGATACCCAAATACAGCTATAGCTTTTTGGAGCATGCGAGGAATGCAGCCTGTAGACGACCTCTGTCTGGCTCTGCCTTATCACTTCATTAGGCCATAAATTCGACAACAAAACATGAGCACAAAAAGCAGCATGAAAAATTCCACAGCGCGTTTTTCAGTCTTCTTTTTTTTTTGGTTTTATTGAGTAGCAGGCAACAGAGATACACACACACTCAGAAAAGATACACAGTTACAGCTGCAGATACTTTGTGGCAGAAGCCTGAAGCTGCTGCGTCTGCTCCGCCTTCGCCAGAGTCATGTTAATTATGCAGCATGCGCTGCATGCATCCACAAGATACAGATACAAGCACGAATATGTATATGAATACGAATACGAATACGAATACGCGTGCGCAGAGCCATAAGCCTACACTTCAGATACGAACTTCAGAATATGTTATGTGCACTCAAATGGCATTCGGAAAGTGCTACTGAAAAAAAATATACAAAAGATTCGTGCGCCCAACAAAAGAAACACAACGAGATAAACGTCGAGGCGGCGGCGGAGGCGGAGAAGGAGAAAAGGCAGGAGCAGGGTGCAGGGGAGGAGAGCAGAGTGTGCAGAGCGAGCGTATCTTTTGGAATGTCTTTAAGCTGTTGACTGCACTTCCCCGGGCCCTCAGCTTCGGCTTGATCTCCATTTCAGCTGCTGTCTGTCTGCTCCCATCTCCTTGCCGATCGCAGCGCATAAAGCGAGCTTCAGCTTCGTTTGGGTTTGGGCACTGCCAACAGCTGATTACAGCGAACGGCAGTGCCTGATTAGGGCAATTAATTGCCAGCGATTGGAATGCCCCGTCGTCGCACCGCCTCTTCCCCATGTGCCCTATATGGCCATAGTATGCCAAGCAGATCTGCAACACATGGCGCACATGCCAATTGCGGGCTGGGTATACATATTATGGCGAGGAATGTGACTTGGGATCGGGATTTGCGCTAAGCTCCACGAAGTGTTTACGAAATAATGCAAGATTGGGTTGACTTCAAGATAATAAAATTGCATTTTAAGAGATTTTTAAAAGACATAAAGCAGGAAATCTTAACAAAAATTGATAAAAGATGACTAAACTGAATCACAAGCCTAGCTCTGCTCAGCTGCTCTATCTATAGAGATTTCCTAACTATATAATTGACGGTACATTCATTTAGCCATATCAGGAAATGCTTCAGCATATCGTATATATATTTCGATATCAGCTTACATACATACAAAGTCTTCGATTACATTTATTTCGGGCTTGCTTGTCCCCTTCCGCTATCTATGTATATATATATATATGAAATGCCATGGCAACTGCAACAGGCATAAACAATGCAAAAGTATCTCACAGCAATTTATCTTGAGTATGCACATTCCTGCGCTTGTTTCGTTTCATTTCACTTGAGGTTTTTTTGTTTTTTTATTTTTCATTGCATGCATGGAAAATTGCTACCTTTGCAGGCCAAGCTGCGGGCACACAAACGCATATATCACGATCACTCGAGAGCCAGCTCAGCACATGGCGCGGCCCAAAACGTCGACGAGCGCAAAAAATAATAATAATAATAAAATAAATAAAAAGAAAAATCAAGGAACTGTTGAGAGCATTGAGGAATAGCAATGCTTAAATACCCTGGGTAATCTAATTGGAGCTGGAATTGAACTCAAACTTAAACTGATTTGCATCTGATTTAATGAAAAGATCAATCAATCAATGAAAAGATCAATAAAAGCCCTTCAAACTAATAAACTAATGATAATCAGTATGTGTTTATTAAAATGTATTTAAGGAAATTAATTTGATAATAAACATTATTAAACAAAAATGGTTTTAATTTAACATTTTCTATAAATTTAGCTCTATTTTCCATTTCATATTTCTTAATCTATAATTTGCCTATCTACTTTAAATACCCTATCTAAGGGCACTTTTGAAATTCAATTCCATAGACAGACTTGAAGTCTGAATTCGAATCGTAGTCCGAATCCGAGTCATGAGGATTTATAGCTAGGGGAGAGGCAGCCCTCATATGCTGCTCCCGTTGTTACTCTACCATTCCAATGTCTCACGTGCCTCACATACCCGCCTCCCGACTCCTGCCTGCCGACTCCTGCCGCTGAAAAGGGAGTGGCAACTTAATTTTCTGCTCACGTTTGCAGTTGTGCAGCGCAAAGTGAGTGAAAAATTGCCCAGCTGCAGGAATGACAGCTGAATTATTATGAATCGATATGCTGCACTAGAATAGTACTTAACTCCATTCCAACCGATTGAAGCGATCGGGGCAGCATTATTTACTTTGATTCTGAGTCTGGGCGCAGCTTTTCAAGGGTAATGCCACGACAGTGGACAGAGGACGGACGACGGACGAGGGTCGGTGCTCTTAATTAGCACATGTTGAAAAGGAAATCATTATGCCTGATAAAAATCACAAGTGTTGATTGCTGCAAGTGGCAGCGGTGCATGGGCAGCGGCTGCTGCCGGGGAGTGGCGCGAGTGGGCAACAAGTGCGAGCGAGTTGACAGGAAAAATTCACAGATCGAAAACTCAGATCGCATTTGGCTTGTTGGCAGTTCGCAGCTTGCAACTGGCAACTTGCAACTTGCCACTTGCAACTTGCAACTGGCAAATGGGGGAAAACACACACACAGGCAGAGCGAGAGAGAGAGAGAGATACAAACGCTAAAATGGGCAAAACATGCAGCGCGACCAGCAGTGCACTTATGTATCTGCTAGATACATAATGTATCTTTCTCTCTCTATGCATGTGGCATGGGGCATGTCGCTGCACGTTGCACGTTGCAAGTGCAAAGAAAATATTTTTTGACGCTTTGGGCCGCTCCAAACTAGAAATTGTTGCTGCTGCCGCTGCTGATGCTGCTGCTGCTGCTGCTGGCGTTGCATTCATGCGCGTAATCAAATTGTAATCACGGCCTGGACGAGGGCAGCAACAGCAACAGCAACAGCAGCACCAGCAGCAGCTTTTTCTTGTTGTTGTTAAGTGGAAATACTTGTTGCACAAATGCAATGCGGGCTGCTGTTGCTGCTGCTACTTTGGATCTGCATCAGCACAGTGAAGCCTTGTTAAATGCAACTTGCTTCAGACATATACATTGATAGTAACAAAAGACAAAACACATACATATACAAGAACATATAAATATTGATAGTTTCGAAGGAATAAACGGAGAAATTAAATACAAATAAATACAATTGAAAACATTTTTTAAATAATTTGATAAATATCTTATTATAATATATTTATTGAAAGGCTAAAAAGCTAAACAAAAGGCTTACCGAAAATAATATTTATTGAATTAACAACATCATAACGACAACATAGCAGTATTTCTATCAATTCAAATTGAAATATGTAACAAAATATTTAATTTATTTATATGCAAGAGTATTTGTATATTCGTTGTTTTTGCAACATCTAGTTTTACTTTTTTTTTCTTGACTTTGTTGCAATTGTTGTTGTTGTTGCAATTGCCTTGTGCAATTTATTAAATGAAAAATGCCGTTTTACAGCTTTCCAAGTTGCATTGCCTGTATGTTGCTCTCCCTGCCCACCCCATTCACCGCTTCCTTCTCTCTCTCTCCCTCTCGCTCGATCTCTTTAGCCGTTGGTGTGTGTGTGTGAATTGGCTCTGGCATCTTTTGCAGTAACCAAATTGAATTTTATGCAAATTTTACTGTTTCTGCTCTGGCAAAATATCGCCACATCTAATGCATAATGGCACGCATGCTCCGCACACACATACACACACACAGCCAGCTCTATCATTTAGCGGTTTTTATGCAATTGCCAACGGCTTGAGCCAAGAATTAGAACGTTTTCATTGCGCTACAGATACGCATGCATATCGGTCACATAATTGATGTTATTTGCGCCGCACTGGAACAATTGCCCCCTCGGCACCATGCTCCATCGTTCCTCGCGCCGCTGGCGCCACTGCGTTCGACTTTTATCAGCGCGGCTAACAAGCGGCGTCCGCTTTCGCTAGGCCCATTTTTATGTAAAACAAACGAGTTCGAGTTCAAGTTGGAGTTCGAATTCGAATTCGAGTCGGAATTGAAATTGGATGTGGAATTCGACTATCATAACCGGTAGCCATTGTTACAGTGGATTTGCTGATAATATGTGAACCCTCCAATCAACGGACTTTGGCTACTTTAAGAGCTGATCCCATATGAGTGATGAGCGTCGCACCAGCGACATCATAATTTTTTTCTGGTTATTGTCTTTTAGCCTTTTATGTTTTCCCAATGATCGATGAAACTGTCACCAAAAAGCAACAACAACAACCGCAGCAACTGAAAAGCCAAGCTCCACGCTTTACAGTTTATCCGCTAGAAATGTAAAATAAAAAAATTCCACTGTGTCGCCAAGTTGGGGCAAACAATTGGCTAAAACTGGCCAAAAACGTTATTAGCATGGCCAACAACGGCGCTGACGCAGTCGTCTCTGACTTTTTGTTTATATGTATACAAAAAAAAAGCAAATTAAAGAAAAAGCAAAAAACAAAAACAAACAGAAATACAAGACAAAATAACGCCCGTTGAAAAGTTGTACAGACAAGTGAAATACACAAGTATTTCAATACACTACAAAAGAGTTGACTGCATATATTGGTTAGTTGGCAACATGAATTGGGGATTTCATCTATGATATCACAACTCTTCTACAGTTTCAAACTTTTTTTTTTTTATATAAAATAATTATTTAATCTCTCAAAATGAATTTCAATATCAAATTAATTTTCATACAGCAACTGCACGTAGTCAAGGGTATTCCATATTCGGCCTTGCCGATCGACGCGCTAGATCTGTGCTCGCCCCGAATGGGCCCCGAGGCTTGGCTCGCTTCGACTCATGGTATAAATTTATTTATGGCTTATTGGAATTTTTGCGCGCTACCGGCAGCAATTTTTTTTATTATTCTTTTTTTTTCAAATTCAATAACAGCTCGCATGCCGGCAGAGCGAGATGGCGAGAAGAGTGTGTTAGAGAGGCGGCGGCGAGACGCAGCGGGAGCGAGACGGAGCTAGCCAAAGATGGGGCGAAATAATTGTGGCAAAAATATGCGAAACGTGCAAAACACCAATAAACTGAACGAACAAAAAAAATGGTATACGTATATATACAGTGGCGTGCAAAATTGAGTGGATGTTTGCAAACTTTGACTTTGACGACGCATAAAAAAAAAACTATACAAGCAAATCAAGAAATCTTTTTAATATTTTGTTTATTATAATATTCTTAACAAATAAAAAAAAATTGCAAGGAAAAGTGAGGTAAACTCAAAGAGTTAGAAAGAAAAAACCAAAAAAACTCACATACACTCAATTTTGCACGCTTGAAAAAATGAACGAATTAATACAATTTTAATATATTTTATATTAACTTTTATTGAAAAATAACTTGATTTACTCTTTTTAGCATGTTATCGACTAAACTTTCGATATTTATTTTGGAATTTTATCTGGTTACGCTTCTACGTGATCCCATACGCCCTCCACGTGTGTTGGGGCTGCATCGTCCTGTCCCAGACCTCCTTTCACGATTGACCAAACATTTTAAATCAGAATGGGGTCTGCACTCATTGCTCGTCGCTCCATTAGCTGAAAATATTGATTTCCCATCCATTCCTTAACACTTTTAGCCGTATCCTTGGGATTATCACCTTGTTAGATACCGATTTCTTTTCCAGGATACGCCTATTTCTTTAAAAAATTGAGACGATGGGCTTGACGAATACTAAGGAAACCTTTCTTGAGCATTATACCTTGTATTAAATGCAGAGAACCAGCGGTCATCCATGGGAAAGCATCACAAAGACATTCTGTGGCAGTCGCCATGTATGGTTGCTTGCTTCATATGGTTCATACCATGGCCCTATGACAGCAGAATTTCCTTAAATTTGACTGAACACTGTTGAAATTGGATTCATTAGAATCATTTCAATTATAAGAATCAAAATTCAACAGCTTTCAGTCAGATGAAAAGAAATACTCCTATCGTAGAGCCCGAGAATGCATTCAGATGCAACATATGGAGCAAGCAGCCATACACGGCGACTGCCACAGAATGTCTTTGTGATGCTTTCCCATGGATGACCGCTGGTTCTCTGCATTTAATACAAGGTATAATGCTCAAGAAAGGTTTCCTTAGTATTCGTCAAGCCCATCGTCTCAATTTTTTAAAGAAATAGGCGTATCCTGGAAAAGAAATCGGTATCTAACAAGGTGATAATCCCAAGGATACGGCTAAAAGTGTTAAGGAATGGATGGGAAATCAATATTTTCAGCTAATGGAGCGACGAGCAATGAGTGCAGACCCCATTCTGATTTAAAATGTTTGGTCAATCGTGAAAGGAGGTCTGGGACAGGACGATGCAGCCCCAACACACGTGGAGGGCGTATGGGATCACGTAGAAGCGTAACCAGATAAAATTCCAAAATAAATATCGAAAGTTTAGTCGATAACATGCTAAAAAGAGTAAATCAAGTTATTTTTCAATAAAAGTTAATATAAAATATATTAAAATTGTATTAATTCGTTCATTTTTTCAAGCGTGCAAAATTGAGTGTATGTGAGTTTTTTTGGTTTTTTCTTTCTAACTCTTTGAGTTTACCTCACTTTTCCTTGCAATTTTTTTTTTATTTGTTAAGAATATTATAATAAACAAAATATTAAAAAGATTTCTTGATTTGCTTGTATAGTTTTTTTTTTATGCGTCGTCAAAGTCAAAGTTTGCAAACATCCACTCAATTTTGCACGCCACTGTAGCTATAGAGAATTGTACAATAAATACTAGATGGAACTACACAAATATTTCGTAGGGGAATTTTGAACGCTCATTATGGAATTGAATGGAGGTTAAAGATACATACATATGTATCTACAGATAGTTATTAATTCATTGGGCACATATATCGAAAGGTCGGAGATCCTGATGATAGATTGTTATGTATTATATAATCAAGATATACTAGTTACTACACTTAAGAGATCTTCACTCCAACTAAATAAAAATAATTAAAATGATTAATTCTTAAGTAAATGAAACCCTAAAGATCGCAATTCATTTGCTCATTAGCTAATCTTGTTTCTGTTCCATACAAAATCATGGCCTTTATTTTCCACTTGGCACATGTTTACACACACACACACATATATATATAGACACAAAATCAACTTGATGCATAACCCTAACAAAAATGCGCAGATGTTTCATTTCATTTCTCAAGCAAAAACGAAACGAAACGCAACAAAACAGCGAACAGAAAATTCCACAACGCTTTCGGTTTGTTTAATTCAGTGAAACATTTTGAACAATGTCCATGCGATTTGAAACAAACAAAGGGAATGTTTGTGTTAATTGAAAGCGTGAAGCACGGCAATACACACACACACACACACGCACACAGAGTCGGTCACACATACAACCTCGCACACATTTACACAAGCTCATGCATAGAGCAAAAGAATTTGAGAAATCAATTATTTCGAAACTGCAAAATTCCTACATATATTTGCAATTGTTTATGGTAAAAAGACAGACAGCGCTCGTGCGCGAGTGTGAGCGAGATCGAGAGAGCGCGCCGCAGCTGGAGAGTAAGAGAGAGAGGGAGAGGGAGAGAGAGCGAGAGCGGGCAGTACACAAATATGTGAGCGAACGTCGAGGCGAAACGGCAAATGGCTAAATGTATCTATGGCCTGATGTGAACGTTGTCGGCTCCCCTACTCCGTCTCGCAACCAACAACAGCTCGCCGCACCATCCGATCAACCCAACTGTGCCTATTGCACACGCTCTCTCAGTCTCACTCTCTCTGTCGCTCTCTTTCCATGTGCGCGCCGTGTGCATGTATGCGTGTGACATACAACACACATACACACACAGCTCTACACATTACGTATGAGGGATTTTTAGTTTTGCTTGCCTTTTATTTTGTTTTACGTATTTTTTTTTTTTGCGGATCATTCCCTGAGCTTTATTTAACTTTTGCTCTCTCTCAACTTGCCCCCGCTCCCCTGTGCCCCCTCCCTTAACCCTACCACTGCGCCTTGTTGTCTGTGCTGTCGCTGTCGCCGTCGCTCGCTGTGCCGTTCGCTTTGCTGTACATTTTTTTTGTTTTACATTTTAGTTTTTGTTTGTTGCCGTTGCTTCAGTTGAGTTCAGTTATACTTGGAGTCTTAATCATCGCATTGGAATGTTTACATGCTCAAACTTATTTCTTATTTCTTGTTTATTTTTTTTTTCTCAGTTGTTTTTCATTTTATTTTGCTGCCCTGTTAAAATATGTAATTTATTTTGCTTTTATTGCTGTCGGCTCTCTGTTGAGGCTGCAGCTGCCGCCGCTCTGCCTCTGCCTCTGCTGCTGTTTCTGCTTCTTACCGCATTCCAATGCAGACACACACATATACACACATACAACAAAGCTGGCAGATGCGCAACGCACCTTTTCTTTCCGGTTGGAGTTGGAATTTATACGGTTTTTTTTTCTGTTTTGTTCAAAAGGCTTCCTTGACAAGACGTCTCTATAACTACATATACTTATATATAGCTATATATTCCTCTTACCTATCTCTGGGATCCAGCCATGTGGTCTTTTTGTTGATGTGATCTATGTAGTAGGTCTTGCCATCAAAATCCTTGGCAAAGTCCCAGCCATCCGGCAATGGGAATTCGCTGTGCTGTCCAGGCTGCTGATGATGATGATGATGTTGTACATGGGGATGATGATGATGTGGATGTGGTTGTGGAAGCTGTCGCGGCTGTTGCTGCTGCTGTTGATTCGACATTTTGGCAACAAAAAAAACTTGTCTGTCACTTGGCGCGCGTTTTTTTCTTTCGATTTTGCCTTTTCGGTTTCTCTTGTTTATGCTATTTGTATTACTTTGCCTTGTGCAATGTACTACATACATACAACAACATATTTCCACGGACGCGATACACGATAAGCGCCCAAGCGAGCTAGCAAGCTAGCGAGCGAGCGAGTGAGAGAGAGAGAGGCAGCTAGCAAGGCGCGGGCGCGCGCTCTCAATTATTTATTTATTTTTTTTTCATAACTGCATTCCATTCCAGCACAAACACACACACGCACACACTAATACGAGCACGCATACACAGGTCACACATACGCGGACAAAAACTCTCGCGCACGACGCGCGATCACTTTATTGTTGTTGGCTCTTATAGTTGTCGATGCTGTTGCTGCTGCTGCTGTGGATGTTGTTGGTGTTGCTGTTGCTGCTTCTTCTTCACTCACAAGTCACACAAAACAGAGTGCAATTGAAATTCTGTGTTTTTATTAGCTTGCTTTTAATGCTTAATTAAAACTAATTAAAAAATAATTCAGCGTTTGCCCTTCTTTTTCTTTTCGAGTTCGAAACGCGCCAGCAAAGAAACCGATAAATATCAATGTAGCGTTTAACGAGTGTATAATTATTGCTTGTGTTTTTACTAATTACTTATTGCGTACACATTTTCTAAGCAATACATCTAGTTTCGATATTTATTTGCATTCAAACTGATTTAATTTTAGTTTCAAGCGACCGCACAACCGACCGCACGCTTCAACAACACATTCCACAATAACAATGTTCATGTTGTTCAACATTATTCATGGGAACACTTTTTAAATTAACAGTGCTATGTTACTGGAACATTGTGTTCAAATGAACTAATGGTTCGCTCAAAATGGCACTGTTATCAACAGAGAAAACAGAATATGTTTCATGAATGTGTCATTTGTCAATTAGAAGCGTTATGGGTGTGAAATGAAAGATTGACCTTCATTTGGTTATGTTATTGTTTAAGATGCAAACAGTTTTGAGCAAACAGTGTGGAGCAACATTTACATTTAAGAGTTTTTACTTGGAATAAGGAGTGCTGTTAAAGCTCGTTTGATAAAAACGAAAAATAGATGGCGCTACTGTAGTTGAATTGCCATCTATGTGACAATGTTTGTAGAAGAGAAACAAATCTAAATAGCAATTTGATACCCTGTAAACACTGAAGTAGAACCAAAAGCCGACCAACAAGCAATAACTAATTTAAATATGAATCACAGCAAGTTGAGTAATTAAGTTAAATGAATAATAAAGCCAACTTTGTTTCTTTCATTAGAATAAGTTTCTGAATTTATCATTGTGCCCTTCGCCTTTGTTGTATTGTCGCAGACACTGTTATTATTTCATCTTAATAGGGGCAAATGCACTTTGTAACACTGTTTTGTAATAAAATTTTAATTAGCTTTTACAGCAGCGCACCTTTTTATGTGCCCACACACACACTCACACACACATACACTGATTGCATGTGTATGAATGAGCACAATTACATGTTAAGCAGTTTTGCATGCATCCAAACAACTCTCTCACGCTCTCTCTCTCCCTCTCGCCACTTTCTATTCTCTGCTCTGTCGTCGCCTTTGCTGCGCTGCCTTTAATCAGATAAGGACGCAAGGTGGAGCTGCCAAAAGGGGCTGTCACGCCCACACACACACACGAGCAGGCAAAGCGCGTTTGTTACGGTACTTTTTTTTTTTTTTCGTGCGGTCTGCTAAATCATTCGGAACAAGAAGATGAAGCAGATAATATGACAAACACAGGAAAACAACAAAAGCAACAAGAACAAGTGAAAGCCAAAGATTTTGATGAAGCATATTTTAGGTGTTTTGTTGTTGTCATTGAATTTGTAAAGGCAACACAAAATGTGCATTTTATTATAATGCATAATGTTGTCATGGCTAATGTTGGATTTTTTTTAGGTTGTTGGTTAAAGTAATAATATATGTATAAATGGTTATGAAAGTAATGCTGAATGTAAATTTATGAATTAATTATTTGTATGGATTAAAAGGTGAACTATGCATAACAGAGGGAAAGAGAGAGAGAGAGAGATGGATATATATAAATAGAGAGAGGGATAGATCACAGGGAGAGAGAGAGAAAGAGAGAGAGAGAGAGAGATAGAGAGGGAGATATTAGAGAGATATTAAAGAGATATCGTTTTACAATATAAAATTATTTATTGATATAAAATATATTGAATTTTGCATTTTGCCCAAGTCCAGCCTAAGGCTGTGTAATTTTGATTATCAACCATAATTTTCATTATCAAGGATATGCACATGATTACTTTTCATCATCATCACCATTAATTGTGTATACAGTATTCTAATATCGGGCACGCATAAAACATAATTAACCAAGCGCGGAATCGCGTGTAATGCAATTAGAGTTTCAATTTGTTTATGTGAAGGCGACAGTGTCAAAGCCAGTGCAAAGTGTGTTCATTATCAGCTGAAGGATGAAAAGGGGAAGGGGAAGGGAAAGAGCCAGAGCGGGTGTGTGAACAGGGGTCAGATCTGAAGCAGGAGGCGGGACTCAGTGCATCGACTGCGCTAAAAGCTGTGCTACGATAAACATTCAACTCTGCAGAGAAACTTCGAGCATGGAGAAAAAATGGCACCTAATATTAATGACACACCCAGGCGACGGCCACATGCGACCCGTAAACCAATAACGGGACTAACCAGAAAGTTGGCAAACAAACATGCAGTGCGAAGAGCAAAAAGAGGGGGGAGGGGGAAGGGAATGTGGGTGGAGGCATTGGCATGCAGTTTGTAAAGTGAAACTTGAGCTTGAGCATGGGACACACACACACACACACATACACATGCACGCACACGCAGCTGCACACACGAACACCACCTGAGCAGATCAGGGTCATAATCCCCTTGCCCAAATACCAACAAACATATCAACAACAACAACAACAACAAGAAGAAGAAGAGCAACTGTCGGACAATCAACTTTGGCTAAAACAGGTAAGGCAAAACGGAAGCACAACTACACTGAGCGAAAAAAGTATGAAAGGGGAAATTTCAATTACGTTTACTGAATTCTCTCATTCTACTCAACTCAGAAGTATTTTTGAATACTAAATTAATATTATATTAATAATAATATATAATATAATAATATATTTCTGTGGACTTCCGCCTCTATTAAAAATAGTTTAAAATCAACTTCAGTTTTAGGCAATTTTCTCCAACTGTAGTGGGCGTTAGCAGGAGTAGCAGTGTGGTGGGCGTGGCTAGGCAGACGACAGTCGATGCTATTTGGTTTCATTTTGCTGCTGGCTACGGCTTGGTTTTGGGCTTTGGCTCGGTTTGAGCTTGGGCTTTGGGTTCGTCCCGGCCACAAATCGCTCGCTAAAATCCATTTTGACTTTAGCCATGCCCACGGCACGCCCCCAAGACTGCGCTGCGACGTGTGGCGAGCAGGAGGCGGCCGGTGGCATGTGGCATGTGGCATCTATCCGGGCGCCTATCCTGTGCGCATTGGCAAGCGCAACAAATTAGATTTCAGCGCCGCTTTCATTTCGGTTCTTGCGGCTAGATACGCAAGTCCTCAGCCCTGGCCACAAAAGAGAAGCACACAAATTCCACCTGGAAAAAAAAACGAAATGAAGACAACCGAAATCCTGTCCCACAGTCCAGGTGACATCGACAGAGCCAGCCCAGCGTGGGAGGGAACATTTTAAAAGCATCTCCATCACAAATCCCGAACAAGGAGCTTATGTGTTTGCGACCATTTCATACCCTAATCAATCGACATGCGACTGTTTAACCGTGACAGGGTATCTGCTAACAGGCAGAGCACAAAGGCCCGTACAGATCCCGGAAGATTTGCATAGCGAGACTCGCCTGAAAGCACACGCAGCCATAAGCACATACACACACACACAGCTACATGCTCGCATTCGCATATAAATGATTTATGGGCCAAGAGCTGCTGGCTCACTTTGTTGTTATAAGCCTCATTTCGTAACTAAGGGTATTTAAATGTACTAGCCACAAATATATACAAACACACACACATACGTACAGTCACCTGGCAAACATTTATGAGCTAAGTTTGTTTGCCACAAATGTTGTTATATTATAGTTGTCACACCCTGTAGCCAGGGGGTATCCCAGCTAGGTCTGGGGCATATGCAGCAGAAGGAAACAGCGCTGCGAAAATAGAGTATATACTCTATATATTGTGGCATATATATAGGTTCGGGGCTAATCACACAATGTCAATGCTGTTTTGACATTTATGAAGTAAACAAACACAGAAAACAAATCGACAAACCTAGAATCGATTTACCTAGTTAGCAAGGGGAGTAAGGAATGTAGCAAGCAGTTGTGTCTTGTTTATAGATAAACAAATCAGCTGATTTGACTTTACCAGGTGAAGTCGTGGTCTTACGCCCGCAAGCCTCAGACTGAAGATCTTAAGGAGTTTCCTCCTCGCCAGGAAGTTCTTGGAAGAAAGATGCAATAAGGCACATCGACTTGGTCAACAACACAGGCGGTTGCTGCGTGACGTGAACGTGAAATATATTTAATTAATTTAATAAAGAAATTTCTCATAACAGAACAAATGATTTTCTAAATTTTCAGCATCCTTTATGAATTTACCCCATTCAGTATATATATCAACAAATAGTTTCTCCGTAACTCAACTGCTTACAGAGTATCTGCTAGTCAATCACTCTTCACACTTTAGCGCCTGCCTTTGTAGCTGTGCATTTGCTGCTGCTGCTGTTACTCCTGCTGTTTGTACTCCTGCTGCTGCTACTCCTGCTACTGCTACTCCTGCTGCTGCTGCTCCTGCTGCTGATATTAGTCATTGGTGGCTACACATGTCATACGAATGCCGACAAAGGACAACAACGTGCATGAATCCTTTTTACCTTTAAGCCCATTGCCAGCCTTCCTACTGCTCCCTCTCCACCTTCACTTCTCCCACTACCATTCTCTCTCTCTCTCTGTATACCTCCCTCTCATACACTCACGCCTACGCTCACTTAAAGCCAACTCTGCTGTGGCCTCCATTTATTATACACAAATGATCAACATAAATTGTGTGCAGCTCGAAGTGTTTTGTTGTTGTTGTTGTTGTTGTAGCTGGCAAAGCCAGAATTTTGGCCTACATTTTGTAGCTGATTTCATTTGCTTTCAGTTGGCCGTGTGCATCAGGCGCTCAAATGTTTTATGCACCCGCATATTCCTTGGCTGGCAAATGCAACAGTGTTTGGTCATTGATTGCACTCGGCACACTCTCAAGCAGGAGAAAGAGAAAGGGAGAGAGAGAGAGGGCAATGAGTCCTCCCTCAAGGACCTCACGTATACCCAGCAGCACAGTTATTATCTCAAGTGCTGAGCTGCTGAGTTTGCTTTTTGTTGCCGCAACTTTGTGTCCTGTTTGTTTGCCTGTCTCTGTCTCTTTCTCTGTCTTTGTCTCTGTCTGTGTTTGTATTTGTATTTGTGTTTGTGTTTGCGAAGGCTGCAACTTTGTTTATCAATGGGTCAAGTCTAAACTGTGTTTAATCCATTGAATTTCAGCATTTTTATGGCTATCTGAAATTCACTTTGTGGCTTATGCAACTCACGTTTTATTTGTATACATTAAATATATAAAATGTTGAAGAACATTTGCCTTTTAATTCAAATTTAATTTTATAAATAATTTTTATTTCTAGTATCATCTGCATCTTCTTTGACTCGCACATAATTATTGACTCTTTGAACTTTTATATTCTCTTCTCAAGATCAGCCGAAAAGAAAACATATTCACTCGCTCTCGCTCTCAACTAGAGTCTTCGGCTCTTTTCGCTTGAACGCTTTGCTTTTCGTGTCTTCGTATCTTCGTGTCTTTTCCCGAGCATCGCGTAGAGAGCGATACGATTGATGCTCGTCCAAATAACTTACCTACACATTGACAGTCTTTTCACTTTCACATACACTTCCACACTCACGTGTTTATTGACATGCTTAGCGAAGACAGCTCTCGCACGCTCACCAATACAAGAGACTTTTTGCTTCGTTCAACTCAACCAAACGTGAGGGCAAAATGCAGAGAAAACAAATGTTTTCTATTCGATCGCGAACGAACTCATTCAAGAGCCGACACAATCGATTGCTCTCTGAGTTCTCTCTCAAAGTGTGAGTGAAATGCACTTAATTTGCATAGATTTAGAAATGCTCAACAGTTATTTGCGAGCTTGGGTTTATATCGAATCATTTAACTAACAAACTCTGTTATGGGAATTAAGATATTGAGAAATTAGATTAGAATACAAATATATATTAATAAAAAATTATAAAAATAATAAAATATATATTTGTTTATGAATTTTATATTTTTAAATTTAAACTTGAAGAACTGATCAAAGTTATCGGAAAAATATATATAAAATAAATAATAATAAAAATAAATAATAAATTAATTAAAATGTTGGTCTTTAGCTTTTCTAGCTTACGCATGCACAGCTACTAAAATGAGCAAACAGACATGATATATATTAACTCAACTACTTGCTACGCAGCCTACTATCTCCTACGCCCGAAAATCAATCCCATTTCGAATGGCTACAATGAATACATAAAAAATCTTGAAGTGTATCTGCAATGCATCTGAGCCGATTCCATTTGAGTCTTTTATTTTTGCTCTCAATGAAAATGCAGTAAAATTCTAGGCAAAAAGAAAGGCAAATAAGCAGACATAATCAGGTCGATGTTGCTCGCCTTTCAAGAGTTATGTTGCCAGCCGCAAGGCAATTTAAAATGTCTGCGTCCGGCCAGAGAAATGGGAACACGGCCATTGATTGATTATCGACACTGTTTGCCACTCAAACGAGTGTTTGGTATTTGAATGATGATGATGATGATGGCAGCCCGAGCAATGCTTCAGCAATTCGATGGGCTCCACTTTAAAGCAATTGCTTACCTTAGCCAATGATTGCCCCACTGCGACTTGAGCTCTGCGTCGTGTTGACTAATTTCCTTCAATTTTTGAAAGAGCCAACGAAATGCTAGACTTTCAAGTTTGATTTGAAGCTCAAAATAGATTTCATACATAGTTTCATTCGTAGTTGAAATTGAGTCCATTCAAAAATAATCCAAATGATTTACCAATTTGTGTAATGATTCATGATTCTGGCGAGTGGTGCACAAAAGGCACAATTCGTGAAGCCGTGGCACAAAGAGCCGGATGTCCTAGAAGTTGGTTTGCTGCGCTTAATTAGGGGCGGTTGCAGGCCCTCTTCCTGGACATTGGCTGCCATTGTTCCAATTGTAAGCCGCTTGGCCAGCTGCCCATTGTGTGCGCATTTCAGCTAATGAGTTGTACACAATTGGGCACGCCCCTAATTCGAATCGGAGCTGCCTGCCAGCAAAGGATGCCTTCACAGGACTGCTACAAAATACAATTTATATATATGTTTCTGTGTCTGTGTGATTGTATGCTCCTGTCTGGGTGTGTGTGTTTGTTGATGTATTAAAAAATTAGTTTGTGCTGTTTGGGTTGTGCGGGCAGGTCTTAAGAAATCAAAAAAGGATTACCTGCAACGGCAACAGGTTGTCAAGCACCAAGAAAGGAACTCTGCCTGAGCGACCACTGATTGCTTGTTTGTGTGCCATCGCGCCCGCCGGCCTTTTCGTCTGCTACAACTAAATTAAAAGCAAATGAAATAACCTTCATCTGGTTAATATAGAGAACGCTCGGCCTTTGTGACCTGCGCCCATTGTTGAGCACCACAAAGCTGCCAAAGATGCCCGCAAGCTAAAAAGAAAACCCAATCTTAAGCATAGAAGCACACGCAATGTGCCTCCAACTCACTCGGCCAACTGTTTGATGAGCCTTTTACCAGGAACTCTAGATTAAATGAAGCTTAAAGTCGCCTGCTCCACATGCCAGGCAGATATGCGTAATATCTTCTTATATAAAGCGGCAAATTTGGTAGACTACAACATACCCCCTCTTTAAACGCATCACATCTACCCTATGCACGTGCTTGAACAAAGGGTATTTCGATGTTGCGCAACTTTTGCTGGAAAAGCTTTAAGCGTGCTTCGCTGAGTCCAGGCAAATTAGGCTAAGAGCAGGTCTATATTTGATGTTTTTGAAGTGGTATCTTTGTATCTTTGCGATCTCATTTTCACTCTGCTAAAGGCATAAATTTAATTCATAATATAATCAGCTACAGTAAGGGCATAGTAAGCGAACACATTTGGAGCGAATTCAGAAAGGTGTAGGTGAGCTTGTCCACAGGTAGAGTGAGCACTGAAAGAGAGAGAGAAGGAGAGAGAGATTCTTACTCTTAAAAATCCAATTCCAATTTACAATTTCTTTTACAATTTATAATTAATTATTGCTCTAAAATATATTCAAATGAAAAAATGTTGCCCAAGTTCAGCTTTTCTCTTCACTTGTTTTTTACAGAATCTCTTCATTGATTTTGAAGCACAAGTTGTTTAAGCAGATCGAAGAGTAAAATGAACTCTAATAATAAAAATCTAGGATTATATCGAATTATAAGTTTATTATACTATCAGAAAATCAATATATGTTCTATAAAATAATTGATTGGAATACTTTTTTTTACTCCTTAAAAGCTAGTTTTGCCTATGGCGCCGCCAAAAATATGTTAAGAATTTAATTAAAGAAATTATTTTATGATTATTTTTATTATTTGTAATTATTTGGTAATTATTTTATAATTATTTTATAATTCATTTATAATTTTTTTTTATAATTAATAAATAAAAGTAATTTAATTTATTTTAAATATTTTTTATTTATTTAATTTTTAGTTTAATTTTCAACTATTACTTCGCATATTTTAAATTATTTAATTCGAATTTATTTTTCTGCTTTTTATGTTATACATACATATATTATTTATTTGTTTTTATTTTTTTATTATTTTATTTTATATATTATTTATTTATTTTTATTACTTCACATATATGTAATAATTTAGCTTATAATTCAAATTTTAAATAATTTTTTGTATATAGATTATATATTTATATATTTTATATTTTTTTCCACTTATTTTTTTTTAAATATATTATATTTGGAGACACCTCTGCAAGTTCTTCACTCTATTATCTCCCTTGAGTCATGTTCAAATCACATTTACTAGACGTCCAGGATAACTACGATGCGACTACTGTCGACCGGCGCCTGTTGCTTCTGTTTTTAATATAGAATCGAAGCACAGTTTGAAATGCCAACGTGGGACGCATTGGCTAATGAACAGTTCGAACAACTATAAAGCTCAATTAATAACAATTTGGTAAGAAAAGTTGGTCCTATTTACTACCAATATAAAAACCCAGAGACACCTTCGAGCTGTCGAGCTGCCCAGCAGCCAAGCAGCCATGCAGCTGAGCTGAGACAAAGTTCTTATGATGCCTGCTGCTCCACGTTCAGGCATGAAATTTAATGTTTTATAACTCTGGCTGCTTCGCCTCTTGCTGTTGTTGTTGTTGTTGCTGTGGTTGTTTCTACTTCGATTTACCTTTGTTTTTTTATGATGCCACTGGGAGCCATACGGCAAAAAAGTAAAAGCCATTTAAAAGCCAAAACTTTTGCAACAAAACAGCAAACATGATTGTGTAGCACAGTGTAGCTGTGGTGGCTGTGTGTGTGTGACTGTGTGTGTGTGTGTGTGTGTAGGTGTGTGTCTGCTGGTATGTATCAGAAGTTTGCGGCAAAGCGCACACTTCCGCATTTATAGCAAATTTAAGCGCCTGGTCCTCTTTTGTTTTGTTGTCTCTCTCCAAGCATAAAGCCAGCAGGAGGAGCAGCAGCAGCAGCAGCAGCACTTGACGCACATCCATTGAATGGATGGCATTGACTGTCCAGCGCAACACCAGTATTGCACACACACACACACAAAGTTAGCTTTATACAGTCATTGCCCCGCTGCTCTCTTGGCTTGCTCGCATTCTCACCTGCAGCTGACTTCATTTCGTATTCAGTTGGCAAACGGCGTTTGTTTCTTTGTTTGTTTTGGCCTTTTCTGGCTGCAGCTGCCAAGTTTGTTCAACTGGCTAACCGGATTGCATGAGCATGGCGTTCAGGACTCCTGCTCAGCTCTTGCTGTGCACTGACCAGTTTAATAATCAATAAGCTCTCGGCTCATCCTAAATGCAGGCGCTTTGCTGTCGATGCCATTTATCAATTGTATAATTACAAATTTCTGCTTTCGAAATCAATGTTTAATTATGTTGCGCTTAAGGCGACTCTAGTTGAAGATAAAGTGAATTCCGGATTCGACTTGACTTCTTTTATAGATTACGATTTGAAGTGGACTTGAGAGCAAGGCATTCAAAGTATTAGCGTTATTTTAGTATTTTACAAGTATCTCTATAAAATGTAGTTAAGTATATACTAATTCTAAGCGTTATTTTTGTGGGTGACAAATTATCTACCGTAGACTCTACTTCTTCATTGTTAGGAAATATTGAAAGTCAATAATATTCCGAGAGTGAAATATGAATAAAAGCAGTCTCTCTTAGAGGCGATGATCCATGCAGCTTCTCAGCTCATTACAAGAAGATGTTTCTTATACTTCTTCTTCTACTACTTCGGTCGTGCTAAGAGACTCAGAGAAAGAGAGTTGAGTCCCAGACATAGACTATGCTGCATGTGATATGATAAACCTAATATGCTTTAGATTGTCTCGCTGCCTCTAATATAAAATACTTGATATATATATTTACTCCATAAACACGAGTATATAATGTCAAGCTATTAAAAGCGAAAAGCTTATAGTCAGACAACACAATTTCTCGAATTTCACGCGAGCATTGAACATTCTCAGTAATCTGATCATTTGGCTGATGGAAAGGAATTAAAAGCACAAGAAAGTTTTTGTTGTTGTTATTTTTGCTTGTAAATTAACTAGAGTTTTTATTTTTGTATTTTTTTTTTTTTATTTCGAGCGGGAAGACAAATGCTTTTAAAAGCGTAACGTTTTGCCAAAGGACATGTGTCCTTTTATATATGGGGGCAGCTACTTTCGATTTAGCTGGGATTTAGAGCAGCGCCGACAAAGCAAACCGAATAAAAGAGCTGCCAGTAAATGGGCGTTCCAGCCAGGCCAAGATGGATGGGCGGGGCATGCGCCACAAAAAAAAAAAAAAAGAAGGAAAAAACGAGAAAAAAGAAACTTGTTTACACTTGGACAACGGTGGAGGCGGTCAACATGCTCTCAAGTTGTCCACTTTTGTTGTGTTCCACTCACGTACCACGCCATTGCCTGCCAGCGTGTGTTTGTGAGTGGTGGGGACATTTCATTGTGTGTGCTACATTGTTGGTTTTATTGTTGTGGCTCGGGCCACTTTTGTTGCCTGCCACATTGCCGCAGCGTGCCACAAAAGTTTTGCGGATGTGTTAAATATTTTTGCAACAGCCCGAAATAACTTGAAATGAAATGCATTAAACAACATTTCTACTGCCAGCAGCAGAGCAGCAGCGCTTTAATACATACTTTAAGCCCAACATGACGTATACGCAATGTGTGCCAACTGTCACTCAAGTGCATACGTGCGTGCGTGCGTGCGTGTGTGCGTGTGTGTTTGTTTGTGTGTGTAAGAAGCTCAGCTGTTAATTGTTGCCAAACAGCTTAGACCCAGTAACTCAACACCTTATCAAAAAAGTTGGCCTAAACCATTTTCGGCCTCATTCTACTGCTGCGTCTTTGCTCCAGCCTAATCCCAATGCCCCAGCTCAGTTTCAGCTGCGCAACAAGCGACATGTGTGTGTGTGTGCGTGTGTGTGTATGCGTAAGAGCAACCTTAACAATTTCCAGACTCTTTGACGCTTGTCGCTTTGCGTCCATGCTGCATTCCTTCAACTACTGGCATTTTGCCTTCAACAATTTTTTTTTGCTTCTCTTTTTCTGCAGCTCAGCGTGAGTGCTGGGCATGAGTGCATGCGGCTTGTGGTTGTCACAACGTTATATTCCGATGCCACCTTTTACTGAGTTTCTCTCCTCTCGCTTCTCTGTGGACATTACTGGCATTTACTCATCCACTTTGAGGCGGCTTTGTACATCATAAATCGCTGAGCTCAGCACTTTGATCTCGTTCTTTTGTCTTTTTCATATTAGATTTGCACTCTCATGCGCGCTCTCTCTCTCTCTCTCTCTCTCTCTGCGTCCCTCTGTTATTTATTTAAACTTACTTCATGTTTAGCTCCAACATTCGCTTCACATTGTTGCACAGTTTCCAGTTGAGCTTCCTTTTAGTTTCTAATTTTGTTTTTAGTTACGAGCTGCCGCAGCTGTGCAGTTTTTTTATAGACTTCCTCTCACAGTTGTCGTTGGTAGCTTTAAGTTTTGTGTTTTCCAACGACTTTTGAGCTCTTTGTTGCAGGACAGCATTTAACGCAGCTGCTACATGCGACATATTATTTTAAGCCCTTTCATTTAAATAGTTGAGTAAGGGACTATGAGTAGAATTGGAGTGGACCTGCAGCAGACTAATTTTTTATTTTAAATAAATCAATGCAAGCGATTTCTATTTTAGAGTGGTTTATCAACTCTCTCAGTCTCTTTCTCTCTCTCTCTCTCTCTCTCTGGCTCACTCTAATATCTCTAATATATCTATCTCACTCACTGCAGCACCGCCAAATTTGTAAATGTTTTCGCATAACTTTCCAGCTAAAAGTGACTTCATGTAATTCCCCAACAAGTAATGCAGTTGCGCTGCTAACATAACGATCCCTTAGAGTTAATTAAGTGAACCACTTGACCCACTCGACGCCACTAATGAGCCACGTTGAATGGTACTTATACGGGCGGCTATCTAACTTTCAGCAATTTATAATGCTAATTCCCGGACAACAATGGCAACTGCACAGTTGGCCGGATTAAGCGAGTCAAAGACAACAACGTGGTCAGCGGAAATGTAACAAAAGCTGCCAAAACAGCCCACACAGACATACCCTAACACACACACACACACGCACACACACACACACTCGCTCTGCACGTATAGAAAGCGCATTAATGCGCTTTCGGTGGCAATTACGTGCGCATCAGCACACGGACATTGAATTGAAGGAGTTAGTCGTATCTAGAACTCGTACACCTGCTGCTGCCAGCTGCAGCCATTGTCCGTGGCCCGCAATCCTCGAATGCTGCGCTGACTAACTTTAATATTGCGCTGCGCACTTGTGTTGCACTTTTTACTTATTTTTTGATTTGCTTCATTCAAATGGTTTTTATTTATTCTACTAGTTCCGAAACTAGTTTTCCATGCAAATTGTACCATGAATAAATTGGAATGAACAAAATAATAAAATATGTAAATTTGATTTGTTACAATCTCCACAAGTATTCCACGAATGTCTTGGAAGTTATACCTTAACTTTTATGCCTTTCCCTTATATGCTTTTCCTTGCACGTAATACGTAATACATAATACATGTACGTAATACGTAAAAGGTATTACGTAAAACATAATACGTAAAAGGTGTTACGTAAAACATAATACGTAAAAGGTGTTACGTAAAACATAATACGTAAAAGGTGTTACGTAAAACGTGTTACGTAAAACATAATACGATATACGTAATACGTTATACATAATACGTAATACGTTATACATAATACGTAATACGTTATACGTAATACATTATACTTTATACGTAATACGTTATACATAATACATAATACGTAATACGTTATACATAATACGTAATACGTATATATACTTATACCTTATACCTTATACCTTATACCTTATACCTTATACCTTATACCTTATACCTTATACCTTATACCTTATACCTTATACCTTATACCTTATACCTTATACCTTATACCTTATACCTTATACCTTATACCTTATACCTTATACCTTATACCTTATACCTTATACCTTATACCTTATACCTTATACCTTATACCTTATACCTTATACCTTATACCTTATACCTTATACCTTATACCTTATACCTTATACCTTATACCTTATACCTTATACCTTATACCTTATACCTTATACCTTATACCTTATACCTTATACCTTATACCTTATACCTTATACCTTATACCTTATACCTTATACCTTATACCTTATACCTTATACCTTATACCTTATACCTTATACCTTATACCTTATACCTTATACCTTATACCTTATACCTTATACCTTATACCTTATACCTTATACCTTATACCTTATACCTTATACCTTATGCCTTATGCCTTATGTCTTCTATGTGATTCTCATTCAAGTTTTCTATTCTATTCAATTCTCTTTGAAGTCATTCATAATAAGCTGCTTTCAATTCAAACTGTTCCCGCTTCTTTGAGCACACTTCAGCTTGAAAAAATAAGGCTAGCTGCTGCATCCGGGAAAGCATAGCATGACCACGCCCACTGGTGCAATGCAATGGTTCGTCTATAGCGAAGCATGCTGAATTTTGCAGCTTTGTTTGCATTTCAAATTCGGCTCGTTGCATATTTCAAAAATTTCACCTGCGCCGCCGAATGCGCCCCGTTCGCATGTTTAGTTGTTGGCCAGTTTGCCGTTGCCAGTTGCCAATTGGCAGGGCATAGCTGACATAGCTACAGCAACAACTACAGCAGCTGCAACTGCTGCCAGCTGCTGCATTTTTCATGTTTAATTTCAGTTAGTGCGCAGTTCGTGTCGCTGCTGGCTGTGTTTGTGGCATAATTTTTGGCGCACACTTCATATGTGTCCCCGAGTGTGTGTATGCAGACTAGGTGAGAGACAGTTAGTTTGGCAATTGTTGCCCTTTGGTTAGACGGCGTTAGTTCGTAGCTGCTGTCGATGCGGCCCAACATTGCGTATGCTTTTTGTAATTGCTGCCAGTTGTTGCTCAGTTGTCGCTGTCGCTGTTGCTGTTGCTGTTGCTGTTGGTGTTGCTGTTGTTGTTGTTGTTGTTGCTCGCTTTCAAGTTGTGTGCAGCGTGCAAATAGATATAGGGGCAGGACTTTGGGGCCAGGTAAAGCTGCGCACCGATGCAAGTAAAAGTTCTAGAGGCGCAAGTTGTTGTTGCTTTTCTTGTTGTTGTAGCATCTGTTGGTCTCACAGTTTGAGCGCAAAACTTGTCTGTCAATTCGCTGCCAAAACTTTACAAAGTGTTTTGATATATCAAAGTCAACAACAACCTGGCAAAGCTAATAAATTGGTTTGCTGCGCACTGGCAGCAGTTCTCAAAAACGAATTAGTTGACATCATATGCCATCAATTATAGAACTTGCTTCTAGTTGAGTTAACAACACAGAAGCATCCACGAATTGGCTCTTAAAGCTGAGTTTCTACTGTGACTCTGAGAAATTTCTGATATGTGTAACGATTCAATTACCTCAAAAATTTGTTTGCTTGATCAATTTCAGCTTAAGTATTCAAGCGCAGAAAAATTAATTCATATTTTTGCTCCTTTTGTAGCATTTTCATTTTTCGCTTTTGCACATGTTTCTTTGGCCCTTTTTTTGCAACAGCTTTTCACCTTTTCACATTTGCTTTCATTTTTTGTTTTTGCCCACACACATGCAAAAATATTTGCTTATAATTTTTGGCGTGGCAAGCTTAACACACACACATTTAAGCAATCAACTGCCAGAAGCTACCCTGGAAATGCATTTGAAGAGATGCGCCAAAAAGTATGCTATAAAAAATTACAAGCGACAGAAAACTATTCATAAATAACATTTGTATAACATTCAATCGCTTTGGAAATATTGAACGAAAGGGAGTTTACATGCAGTTAAGTATATTATTTATCATGCCAATACAGGGTATGCAAAGTGACAACAAAATAACATCGTCTGTGAGAAAAAAAAACGTAAGCCAAAATACAGCCAAAGCTCAGTGCTTAACTCAAGTGGCATTTTACAGTGTTGGGCACTTAAGTAGGGGAAGAAACAACAAACACACACACAGACACATGTGCTGGGCGCCGTTGATGTTAAGTGAAATTCAATAACGCATAAAATAGCAAGTCACAAAACCCACACATTCTAGTTCAATGGGCAGAGATGGGAGGGTTGAGTAGGTGAGCAACTTTATATACTTATACATTGTATTCACACATATACACACACACACATTCACACACATTCACATACACTTGAATACATAAGTAAGTGCGTCTCATGCATAGCCAAGTTCATATGCAAGTATTTACATACATATATCAAATTATTGTTTGGCATTGTCGATGATGAAAATACGGCCACAATTTGTTAGTTTGTAAATGGAGAGACTATTTGTAGTATCTGGTTTGCTTGGCTTTAAGCTCATATTTTATAGCTGGCAATTCGCGTGGCCTAAGCCTTTAATAGCAGCTTATCAAGAATTCTGTGCAGTCTTGACTGAAGTTCTTAGATTATCTGCTGACTGCAGCCAGACCTGACGGATTAACCAAATATGCTGAATATATATTCTTTTAAAATGCGCAAAAAAGCAGCAGAGAGAGAGAGTGAAAAAGAAATAAAAAATTTGGTGGAAAGCAAAACACAAGTCGACAGACTTCTTGCCTAAGACAAATTAAATTTATAAACAAATGGCGTTCAGAGAACAGTGGGAGTCGAGCTAAAAAGTTTACTTATGCTTTGGCTTTTGCATTTGCCCCGAGGCACAGTCAGCCCTCGTACAACCGACCAAACAACAACAGCAACAACGACAAATGGCAAACTCAGAGCACATGTCAGTCCTTTTCGCATTTGTATTTGACTTTTTTTCTTCTCTTTTTGCATAGAGTCTGAAAGGGTCTGATTAATATGCCAAGCGATTTGTAACGTTGGAAATGTTTGTAAAATATTTATGTGCTACAAACTGTAAGTTTGATAAAAGTTTAGTCTCATGATGTATGTTAGATAAAAGCTAGATGCGCCACATTTGTTTACTCATGTCGGAGTTTCATATTTTTCTCTATAGGCAGTGTTAACAAGCTTATTTTAAATTCATTTCATCAAGACTTCAAAATGATTCGAAATTGGTTTACTTATAATTAAAAAACATTTTTCTTTACGACAATTTTCTGTTCCATATATAAAAACGCTACTTAAAAACTCCATTAGAAAACTTTCCAAAAGAGCTAGAAAATTGAGTTAGAATATTTACGTAAGCCATGCTCGATCAATTTTTATAAACCCAAATGCCTTTCAGAGCATTAAAGAGTCTCAGAGCCCAGCAAACGCCTCAACTTGATGTTTTCTTATATTTTTACTTTTTGCATTAACATTAACTGAAAACTGTTGAATGGCGCGCGTGTCTGCGTGGCCCACGCACGCCTTCGAGTTGACTTTAAAAATGTTTCACTTAAACAGACCACTGGGATGGGGAGTTGGGGGCGGAGTTGGTGGGCCTCCAATAAAAACAAAATGTGTACATGACAAGCAAACATAAAGTTAGAAGCTCGTTAAATTACGCCAAGGGGTAAAGGTATGCGAACGAAAATGCAGCAAAACAATATGGAACGTGTTTCTCGAAATGGCAACATGATTTTACTCTTAGTATTAGTGTGTGGTATCTGTGTGTGTGTGTTGAAAAATGACTGCGAATTGTCAAGCAACTGTTGCTGGCTCAACTCTTGGCCAGGCACTGGCAGTAGCTCAGAGTGCCTATAAATATATATACATTTTTCATAATCTCGTCAAATGCCCACAAAGCTCGCTGCCTTTACCTAAGTCAGCCTTGCGGCATTATCACACTCAAAAGTTCATACAAATCCAGTCAGTTCGCGTCCGTGGTTTGACTAGAAACCAAACTGAAGAGCTATTGAGCCTGTTAGCCAGTGCTTCAAACGTTGTTGAATCAGTGAAGCGCGCATCATTAAGAACTACAAACGAAGGCGCTGAGGCGCAAGCGACCATAAAGGATAAGTTTAACAAACCCAAAAGAAGTAGAGTTTGTTAAAGAAGTTTGAAGAGAGGGCACCAGAGACAGATAGACCACAATCGACTTGGAAATAGATGACAAATTGAACAAAAACTACGGCTTGCAGGCGGGATTTGTTTGTCACTATAGCAGTTATTCAGTTTATCAATTTGTCTGTATAGTACTCAAGCATTATATATTCTAATTAAGTATGTTTTTCTATCAGTCAGTCTATCAATATTTGAATCAATTTATCAGTAATCAGTCAATCGGCTTTCATGGTAATCATACTAAGTCTATAAGTCCTTCAGCCTATAGTCATTTATTCTATTGCTCTATCAATCTGATTATCGATCAGTCTGTCAATTAGTCAATCAGTCTCTCAATATCATGCTAACAGTCTTTCAGTCTATTAACTGTTAACCGTCAACGAACTAACTGTCGAACTATCTGAGACTGACTAACTATCAAACTATCAGTCTATTATTCTTTCAATCTATGAGTCAATGAATTAGACTTAGTGCATCAGTCTACCAATTTTTCAACAGCCCAGCTATCTATCCATTTCTCACCCTATCAATAAACCTTTACTCTGTGGCTCAGTCAGGCTGACATTTTATCACAATACTTATTTGGAAATTTGTCAGCTGATCAGGTTGTCAATTTGTCTATAAATCAGTCATTTGGTCAGTCAGCCAATTTGAGTACAAGTCAGTTATCATTAGATTGCACCGTCAGTCTCTTCGTCAGTCTATCCATCAACTGTCCGGCAGCCTGTCTCAGTCAACCCGTATGTCACTTTACGCACTCTTCCGTCCGTATTTTTATTTTCACTGCTGTCCTTTGCAGCCCCATCTCATTTGGCTGTGCGGTCAGGCATTAATACGTTGTATGATATGATGTTCACTTCCAAACACTTTTTACCGTTGGTATTTTTAATTAAAATTGCGCAAAAAATGGTTATAGCCCCAGGTCTGTCTGCTTCACTTTCTTTTGCGAGCATTCCACAATTTTACGGCACACTTTGCAACATTGGAAACTTCAATTCAAAAGTTGGCAGCATTGAAATGAGCTTAAGATATAAACTGCTTAGAGTGGAGCACTCAAATGCGCTTTGGCAGTAGTCCAATTGTGATTTAAATTGAATGCGATGAAAGCTGACAGGTATTGCGATCCAAAGCAGAATATGCAAGCATGAAAGCTAAAATATTTCCATAAAATATTATATATAAAATGGAATACATAAATTAAACTTAAAATACTTAAAATACTTGCTGTGGCCATAATATTAAAGAGTTTTAAAAGCCAACTTGCATTCTACAAAAGGAGAATTAGATAGACAGAATTATGAAAACATTATAGTGTATTCACCTATCAGAGGTTTTTCGCCTGGCTTTATTGCCAACCACAATTCGTTACACAACAAACCGGATGATGCTTTTTTTAAATTATTATTATTATTTTTTATTACATTGACATTAATAACCGATAAACTGACGTAAAAATTGTGGTATTTATATTCGACTTTGGAGCGAAGCCCTGCAGCCATGATTCGTATGAAAACTTTAAGGAGAATAGAGCGCAAAAACATTAAAGATGCCTCGGGCGTGTCGTCCATTATGGTCTCTGTTCCACTTGAGTTTTCTTGATATATGGACACTGAGATAAAGTTTACCTGACAATGCGAGTAGGCGTATCTATTATTAAGATCTAACACCCGGCTCTGACTACGGCTCCAGCCTCAGCTCCAGCCTCAGCTCCATCTCACATGCAAAGGCGAAACTCATGAAAATGGGCTGAAACACATGCCAATTGTCCCATTGGCAGAGGACTCTAAGCTGGGTCCGGATTCGGATGCGGGTCGGGCAGGGCTAAGGGGGTTCTGGCACGGGTCATTAACATAAGCAGCTCTGCAGGCGTTGGCCACGTGTCGTAGGCAGAAAGTGATAGGAAAAAGGAAACTAGCAAAAGCACTTCACGCGCACACACACAGACCGAGGCTGATAAACAGAAGGGAAAGAGCCATAAACATGTACATATAAATACAAATGTGTGTGTGTGTGTGTGTTGGACAAAAAGTGTCAAGCAGTCGGCGCATAAATCATTCGGGTTTCCTCATGATGTCAGCGAATGGTAATGCTCAGATTTTCCAAAGAATTTAATTGACAGCCGAATGTAGAAAGCCATAAATTATTGGCTAGAAAACGGGGCACGCTTTAAGTCAAGTTAATTGTAAACTCGCGCGCTCTGCGGTCCAGTCCAATCAGAAACAGTCAAGAAATAGCCGCAGGCATCTGCTGACAAAACAAAGCAACAAACACACACACACACACACTCACACATCGAGGGCGACACGTGCGGCCTGCGTGTCCGACGAACAAAATGCTGACTGAGCCCGAGTCCTGATTGTAGCCGCCTATTTGGTTTGCTAATAAATTAATTATGTACTTCTGCGGGCTGCAAAGGACCAGCAAATTGTCACAAACACTCAAGCGAAGCAGACACACATGTATATGTACGTTCATATATGTATGTGCCCTAGTTGATGGCTGTGAAGCTTTTATCTCGAAGTATTTGTGACTCGCCTTGGTCAGGCTAAGAGGTGAATCTTTAATTGTTTGTATCTGTGGTCGATTGGATAACTGCCGAAAGTGATCTAAAATTAAATTCGATTTCTCATGATAATTCCAATTGGGATACAGCTCAAACCATTATCAATTATGATCATATTAGAATATAATTTTGTGATCAACTGTGACTTGAAATTTCTGTGATTTGAATTTGATTTCATCAAAGTCTTATGTAATTTGTTGATTTGAATTGAATTTCCTTGGCAAAATGGGCTACACGTACAGTCCGGAAATGACCCGTCAAGTGATACGCATTAATCAGGCCCTTCGCCAACAGTTCGGAGACGAGGCCATGAGAAAGTATCTGGAGCCCTTGTGGTACTGCGGCCTCTCCCAGGTGCAATTGACCGCTGTGAATAACTTGAAGCGCGCTCTGGGCGATGATATTCTACAGGGCAGCACACATCGCTCATATCTGCAGTTGAACAAGTTGGGCATAGCGCCTCGGCCGCCGTCGAGTGGACTGAAACGGCTGCTGCAGATGAGCCGCGGCAACGATGTGGCCTTTCTGTGGTTCCTCATGGAAATGTACTACAAGACGACGAATCATGCGGTCATCTATGAGCTCAACGAGCGCATAATCTTGTCCGCCATCTTCTGGCTGGATCTCTTTCCGACTCTGAGAGAGCTGGAGCGTGTGCTGCCGCTGCCGCAGGACTCGATAGCGATGCGATTGAAACAGGACCAGGTCAAGGTGCGTCGCTACAAGGCAAAGCAAAAGAAACTCATGAATGACCTGACTAAGGAACTGGCCCAGATCCAGTCCAAATCAACGCACGTCCACTCGCCCTATTTCGAGAAGATCATATTGCCCATTCCCCGACAGCGGCGCAATTTCGTCTATCGCCCGAAGCACTCGGTACTGATGCCTACAGAAGACCCGAATCTGACGCGTCACTCGATCAAGTCTCGTTGGTTTGGCAAATACATATTCAATCATACGGAGCGAATTGCCAAATCCTTGCTAAATAATGAAATTGACAAAATTCTGTGCACACTGAAGTCAGACAGCCGTCAGAACAGCGAATTGACTTCGCTGTGTGCTCACCACAGGCTCATTAGCCAAGTGGAAGAATCGCTGAGCTATAATCTGGCACAGATCAAACGTGACCGTTACAATCGACTCATGGATGTGGACTTCAAAAGGCGAGAGAATACTCGCCGGCGCGTTCTGGAAGATCTGGATCGCCTAACGGAAAAGTATCTGGCCGAGTTTCGTAAGCTGACTCAGAAAGAGCGCACCGCAGCTACCAGGAAACGGTTGATTCTGGATAGGTGGGATCCGGGATTTACTTACCTCAGCAAAGACGATGTCGGGCAGATGGAAGATGAGACTGTATGTATGTTAATTGATTCCCAGTTAGGCCTCCATTTACCCGATAACAGCATGCCACCCACTGTCATGGACAACAGTCCGAATAAAGGTAAATTTAAAAAAAATAAACCGAAATACCTGCAGACCACACTCTTAGGTGATAAGCTACAAGACTCAGTGCTGCAATATAGTGACACTGCCACTGAGACGGAGAAGGTACAGACCCAGGAACCGTCTCAATGTCAGGGTTGCTGTCACAGGAAATATTTTGAACTGGACTCGGATGCTTGGTTTCACAAGTTCAATTATCACAAGGTCTTTGATATATTCAAGGGCGATGAGAAGGACGAACAGCAGCAGCGAATAAAGTTAGCGGTTATCAAAGCGTTGGACAGCGATGTGAATCAATCAGACGATATGCTGGAGGATTACAATGCTGGGAAGATAGATGCACTGGTGGATCGCTCGGCCAAGCGCTGCTTCAAAGAGAGCACCGCAGTCTTTGAGGAAGAGTATCAGAAGGTGCGTTCGAGATCGCTTAAAAGCGAATCACACAATCGAATCAATCTGGGATACAGCTATTACGATGCCGACGATCTGGACCTGATGAGGCAACTGCTGCGCTTGGGTCTGGAACGCGTGGCCAATGATCCACGCTTCATCCTGCCCACGCTGCCGGAAGTGCATCAAGTGCCGTTGCTACTCGAATGGATCCGAGCACACTATGGCAAGCGATACTCCCAATCGGAGTGCCGGCGTCGATACAACGAGGCCAAAATTGTCATGGAAAACGTAATGGTCATGCTGAACAATCGCTTTATACGCATGAAGCCCCCAGGGCCTCTGGCGCAGAGCAAAAAGGCCTCGGCTTTTCCCGCTCACAATGCCAATCGCAAACTTCTGAAGAAGTACTGGAATCAATATTTGAAACAATTCTTGTTGTCCTTTTTGGAGATGGGTCGCATATTTTACAATGCCATGGGCGGCCATCAAAATACGCCGCCAAATAAAAGATATTTCACATATATGCCCTCTCAGTTCAGTGAAATGTAGTACACTCAAATTAAGATATGTAACAAAATTAAAAGGGTATTTACTGTCTGATAATAAAACAATAATCTAGTTATGGCTAGTCTAGCTAGCTAATAAGCCTTCACACGGGAAGAAACCCGTTCAATAGCGATGGGCATTCATTTGCATGCATTGTTGCAGAATCGAGTCATGTTACGCAATCACTTAACTGTTATAATTCATTAGCGCAATAGTTCATAATCGTCTTATTGAGCTGTGTGTGTGTGTGTGTGCGTGTGTGCGTGCCTGCACATTAATCAGAGTCGATGAAAGGGTGATGTCTGTTGGATGCCAGCCAGGACTCGATGACGGCTCAAATTGGCATGCATGAACGCATTTCCGCTTCCGCCTTGGCTCCGCTTGACCCACGGGTCAAGCTATACGCCCTCAATAAACTCACACACACAGATATGCTTGTATACATGTGTGTAAATTATTAAAGCTGAATTCAGTTTGGCTGCGACTCGATTGCGCTTCATGGTTTCATGTGCAGCGTGGCGTATTAAAGCCAAATTGCGTTATCCGCTTGCCAAATGGCAAATGGCATAAAGGCAGCTTATTAAAATATTAATTGAATGTTGGCAAGCGCCGATAAATGGCCACTGGTAGTGCGCGAGTAAACCTGGCCAAAGGTTTATCACCCTCATAATTGCGGGCATTATGAAAACGTCAGACACAAACTGGAATAAAAACTGAGCAGGTAAATATATGTGTAAATGTAAATATATATACATGTTGTATAGATATTGTATGTACATAGAAGCGAGGCCAAGGGCAGTGGCGCGGGCGAGGGCTCGTAAAATGGCCATAAAGCTAAAGATAGCTACGCAAAAAGAAAGATAATGTGCGTTTAAATTGAACGAATTCGGCATACACTGCCCCCAGTGGGTCAGAGCAGAGCAGGGCAGATGCTGCTCGAGCTCCACTTATGTAATTAGAAGGATAAAAGGAAGAGCTTTGTCTGCCATTTTTATTTGGTGTAGATTACGTATACGCCCAGCTGGGCCAGCATTGCGCTGGCTCGCTTTGCTTTCCTCTTTGTTATTTGGCCAATTCGCAGTTGTTGCTGTTGTCTCTCGTCGGTTATTCGGTAGCTGCAGTCATTGTTTTACGAGCCATAAACATGAACAATTAGGCCGGACGGGCGGGAGGCTGGTAGCCACTCTTGTTATGATATTTTTATAACTTGGTTTAATTAGAAAAATACATTAGCACAAAGCATAGAGACAACACACAGTGGATACACAGTGGATACAGTGAAGCGCAGGCGGGCATTGGATATTGGAATGGACGGGCATACCTCAATTGCAGTGGTCGGAGACATTCTCACTCTTCGCGAAAAATATAAAGTATCCAACTCCGGCGCCCAGGACAACGGCTATGCAGAGCCACACGTTGAATGTCATAAAGATGAGCATCAGCAGAAACGAGATGGTCACCTGAAGCATATGCAACAGCGTCTGAAACCAGTGGATGGGCGCCAGCCAAGGTACACGTGTCGTCAGCGGCGGCCTCTGAGTCGGACTTGGGTACGCACCCGCTGGCGCTACAGCCGATAACGGCAACGGCAACGGCAACGCATGGGCATCGATCAACGTCGCCGTTGCTGGCGCCAGCTGAGTGTGCATTCTGTTGCCTCGATCACTGCCGCCCTCCTGGCGCTTCTTGTAGCACTTTTTCAACCATTCCCGATAGCATTTGAGCGCCTCGTAGCCAATGGCCATTATGAACACGATTAGGCAGGAGAGTACCAGTGACGTTGTGGTGCTTGTGGTCCAGAATCCGAACAGAATTGTCTCCCTGTTACTGAAATGGAAGACCATGGATCCCCCGTGTGCGTGGGTGCCGTGACAGGCGTGCTCTTGCCGTGTGCTTTCCGCCTGTCGATCTGTTGCCTGGCTGGACGATGCCGCGTCATGGTGTGCGTGTGCGTGTGGATGATCGTGCCGGGATTCGCGAGCAAAAGCAGTTGGAAATTGGGCCTTATCGTAACGCAAATCCATGCTGTGCGGTTACGTCCAAGGCCTACCTAAAAAAAGCGACATGAAACCAAATAAATTAGTAGTATTTTTACAGTTTTTTTAAGCATTTCGTTTTTCTGGTGACAGTATTCGGAAGTAATTTCAATTCTGACTTCTGCTCGAATCTTGCAATTTAAAATTGAGTTGCTCAAGCGCAGACTCCTTTCTGTGTTAGACTCACTCGATATCTAATCTGTGAATTTTCAAGAACTTGTTGCATTTGCAAGCTCTTGAAAAATACTAAAATTTACTATCCGAGGCATGCAAAATTTTGTGAATTTTGAGACTATCTGCAAAAGATACGCGGATTTCAATTGTATCAGGACATTATCTTAGTTATTAGCTTTCTAAAAATTGTGCAAAGTGAAAATATTTATACTTGAATTGAAAGCTGATACGTTCAGTTCAAATACTCGGAACCTACTGAGAGTTCTCAGATTGAAGAAGAAGAATACTAAGCCTATTCAGCCATCAGAGCCATCTATCTATTAACTATTACGTATGCTCTGGCTTCCAACTAGAGCATTTCATTCATTCATAACACTCAGTGCATGCAATTGGGGTCTCATTTCGGTAGTGGCACTTCGAGTCATGTCAATCAAGCCACAATTTATGGCTGCTCATTCAGTGCGATGCGCCTCAATTTGCCGGCAACACGAAATTCTCATGCGGTTCGCAATGCCCGAATCATTAACATAAATGGAATGTGGTCTGGCTCACATTTCAGGCTGCACAGTCGACAGCTACGTGCTGCAAAATCAATGCAGTTGCTGCTGTTGCTGCTACAAGGCAGCAAATTTGCTGGCCTTAATGGTGTTAATTTTTCATGTTGCTCGCTGACGACGCAGAGTAGCAGCTCTGGCTTCTTGCATATTAATAAAGATTTAAGCGAGCAACTGGAACTGCGCTCCTTTAAATTAAGCAGGCTCGAGCTGCGCCACTGACAGCTCACTTTAGCTCGCTTCAAGTGCGGCACGAGCTGCCCATTAGATTGTGTAATACAACAGATTAATCATACGCCGTGCTCAGCGCAATCTCACATTCTGCTGCTGCTTTAATTTTGGTGTCTCCGTCTCGCTGATTGTTGCAGCAAACGTGCAGGCATCTCATATCTATGTCGACATGTACATACTTCGCTAAGTGCCGCAATTTGCTCGAGTTTTGGAAGTCAGCACGTAAAATAAAGAAAAAATGTAGCTGGAGCGCATTCCGCTGACCGCCCATTAATGCCTATGTTTTTTTTTTTTTGCCCGGTCACATTAATCATTCTGCACGCCTGCAGCAGCAGCAGGAGCAGCCCTGGTAGCAGCGTATGGAAGAGACCACAACATATTTTGTGAACTGGCTAAAAACAATGCCAAGCGGCAACGGCAACAGCAGCAAAAACAATGTAAACGCTGCATTAAATGCTCTTTCTCTATAGCTGCTCGCGAGCTTCCGCTTCCGTTGCCGCTTAATTGTGAAATGAAAGAGAAAACGTGACCATAAAGCTGGCGGAATTTTAAATACTCTATCATTATTTATAGAATAATTATTGTTGGCTTGTTTATGACTTATACAAATGATGGCCTGCCTGCTAATAAAGTTAACTAAGCTTGAGTTGAGTATAAATTTCTGAAATCTTATATAACTTCACTTGAATTCTTGTCTCTTTAAGCAGTGACTATCTCAGAGCTTCAGTCAGCTCTCTCTCTGTATGATAAAGATTAAGCTGCTAGAATTTCTCTTTATTTTGATTTCTATTTTATCAAATAGTAGTTTATATAGATTTACGAGCAGACATTAATTTCGCTATCTGTAACAAGCTTCATTACAAAGTTAGTTTGCCTTTCAAGTGTTGCTGCATTGACTTTTGTCTCGACTCGCGACTCGCGACTCCCGACTGAGCTGGCATAGATTCTCGCTGCCATTTGGGCTGTCTGCGGCTCAGCTGCGCTTCTATTCTTTATCAATTGTCTTGGTGAGCAAAGCGTTAATCATGCGCCTCTTAATGGCTTCGAGGCGCAGCTCATCCCAGGGGACACAGATTTCAATGGTCAAAGTTTCGGCTCATTGCCGTCCGTTGTTCACTTGGCCGTCCGCCTGTCAATGGCCAGAGCAATGCGAAGGGAATGAAATGAAAAATATGCTTTTTTTTTCTCTCTCTCTCTCTCTCTCTTTACAATTTTCCTTTATTTCTGCTCTTCCTGTTGCTGTTGTGACATTGTGCTGTTGGTAAAAGAATACTTCGGCAGCTCAGTCAACACGCATAGCATTTCAGAGCCCAGCGCTGTGCTCCCTTTTAGGCTGCTCTAAGGCAGCCTTGCGTGTAATCGCGCTGCTAAGTCCATTTAATCAACTTAATTTTGTACAAATTCTCAGATATTTCACTTTTTTCTTCATTTTCACATTTTTTTTTCATGTTTTTCCGGGTGACGCAAGCGCCGTGGGCCGACAACGCATTAAATAAAATTTGTTTGTCAAGAGGGCGGGGCGAGCGGGTTGTGCGGGCCAGGTATGACAGCTACAGATTTCAATCGTTGTTGAAATACAGTTTTCGGCACTTCAAACATTTTACATAATTTGCTTTTGAATATATTTTGATAAATGTGCGCTGCCTGGGATGTGTGTGAGCTTAGAATTTGAATATTGCATACATTTTGGGTTGTTGTTGAGGCGCATGTGGCGTATACACAATATTTGGTTACATTTGTATAGGCCAGCAATGAAATGTACATTTCATGAACGACTCTAATTGAGTAATGACTGATAATTATGTAGAAACATTATACGAAAGCTATGTCGGAATATGAAGATTCTTTTTAAAATATTTTACCAGTTTAAAGTTATTTCGATTTCATTGAAAATTATTTTAGAATTCATTTTGAGTTCGCTTTTGCAGACTGCACGAATGCGTATTTGTTTACAATTTCCCAGGCCAACAATGAAATGTTCATTCCGTAGTCAAATAATTGAAATTCATTTAATTGTAAAATGCTCTGTAATTAGGCGCAAATCCGATTGCAATTAGAAATCGCATTGCAAATTCACTCAAATTGGTAAAATAATTGGAAAATCTATGCAAGAATCGATTTAAATATTTAACAGCACTTGAAATGCTTTGAATTTGAGATGTAATGCTCGGGCTAGTTGAGGCTTTCAAATGTCTCCAGATATTAGCTGAATAATTTATTAACCTAATACCTTTTTGACAAATACAATTACTCGAAATTGAAGTTATTGAATTCCCGAAATAAAGTATCAAGTGTGCCGAGTAAATTAGAGCTGCTACATTTATTGAATTTATGTAAGGCGAAACTTAAGAGCTTTGACCCAAATATATATGAAATTGACAGGCCGGCTCTAAGGCTGAAATTGGAGCTCATATCGTTTCGGTTCATTTTCACTTCAAAGTGCTGCCAATTTGTTCGAAATAACTCAACACAGTTGCCACTTGCAACACTCTATCGATTATCGACACTGTTATCAGTCACTTTAGTGCTTACCCTCTGACAGCCCAGCAATGTCACACGCACATATAGGCAGGACTACAACTGAAATGAAACTGGGTTGCCATTTAGCTCAATTGGGCATTTGTTACGTGACACTGGACCATATCTACCCTTAGACCATAAAAATGCTTAATAGGTAGGTGGAGTCAGTGTGCTGTACCTATGCTTAGTCGTCTCAGCTTGTGGCTTGGCAGGCGTAGGTTAAGTATGCATACGCCATACACAAATAAATTATACGCAATGTTATACAATTTGTATATATATTTAATTTGCTATTAAATACATATACATATATTAGACCTATCACATTCCAGGGTATCACACAGTCTATCACATATTGCCAGCAGCATTTTTCTGCTCTTTTTGGAATTATTTTGTTCCTCTGCTCTGGCAGCTTGCCTACAAACGCTGCTTACATGTGTGTATTTTTTATATCCTCAGCAGAACTGAACGATTCAACTGATTTATGATTCAATAGTTGTTAGCGCTTTGTGTGCGCTTCATGGATAATGCTGACAATCGCAGACATTTTCATAAGAGCATTTTTCTAAATTGCTAAACTGCTCTCTTCTTTTTCTTTGCCTCTCTTTTTTTTCAACTTTTTACAATCATTTGACAAGAAATCGCTGCTGCGAATGTTTCATAAACGTCGCATTAGTGTCACAATAAAAAAAAAGAGCCAAAATAATAAAAAAAAATCTCCCAAGTGCTCATAAAACTGCAGACTTTACTGCTGGCGATACGATACGATAGAAACAGCAGCAGCAACGGTAATTTCGCTGCAATCGTCAGCTCATTTTTTTCTCTCTTTAGCTTTTTTTTTACATGAATAGCAGCGCGCATCGCTATTTGAATATAAAATCCGCTTAGCTGCAGGGTGAAGCAGCCGAAAAGCAACGCATAGAAAAAGAATTCGTAAGGCTGCTGGAAGAAGTATACGACTGGGAGATACTCTAAGCAGATAATTAAGTGAGGTCATTCAAGGTTGAGTATTGAAAGAGGAGAGGCAAGATATCATAGAGAAGGCAGAGTGAGTGTTATAGGGTGCGAATAAATTAGATGAACTCACACTACGTATATTGATATGTGTATAGACATATACAACCTCATTCGAAGAGCCGCTCTACAGCGGTAATATAATCCACCCAAATAACATACCCCACTCACTCACAAATACTTTAAAGTATATACTAACACACACACACACATGTCATGGCTGCCGTAGCTCTTGCGGGCGATGCGCAGCGCTGCGCTGCTTGTCCTTGGCATCGCCGCCATTGGGTCTGGCAGCCGGCGCAGCTCATAAAGTGGCATTGTAACATGGCTGGGGCTGGGCAACGAGCGAGCGTAAAATCATCATTTATCAGCAAGTAGCAAGCAGGCAGGCAGCAGCCAGCAGTAAGCAGCCAGGAGCAGCTACAGCTGGCAGTAGTTGGCGCCGGAAGATCACTTTGTCATTGTCATGGCGTTTTAGAGAGAGTGTGACTCCACCTACAGCGTGCACTGCGCGCCCATAACACACGCTCACACTTGATATCCACCCGAGTGGCAGGTTCTGCTGCTGCCGCCATTGCTTTAGTTTTTTGTCTAACCAAAACTATTGCTCAAATCATGCAGAGATACGAGATACAAATACGCATGCATGCAGACGTGCATGTATTTGCATGCTACGCGCTTCCCTTGCTTCCAGGCAAACAAATATTTGCTCTTGTTGTTGTTGTTGTTGCTTTTTAACATTTGCTGTTTGATATTTTTCACAATGTTTCACTTGGCTTCACATCCGCTCGCGCGCATTTTACACGTTTGCTCAACTTGCTTCAACTGACTAACAAATAAGCACTGCACATGGATATATATATACATGGTTCATATTCCCTTTTTTTTATATGTATTATTTTTCTATTTTTTGTTGTTTTTAATTCCTCACAGTCTGTTAAGCTTTGCTTCCAGTTGACACTTTGACGCGGAGTTTATAATGCTCGACAGCTGCTGCACAACTTTTTGCTCTGCTCTTCCACTCTAGTCAGCTGTCTCCTTTTGTAAGCGACCGAATCAGCTATATATGCGGATTATTGTTAGTTCATATACATGTTGGCCAAATCTGAGTTGAGCACAAAACTTTTAACCAAAAACCAAAAACCTGAATCAATTAATTTGACGTATTTCTGTTGTATCTATCTGGTACTATACATAGCTTAGCTACATAACGATTTTTCTAAAATTTTATTTTCACTTTCCCATTGATTATTTAATCAGAAATGTTAATGAGAATATTCTCTTTATGCTCTATCAATTTCAATCAAAACATTTGCTCATACTAATTAAAATTCTCATACAAGCTCAACGAGTTCAATTTGCTGTCAAAATAAAGTTGGTCCGAGAACAGCTAAAATATTATAAAATAGATTAACACGAGTATTACTAAGGATTATCAGAGTTGATTCGCAGCAGTTTCGAGTTTAACTACTTGCTAAGTTTCTGTGAAATTTAATATGTGTATTCAAAAGCTAATTTATAAATCATTTTCAGGCACATTGTTGCCTTTTGCTCGATAAGCTTCAAAATAGTTGAGCAACTTTCCAAACTTAAAGTTAATTGATTCAAGGAACTTTGAATCTATTCTGCAGTGCATTGTGTTAGTTAGCGGAGTGCACAAGTTGGCTGGAAGCTGGAAAAGTTTTTCATAAAACTTACAACAATACAGAATTTGCTTAACGAACCAAATAAGTCAATAAGAAATCGATTGGGATTACATTTATAAGGTTGCCTTTTATTTGATGCTTTTATTTCTGCTCACTTTTCATATTTAGTTTTAGATATATTCTCTTGGTTTGTTACTTTTGGTATTTTTTTTTTTGGTATTTTGTTGTATATTTTGCACTTGCAGCTGTGGGAAGCAGAATTCAAATGCAATTTTACAGTATCGTAAGCTTCACTTGAAAGAATTTCAAAGACTTTTGTTTATTTATTTGTATTTTTTGATTTTTTTTTCTTTTATATTATCTTTTGTTTACTGAACTTTAGTTCTGTGATGCATAGCATTAGATGCGCTTAGTTTGTCATGCTCCTTTCATTGCATTTAGGATTTGGATTTGTCTGTGTCTGTGTGTGTGTGTGTGTGTGGGGATTAGTTTTGTTTTGTATTTTATTTTTTTATTTTTTTGGTATTTGGTAATTTGTTGTATCTCAACATACAGTACACATACGTAACTCGGTTTTCTGTTTGAATATCATGCGCTTAATGTAGACATATCGTACATACAATAAAAACACGCACACATAATAGACTTAGCCAGACTAGATATTTGTATATGGTATATAATGTATATATGTATGTATATATTTATATATTCATTTAGTATCTATATGTGTAGTTAGTACTCGTATGAACTAGCAGTAACTAGTTAGTATTATTAGTAATTTATATTTAAATTTAATGCAGTTGATCTAAACATAAAAATTTAATGCTTAATGTTTGGTATCACAGAGAGGCGTGACTTTTATACAAATACACAAAAAGATATGAATTAATAAAAATAATAATTACAGTAATATAATTGTTGCAGAAAGTATTTAATAAATACATTTAATTATAACTTAGTATTGAGCTTTAGCTATACGAGTATAGTAAATATACGTTCTGAGACAGAGCTGCACGCAGCTATAGATAGATCTGTACCTGCATATATGTATATATATATATTTATTTGTTGTTGCTTGATTTCTGATATTTGTAGAGTTTTTCTATTTACAGTTTGACAGTTTATAGACACCATTTTGTCATGCTTGACTACACACATATACATATATATGTATATATCTATATGTATGTCTTTGTATAGTTATTTATCGCATTATCGTATATTAAGTATAATTTATATGACACAATATCTTAAGTGTGTGTTTAATTTTAGTTTTTGGCTCCGTTTGAGTATCGTAATTAAACTACGCTCGCTGTGGGCTCAATAGATTCGATATCGATTGTGATTGTAATCGGTTCTCTTGTTTTCGAGCAAACAAACATAAAAAGGAACCGTGTGAAAACCTGTTCTGGGTTAACAGTGGTACAACCGTCTTGTGGTGTGAGTAGTGTCTGTGTGCAACAAAAACTATCGATATTCGATAGGCTAAACAATCGAAAGTTAAGAAACATTTGGAATTGAAAATTCAAATCGATATAGAAATACTTATCGATTGTTTTGCAACACTTGTATGCGTGTGTGGGTGTGTGTGTGAGCTGTCTTTGGGTGGGTACTTGTGTGTGTGTGTGTGTGTGTGTAGACCACTTCATTGCTTAGTGTTACATTTAAAAATTACAACGTTCAGTTACATTTAGAGGAGTCATCTACATTTATCGTTTATCAATTATCTTTTATCATTAACGTAATTATGGTTTGCGTTATGCAACACTACTACATACAAAAAATACTCATAGGTAAACAGTTACATATACTCTCATACATAGTATATATAGATCGGTGTGTATGTGTGTGGGTGTGCTTGTGTGTGTGTGTGTGTGTGTGTGGGAGAGGGAGGTGCTCATGTAGTTCGCATTCCTTGCCAAGCAGTGGGCACTAGTTAGTTTTGGCCTATTCGTATAGAGTACAACACATATAGATATTTATTTTAGAGAGCCAAGCATCCAGGAATTCGTTGGCTTCACAGGAAGCTCTCGCGCGCACCATGCCGCTCGTCGCCCAGCATGACGCGCTGCGACGGTGGCTCGCCGTACTGATCCTGGTAGTAGTTCTCGCGCATCATGGTGTTCAGGCTGGAGCAGCGGAAGTAGAGTATCTCCTGGAAGGGCTTGCGAAAGTCGCGATTTAGCGTGGCGTAGATAATCGGATTTAGCAGAGAGTTGGCATAGCCTAGCCAGAGGAAGAGTGAGGAGAGCGACGGTGGCACATGCATTGTCTCAAAGGGCCGGATCAGTGCGAGTATGAAGAAGGGCAGCCAGCAGACTGTGAAGGCGGACATGATGATGCCCAGCGTGGTAGATGCTTTCTTCTCCTTGGCCAGCTGGAAGCGCAGCTTCTTATGATGTGGAGATCCCAATAGTCCTGTAGAGCCGCTTACGCCACCGCCACTACCATGATGGCCATGCGTTATGCCCACACCGCCTCCGCCGCCACCGCAGCCTCCGCCGCCACTGGTGCTCAGACCGCCGCACGTGGAGTACGTAAGCGAGGTGTTGCCTATGCTGCTGTGCCGGTGTCCGTGGCCAGCGCCGTTGCCACTGCCCAGCTCAGTGTGCGGCAGGGCAGGTGCTGTCGCTGTCTGCGGCGAGCCGGTGCCATTCATGGCCTGCTGTAGATGCGTCTGGGCGCGTTTCTCCTCCAGCACAATGCGCCGTGCGGCCTTGAAGATCTGGTAGTAGACGAACAGCATGACCGAGAGTGGTATGTAGAAGGAGCCGAGCGTCGCATAGATCTGATAGGCAAAGTTCTGGCACACTGTGCATATGGGCTGGCCATCCTCGTCCTCGTGCTCGTTGCCCAGTATCAGCAGCGGTGGCAGCGAGATGCAGGCTGCCGCCAGCCAAACGATGCCTACGCAGAGCATCATGCGCCGCGGTGTGCGCTTGACCCCATACTCCAGCGGCTTGGTAATGGCCAGGTAACGGTCAACGGAGATGGCGCACAGATTCAGTATGGAGGCGGTGCAGCAGAGCACATCGAAGGACACCCAAATGTCGCAGAGCAGCGTGCCGAAGCTCCAGCGCTCGAGCACCTCGTACAGCAGGGCCATGGGCATGACGAGCAGAGCCACGCAGAGATCGGATAATGCCAGCGAGACGAGCAGGTAATTGCAGGGTCGTCGCAGCTTGCGCACCATGCAGACGGCAATGCAGACTAGCACATTGCCCACCACAGTGCCCAGGATGACAATCAGCAGAATGATGCTCACTATGACCGATTGCAGCGGCGGCAGCTCGAACTCCTCCTCGCCGGGCGCCAGCTCGTCCAGCAGCAACGGAGTATCGGACATGGAGACCAGCGTGCTGCTGCTGCCATTCGGAGTGCTGCTCGTGATGCCCGGGTAGTTGACAATGGCAATGGGGCTGCTGTTGACTGAGCTTGCCGCGGATGCAATAGCGCCCAGGAAGGCGCTGCTGCTGTTAAAGTCCTCGCTCAGACTACCTCCGTCCGAGCTCCTGGCCGCTGGAGGTTCTGTCGAAGTTGCTGCTGCCGTCGCGTAGGCTATGCAGCTGCTCAAGCAGAGTATGAGCAGCGTCAGTGTGGCTGTGGAGATCAGTTTGTTCTTGTTGTTGCGGGTGTAATTGTTGTTGTTGTTGCTGTTCTTGTTGCTGTTGTTGTGCAGCTGAGGTTGCTGATGGCGTCGTCGTCGGACTGCTGTTGCTGCTGCGGCGGCGGCTGCTGCTGCTGGTGCAACGCAATGCTGCCCAGGCGAAGCCATCAAATTATGAATTTCTTTTGTGCTTGCACTTTCTCTTTATGCTTTGCAAATAAGAATGTGCCGTGTACAACGTGTCGTATGAGCAATTTCTCTTAATTGCTATTACTGTTGTCGTCGTTCTCGTTGTTCTTGCTGCTTTCGTAGTTGCTTGCACGCCGGCAATCAACAGCGTCGGCGACAGCATTGACGCCCATTAAACGGCCTTTGATTAAGTTCATTATCATCATCATCATCATCATCATCTCGGGGTGCGCTGTCTGCTCCATGGCTTGACAAACGCGTCAGAAATCGAGCCTTGGCCGCAGCAATATCATTAGAGTGATGCTCATCATTGGCATCGTCATTATCATGCTGATGATCATTATCATGGTCGATGGGCATTCGCCCTTAATTCATGGCAATGCGCCGATTCTTCATCGCCGTCGTGCAATATTTCTGTCATTAATCATAATTTCAATAAAAATAAAGTCGTCTTATTAGTTTTGTCTGCCTCGCATTGAAGCTTCCAGGCAGACCCAGACCTGGACCCGGAGCCGGCTCAGCCAAGGCTTATGCCGTGTGTACGTCGGCCCAGGGCGTTGCTTTTGTGATGCTTGATTACTAATTTGATGTGCGCTCGCCCGTCCGTCCGTCCATCCCTGTCTGCCTACGGGCTAATGTGGCGTATGCTTAATAAAACGCTATTTGCGGTCAGCTTAATAAATGTTTTGTGCTCACGGCAGTTGCCCGTAATTGTTGCTGCCACAGTCACTGCCGCTGCCTCTGTACTTAAAGAGTCCTCAGAATTATTATTGTGTCAGGCTTTAAGTCCATATATACATATATATATGTATAAAGATAAGTATCTATGCTGATTGTCGCGCTTCTGTAAAGAAATGAAAAAGAAAGCCAATAATTGTAATTGAACGAATTTAATTGAATTAATTGAAGATGTGTTGAATAATTGAATAGAATATTAAAGATTTTTCTAAAATCTAACAATTCCTAATGGAACTATATATACTATATTGTCTAGTAATTTCATTTTAAATGCACATTTAACAGCTTTTTTTTATTCTCTGCGAATGTTTTCACAGACTTCTTTGTTTCGCACACATCAGGCCCATCCCTGGCTCTAGGGTCTGCTCTCTGCTCTTTGCACATGTGAAGCTCTTGATGGTAGCAATTGTTACAATTTTTGAAGAAATTTTAAAACAATAAAATGCCAACTTAGCAGTCCCTCGAGTCCGTCCCGAGCCTGTCGGCCAAACGCAGATGTGTTTTTCTCGGTATCAGCAACAGCATGATGACCATACCCAGCATCATCATCAGCATCTTCTTCGCTTGCTGTGACGCATATAAAACAAGCGAAGCAGAAGGCAGCGACCGCAGCTGCCTTCTGCGTCCTTTTGCATTCATTTTCATGCTGCCTTCCATTATTGAATTGTATGCCACGCCCCCTGCCTCCAGCACCACTCGATTGTGCGTAACAAATAAACAAAGGGCGACCAAAATGCCAGCGTTGTTGCTGCTCATTTTGTTGCTTTGTTTACAGCTTCCGTTTTGGCATTTCTTTTGGCGAGACTCTTTTCTTTTTTTGGTCAGCGAAAACCGCGAAAACCGAGCCAAAATATAAATTTATACATTTAGCTCTTAATTGAATTCCCCTACTTCATCTACGCAATGTGCCAACGATTGTGGCCTCACATGTCTCTCGCGCATAATTTATTGAAGTCAGCCAAGAATGGCAATTGAGCCCATATACTCAAAAGCGCGTCTAGACGGCCAGACGTTGCCACAGCTGCAGCTTGGGCCCAGCTAAGAGCTAAGAGCTCAGCCACCCCAACCTGCCGACGCGTCGTGTCCATTCACCTGAGCCTGCCCTTTGCAGCGTGGCACGCATATTAAATTCCCACTACTTTGAACATTAAAGCGCTGTCAAATGACATTAAGCGCAAGTTATGCGGCATTCACAGATCAAACAACAGGCAAAGTGTGGCAACAACTCGCAAATTTTAATTAAACTTTGTAAATATTTGTTTAAACGAAATGTAGAATTTTCCGTGGCCAAAAATAACTTTCGAGCCAGCGCCATTTAAGCTTGGGGAAATTCAACTCGAAAACGTTAAATTCAAACAAAATTAATTAATTAAGAATAATAATAACATTTAGGTTAAACACTTTGTTGTGGCTAAATGAAATTGTTTCAAACGTTATTTATATGTAAGTATGTATATATAAATATATGTATGTATGCATGTACATATATAGAGTGCTATGTGTTCAATTAGTGAAGCAACTTAATTTGGGTTATTTCAACTGCAATTCGATTAGCATAGCGAAAATAGCAAAATAGCCATTTTTGGCTATTTAAAAAAAATGTTTAATGGGAACCTATTAAAAAAAAAAAAAAACGAAATTTTAGGAATAAATCTGACAAAGAAGCTGAAATTTTTGCCTTATTTTAAGGGTTTCATTTTTACAAATAGTTGAGTGATTCGTCCTATTTGGGACAATTTTTATCATTCTTCCATAGTGCCATCAAATTTTATTTATTTTTTTTATTGAGAACTCGTAATCACGACAGCATTTCTTCTTCACTTTTATAAGTTGATTCGTCAATCAAAGGGCTATGTATTGTATCGCCAATATCGAAATCAAGCTTATAGAAAAAACGTTTTTAACGATGATTGAACGTTTGGTTTGGTGAATCTTCACAGAACTCCCAGATCCATTATTCAAATATTTCAAGCACAAATTGGTTATGCAGTCAACTGGCAGCTATAATATTTATTCTTGTCTTATCATTTAAGTCTTTGAAAATAAATTTAAATTAGGCAATATTTTATTTAAATTTGTTATTCCCGCCAGATTTGATGAGAAAAAAGCTGATTTGGCAACACTGATTAAAAGTCAATATATAAGCTGATGTTATAACTTGTCTCTGATCACGCATAGCCACATATCTTTATACAATTAGAATTATATAGGGAAGTAAAATGAACAACAATTATTTAGCGTAGAGCCAGTTTAGGCTTTTTGAAATGATGTTGTTAGTATTAGTTCATAATTGAAATAAATCGCGCTGGTCATAGGCATGCTTTAGAACATCAAAAATATTCTCATGCTGTGCAAATATTATTGGCATATTTTTGTGCATTTATTTAGGTTATATATGTCGACTTTAGGCTAAATCTAATTTTTAAATAAATATATTAAATATCTAAATATAGTAATAAATAGATTTAGTAAATAATTAAAGAAACGTAAAAATTGCTATAATATTAAGAATAGTGCTGCTCGTCTTTGTCTCTCTATCCACCTGTCTGCTGAGCTTGTAGATTATCTCGAATAGATTAGAGATATAAAGGGAATCTCTGCAGTTGCTATCGAAATTTTCTAAGCAACTTCTAATAATTGTTGCCCCTCACTTGTGGAATTTGATGATGAATTTAATTGCTTAATCATAGCTGGAAATTTCTTCAAATCAATGCTCTCTCGCAGTATTCCACACAGATTCAGCATTTAGTAAGCTCATTCGCCTCTCCCATCATATGCAGAGCATCGTCTAGTCAGGCAATGCCCATTAAAAGCCATTCAATTAGTTTTTCAACATAATTGCAACTACGTCACGAGCTGAAAATTGTTTTCGTGTATGCTTTGATATGATAATAAACTGTGCGTAAATAAATCTATTTGCTCTTTACGCACAGAGCTTCAATTATTTTGTGCTGTTTATTATTATTATTTTTCAATGAATTTTTCATATTCGAAATTATTTCAACAGCTTGTTTGTGTGCAACATGTCTGGCGAGGCAAATTGCATTTTCAGCCACATATCTGTTTGCATAGGTGATTGAGTGTGAGTGTGTGTGTGTGAATGCGGGTACGAAACTATTTTGCATGCGAAATGCGCTTGACTAATTTCTGGTTGATTATGCTAATCAACTGCCAAATGGCCCAGAGGACACCCAACCAGGAGCCGAGGCGGGACACAGCAAAAGTGACAGAGGCTAGTCGGCGCAAATGGCGCAATTATTTGGTCAACAAACAAACAAAGTGTAAGCCGCTTTAAGCATTTGTGGACAGCTCGTAAGTCCTGGCCCAAATGTTGATTCACATTTTCGTATCTGCTCGACTTTGCTCTGACAGCCGCATAAATAATTGAATTTAATTATGTGTCTCGCTCTGAGTGTGCCGAAAAGCCAGGCATCTACCCAATTATTGCTGCCAACGATTATATCATCATTCAGCGCCGCCTCCCTCGGATATTCTGCTATTCATATTAAAAAGCTTCTAAGCCGCTGGCGGTTCATAAATAATTTGCTGCCAACGCGTCGTATGAGCAATTATTTTTTTTTTCTTTCTTTTATTTGACTCTCGGTACCTGGGCGAAATTCGGCTTTGCGACCACGCCTCGAGCCATTTACCATAAGTTTTATACTAGTTGACATTTCTGGCGGTAGAACCTCAGCTCCTTTGCTTTGCCGAACTTTTCAAATATTTAGCATTTTCCCTGGTTTTGGCTCTGAAAACCAACCCAGCGACGACGTGGCAGCGTCTTGAGGCTAACCGCAGTCTCTTCGAAACTTTTTCGTGTCTGTCTGTCTGCATGCTTTACGGCTGAAAAACACGCAGTACGCTGCAGTAATGTGGGAGATGGAGACCGACAGAGAGAGACAGAGAGAGAGAGAGAGAGAGAGGTAGATGCCGAATTGGCAGGGATATAAATGTTACTAAATAAGCACAGTTCGAGTTCCATAGTTGCGACTGTTTGGCCCGCAAAATGCAGAGGAAATGCAATAGTTTTGTTATTGGTTTACTAACATTTTATTGCAGCCATGCTCAGAAAGTGGGCTTAAACTTAAACTTTGATTAGGCAAGGACGAAGATGGCCCAGTAACTTTTATACTTGTTATTTTAAGCTTGTGCGGCTCGAGTTTATAAAGTAATATTCGATAAATCAAGACTTAACTTCAAGGCCAGCTAAAGGAGAGAAAAACAGCAGAGTCCAGTTCTACTCTTCGATGAGTTTTGAAAATGAAATTTATTGTGTGCCAAATAATATTTCTCGTGAATAAATTGAATCACTGATTATGCTTAAGGCCAGAGCTCTTAAATATCTAATGAACGTTTCTCTGTGTGCAAATAAGTGTCTTTCACTCACAGTTTGTGAACAACTCAGAGAGCAACCGATTGCGTCGGTTCTTCGTCGAGTTCGTTCGGGTTCGTGTGCATGCGTGGGCTTTCTACGCTTAGCAGCTCAAGAGTGTAGGTGAGTGTAAATGTGTGCATATGTATGTGAATGTAATGCTCGTATGCATAGACTCTGTGCATTCTCTGCCTACACTATGAGCCCCATTGTGCGATCGTCAATCGCATCACTCTCTAAACGATGTTATGGAAAAGAGCATAACGCGACCAGTTCAGTGCTAGGCGCTGAACCGAAACCCAAAACGAAAAGAACCGAAGGTTATTACTCAGAGTGTAAGATTTCTTTCAGTTAAACTCGTGCAGGGAGCGTGGAGGTTCAAGTGGTTAGCAGTTATCTGCGAGCTATGCTTTAGACACATCAGTGAATTGTACAACGATATGTATAATGAAAAGAGAGGGAGAGAGAGAGAGAGAGTAAGAGAGAGATAAAAAATAAAGAGAGAGTCGAATAAAAAACGTTGTTAAATAATTATTAAATAAATAAATAAATAAAATTAATTATTGCGTATTAAAGAAATTTCATAAAAACAAGTTGTAGGCTATTGGAAGATGAGAATTTGTTGATATAATATATATATACTTATTTTTATATTTATTTTATTTATTTATTTATTTTTATTTATGTTACAATGTGACAATTACATTTTCGTTTCTAAGGCAATTAATCTATTATAGGTTGGCGTTAAGCTTGAACGCATTTACATCATTTTAATCTCTACTTAAATGAATTTTTTGCTGAATGGCTGAGTTTCAATTTTAATTAAAATTTGTTCACCAAAATTCTAAAAATTAAGAATTTGCGCTCTACAGCGGAAAGTAACTTCTAAGCTTATATTTGAGCGTATTTAGGCATATTTTGAGTATGTGGACTTCTCATTGATACCTTTTTCTTAACAAAATTGATGCCTTTATGTTTAAGCGAACAGCGGGAATTCATTGGGTAATTTACGATCAAAAAAACCTGTTCCCTACACGCGAGGAGAGACTCTAATAATATATAAAGGCATTTTCGGAGCTGATAAAAAATAATAATATAAAAGAAAAAACCATATTAACTTATTCAATGAATCATTGCAAAATGATCTAGTTTATAGCAAACACTAGTTTGCTCTCACAAGTTTTCATTTCAGCTAATTCGATGCGTCTAAATAATTGCAATTCTTCGTAGTACGCAATATTGACTCTGTCAATTGTTACGATTGTCGTTATGGGATATCATTTTTTATTGCGTCTGCTGATTCTGGCAATTTTGTTTATATTTATTAGCTGCGCTCAAATCTGGCTAAATGAGCTGAGCGCAGCGCGCAGCTGCTGAGTGCCCCTCTCCAAGGACTGCGCTTAAAATCAACGGGCGTAAACTTAATTCTTGCGCGATATGCGAAGCAGTTTTTTGCGCTTGAAGAAAGAACACAAAAAGTCTGCAGTCATTGCAGCTGCAAAATAAACCACAAAAGGCTTTCGCAACAGCAGAAGAACAGCAATGCAGTTTCCCTGGTTACGTTTGGCTTGGCTTGGCTGGCTCCATGGTCTGCGGCGCACTTTGGTCGTCCTGCTTTTAAGGCATGCCGCGATAAAACCACCCCGCATCAAGCTGCTTTTTGTTGTTTTGTTGTAGAAAGCCTTTTAAATCCACGCGGATTTGTGGCTGCAGTGCAAAATGCATGAAATAAGTGAGTCAAGCTTAGGGACGGCAGCAGATAGTGGCAGCCGAACTGAAGGATGCTTTGGCTCGGCTACAAACGGGTCAATTAGAGTGTTGGACTAGACACGGCTAACGCACAGCTAAGCCCGTAAATCTCGCAATTCTTTGACAACGCCAGCCCGGCGTATACGCAACGTGCGCTGCATTGCGTATGGCCTGGAGCGAGTTTCAATTATTGAGTCATCAAATTTGATTTCTTTAACATGTCTGCCAAAGGTTGTTTTCAATTTTTGTGTGTGTGGCTGTGTGTGTGTGTTTTTTTTGCCAGCCTGTTACTTATTTATGTAATTCGTTATCCTTGCCAGCATTCCTGTCATTTGCCATTCACCAAGTGCCTGATGTAATTTCAATCTGACACGTCAAACATGCATGCCGGGACTGATTGGCATATGGCTGGGGCGTCGGGGCGCCAGGACTCCGTGCCGCCGAAGCACTGGAGCTCGGAGGGTACACGCAAAATTGCTGTAAATGGATGCGAGTTAAAAAGCCAGCAATTTTAAATTGCCGCCGTCGACGTTGGCGCCCTTTTCACATGGCGTTGCCACAGTCGGGCCAGACCTCACTCATGTCTGCACATACACATCTAGATACTAGCATGAATGTGCGTATGTATTTGAAAATATTTTCATTTTATTTCACCTTTTCTTTTTTTGAGGGCGTGCTGCGCACTTGATGTTTATGTGTCAAGCAGATGCTGGTTTATTTTGTTTTCTTGCTTTGCTTGCCTTTAAATAATAAATGCGTTTATTCTGAATCATATATTAATGCCGAGCGCACTTACACCAGTCAGTCCAGCTATGATGATTGAATTGAAGGGTGATAAATGCTAAAGATAGCTAAATTCCTTGACAGCGAAATGAAGATAAGTTGAAACTTTACTTTAAATTAAATGATGTTAAAGTTGAGCTACAACTCGAATAATTACATTTGCCGCTTCAAGTCCAACTTTTGCTGAACAGTGTAGCACGAATTCCGGCATTAAATGCCTACACAGTGACATATGCGAGCATTTTGTGCGTGTGTGTGTGTGTGTGTGTGTGTGTGTGTGTGTGGGTCTGTGTGTTGAGTTTTGTGTGCATAATAAAATTCCGTGCACAAAACATGTGTAGAGAGGACGGCTAACGGTGAAAACATTTGGCAACGGGAAAATTGCTTATCTTTACTGTTATCTTTGTTGCTGTGTTTGTTTCTTGGCTGACATTTTCATTGGTGTTTCACGTTTCATGTTTCATGTTTGATAATGCTATGCATACATACAATTGAGTCGCCGCGCGTAGGCGTGTATGAGTGATATGATTTGCATATGTATGCAGAGTGGAAGGTTGTCCTCTGTGTATGCGTGTGTGTGTGTGTCGTAATAAAGCATTAAATTTTACATAAATTGCGGGTACAGTTTGGTAGCTTCCTCTGCCAGCAACAGCAGTGTCAGGAAGAAAAAAAAATGGTATTTATGTATACACATTTGGGTTTCCTTTTGTCAGGATAACAGCAGCAACCAGCAGCAGGAGGTGGAGCAGGAGCCGACATTCGATGCCAACATGTTTTGTATTGTTGTTGTTTTATGTGATTATTTATGGCGCCGACTTATGGAAAACGCCTAAAAGAATATCGCGCCTATGACGATTTTTTGTTGTCCTTTTATAGGAAATTTATGTTTGTGCCACGGCCAGAGACCGAAGGCCAAAATGCTAAAATACCAAAAGCCAAGGCCATATACATGCATACATATATATTGGGCTATCAAAGTTATTTATTTGATTTTAAGTTATTTGTCCGACATCCTGCTCTGACATCATCTGAGCAAACTCAGGCTTCAATTTTATGGAATACTAAAAAATGTTCAACAATGCAAGCAGTTTGCAGCCAATTAACTGACGAATGCATCAAAGTGATTTATATTGAATAATGCGCTGTCAAAATGGGTTAAATATCTTGATGTGCATCTTAGCCGCAATTCATCACGCTTCGGTTGTCTCGACAGATTCTCGTACGGAATTCCACTTGAAGCAAGGCAAGCATATTTATATACTACAAAATATAATGCAATATCTGCGGCTGCTGCTGCATTCTTTTCTCTGCTGCCAACAATGTTTCACTCAATAAGCTTTTGGGAATTTTTGTTGACTGAGAGAAATGCTGCGGTTGAGTGTATCTAGTGAATTGCTGGCCATGATCTCCGAGTGAGTCATAAAATCTCTTTATGCGGCTGCCAATAAAGTTTTGCAGCGCTAATTGAATTGCTTGGCTTTTGTTGCAATCCAGATAAACTGAAGCACTTTATAAGTTTGATTGTGTGTGTGTCAAAGGGACTGAAATCACTTAATGAAACTCAAGCTCAAAAATACTTAAGCAAGAGAAAAAATAATGTAAAGCCTTCTTCCAGCATACATAAAAATATATATTTAATATTTTAGATATTCCGTTGTAATAAAGTCAAGTTAAATGTTATGCTCAACATATTTGCATAAAAGCGAAATTCTTAGAAGATTCTTTCTCACCTGTTTCTTATTCCTCCTCCAGTAGGCTGCTTCAATGCAGAGATAACTGAAATGAAAGAGTAAATAATGTAATTAAAGCAGTAAAGAATACACACACGCACGCACACACTCTGTCAATAATAAACATACATGCTTACTTAGGTAAAATTTTACTTAAGCACTCGCAATCACTTTTTAGCTCTCTTCCGTCTCGCCCTGTCTCTCCCTGTCTCTATCTCTCTTGCCAACTGCTTGTGCTTCTACTTCTGTCTTCAATATACTTGAGTAATGGGCAAGCAGCAAGAAATTTGTTTTTGTTATGTAAACATAATATGTTGCGTATGTATAAAACATCTCTGTGTAGACGAATGAATGCTCTGTAGACGGCATCAGTCATACGCCATGTTGTGCAGCGCTGAAGTGTGGCTAAACTGCGGAAGCCCACATAGGCGCATACAAAGCGCATAAGTTGCAAAATTGAAAATTTATCGACTAGAACACACACATACACAGAGAGCGAGGGAGAGAGATAGAGACATACATGCATGCATGCACGCCGCATGTGCAGCCACAACATGAGCAACGCTAACAAGAAATTGTCAGCAACAAATTCGCTTGGAACAACATCAAACCGCCATGTCATCGCCCAGCGTGGCACACATCCTCTGGCTTTTGCCATCTAGCAAGTTGAGCTGTTGCATGCGCTGCGTCAACGTCACGCTTAGCCGCATGCGAGACTTTGTAGGCACAGGATATGCGTACAGAGCCAGACGTAATGGTAGTTGCAGCTGCTACAACTGCTCCAAGGCGTAGTTTTGCAAGCTGACAGCCTTACGGAACACTGCACAGACAACAAAAATGCAGCTGCTAAAGAAGCGCTGACAACAACAACAACAACGACAATAACTGACAACGGCAAAATCAACATCTGCCTCTCAGTCACATTACAAACGCCCCAATGAACAATCTCTTTGCTTACGCTTGATTGTTAAGCAGGGGTAAAGGGAGGCAGAGACAGAGACAGAGACAGAGACATTACAACAGTTGATTATCTCATCCTAATGGTGTTCCCTTGCAACAACATTGTTAACCGCTAATCGACGATTTACGTATGTCTGTACTATGCAAACAATTTAGATAAACCATTAACGAGACAATTGTAAAGAGCATGACTATGAGATACCCTGCTTCACATACATACATATATAAGAGCAAATGACAAATTGGTATACTTTTCACTATATCACAGACTTTTCATTAGCTTAATTATGTTATAAAAGAAAAAAGGTAAATTAAAGTGATAATAAAGTGAATATTTATAAGAAAAGCAGCTCTGAGCCACTTATATGCTAAATTTCCGTTAAGCATAAAGTATTTATGCAGCTAATTGCAAAAAAGAAAAGATCTATGCAGCGCTGCAAAAGAAATGCATAGATTATAATCCTAATGGACTCTCTAAGAGCCAAGCATTAAAATGCAAACAGCTCCAGCCGCAGCAAAGTTGATGGCAAAACCCGCTACAAACTGAATGAAATATATATATGCGGGCGTTAAATTAGAAAATGGAATAGAAAGTAGTAAAACAAACACATGCAGTCTAAGCGATGCGATGCGCTGCGCTGCGCCGTGCCCACTTGTGGCTGGATGTGTAACAGACCTAGACACGGGATAAGGATAATCAAGCTCTGTCAACGGGCGAAGGACCACGGCGTATGCGGGGAGCAGTCGCCAACTGCTCGACAGTTTTTAATTGAGTTTACGCTTCGTGTGAGGCAGCATGCAGTGGCATGCAACATGAGCGAGCGTTATGAAAGAGTCGCAGGCAATGGCTACTGTTGGCTGCATTCGCTTATTACTCGCATAATACTTGTGCGTGTACTCGCACATGAGCTCAGCTGGAAGTGACTCGCTTTGCGGTTGCCACTCGACTCGTCTCAACCGCTACAATGAGCACCATTGTGATTATCATTAAAGCGCTGATAACGATGCTGCTGCTGCTGATGATGATGTTGTTTAAGAATGTGTAGCTGCATGACACAAAATTTTTAATTAAGTTAATTAAGTGCATCCTGTGGTTTTTCGGTCATCATCTTACCACTGATGACAGCCGCACCAAATGTCAGCTCACAGCCCACAGTTCACAGTCTTGCGGCGTTGTCTCTGTGCAGCTGCAAATTGCTATACAGAGCTAACCATTACCGCAGCCAGATGGATCTGCCATTCAATTGAATCGCTGCGTCCGCAGCTGGTTAGCTCCACTCAATGGGACAAGCTGTTGCGTCGTCATTTCTGTTTACACTTTAATGGAAAAGCAATAATGGCGACTCGAACGCACAGAGTTCTTTATAATGGGCAGAGATCGGATGCTAAAGAGCAGAGCGCCACAGCAATTGCCACAGCTAAGAGTCAACATTAAATATTTATGACGCTGCACAAAAAATGCAATCAAAAACGTGAGAAAGTTTCTATTGCATATTTATGCGCACTCTAAACGGATACAAAAGCAGGGGAAAAAAGAGAAAAAAGAACGCAGACTGAAAAATACCAAAAAAAAAAAAAGTCAAACTTTCAGCGAATATAGAAATACACTGGCTATGTTTTACCAACTTTTGTTTTATGCGTATATTGACTCGGATATTTATAATGTAATAAATAAGTATGATGCATATGAAATGTGTGAGCACATAGAGTAATATCAAGTGAATATGTTTTTGGCTTGCTGCGTAAAACTGGCTTTAATTATATTTTAGATCAAGCTAAGCTTTTTTATTTATTATATACACTATTATATATAACTACAGTATTTATTATGTAAAAATTTTGTTAACTTTTAAAAATTTTTTGCTTTTTTTTAAATTTTTTTTTATTATTAAAATAAATATTTATTTACAGCTTAACGCATCGCTAACTTTTAGGCAACTTTATCTAAACGAATAATTTATTTGTTGATTCGATTAGATATTGCTGATTTTTATTTAAATTTATTTGTATTTAAATATTAATATATTTGTATTTAAATACTAATAATTCATATTTTTATCTCATTTATTAATATAAATTTGATTAAAACAATATTTGATGCACTGCAATGAGTTGACTTGAGCGATCTATGCTGAATGCATCGTGATCGTGTTTGCTGAACTCTTCGCCTAGCTACTACGATCTGCTAGTCAATGAAAGGAGAAGTTTGAGAGAAACTACTGAGATCTATGCTGAACTCTGATGAGTGAGCTAGAGCGATATATGATGAGCGGCTCGTCAAGCCAAAGAGTGACGCCTCTTATATAAAATTCTTGTATCATAGGAACACTTCTCATACAAACTTGTTGGGATTTCTCTTCATACAACTAAACCCAACACTCGCAAGCAATTGCAGATATCATTGTATATATTTCAACTAAATTCCAGTTAATAGCCAACTAACCCTTCTGCAGCACTTCATTACCAAAGTGTATTAAATAGCTAGCGCACTCTGTGGAATGTAATAAATTTGGATGGGCCAGAGCCCATAACGATGAGTTAAGTTCTTTTTTAAGGTGAGGAAAAAAAAACTGTAATGCTGTGTATAGCTGTACACACACAAATAAAGGAGTAGAATCGTATTCAATTTGGGTAATTTATGAGCAGCCATTGTTTGGCTGCTAAGGCTCCAAAGTGGCACCAACTGCACAATGGCCATATTTATTATCGTTTTATTTGGCCAATTCAAAGCGAAGCGCTATTTATGCTATATATATTATAAAATTCAGATGTCAACAATGCGCGCGTCCTGTTGCTAAGCCAACAAACAGCTGCGCCAGCTCCAAATGCGAAATGCGGAATGCAGTTCTGAATGCGACAGCACAAAAGTTGGCTGCAGCCAAATGAAAATAAAAGATGGCTGACAAAAATGGCTGTCACTGCATGAGTATGTGTGTGTGTGTGAGTGTTTGTGTATTTTTCTCTGTCTGAGATGTGTGGAAAAGCTCACTTATGTGCAGCTTAGCCAAGCAATAGCTTCATAACCTACAACAGCACGAGAGGTCCTCGGGTCGGCAGGTGCGTGGTTTTGACTGTAAAGTTATACGCATTAGATTCGTTAGCTGCTGCTAATTAGCATAAAGTTGACATCAGCTCACAGCTGCCATTAAGTTGCCACACAACAGTAGTTTTGTGCACCTGAAATGCTGCCATTCATCTTGGCATCAAAGCTTTTAGCCAACTTGACAGCGTCGCTGGTTGTGCTCGCTTCTGTTCTGTTCTGTTCCTTTCTCTTCTGGTTTCATGACACTGCAATTCAGTTCTTAGTTTTATCTCTCTCCGTCTCTGTCTCTGTCTGCTTGTCCTGCTCTTAATCCCACTCGCCGTCTCATATTTCTGGCCTTCTCTTGATGCTTTCCGGCCACTTTGCTTTGGCGCCGACCCTGCCCTCCAATGCCTTTGTTCAAGCTGAAGCACGTCTCACTCATCTCTTTGATAAATATTAGTTTAATTCTTTTTCAACTGAGGGCCGGGGCTCTCAGGAGCACTCCCAAGGCCATTTACAACCTCTGGTGCCCCGACGACTTTTGATTCGTTTGCGTATAATATGGCATTTGTATTGGTATTTGTATACCCTATATATATATATATATTGTTGGTTAAATATTACTCATCAATTTAGCTGAGCTTCGAGGTCAAGAGAAAGCGTATTTACTTTGATTTACTTATGCAGCAGGCATAGTCTTATTGATATTTAAATGTTATAATTTGTTTGATTAACCTATATAGAGCATATTCAATTTGAGCATACCCCATCTGCCAGCAACAATGCGTTTTTCCTTGATTTATTTTGCTTTAGTTGGCAACGAGAGAGTTGCGTTTGTATTTCTTAAACGAAAAATTTCATTTCACCCGCATGGCTAAGTGAAAAAAGTGTAAATATTAGTTTTTGATTGAATTTGGAGACATTCACGTTAGCTCAGCAGAGGAAGAGCATGAAGCATGAATATCCATAGTAAATTGAATATAAAATGTTTCTTTGCTCTACATTTGCTTTTTTGGCAAGTTGAGAAATTGACCTCTGTGTGCCATGGCAGTGGAGCTATGCGACGAATTTATTGCAGTCACTAGGTACACAATCAGTGACAGGTGCCAACTGGTTGATGCAATTCGATTTCGTTCTTTGTGTATTACGTGGTGGCCTTTTCATTCATGAGATTCACATTCTCATTCACACAACAGCTCACGCGTTGGCACACTGACAAGCTGTCTGACATTTGCCAGATTTCGGAAAGCTAACACACACGTTTCTTGCATCGAATGTCAGACAACTTAACACAAGCGCACTCCGCCACCCACCCACACCCACACCCACACACACACACACACATTCGTGTTCTGGAGGTGAGATTGGTGAACAAATTATGACTTTCTCATGACGCGCAAATGTGATGTTCAAATTGAATTTGGATTTTTAGCATGTTCATCTCACATTTGGCGCTGTGTTCTTCCAAAATTTTACGTCGTGTCGTGTCACTAAAAAACATAAATAAAATATCTATTCTAAATTTAAAGCGAAATAAAATGTATATGAGAAAATTGCCAAATGCAAAAGTGAAATAAGCAAACAATTCTCTTCGGGTCTCAAAACTTTGTCGAAATTAAAATTGAAGAAAATTCTTTCGTCGCCTGCTGAATACTCTTATAATTAACATTTTGTGATGTAAATTTATGAAATAAAAATATAAATTAAATTTCAATATTTATATTAGTATTATTATTATATTAGTATTATTATTATATTAGTATTATTATTTTTTACTTATTTTATTTTATTTTTTATTATTAAAACTTGTTGGCAATTTCAAACAATTTACTAAAATTTAGAAAGCAATATTTTAGTTTCATTATTAAATTAAATAAATTCTATTATATGTTTAGGCAAGAAAACAATGTTTATTTATTTGGACTAGAATAGTAATGAATATAATATCACTGTTTCTAGGAAACGCAAACACTTTTCCTAAAAATAACAAATAAATGTTGATTGTTTTCATATTTATTCACATTTAATAGAATTGATCTACTTAGCAGCGTGAACGGCACAGCGAAGCCAAAGTACGCTGAGCGGCAGGGAAAACAAAGCAACAACATGAAAGACAATTTTCTTTTTGTGTTTTTAGCTATTCGAATAAACATATGGCCTGTGGGCCAAAATGCGTGTGCCACTCATTGATGTTTACCTGAATGGGGGCGGGGGAGGTGCTCGCAGCGGCTGGGGCCGTAGACTCACAGATGGAGAAATTTGGCGACTGGTGTAAATGTCCTTTTTGGGGTCACGCAATTTGCCGGAAAAGTTTAGCAAACTGTACTGCGTTGACGACTTGTCCATTATTAATGCGGCCCCATTAGGGCACTTTGCGTAATGCCTTCCCCATCCGAAGTACACGAACTTTTTGACTAATCATGCGGCTGTTCGTGCTATAAATAAATCGGACGACACGAATAGTGGGCGGCTTATTGGATTTATTTATGTAATTATCAGAGAATGCATAAAGTAGTTAACCACAAGAAAATATGCTGAACGATTTTCTCTTGCTTTATGCTAATCTTTTCTGCTTGGCGTTTGCCTTTTTAATTGATTTTGCTTGGCTCTAAGCTGTCCACTTTACGCAGCAGCTCGTGGCAATAGCTATATATATATATACTCTATACCACAAAAATGCAAACAGCGGCAAAAGTTATAACCGCGCAAGGCTTCCGAGCCAGCCAGATGCCACTGAAATGCCTGGACCGGTGCAGCAGCAGCAGCAGCTCGACTGGCACACAGCCCCGGGTTCTCTTGAGCAAATAGGCACCTGTTGCTGTTGCCTTTGAGCTGCGCTGGCTGCCTGTTGCACGATTGCTGCATCCGGCTGAAGGAAGGTAGCAAAGCGAGGAGTAAGTGCCGACCTGAGGCAAAAATTTGCATTAAAGGCAAACAACAAATAGTCGGAGCAACAGTTGATTTCTTGCACAGCGCTGGAGAAATATGCAAAACAGTTTTTCCACTGGAGTACGCAATTTGATTTGCGTTGGATTTTCCAGAAGCAAAAGGAAAAACATGCCAAGAGTGCCAGACTGTGAGATATCCTGCTAGCAGAGAGGTTAAGGGAAGATGGAACTGAAAGGGTCAAAAGCTTTTGGCCTTGATAGACAGTTGAACATGGATATCCATTAAGATTTTTAAGCTAAACAGATAAAGGTTAGAAATGTCAACAGTAAACGAACCCTTGTAGCTCATACTCTTCACTTCAACGCCTTACAGGGCATTTGAAAATTATAAGAAAATATGCAATTTACCAGCGACTACTGTTAGGCAAATCAAATATAAATTAGATTGCTGCGAGCTTTGATTAAAAAGTAAAACGAGTTGTTGAGAAAGGCAAAATAAATAACTTTAATAGGTATTTGTAGAAATAAACTTTTAGATTGCATTAAAGTTTGTTTAGAAATTATTAATTATTAACAAAGCAGACTGCATCTAGTTTAATGTCACTTAAATATTCATTATGCCACGCTTTGAGGTATAAATGAAGCAAGATTTATTTATTTATTTTTATTTATTTTTGTCTTTCGCAAACTTTTTAATTTATTTTCAGGGAAAGAGAAAACTAAGACTTTATTCAAAATAAAATTTAAATTAAAACTAAAATAAATAAAAAATAAAATCCAACTATGCTTCTAGCAAATAAATATTTACTAAGCTTTTCTTTAACAACTTTTACAAACATATATTTATTTCTATTTATGTATGCTGTTTGAAGCTCAATAAGTTGCAAAGACAGAGTGGACGCTATTTTCGGGAACAGATGTCTCTCTCTCAGCATAAACATAGTTTTCTATTATTTTATGTAAGCTTGTCAAAAGAATTTTTGCAACTGGCCTCAAGTGAGTTCATAAAGAGAAAAACAACTCAAGTGCTGCTGCCGCTGCTGCTGCCGGTGGTAAGGGAATTTAATTAAAAAGTTTTATGTGCTTCAACACTGGCAACAACTACACACCGATCTATTAGTGTGTGTGTGTGTGTGTGTGTGCTTGGGCTTGCGTGTGTGCCTATGTCTGCAGCCTCGTCTTGGGCTTGCGAATGAAAGTTTGCTGCAGCATGAATAACTTGCGGGTAGCTCG